>CAWUFW010000485.1:2400000-3000000 GCA_963921515.1 Calotriton arnoldi | reverse complement strand
GTATTTGTAAACTCTTATTAGCCTTAAATGTAGTCCGCATAATTTGTGTATTGGTTTCTCTAACTCTTTCAGCAGCTTCTCTTTCTGAATATGCTTGCTCCACTTTAATAATAGCATATATCAAGGTATATGCAAATCATTTACTCTTCACAGGGTGTGGAACCAGGAGGAATTCACTCAAATTACGAAGTTCTGACAGATGTTCTCTCACAGCACTTAAACTGGAATCCGTTACCATTGTTGCCACAATTTGCCAACCCTATATTTGGTTACTGTCATTGGAAAACCTATATTATATTGTGTGTCCTGTCTGTTTGCTTATGGTCCAGCGGCTTTGAAAAGAATCTATTCATGCACCATCATGTTTGTACGGCCTAGTGCCCATAGGGCTGTTCCATCTGAACTGAACACATTTAAATTATATGTGTCATTCTGTTCCATTTTACCCAGTTCAATGTCAGTGATGTTTTATTTTCATTTCCAGAATGAAAAATGTGTTAAAATAATTTTTCGACTGAATGGGGTTTTTAAATCTAGAACAGACACAAAGCTCATGCATGTTATTTGCTGAACTGTTTTTTTTTAGAAAGCATTTTTTTGGCAATCATACATGCTCTAAATATAGTATCTATACCTTTAACCTGCCAAACCATGGTTCACCTCACTCTTTTCAAATGTATATTTTCTTTCCAACATGCTTAACCTTGGACTGTAAGTGAGCCAAACCTTGTAGAATAAATACATCTGTGATTAGTGATCAGGATTTTTTCTGTTTCCCTGGTTCTTGGGAATAATACAAAAGTGATGGCTCAGACCTGTCATTCTATTGAAATAAGGAAACTTTTTTGGGAAAACTTCAAGGGCTATTTATGGCTGGAGCCTGACAATGCTTGCACAATGAATAATTATATTTTTCTCAGACACTGTGTGAACTATGGATGTAATGGAGCCCGTAATGATAAACTAAACGGCTCGTGATAATTTTCTGGATTTAAATAGTGATCTTAACTATCTAAAGAGTCATATGATCCTTAGTCAATCATTTATTCTTTGACAGAATTTATATTCCATGAATTTTTAAAAGCACCAGGAATTATGATGTCACCTGTGGATATTTTTAAAACCTAAGGGATTTAAATCTTTTATCTGATAAATATCTTTTTCCCAAAAACACCATCCAGCGTAGGATACAGGATGATGTTCACAGCTTAATAATTCTGTTGTACTCTGTGAGAAGAATGTGGCTGCAGTTCCTGAACCACAGGAAATTTGACAGTTCCATCAGCAATATAGTTCCAATGTAGAAATATAGGTAAAAATATAACCAACATTGTAATCCACATTACTATTGATAAGAATCAAGTAGTAACTCAGATGTATGACCACGGAAGACGCAGCAAACAAGAAGCCATCTGTTATGTGAACTGATTGTAGGAGGGATGGTTTCTCATTCTTTCAAAATCTGTGTCAGCCATTTTTGTATAGCACAATTTCTTACAGTAGTATAATTTCAACTGATGTTGCTTCTGTTGGTGGTTCACAATAAACCACCATTGCAGAGGTTGCAGTTGTTGATATTGCAGCATCAGGTTCACACGTTAAAACTGGTACTTGGTGTAAAACTGGAGAAAAAGCAGAATCATCCGTCACCTGAAATGGTGTAGAAGATTTCAGCATGGTTGCACCCTTCTTGATGTAGTTTCTCCAGAGTAGACAAAGAATAAGGTTCCTATTCTAGAGTCAAAGGCACCTTCATATTGATGGGTATCTGGTCAACAGAATCAACCATGCAATGCTTTTTAATGTGATTGATCAACAGCTTTGTGCTCTTTTTTGCACCAGGAAGCGGCAGCAAGAGTGCTGTTCACGTGCCTGCTACCCCAAGAACTGGAACAGGTGGGTGGGAAGATGGCTCGAAGATTTTCTTGTCAGGGATTCTTTGAACCAGCTCTCTCACTTTGAGAAACCACCTGTCAACAGGTTTAATAACTTTATCTTCACTGGTGGCATAGTCAGAATTCTTCATGTTGGACAATTTAGTTCTAGTTTCTTGAACAGTCTGCTCTCTGGACCCTGTAAAGGCTATGCAGCTGTGTCAATCCTGTATCCAATACAGGATTACAGTTAAGAGTTATTTCAGTGTACAGTTAGCTTGTTCTACTACACCGTTTAATACGGGGTGTATCTGAAAGAGACACGTTAGTGACAGATTCCTTACCTTAGAATATCCCCAGGCGTCAGGCTGGATCCGGAAAGTTTTTGCGTAGCAGTACCCTTGCGCGTCGGTAGGCGGCGTCGTGCGGCTCCGCGTCCGTCGTCGGCGTCGTGATCGCCGGGATGACGTCGCGGGCAGTACTTAGACGCCGCCCCTGCGCACTGACGTCAGTTCTTCTTTTTCCGCGCCAGTAAGCGCAGATCCGGGAAGAGCAGTGCCCTAGTCAATTTTTGACTAAATTTTTTGTGAATTTTTTCACTGTTTCTTTCGAGTCTTCATCGACTCCTAGGTGTCGTAGGGATGCCCGGCTTCAAGCCATGCGACGCCTGTGGTCGAATGATGTCGATCACAGACCCGCATCTAGAGTGTCTCTATTGTCTCGGCCGAGACCACGACACGAAGTCGTGTCCTGACTGCCGGAAACTTCACCCGAAGGCTTTGCGAGAGCGGTCTCGAAAGCTACTTGAGGTCCGGCAGTCAGCTCCGCGCCGCACCAAGCCCCGGTCCCGGGAGAGGTCGAGGGGCCGGTCGCGGAGTCCCTGCCGGTCGTCGGAGTCCAAGTCTTCGCGCTCCTCGGGTAAGTCGAAGCACAAAAAGTCTAAGAAGCATCATCGCTCTAAGACTTCGCCTCGCCGGTCTCGCGACTCGGCTGAGGCCCCTGTCGGCACCGTCCCCGCGGCCCCGGACATGCCTGTGGAGCCGCCCCCGCATTACCCGTCCTTTCCGGGTTCGGGGGCGACTCCGGCCGAAATACAGGAATTCCTGTCGGCCATGGCCCGCCTCTTCGGGCCTCAAGGTCCCTCCGGTGCGCCTTCGGGCCCGCGGGCCCTGATGGGGTTGCTCCGGCGTCGCCGCCTACTCCGGTCCCGGCGTCGCCTGTCCCGCCAGCCTTCATCCCGGCCTCGGCTCCGGCCCCGACCTCGATCCCGGCTCCGGTGGTACCGCAACCCCCATCGACGCCGGTTGACCTAACCACGCCTCCGCCGACGCCGATGTCCCCGGTGGCGTTCCTGACGCCGTCCGGGGCTCCGGACAGCATCGTTCCCCGGTTGTCTACGGCTCCGGACATGGAGCCAGACCGACGTCGCTCGACGCCGGCTCCGGCGCCGATGAGACCTTGGGTCCCAAATGTCCCTCCTCCTCCATATTTTGAACAAGAGGAGGACCAGGAGAGCTGGGAGGGGTCGGAAGACCCTCTCACACAACAGTGTGAGTATGATCAGGACTGGGCTGAGGAACTTGGGGATGCCAGTGGTCTAGACACTTCCCCTGACACTGGCATGCTGTCTCCTCCCGTGGCTACGGAGGAGGAGCGAATTTCGCAACGGTGTTGCGTAGAGCAGCTGGAGCCTTGCACCTCCAATTGCCTACTGTGGCTGTCAGGACTAATCTCCTGACGGAAGTGCTTCAGCCGGCAGCTTCCTCCACGGAGACTGTGCTGCAGTTTAATGATGCACTGACTGACGTTCTTTAGGGCGCCTGGTCCAAGCCCACCACAGGGGCTCCTGTGGATAGGAACGTGGCCCGACGCCATCGCCCTGCTCCGGGCGACCCCTTGTTTCTCTCCCAACATCCCACCCCCGAGAGCTTGGTTGTCCAAGCCTCTGCCTCCCAAACCGCCTTCCCTACCGCCCCTCCGGATAGGGAATCCAAACGCCTGGACCAATTTGGGAAGAAGGCTTTTTCTTCCTCCAGTGCTGGCTTGCGGTCCGTCAACACTGCTTGCCTTTTGGGCCGATATACCCACTCCCTGTGGGATTCGGTGGCGGCTGTTCTGCCGCAGTGTTCTGAGGAGGTCCAGACACTGCTTACCCGCGCCATTGCGGAAGGAAGAGATGCGGCTAAATACACCATACGTTGTGGCCTTGATACCGCCGACTCGCTGGGCAGATCGCTTGCAACGACGGTGGCGCTACGTCGCCATGCCTGGCTGAGAACAACTGGTTTCTCGGGTGATGTCCAGAATACACTCATGGACATGCCCTTTGATGGAGTCGGTCTTTTTGGTTCCAAAGCAGACCATGCGCTGGAGCATTTTAAGGACTCACGGGCTACTGCCAAGTCCCTGGGCCTTTCTGTTGTACGCCCTCCGCTAACCTCTGCTTTTCGCCCAGTCACGTCAGCAGCCCAGCCACCGGCCCGCGCAGCAAGCGTCTTCGCGTGGCCGAGGACGTGGATACCGGCGTGGCGGTTCGGGCAACCAGCGTGCGGGTCAGGCCACCACCTCCAACCCGTCCGCGGCCTCCAAGCCCTCCTAGTCCCTCCTTTCCGGTGCACAGCACTCCAGTAGGGGGCAGGGTCCGCCATCACCTTCACCACTGGCGTCCCATCACCTCGGACAGGTGGGTCTTGGACATTGTCCGAAGGGGCTACTCCCTCCCCTTCGAGACCACCCCCAGCCATGCCACCTCAATTCCACCGCATGTCAGGGGATCACTTGGTGCTTCTGCAGAAGGAAGTCACAGCCCTCTTGGCCAAGAGGGCCATCGAGCATGTTCCGACCCCAGAAGTAGGACGTGGTTGCTACTCCCACTACTTTCTGGTGCCCAAAAAGGACAAGGAGGACATGGGCCCTATCTTGGACCTCTGGAACGTCAATCGCTTCCTCCGGAAGGAGAAGTTCAAGATGCTCACCCTAGCTCAGGTCTTGACTGCCCTCGACCCTGGAGACTGGTTGGTAGCGTTGGACTTGCAGGACGCTTATTTCCACATCCCCGTCCTGCCGGCCCACCGGCGTTACCTACGGTTCACGGTAGGCCTCGAGCATTTTCAGTTCACCGTGCTCTCCTTTGGCCTTACAAGTGCCTCTCGGGTGTTCACGAAAGTGATGGCGGTGGTCGCAGCTCATCTGCGCCGGGCAGGGGTTCCAGTCTTTCCCTACCTCGACGACTGGCTGCTGAAGGCGGGCTCGTCCCAGGCAGTCGTCTCCCACCTCCAGACTACGGCCGAACTCCTGCACTCGCTGGGGTTCTCCATCAATGTGCCAAAGTCGCATCTGATTCCTTCTCCACAGCTCCTTTTCATCGGAGCAGTTCTGGACACGACGCAGTTTCGGGCCTATCCTCCCGAACGGCGAGTCCGGGATATTCAGGCTATGATTCCGATCTTTCAGCCTTAATCCTGGGTTTCGGTACGGATGACCCTGAGGCTGCTGGGCCTCATGGCCTCCTGCATCCTGCTGGTCGATCATGCCAGATGGCATATGCGGGCTCTGCAGTGGGACCTGAAGTTCCAGTGGGCGCAGCACCAGGGCAACCTGTCCGATCACAGTTGCAGTGGTGGCTCTCGAACCGGCAATGGGTCATGGGCAGATCCCTCTCCCTTCCCCAGCCAGAGCACACAGTTGTGACGGACGCGTCCCTTCTGGGATGGGGCGGTCACATGGGAGAGGCGGAGATCAGAGGCCTCTGGTCTCCGGCGGAGTCCCGGCTCCATATCAACCTTCTGGAGCTCCGGGCGATCCGACTTGCACTCAAGGCATTCCTTCCCTCTGTCAAAGGGAAGGTAGTGCAGGTGTTCACAGACAACACCACCGCCATGTGGTACTGCAACAAACAAGGCGGTGTGGGGTCGTGGACCCTCTGTCAGGAGGCTCTGTGCCTCTGGACATGGCTGGAACATCAGGGCATGTTCCTGATGGTTCAACACCTGGCAGGTTCCCTGAACGCCAGGGCGGACAAACTCAGCCGCAGGTGCATGATGGATCACGAATGGCGTCTTCACTCGGAAGTGGCGCAAGGTCTCTTTCTGCAGTGGGGAGAGCCTTGGTTAGATCTATTCGCCACCGAAGAGAACAGCGCAATGTCATCAGTTCTGCGCGTTGGAATTTCCAAGGCGGCACTCGCTCGGCGACGCTTTTCGTCGCGAGTGGAGTTGCGGTCTGTTGTACGCCTTTCCGCCTATACCACTTCTACCCAGAGTGTTGAAGAAGATTCGGCGCGACCGGGCCCAAGTCATCCTTGTGGCTCCGGACTGGGCTCGAAGAGTTTGGTATCCCGAGCTACGCAGCAGCAGGGGACGGTCCTCCACCCGAACCTGTCCAGCCTCCACCTGCTTGCGTGGAGATTGAGCGGCGGCAGTTGATTCCTTTCGACTTGCCTCCCGAAGTTTGTGATGTGATTCCGGCAGCCAGGCGTCCCTCCATAAGGTGGTATACGCCTCCAGGTGGAACAAGTTTGTGGCATGGTGCACAGCAAAGGCTGTGAATCCCCTCTCTGCCCCTCTTTCTAAGGTTCTTCTGTTCCTTCTTTCACTGGCCCAACAGGGTTCTGCCCTGGGTACCATCAAGGGCTATCTTTGTGCCATTTCGGCCTTCCTCAGGCTTCCTGATCAGCCCTCCTTTTCAAGTCCCCTGTTGTTAACAGATTCCTTAAAGGCATTACACACCTCTTCCCTCCTGTTCCGTTTGTGATGCCTCAGTGGGACTTGAACTTGGTTCTTACCTTTCTCATGTGCGCTTCCTTTGAGCCTCTACATAACTGTCCTCTTCGTCTTCTGACTCTGAAGACAGCCTTTCTGGTGGCCATCACCTCCGCTCGGCGGGTGAGTGAGCTCCAGGCTCTATCATGCAAACCTCCCTTTCTGTCTGTCCATCCAGACAAGGTTGTTCTTAGGACGCGTCCGTCCTTCTTGCCAAAGGTGGTTACTGCCTTCCACATTGGGCAGACCATCACTTTGCCCACCTTCTTTCCGCCTCCGCATCCTTCCAGAGAGGAAGAGAGGCTCCACCGTCTGGACCCAAAACGTGCGCTTTCCTTTTACCTCAACCGCACACAACACTTCCGGGTGGATGACCAGCTCTTTGTTGGCTACGTGGGCGCCTAAAAGGTTGGGCGGTGCACAAGAGAACCATCTCCCGCTGGGTAACCTTGTGTATCAAAGCCTGCTATTCTTTGGCTAAGAAGGAGCCTCTTGTTGGGCTGCGTGCCCATTCCACCAGGGCAACGGCTGCTACCACGGCTTTGGGCCGCGATGTTCCGCTGCAGGATATCTGTCAGGCAGCTACGTGGGCCTCGCTGCACACGTTTACAAAGCATTACTGCCTTGACAGTCCGGTCCGGAGGGACGGCTTCTTTGGCCGTTCTGTCCTCCGGGACTTCCTTGTCTGATCTTTGTTCGCAGACCCACCACCGTGGTTGGTATTGCTGGGGTATCTATTCTAAGGTAAGAATCTGTCACTAACGTGTCTCTTTCAGATGCACAAGTTACTAACTTGTGTAACGATATATCTGTAAGAGACAGTAGTTAGTGACAGATTCCTACCGCCCCACCCATCCTCCCCGTTCTGCGAACTGATTTCTAGGGTTAAGGACATCCCTTTCAGGGCCCTAGTATTTTTCAGACACCTATGTCAGCTTCTTGCATGGCTCTGCGTTCCTGGCGCGGAAAGTCGTGTACAGAACTGACGTCAGCGCGCAGGGGCGGCGCCTAAGTACTGCCCGCGACGTCATCCTGGCGATCACGACGCCGACGGCGGACGCGGAGCCGCACGACGCCGCCTACCGACGCGCAAGGGTACTGCTACACAAAAACTTTCCGGATCCAGCCTGACGCCTGGGGATATTCTAAGGTAAGGAATCTGTCACTAACTACTGTCTCTTACAGATATATCGTTACACAAGTTAGTAACTTGTGCTTCACTTACCCAGCATAATACGGCAAATTACTTCTTCCAAAGTTAAGGAACCCTGTTAGGCCTTATAACTTCCTTAGTGTGTTTGGAGTTTGTACATCATCGCACTTGAGGAAATCTGAAATTTTAGATTTCTTAAATTTCATTTTATATCCATGTTGGGAGAAAAGAGTTAGTAATCCTATCCACCCTTCTCAGGGTTCAGTTAAGTCATCATCCGTGACATGGATATCAATGTTTGATAGCGCCAGAGGGTTTTATAGTGAGAACTCCATAATTCTTCCTACAAAGCCCAGGGTTATTTTTATACCTTGAGACAATCTTGAAACTACGCTGTATGAATTGTTCATTTTATTACCTGGGGAAAATGAGTGTTCATAGTAGATGTCAAGGCATTATTATACCTTGATATTATAGGTGATCTAAAATCGCTTTTTATATTGTGCTTAGCTTTGGGCTTTAAGGGATATTGAGCCTGAACTTGTGGCTCACTTCTTAATTAAATCACATGTAGAATAATAATAATAAGAATATATTGTGTAGTTAGTTAAAACCATTACAATTTTAGCATAAAATCATCAAGTGTGACAACATTCCTATTTACATTTTAAATTTGTTAAAAGTTAAAAAGGTCATTTAAACTTCTTAAGCAAAACTTTGAACGTGGTGTATCTAATGCCAAGCCAGCACATTTGAGTTCAAAATGTCCGCTGACTGCTTCACAGTGATTGTGTGGAAGCTCTGAGTCTGTACTGATTGGAGACAGTTCTTAGCACCAATCTGGTTATTTACATCTAAAACCAGAAAGGAAAGTGAACTATGTGCAAGTTAATACCAGATAACAATCGTCCTCAGTTACACTGTCATTTACATTATCTCAGTGCCCTTTTTTGTTTTGTTTTATTCTTTTTTTATTTGTTGCTGCCGAGTGGTTCGTGTGCAAAAATGCAAATGTGCAGGTCAATGTAGCGAGCACTTAGGAGGTAACGCGATCTTAAACAGTTTGGCACAAAGTGCGTCAAGATATGGGATAATAAAAATGTACCATGTACGAGTTGGTGCCAGATGACTGATGTACATCTACACTGTGCCCTTTGTAGCAGCCACATAATTGAAGATTGTGTGCAAAATAAACAGATTTAATATAGCAGTGGTGTAATGAATTATTAAATTGAATATTAAACACTATTTATTTGGTATTTGTAATAATTTGCTGACGTGTTGCAGGAATGTAGCTGCCCTACATGAAATCTGTAGCGACTGGCTGTTTAGTAATGCCATTACGGCTGGTCGGCATGATCTGACCCGAAGAGAGCGGAAAGCAGGAAGTAGAAAATGCCGTCTCCAGTTGTTCACAGCTGGGCAGATACTCAGAAGGTGTAAGAGGTCTCTTCTGCCTGTTCGCAGAGTCTGCACAGAGTGGACGGCCATGTTCGTTTCCATGTTGGAACCTGATCTTTTGAGCAAAAAGCTCCCAGTCGAATCAAGTGTAGAGAATGCTGTACAGTTGGCGTTGTGTTGGACCAGATACGGCTGTGGTGACCGGATCTCATATGAAGATAAAACCATCCAGCCATGTTTTTCTTTGCCAGGGCAGCTTTGTCCAATAGCCAAGCTTTTCGTTTTGCAGCATTGTTTGCTACTTTTTTAATTGCAGGGAAGCTGTAGTTTGTGTCCCAGACTTTGTGTAAGTTGAGAGCGAGTAAAGCTTGGTCAAGGGCGGTTGGCCAGTCTTTCTTTCCTTTTGGTTGGTTCTTCAGTTCCGTCCAGCAAAGCCCCTGCAAGGATTCTTCTTGGGCTGCTCTCAGTTTCCAGCACAATTTTAGTATTGCTGCTTGCCTTTCCGGGAGTTGATTGAATAGCCCGAATTCCAGGCGAACTTGTGCCTGAGATGTAAATTGAAGAATCCGAAAAATTTGTTTGAAGAGGCCGGATTGTTGGAGATTCAGAAAGTTTGCATCTTGGCCCTTAAATAATTCGGAGCCGTAAGTAAGGGCTGGGAGAAACTTAGCAGCAATAACTTTTACTAAATGGGAGTTTGATGGGCACATTAGTTTCTGTCTTAGGGTGTTTAATGCGAAGCGTAGTTTTGTGGCCTGTGCTCGTCTTTTAGGATTAGATGATCTTTAAGTGTAAATCTGGAATCTACCACCACTCCCAAATATTCGTAAGATCCACTCTGCTCTATGCTATTCCCTGCTGCATACCACTTATATTTTTTTCTATACGGCCCGTTGTTTGCAGAGAAACAGATGACCTTGGGTTTGTTTTAATTTAAAGATAGGCCAAGCTCCTCTGTATATTCCAACAGCTTCGTATTTAGGCGCTGTAGGCCTACTGGGGTCTGGCTACATAGGACGATGTCATCTGCATACTGCAAACGTTTGACTTGGCGGTGTGCTAGCTTTGGAGGGTCACTTTGAACTTCTGTAAGCCTTTTATCTAGATCTGCTTTAAATAGGTTAAATAGGCTGGGGGCTAGCAAACACCCTTGTTTTAGGCCTCTGTGGTTTGCTGTGGTTCTTTTTCCATTTCCTAATTTTATCTGGACCCAAGTGGATGAGTACAAATTGATTATGGCCCTTAGTAGCTGAGGCGGGATGCCCAATTTTTCCATCTTTTGCCATAGGAGATCTCTGGGTACCATGTCGAACGCCGCTTTCAGGTCGACGAAACACGTGTACAGTTTGATGGACTTTCGCTGCGCTTTTTCGACAAGGAGATTCAGAGCCAGGAGGTTACACATTGTGCTTGTGCTGGGTCTGAAACCTTTTTGTGAAATTGGAAGGATCTTGCTGGAAGAGACCCATTCTTCGAGGTCGATAAGGAGGTTTGACGCATATAGTTTGGCTTCTACGTCAATAAGAGCAATTAATCTGTAGTTTGCCGGGTCTGATCTGATGCCAGCTTTAAATATCAGGTGCAGAACGCTGCCTCTCCATGATGCTAGTATGCTGTTTGATTGGAAAGCGTGATTGAACAGCGGTGTCAGAAATTCGGCCCAGAAACATGTATCAGATTTAAAAAGTTCGTTTGGCAACCCATTTGGGCCCGGGGCTCCACTGGATCTAAGTTTGTTTAGGACTGTTTCTGTGGGAGCGAGCCTTTTCAGGGGCCCACTGGTGCAGGGGTTCGCCCTTCTTTGTATTTAAGTTCTTAGACTAACAAAATAGAGATTGGCACGGAAGCTGTAATATCAAAGATAGAAATTTATTAACCTCTCATGAGGGAGACTACGTCAATACAGTACCCTCAGGCCACTGTAGGAGGTAGTTCAAGGAGTACAGAAACCATGGGCCTTTTATGGCCAGTTTATAGCTGAGTAAGACTCAAAAAGAGGCGGTACAAGTATACACAAAAATAGCTATTCACATATATGGACAACTGGAAACTACTTAGTCAACAGAGTGGGAGGAGTAACAAAAACCCTTACATCAGTTGGAATAGCCTGACAGTTACACACTAAGACAGATGCATTCTGGCAGCTACAGGCCTTTCTGAGCATGCGCAAGACTCTGGCTCAGTGCTGAAAGAGTTAATTATAGTTGATGACTCAAGCGAAATACAAGGGCAGGCAACAGTGAAGACGGGAGAAGCACATGGCTAACTAAAATGGCTGCCATAACCAAAATGGCTTCAGCTCATGCTAACAGCGATTTCTGCTAGTTTCCACAGACGACCCTTTTAGCATTAGCTGAAGACATCTCTATGATCTAGAAGGAATATAGAAAATATCTTACACATCTATTCTTATCATATTGCTAACTTCTTGGTCTAATACATATTGGGCGTTCACATTCTTAATGTTGCGCTTGGTAGGTATACAAGTAGAGACACAAAGGGAACAAAGCATCAGGCCACATTGTATGCATAGACAGCATGACAGTATGATCGCAAAGAATATACATAGATTTGTCAACAGTTTCCAGCCCCAAGTAACAAACAATGTCCCTAACCAGCCAATTAAAGTCCAAGTTCCTATATCGGGATGAACTTCAGTGGTTGTTTTAGGCCGATTGGAAGTAGCCAACAGCACATGTTGGATGCAATGTCTACATAAAAACATTTTTAATAAACCTTCCAGTGTTCTTCTTTATGAGGGCTAGGGTACCAATGATATGTTCAGGAGGAGGGTAGAGTAGTATTTATCAAAGTGTGTACAAAACGTTTCTCTTGCAGAATAAACAGCACTCCAAATACCAGTGTTAAAGAGAATACACAGATTATCACAAAAACAATTTTCACTTCAGGGGACCAGGAGGACCAAACATGTCCATGAGAATTGGGACGAGGAGCCGCAAAGGGCTGCTCCTCCTCAAAAATGGGACGACCAAAGGGGTACATTGCTAAAAAGTACTTGAAGAATAGAAGCCGCTGTACAACCAGCCAGAGGGGAGTCTTCTCCCTGTGTCCGTCTGCGCCTCACAGGCAGGCTCTTATTGTTCATCAAGTGTTCACTTCTCCCACGGTGGAGCTGCACAACTTGCAACTCAAGAAAACAATCGCGGCCCAGTTTTAAGGGAAAAGTTTATTCTTTCAGGATAGGGCAAACACCCTCAACGATCCTGTCCAGTGTCTCAGGCAGTGCACCAGTATTCTTCACTTTAATCTAACAGGCACCAGAGGCACAGCACCTGTACCCTGAACTCAAGTCCTTCCCTAACTCCTGT
The DNA here is from genome assembly GCA_963921515.1 of Calotriton arnoldi. NCBI lineage: Eukaryota > Metazoa > Chordata > Amphibia > Caudata > Salamandridae > Calotriton > Calotriton arnoldi. The sequence continues at coordinate 2,987,483 of CAWUFW010000485.1, read as the reverse complement.
GTTGCTCTGCTGGCACACTGCTCTTTCGTCAGGGCCACAGACTGAACCTAGTATGCCCAGGCACCTCTTGATCAACAAACAGAGGTGCAGACTTTCATTCACTTGAGGACCAGGACTCAGAGGCCTGATGCTGGAGTATCTGAAGCAACCCTTGTTTCAAAGGGGGTCACCTCAAGCAAAGCCTCCTTGCCATCCTTGTCGGTCTGTGACGCTCTCAGCTGGGCATCAAAAACTGGACCAACGCAAAGAATTTTCTGTCCTGATTTGTGACCCCGTCTTTCGTCCAAGACAGTGGCAGGGGTACACACTCACATCGCTTTCATGGGCCCAGTGCTTCCGGCCTTCTACCTTCACTGCGGTCCTAGTTGCCAGCAATGCCTGTGCTGGTTCCCTTTACCTCGGCTCCAAGCTGGATCGGCGCTGACTCCCCAGGCTGGATCTGATGTCCGGCCCCTCTGGCAATGGTTGTAGGGCAGCAGAAATCTATTGGTGGTCAGAACAAAAATCTTTAGACAAGGCATACAAATAATCTATCAACAGAGAGGATACTCTATTTCAGAAAACTTCTTTAGTCTCTGGGCGCCCCATACATTAGCAGGGCACCCAAGAACCACTTCATCTATCTGAGAGTAAAAAAAACACCCTGGACCTATTAGCGAGTATAAAAGGAACTTTTGGTGAACTGACCAGAGTAAAACGTTACACGATTTGATTTGTTTCTCCCAATCCCAAGCAGCCAAGGAAGTCTGTTTATTTACTAAATTCTGAGGGAAAAAGAAAAACAATACGGACATACTCTGAATCCTTACATTTGTGTATTCCTATATTATTCATCTGAAGAACCTCAAAAAAGGGTATTTTTAGAACAAGCATTCTTTTGTGCTTCTTGTCTTAACAAGCTTGTGTTTCATAAGTCATATAGTTCACTACACTTCTACTTATGAACCTTCCACTACTTGTACAGGACTGCAGACACTTCTAAAATTATTTTTCTTACGTAAAACCCCTACATTTCACGCTTAGGGCCATGCTCTCATGTTATAGGCGCGGCGGGAAAATCTAAAAACTGCTAATTTAACAGGGATCCTTACTACATGAATAACGAACAAAACCTCAACATAGTGGGTACATGAATTTCTCCAGCAGAACTTGTTGTGGCAAACAAACTCCTATAAAGCAATATTTTCCTTCAGAATGTTTGCTAAGGATCACACGGGCGTCTTTCCTAACATTGTGAACCCTGTGCATTCTACTTTTCACGATCTGGACTATGTAACATCATTTTCAAAGGAAAAAAAAAAAACTATTCACCTGCTCTATTAAGGGCTGTCAGCTCAATTACGCAGACTAACTAATAAGAGACTAGTGATGCCTTTGCAAAACTGTATATATCATGAGAATAACATAAACAATAATGGTGTTATCACCTGAGAATTTTAGAACAAAAACGACCCACATATAGTTCCCCTTAAAGGTTAAATAAGGGAACATCAATCTATTCTACCCATCCTTTTATCCTTATCTAATTCCAATTTTATCGGTTTACAGACAAGATGGGCAGTAACATGGCGTATTTATTTATTCATTTTATTAATTCTAACAATTTTAAAACAGTATTACTGAATAGCGAATTAGACGTGCACTGGTGAGGTGCTTTGTCTCTATTGATTCAAGAACATATTCACATCATCCTGTGGAATGAATGAGTAAAGCGAGCCCAACCAATTGTCTCATGGCCGTTCCTAGACAGCTTAAACAGGCTCGAGAGAGAGTGAGAAAAAGAGAGAGTTAGAGAGAGAACATAAATTTGATTACCCTTAATTTGCCCAGGAGCTAGCCTCCTTTCCCCCATTCGACAGTAGGTAACCTAAACAGGTGACCTCCTGTCGACAATATTTACCCCCCTTTTTGGCAGCTGGGCACAAACAGACTTGTAGGAGGTAAATAGCACATTGAGCTAACTAGAAAACATTAATAACCAACCACCAATTCCTTTAGCAATTGTACTAGTTTAACATGAGGGCGCATGAAAGCAAACTGAATTTCATTGCCTCCTTATTTTAGCCCTTGCACAGTAATCTTTAAACTAAAACCATTATTTCTATATGCATGGCAGAGCTGTTCTCTACATAGGACCCATCTACGCTACTGCCTCTCCTTCTCTGTTGTGACTTCGTAGAACCTGCCTGGTCTTTTGCCAAAAATAATAAGCAAAGCTTCCCTCTCTCTCTCTGCGCTGTCATCCCCTCCTACAAAATCTTTTCCAACCCTTAGCCCTGCTAGTTTGCTAAATACAGAACTCGACCTCTGACCCTTAAACCTGCTGTCCCTTGTCTGTGCAAGGCTATCCCCACGTGGCCTTTTCAATTCAAAGTAACTCTCGAGAAGCACGGCTGAAGGGCATTCCTGCTCCGTGCCTGTGTGCTGAGAATTTAAAGGTAGGATGCAACTTGTATTCTTAATTATTTATGTACTTCTTGTGCATTGTGCGTAATAGCACCTAAAAAATTGGCTCAAAATTTCAGTTTTCAGAATGCCATAATTCGCTCAGAACTATCGTGCATTAAGGCGCGCAATGGAATTCACATGTCTGTACAGCTGCTCTATGCATGACTTTTAATAGCCTTTGTATTTGACACTGCAGCCATTAGGCCATACTACATTTTAAGTTTGTCACTAAGAGACAGTAATATTGGCGTTGTTAGATAGACTAATATTCACCCTTTTAATTTGGTGCAACAACATATTTTAACCAGTTGGAGATAGAAATCTTAATGTGCACATTGAAATCTGAATACATACTTTGCACAGGGTAATTTTCTACAGTGCTAAATATTATTGAATTGTCACAATTGTGTTATTAGACATTATAAGGATCATAATTATGCAAAAACGATTTTAGTGCAATGACTGTTAATAATTTTTTACATGTAGTCAGTTTTTGAATAATGATCACTAACCCTTTTTGTGGTTTCTACATATGAAAAGCTAGCCTTATTCCTTTCCTTTTACCTTGAAATGCATTTATTTATAACACTAAGCACAGAAGCTTTTTACTGAAACATAAAAAGTTTGTGTCACTATTTAGAGGGCAGTAATTATTTACCATCAGATCCACAGATGTGTTTAGTAGAAAAGCAACAAGAAAGAAAGTCTTTACTTTTCATCCTTTCTCTTTTATCCAAAATAATGAAACTGTATTTCTAACTTTCAAAATCAGTAGTCTTTAATGCACGTGCTTTGATACCATTTTGTACTAACTTAAAACCTAGTCCCCACAGCTTGATCTGTAGCTTGTGCCCGGGCATAGCCATGTTTTATTTACTCAGCTGTGTTTTACGACCAGCAGGCGTTAACTTCCACGCTTTTTCAGGAGAAAAAAGCCTTGCTGTATTCTAATGTCCTCACAGAAACCCCAAAAAGTTGAGAAACCTTTCATTACCTCCGTCTGTTCTGACAGACAGCTTCCTTCCGACAGACAGCTTTGAACAGCTGTTAAAAGCGCTCTTTCTAGCGCCGGGAATGAGCACGGTTTATTCTATTTAAAACCCAGGCATTCCAAGCCAGTCAAAATCTATTGTTTTGCAATGTGGTAAAAGAGGCGCTTTTATTTTAGCAGCAACTAATTACTCCGATAATGTGAATGCCTTTTAATATTAAATTTTTTTTTTTGATTTCAAAGTATTTTATTGATTTTTATATTCAAAGACATTAGCATTTCTGTTACAAGGTTAGCTTTTCGTGGCTTGTATGACTGTGTTTACAATCGCTTCAAAACATATGCTTGACTAACCCCACCTGACGTGGCTTAGTGAGAGAAAGAAAGAAGGAAAGAAAGTGATAGAAAGAAAAAGCAGAAGAGAAGGGCACAAGAGAGGCTCTGGATCTGTGAGACTTATAATCGCCTGACCAGGCCGCCACATCACTGGATTGCTTGTGGCGATATGGGCAGGCGAGTCAGTCCAACCGATCCGTAGGGCCATCGTGATTGCGCTCAATTACGTTCCTTTTACCGCACTTACCGGGGGTCAGGAGGATCAGGGGGTTTGTCGCCGGGAAGACTTGGTTTCATGGGGGGATTCATGGGGGTTCGTTGAAATCTAGGTATGTGTCGAGTGACTTCCACATCCCCCTGGATGCTGGTCTCCAGGGTGAGTTCTGTAGTGCAATGTTGTCCGCACCTCTGAGGTGCGTAATCCAGTTGAACCAGCCTTTGTATGAAGCCTTACTTGTGTCTTTCCAATTTGCTAGGACCACTTTCACTGCTGCGGTCAGCAGCAGTTCTAGAAGGTCCTTATCGTGCTCTGATCTTAGTTCTGCGGTAATAAATGCGGTGGCGAGGGAGGAGAACTCAGTTTTTAGTGTACAGCCCAGTACCTTATTTATAAAACCAAAGATTTTCTCCCAGTATGTTTTGAGAGTTGGGCATTGGTAGATAAGGTGTGCTAGGTCCCCTTTTTCCTTGCTACAGTTCCAGCACAGTGCATTATCCCTGAGACCTAGTGAGAATAAGCGTGCCGGGGTCCAGAAGGCCTTATGGAGTAGCCAGAACTTTGTTTGTGAGAGCACCGGGGAGATTTTATTGCGCGAGGCCGAGGTCCAAAGTGTTGCCAGTTCTTGTTCATTAAGTGTGTTTTTGGTTTGTGTTTCCCAATAGTTAATTGTCTTATTGTTAAGTTTGGATGATTTTGGGCGTAGTAGTTTGTAGAGGTGTGAGACCTGGTGTCCTAGTCGGTTTATGTTTGACATGTACTGGGTGATTGACGGCTGTGCGGCCGATAGTTTGATTTTGGACAGGGCCGTTTTTATTTTCAGAAAGTTGTAGAGTTCAATGTCTGTTAGGTTATACCTAGCCTTCAGAACAGCAAAAGTGACGGGATATGCCCCGTCTTCTAGTTGGTATGGGTGGTGGATGCCTTTCTCTATCCATGTGTTGAAGGCTAGGCATTTCCCCTTGTATAGGATCTTACTGTTGGCCCAGAGTGACTCTAACTTAGATCCCCTGATGCTGCTCTCCATTTTCTTATCTATCTTTAGCAAGGCAATTTTTGTGTTTTTAAAGATGGATCTGGTGGCGTGAGTATGTTTATTTGCTTTTAATAGCGCCACGGGGTCCAGGTTGTTCAGGATGGCTCTCTCTACCTGTAGCCAGGCCGGTGTATATCCGTTCGGGGGTGATATCCAGTAAGATCCCTGCCTTGCCAGGAACGCAACTTGGAATAGTCTGAAGTCTGCTAGGTTAACTCCTCCTAGGTTTTTCTCTAATCTTAATTTCTTTACACTTATACGCGCTTTCTTCCCTCGCCAAAGGAATTTTGAGATCAGGGTGTCTACCTTGCGGTGAAAATCATCTGTGAGTAGGAGTGGGAGCATGCTGATCAGGTAATTAATCATTGGGGTGATCATCATCTTGATCATCTCAATTCGCCCCCACCATGTTATGAATTTTGTGGACCAGGCCTCCAGAAGTTTCTTTATCTTTTCCAGCGATATCTTCTCGTTATGGCCTAGTGTGCTCAGTAAGTCACACCCAAAGTGTATACCTAGATATTTGATAAATCCTGTTTGCCAGATTAGACCTGACCCCCCTAGGATTTCCCTAGTGCAGTGGATGTTCAGTGGCTTGCATTCTGATTTGTCCCTGTTGAGCTTGTAACCCGAGTGCCCGGAGTATTCTTCTATGGTGTCTATCAGGGCCTCTATTGAGTTATTCGGTTGCTCCGCTACTATTAGTATTTCATCCGCGTACGCGGCAAGTTTTATTTCAACTCCATTAACATCCACCCCTTTTATTTTCGTATTTATCTTGATATCCTGGATCAGTGGCTCCAGTGCCAACAAAAATAGCGAGGGGGACAGTGGGCAGCCCTGTCTAGTGCCTCGATGTAGTGTGAGTGGTTCAGAGAGTGACCCGTTGATGACAATACGGGCTTTTGGATCCCCAAACAGGGCCATCACCATCCGTATATACCCTTCCCCTAAGTTGAAAGATTGCATGCATCGCTCCAGGAAAGACCAGGAGACTCTGTCAAAGGCCTTCTCGGCACAAAGGGTAATGGCTACTGCTGGCTCTGCTTTTGTGGCCGTGTGCTCCAGTATGTGGCAGAGAAGTCTAGTATTGTCGTTGGACATCCGCGTACGTAGGAAACCCACCTGGGAGTTGCTTATCAGGTTGGGTAGGACAGAGTTGAGTCTGGTTGTTAAGATTTTTGCGTAAATTTTACAGTCCACATTAATAAGGGATATGGGTCTGTAGTTTTTGGGTGACAGATGGTCCTTACCCTCTTTTGGGATGACTATAATGTTGGCCTCCATCATGGATTGAGACACGGTCCCTCTATCTGCACAATGGTTAAAGACCTGCTTCATGGTAGTTTTCAACTGCTCTAGGAAGGTTTTGTAAAAGGTGGCTGTGTACCCATCCAGCCCTGGTGCTTTGTTATCTTTCATGGATTTAACCGCCATTTCAATCTCAGCGACGCTAATTTCCTGACCTAGTCTCCGTGTGTCTTCTCTGGCTAGCTGTGGAAGACCGAGTCTATTGAGGTATTTTGTGCATGCCTCTAGATTCATGGTCTGGTCGTTTTTGTAGAGATCCTGATAAAACTCTTGAAATGTCTTGAGTATGTCTTTGTGTCTTGTGTGGGTTTTGTTGTTTGAATCTGTGATGGATGAGATGGTAAATTGGTTGCGTTTGTGTTTTAGGTAAGAGGCGCGCAGTTTCCCCGCTTTGTTTGCTTCGCATAGGTTAAGGGCCTTGTATTTGTTAAACCACAGCCCCACCCTTTCACTCAGGATTTTGTTGTATTCATACTTTTTTTGGTTAGGTCTGCTAGCAGTTTAGTATCTTGAGTGGCTCTGGCATGGGCCGTTTCTAGGCTCTTAATGACTTGCTCGAGCTGTGTCAGGTGCAGGTTTGCGTTTTTGTTTATTTTGGATTTTATTTCAATTATTGTGCCTCTAATGGTAGCCTTCAGGGCGTCCCATAGTGTGGTAGTACTAGTCCCCGGTGAGTCATTGTGTCTGAGATAGTCCGTTATGGCCTCCTCAATCTTTTCCTTGTTCGCGGGGACTGTTAGTACGTCACTGTTAAACCGCCACCTACGGGGTACGGTTTCATTGTGACAGCCGCTCAGCGTTAGGCTAATACATGAATGGTCTGAAACTAATCTAGGCGCTATCTCGGAGTGTTCTATTAGATGTGTGTGGGGGCCTGAGATTAGTATGTAGTCTATCCTGCTATATGATTTGTGTGGGTTGGAGTAGAATGTGTAGTCCCTGGTGTCTGGGTGCTGGAGGCGCCATGGGTCCTTAAGGTTGAATTTAGAGCACCAGTTTTTGAATGTAGTGTGTGCGTTCGTCGGCTGATATTGGCAGGATGACTGTCTATTATATGGTCCAGTGGGATATTAAAATCCCCCGCCACCACCATGAGGTCGTTCTGGGGGAGGTTATCTAGTTTGTGTGATACCCCCTCCCAGAAGGTTGGGTCATCCGTGTTTGGGCCACATATGTTAGCTACGTGGATTAGCTCCTCTCCCCTTCTCAGATGTGTGATCAACAGTCTACCCTCTACATCGGGGTATTGTGATTCTAGTGTTAGGTTGGATCTTTTAGATAATAGTGTGATGACCCCTCGCTTCTTCCTTTCGGCAGGTGAACAAGCCATCTGTGAGATCCAGTTGTCTTTCACCAGCTTGGCATCCTCCAATGATAGTTTGGTCTCTTGTAATAGGATTACATCTCCCTTAGTTCTAGCCAAGTAGTCTAGGATCTTCCTACGTTTAATGGGGTGGTTGAGCCCTTTAACATTGAGGGATACTATCTTCAGGTCAGAAGCCAGGTTGAGAGTATTACTGTGGGCCATTATCTATGGTAAAGCATGTCTGGTGAGTCTACTCTAGGAACCCAATACTTGGATATATTGTCTCCGGGGCCTGAGCTGGAAGGTGGTATTTGACCCCCCACCCCCCTACTCACCCAGTGCTGTATAGATAGCGGCCGCTTGTGAGCTGCATGTGGACTGGATTTAGGATTTGTGTGGATAGGTATGTTGGGTCTCACAGATACGTAGGTTAACATTACTTGCCAGAACCCTTGTGTAGATAGAAAAGAGGTGAAAGTGAAAAGGAAGATAGGAAATAAAGAAAGCAAAAACATCGTATGTTGGGCGTGCAACGACAGGGTCGCCGTCCCCGTCTCTCGAGGATTAATCCAAATGTGTTCAATGTCTCTAAGATCCCAAGAGATTCTAGTGTTAATTAGCAGCTTATTAAAATTATTCTTCATTACTTGTGCTACGTTTATGACCCCCTCCCTTACCTCCTGCCCCTGCGTCTATATAGGGTAAAGGATATGAAGATTGTCCCAGCTGCTGTACAGGTTAAAGGATATACAGAGTGTCTCTTGTGTAGAGAGCCAGCATCCAGTGTCTGGTGTCGATCGTCCAGGAGCTGCCTGCCACCGGCGACGCCTGAACATGCTCCGTAGGTCAAGAGATGTTGTGATCATTGCTTCTTGTGGGCATTGAGGTAGCATTGTTGAGGTAGTTAATGAGGTATCTGTTGAGGTAGATAGTGTTCGTTGAGGTAGCTGTAGGTTGCAAAGTTCTTGAGCAGGCTCGTGCAGGTTCATTCGGTCCCCAGCTCCGGCGAGGCTCTCCTTTTGCTGGACCCAGGTTGTGCTGTCTCCATTTCTTGGGCTGTCGAGCCATCTAAGTATTTGTCCAGCTCCTTAGGCTCGTCGAAAATGTGAGAGCGTCCGCGGTCGTTTATCCTGAATCTGGCTGGGCCAACAAAAGAGAACTGTATGTTTTTTTTCCTCAACTTGTCTCTTAAGGCAAGGAACCCCTTCCTTGTGTCCACCGTGGGTTTCGAGTAGTCCTGCGTAAATATGATCTTTTGCCCATTCCATGTGATCTGGTGGTTTTTGCGAGCAAAGTTGAAGATGGCTTCTGTGTGCTGCGCTCATAGGGGTGTGCATATTATTGGTCGGGCCGCACTTCTCGTTGTGGATTTGAAGGCAGGGACCCTGTATGCTCGATCTAGTTCAAACTGCCGGTCAAATTTTAGGTTTGTGAGTTTGGGGACCAGGTTCTCGATAAAGGTCAAGCATGAGCCTGCCGTGTCTTCGGCCCCCTCCGGCACTCCCAGTATGCGGATGTTCCCTCGCCGGTTGTGGTCTTCCAGTTCCGCCGTTTGCCTCTGGAGTGTAGCTGTAATTTTTGTCCGGGTCCTCAGCTCCTTGTTTGAGCTTAGACCTGCGTCTTCAATATCACTTATTCTTTGTTCAGCCGCAGCGAGTCTGTTGTTGACCGTGTGCATGTCTGCCCTGACCGCAGCTATCTCCAACTGTATTGCGTCTGTGGTCTGTTTCGTGGTCTTGGCCAGATCATGGACATCTGCCAGTTTTTTTAGTATCATCTCTAGGGTCCCATTGATGTCTGGTTTCTGCTTGATCGGTGAGTCTTATATCGCAGGTTCTCCTTTGTTCTTTTTCAGCTGCTGTTGGAGTCTCGATTCCCTCTCTGCCATGTTGTGAGGCTCGGGTTCTCCTTGGTGATGCAAAATTACCCTCCCCCCGGTCTGCTATGGCTTGTTTGGTTGTGGGGTGGGTTTCTCTGTTGGTCGCCTGCTCGTCCTCCACTTTGCGCCCCACTATGATCTTAGACTCGTGCTGAGTTTAGACCCGCTGGGAGGCCCCTCTCATGACCTTTCTGTTTTGATGGTGTGCGTTACACTGTTTGTAGCCTCTTTCTGTGGCGGGTACCTCCTTAACGCCAAGCTACCTCCTGGGATAGAACTGGTGCCCTTCAGTTGTGCATCTGGTGGCGGGACCTTGCAGGGAAAAGGGGGGTCTCCCGTTGATCCTGGTTTTCCCCCCTCTTGCTTGGTTGAGAAATCTCCCAGTGTTCTGACCGTTTTAGGTTGGCGACACCTACCCCTCTCTCAGTAGTCTCTCCATAGACCGCTATTCTCCGAGTGGGGCGATGTAGGTGTTAGGCTGGTGCTCGTGGGGAACCCGATCTGCTGGAGCACTCTGTTCTTTGTGCTTGGTATCCGCAAAAGCTCCCTCTTCTTTTTTAAATTTTTTCCACTTTTGACCCCTAGGTTGGGGCTCGCTCTTTATACGGGGCAACTGTGGTTTGCTGTGAGCTGTTGTGTGGCCCTTCGTTCGCCCGCACTCACTTCACATCCCGCGCTTTGTCTGCTCTCAGGTCCGCACCCAGGCCCGCTGCTTCTTGCACTCTCCCCCTCCCTAGTTGGTGCTCTCGAGCGTAGCTCTATTGGCCAGCCTGTTTTCTCATTGGGGGTTTTCTGGTGGTTCCGGCGTGTGTGGTTCCGATGTCCCCATCGCACTGCCTTGCCTCTCTGTCGCCAGAATGCGCCGCTCTTGTTAAGGACCACAGTGCTTGGTTGGGCTGGGCTGGGCTGTGCGTGCTCTGCGAGTGGAGGGTCTTTATTTTTTGCTATTTCCAGGTCCTCAGCTGTGACCCTCCCACTAATATCGCTGGAGTGCCCGCTGCCTCATCTCGCCTTGGCCCCTGCTCTCAGCTCCTTAGGAAGATGGCGGCGCTGTTTACTTCATCCGACAATCTTCCTAGGTTTCGGTTCCTGGAGAAGATGGCGGCGCTGTTTTTTACCTCTCCGACAATCTTCCTTAGGTTTCGGTTAACTCTTTTCAATTATGTCTTCCGCTCGTCCTGCAGCTTGAGACTACTTTAGGCACTTCACCCCAGGTGTCTGCACCGTAGGAGAATAGTGGTGGCGGTGGTAGCAGGTGTATGGCGCAGATCACTTTTCGAACAGCAGCGGCTTTACCGGGTCTGTGGAGCTTTGTGGGCACTGCCCTCTCTCCCTCGTTTGTCCTCCTTTGCCTGCCTCGGTGGCTCGTTCGGGTGCTCTCTTCCTGCAGCTCCGTTTACCTCCCCCCGAGGCTCGCACCCTGCTACGCTCATCTGTTACTCTCTCCTGTACCTGTAGCGTTCTCTCCCCCTCGTGTGATTATCTCCTGGTCCTCCCGCAAGTACTGCTGACGCGCTGGCTAGTCCCTTATTTTCCTTTTTTTCCTTCACCCGGACACTTCACTCCTCTCCGTTTCCTCTCCGCTCCTCAGTACTGTACCGATCCGGTGCTTCTCCTCCGGTCATTGGTTTCTCAGCAGGCTGGTCGGTTGGAAACAGCTGGAGAGGGTGATGGCGCTTATTGAACTCCAGATTTTGGTTTCGGTTTGTCCGCCATCTTTACTGTCTCCGAGTTCACAGCGCTGGGTTCTCGCGAAAATTCTGCCTTTACCGGGGTTCGTATATCTCTGTGACAATGCCTGCAGCTGCTGCTGGCGTTCCGACGCGCTTAGGTGCCTTTTAGCGTTTTTTTGTTCGCTGCATCTCTTGGGATCGATGATCTTTCCCCTCGATCTGACGGAGCAGCAGACTCAGGCAGCCATCCTCCGTGCCGTCCAAGCCACGCCCCTCGCCTTTTAATATTTAATATAATGTATCTAAGAATAATGCTGTAACATTTTGTATTGAGTCTTAGTTGTGTAAAACACACAAATTCGTTTTTTTCTTTCTGTGAGGCCTATTTTTTTCCCTATATAGTGTTAATTCTAATTTTGTGTTTTACCACTGGGGCGATATAATAATTGAAGGTTCAGACATCTATACTTTGTTACTGCTTTACTTTTAATAGTAGCGTGCAGCAATTTAGCATATGTTATACAATTTATTCTTTGAATTTTAAAGTGTAATTCTTCATATGGCATCTGCAGAACACAATGACGACAACAAACCAAATTGAGCTCATTCCAGACATTTTCAAGAAGGGGGCCACACACTCAGAACACACAACACTGCTTGCTAAGGCAAGCCATTCTTACACAAAGAGCACAGTCGCTACTCACTCAAACAAGTACTTCACAAGCATCACCACCGGTGTCAGTCCACAAACCACATAGACACTCACAAAAAAAAAACAATCAACCCACAAATCAACACTTAGGACAAAAATAAGAGGCAGCCCATAGACTGTACTCAAACCAAACCATTTGTAAATACCAATTGTAAATCATATTTACAAACGAAAGGACTCTCAAAACAAATAGTACAGAGACTGCACCAAGACAAGTAGACAGCCAAAAGACTGCGCCATGTTCAAAAAGACAGACTCTAACCCCAGACCTTTTCCAAAATACACCGAATTACCAATGGAGCTGGCGGAACACTCAAAAGCGCTCCGTATCACAATTTATGAATTTTTACTAAGTGCGTAGATCAGGATCCTTTTGGTGTATTTGTTCCACAGTGTACTATACATTATGGAAGAAATACCATATTTAATGTACATAAACCTATTAGGTATCCCCTCTAGGGGAGCCAGCTGAGTACTTTCTAAATCCATATTGGTACCACCAAGACAGCAACAAATTCTACGAAGTGTGCTAGGAGCAGGCATGCCAAAAATATTACAATGCGATATAATATTATAATCAAAGCGTATTTATCCTGAGAATTATCCAAAAGTAGAGAAAAATCTCCTCATTACCTGCCTTTATTTGCTGCAGCAAACAAACAAACAAACCAGAATCTTGGCCAAGCTAATCCAAAACAAAAGTGTCGCATCGCGACCTTACCAAACAAAAGTCTCCAGCTTCCAACTGCCAAGTTCTGAATCGACCTAATGGTCACTTTGAGACGAACGCCAAAGGGATCTTAGTCAGGGACCGGTCACCACCTGGAGGGTCAAATCGGGAAAATCGGAAAAGCACTTTGGTCTGCAAAGACAAGGGTCTCATCGTGCAGTGTACATCCTCAGCGAGATTCCAAACCTCCGTCGAGACCACTCTTTTGGGCGACCGCGTCTCCTGATGAGCCCCACGTGACGGGCGCCAATTTGTGGGAGCGAGCCTTTTCAGGGGCCCACTGGTGCAGGGGTTCGCCCTTCTTTGTACTTAAGTCCTTAGACTAACAAAATAGAGATTGGCACGGAAGCTGTAATATCAAAGATAGAAATTTATTAACCTCTCATGAGGGAGACTACGTCAATACAGTACCCTGAGGCCACTGTAGGAGGTAGTTCAAGGAGTACAGAAACCATGGGCCTTTTATGGCCAGTTTATAGCTGAGTAAGCATGAAGACTCAAAAAGAGGCGGTACAAGTATACACAAAAATAGCTATTCACATATATGGACAACTGGAAACTACTTAGTCAACAGAGTGGGAGGAGTAACAAAAACCCTTACATCAGTTGGAATAGCCTGACAGTTACACACTAAGACAGATGCATTCTGGCAGCTACAGGCCTTTCTAAGCATGCGCAAGGCTCTGGCTCAGTGCTGAAAGAGTTAATTATAGTTGATGACTCAAGCGAAATACAAGGGCAGGCAACAGTGAAGACGGGAGAAGCACATGGCGAGCACATGGCTAACTAAAATGGCTGCCATAACCAAAATGGCTTCAGCTCATGCTAACAGCGATTTCTGCTAGTTTCCACATTTCAACTTGGGCAATTCCAATCCAATTACCCTCGGGGAAAATTTCTGCATGGTCGCTTTTCGATTGGTACTGGGCATACTGATGTTTATCCATAGCTACATAATTGTTGGTTTGGCTTAAATGGGCTATCCAATCTGCCTCAAGGATGTTTGCATTGTGGTGACGCAAGGAGCCATTTGCTATATTATTTATTTCTGCCCAGAATTTCTTGTTATTATTTGATTTACATGTCTGCAGCAGCTTTAGCCTAATGTTTGTGATTTCTTTGCAGTGCATACTTCCTGTTTGTATTTCCACCTTAACTGAATGATTTGAAGATTTACATCTTCACTCGTTGTTAATGCGTTGCCACAAAGTCTTCTTATTTCCCTGTGAAGTGTCCTTTTTTTCTCCTGCTAACAAACTGGCAAACTCTGGTATTGCTTTCTCAGATCTATTTCCGTGTTGCTTGTTATGTGATGAAAATTCGGAAATAAGCATCATTATCATGTTTTCCCATTTTTTTCCATGACCGTTGCGTGTTTTCTGCTTGGTTGTTTACTGTGAGGTTTTTTATATAATTCATTAATAAACCGGCATGTTTACTGTTCCACACCAGCCTTTTTAGGTTGTACAGGCTAGGGACTTCCAGCAGGCCATTGCTTTCAGCCGCTCTCACAGTGTGAATGCAGAAATTAATTGCCTGCAGACTATGATCACTCTCTAATCTGTGGATGATTTGGTAGCTGGAAGTCATTTGTAGTAACTCTGTATCCACTATAGTGTAGTCTAGAACGGAGTTGGCATGCCTCGATATTCTGGTTGGGGCAGCCGGTTGGTCTTGTGTTAGACGTCCATTTAGAGTTAACATCCCTATTTTGGCTAATGATGAGGCACAGATTTTGACGTATCGATCAAGTTTGTGATGATTTGTGATTACCGAAAGAATATTTTTCCCTTTAAATTTGTTTTGTTGTTTGCTTTGGAATGGGCCCGGTAGTAATAAGCACATATTGAAGTGCACTGACAGCAGAAAGCCTGCTTGCGGAAAGGTGAATTGCAATGATTTGAGTAAAACTATTAAGGTCTCGATTTTCTCAGAATTTTCCTTTGTTCCCGGATGGATGTACACATTACATATTAGTAATGCATCTTTCTCATATTTACTCAACGGATCGTTGAGAAGATTTTGCGATAATGAGATTTTAATACATTAGATCCAGGTTTGTCCTAACTCGATCGACTCTGATTTCCACCTTATGTTGGTGGTCAGGTAGATTGATAAACCACCAGACGCTCTGCCTGATGCTTTTCCCTTCATGGCGTATTGGTGGTATTCTTTAAAGCCATTGATCGATATAGATGCCATGGCACAGGTCACCTGGAATAGTAAGATGTCAAATTTTTGGAGAAAAGTTAGAAGATCGGCCTCCTCTATCTTACAACCGAAACCGTTGATGTTCCAAGAGCACAGTTTTAAATCACTTACTCATGCGTCACTTTTTGTGGTCGCAGTGCCCCATGCTGTTGAAATGAAAACTTGTCTATTTTGACTAGCTGCTCCAGATGCTACGTGATGAGTAATTCGTAGATTGGACCGGCTCTCCAGAGCACTGTCGGTGGGCCCTGCAGCCCCACGGAGTAAACCGTTGACAGTTGTCATTCTGGCTTCTGCCGTTGGGCATAGCGGACCTGGATACCGTTCTGTTTCGATTGTTTTCATTTCAATTCCCCATTTTGCGAAGAGTTCTCTGTGGCACCAAAATTCCATCGTGATTTTTTAATCACTCCAGGTTACTACCATCCTTTCTCTCCCTTTTGCATTTGTGTCTGGTTTGAATTTTACACTTTCAATATGATTCGTGTTAAGATGTTTTAATGTTTCGATGGATCTTGCAAGCTTTAATATTGCACTGCGGTTGAGAATATCATGGTGTCCTCTTGAATTATAGTGAGGAATCAATTCTAACGTTAATAAACCCTCTGGAAATGTATGTCCATCGTTGCTTAAGGGCATGTCGACACTGTGGTAGTGTAACCTGGCAGAATTTCCACTAAATTTGTGTTCTCCTATAAAGGGTTTCCCTTCTATTGGGTTATGAAACAGAGTTGTTTTTGTCCAGTCTGTTGTTATTGTCTGGCTTTCAGCTTGCTCTCAGAGTGTTGGAGACGGATCTGTCTGATTTGCCGAGTAATGTGACGTTTTAGCTGGTGGCTGCGTTTTAACCAAACTTTTTCTGCTGTGTACGTTTAATTGTTTTGGTAAATATTGGGATATGATTGGCTGTTCTAACCGTGGAGCGTGCAATGAAATGCCATGTTCTTTATGATCTGGGATGGAGAGAGATGGTAACGAGATTATGACTGCTTATCTTAGATATTGTTGGAACTGAGGGGAGTGTGAGCTTTCCACAGTGATCTGTTTGTGGTTTGAGATCAGACATGTTGTTAGGGGAGTGTGCGTTAGTCTTAATTCCCAAAACCCCATTTCCAAGGTCTACCTTATGTGATTTCGCATGCTGACCGCGTATAGCGGACGGCGTTCCAGGTAACTCTTTTGCCTCATTTTGAGGATTCTGTGCAATGGCTTGCTGCCTCTTCTGTTTGTTGTTCCTTGATTTTCTCAGTCGCTTTCGTTCCCTTTTTGTTAATGGGTCGCTGGGATTTTGTCGCTGCGGATTTGAGGCTGCTACGTCATGCGACGGACCACCACGTTGTTGATTGATTTGCGTGGATGTGTTTTTCGAAATTTCTGACTGGATGTCATCTGAGTCCGAGTCTCTCATGCTATGGTCAATTTCGTTCACACTGTCCAAAATACCAGGGGAAGTGATAGGATTCGGTTTGCTTGTGCCTGATTTGTTGAGTGCGCTGGATGATATAACGATATTCTTTGGGTTTTTTACTTCTACCGGAATGTCTGTCAGAATCTCCGGGATGAACTTCAGTTGATTCATGGTACTGGAGCATTGGCATTCGTGATACGTTGTGTGGGGGTCTTTTTGCACCCGCTCAATTATGGAATTTAGGTCTTGAAGTTTTTTCTCGATGCCGGAAACATGAAACGCCAGGGCTTGCAGGAGATAAACTTGCAGCCCTAGTTTTTCTGAGTGTTGGAATAATGCAGTAGAGATGGTCTCCATAGTGTTATTAAAGGGGGACCATAACTGGGCTGCAAGGGGTGAAAAATGTTCTGTCTGGTGAGCATTCATGCGCTGACTTGGATGGATGCAGTCGCTTAAATTGTTCATGTTGTCCTCCATGGCGTCCTGCACCGGACCGGACCGGTGCTTGATTGAGTGATGAAATCGGGCCCTGGTCGAGTCTTTATTGGAGAAAGTAAAGTGTTATAATCGTGGAGGAGCCCTGTAGTTATTTTTGTGTTAAGTGGAAGTATTTCTTCCTTCCGGGCTTCCTGTGTTAACTCAAAAGAACTTATTAAGAATTCCTGTGTTTCCACTACGACTTCTGGCAGAGCCTCTAACAGATCCCCTAGAGCGTTGTCATCTTCAGTAGCGGCAGAGGTATTAACCAGGATATCCCTAGACAAGGCAGGTACTAGACTGTCGCCTGTTGAGGCCCCAAGGATGAAGGGGGGGGAGGTAGTGAGGGGCTCTAAGGGCCTGATTCACAGAACTAACTTACATGAAATACGTAAAGTTAGTAATTTTCGGTATTCACAGAATACACTTAACAATACTAACTTTATGTCCGCTCCCGGGCCGGAGATTCCGGCCCTGTGGCGGAATTTCCACCTCTGGGCCGGAATCTCCGCCTCCGGGCCGGAATACCCTCATTTAGGCCGTTTGAGCATTGAAACGGCCTAAATGAGGGTATTCCGGCCCGGAGGCGGAGATTCCGGCCCAGAGGCGGAAATTCCGCCACAGGGCCGGAATCTCCGGCCCGGGAGCGGACATAAAGTTAGTATTGGTAAGTGTATTCTGTGAATACCGAAAATTACTAACTTTACGTACTTCATGTAAGTTAGTTCTGTGAATCAGGCCCCCAGTGTGCTGATTTAATAGTACTTCTAGGGCTGCTTCTGGGGCTGCTTCGTTTGCATTTGTTTGTAGTTCTTCACTTGCTTCACTTGCGTTTATATTTATTTGTGGTTTCACTGTTACTTGTTTGCCAGCTGTTTCCCGGATGTTTGGGGTGCTAAAGCTGACCTCTGGAAAGTTACTGGTTTGCACTAGCGACATGTTAGAAGTAGGTGAGGCTGGAGATGAAATGCTTGTGGTAGGATCCTGAATTCGGAACCCTGGAGAAATTAGGAAGTCTGTGATTTTTATCTTCCTGGCTGCTAGTTTATTTTTTGGCGTTGGGGAGGATATTAATGATGTTCCAAGTTTGTTTCCAATTGAGTCTCTTACGTGGTTGAAGCAGGGGCTCTTTTGCTATGCTTCCTTGTATTCTGGCAAGTTTTTTTCTTTGGTTTGATTTCTGATCTTGTCCTCCCAGATCTCATAGCGGCCCTTCTGTCCGCAGGCTGCCCTGCACAGGGCTCGCTCTTCACTCACGGTTCACTTATCACTCAATTCTTGAGTTCCTACTTAAAGCAGCTTTAAACGCCTTTTTCCCTTTGGCTTGCGCTGTACACGGAATTGTCTGTTTGTCTGAATGGTGCCTAATCTGTATATAAATTTTGGCTATGTTGAGGAGTAGTTTGGTTAAGCCGTTGCAACACACCTCCTTGTCCCTCTCCCCGTTTACTTCAGCTACTCCCTCGCGCTTCAGGCTTCAAGCTTCAGACCTCAGGTGGTTGGTCGTCTCTGGGTGCAAGGGAGGGCTCTTGATCTGATGCGAGTGCGGGGGGTGGAGGCGCCTGGTCTAGCGGCTAATCTAGCGCCCAAGGACCTCAAGGGCGCTCGCCACGAGTCCTGCCCGCTTAATTAATTGCTATCGCAATTGTCGCGTGGAGTGGAGTTTTTCCTTTTAGCAAGTAGGGGACCGAACCAAATTAATTAATAATTAAAAAATGCAAGTTTTTACAGTTGCAGTTTTCTGCGCTGCGCTTGCTGGCTCACAAAAACTCACAAAACTCACTGTGTCTCTCCGTGTCCGTGTCTCACAGCTTGGGCTTGAAGCGGAGTGGCGTCAACAATGTTCAGCACAGGTCTATTTAGATCTCCGTCCATGGCTCAACCTCAGCTCTAAACTGAGTGGCGCTGAGTGGGCTGATGCGAGTAGGGAGGGGGGGGGAGCAAGCGGGCAGGAGCAGGGCACTCTGGTGAGCCACAAGCCGCACCCAACCTAGTTGGGCCGCTTCCACGGACTCACCGGGAACACACTCAGCGGTCGCTGCTAATGGCGGCCGCGCTCTCTGCTCTCACGCTTACCCCCCGCTGCCGTTTCCACCACGCTACAGCTGCGGCTTACAGAAGCTCCCTGTAGAATAGATTCTTTGTCCTACCCGCTTGGTTTCTTTATAAAACATGAGCCTGGTTCAAAGCCCACACTTACGTTTATTTTTCCCTGAGTTCAAGTGCGAAGGAGGAAAATGCTTGCATTACTACTTCCTCACTGTGAGGTGCATCCTTCGCGAAAATCAGATTTCAGTCATCCTCAGGGAAGATGTTTCCTTCAATCTGTCTGGAGGGTTTATGTGTTCATTCAGAGTCCTAACTTTTGTGTGTTTTTAACTTGTAGCCCCCACCAGATGTTCTTTGGAGTTTTGGGAACTATAGTCAATTCTGCTGTGTTCTCCTGAAGCGTTATTGTCTAGGTCCCATTCCACAGAACAATCTGTAGTTTGTAGGTCATGCTCCTTTTCTAAACCTGCTACTTTTCTTTCCTTAAAGTTAGTCTTTGACTCCTAAGCTTTCTTTTCCTTTTTTATGCTAACTTCACATCCTCACATCAGTTCACTGTTCTGCTTGACATATTCATCCTCTCTTTGATACCCAGTCCGTCCACTCCTTTCCTCTTACTGTCCCAGGAAGAACTGTAATAAAAATACTGATACCAATCTGGCTTTCTGATTTTCATCACAGTCCCTCAAATTATACCCGCCCATACTGTATTCCTGCGGCATCCAGTTCTGTTTTTTTATTTCACCTTCTGCTTTTCTTCATCTCTGGTGTAGCTTTCTCTTTACCGGATTTGAATTCTTTGCTTTGAGCTGTGGCTTTACAGCTTGAGAACCTAAGATGTGACAGTCCACAGAGGTGTACATTTCTGAAATAGTCTTTGGAAGTTCCTGTTCGAGATCCTGAATAGGAATTAATGCCAACAACTGGTGCACTGGCAGAACTGCAGCTTCTCCTCAAATGTTACTCAGAACTATTGAGAAAACTATCTCAAAATTACCCATCAATTTAATTCCTAAATGTAGAGCAGGTGTAGCTGCATAATTTTTTAATACCTCCTGTAACACTGCTGGTGAGGTTGTGTATTGCTTAGTAGTATAAATACTCGCAAATATTGTTCCCTAAATGGTACGCTTTTCTTGTAGTGGTGGTACCATACCAAGTGGAACACACAGAGTTATCATCCTGTGTGTGTCCTGGGATGTTTGTGAGAATGATCAGATTCTAGCTGGTCTGTTTTATGAGCAATACAGAATGGAATTTTGTCTTGTTTTGTGGGTGCTTTGCCCATAATGGCATTACTAGTCTGTGGATTAATTGCCTGCACCACCAATGCACTTTTGTTGTGCAGGACTGTGACCCTGGGCTTTAGCAGGTGCGGCCGTCGGCGGTGGTGGTCCCCAGGGCCATCTATGACTCCAGGAGGGGGTTCGTGTGGCCCCCTCCTTTCTTCTGTATAGGGCCCTGTGGAGGTGGTGCTCCCAGGGGCCTGGGAGAGTACCTGCGCCCCCAACCCCCCAATGCAAATTCATTTTTCGCCCTGGGGAGGTGGTTGTTCCTGGGGCTGGGAGGGGGGGGGCCATAGAGGCCCCCCATATAGATATAGTAGCCCAGGGTAGGTGGTGATGCCTGAAACCCAGGGGGGTCCAAGAGGCCCCCTCTGATTACTTTCTTACATGTGGCCCTAGGGAGAGGGTGGTCCTCGGGCCATGGGGGTCCAAGAGGCCCCTGTTTTAAAATTAATAGGCCCTGGTAGGTGGTGATCCCCGGGGCAATGATAAGCACCCGAGGGGGGCCTGTGTGCCCTCCTCCCTTATTACCAAAATGCCCCTGGGACTGCCCACCTGGGGGGCAATACTTAACAAAGCACGGGAGCCCGCGCTTTGACTTTTGAAAGTTTTCGGCGGGATCCGTGGATCCCACCGAAAAAAGTGCTTTTTGGGCCCTGCAGGGGTCCTTGTGGGATCCCCCCATCCCTCTCAGGGGCCTAGGGATTCAGAGCACTTCTACCCTGCCCCCTTTTCTTCTTCTTAAAATTTTGTTTGTTTTTTCTGGGACTCTGCTCAAGCCGAATACCAAGATGGCTGCCAACACTTCCTGGTTTGAAATGTTGGCAGCCAATCAGATCTTAGCAAGAGATTGTGATGGGTCGTGGTTCCACCGCGTTCCTATATATATAAATTTGGATTTCGGTTAATATTTCCAAAACCAATTCACATAAAGGCAGTTCCCTGAACCAACATCTACCTCCTGCCAAATTTGGTGTAATTCAGTTCAGCAGTTCAGGCTGTAGCCGTGTCTAAAGGTCCCTTGGGAACTAACTTGGAAAACTCAAAAAATTTGAACTCACCACCCTTCCCCTCCCCCCCCCCCTTTTCTCTGCCCCTCGGCATATCACCCTGAAACTTTTCATGCACAACAAGAATCTGGAGGCCACTTTTTTTAGGAAATTTCATGAAGATTTGTCAAACGACGCCAAAGATACAGGCAAGTCAATATGCTTTTCCTAAGGAAACTAGGTCCTAACTATAACTATCTACTGGCGATCGCCAGTAGGATATATAGTGTGTGTGTGCATATATGTACATACACATGTGTGTGTATATATATGTACGTATGTATATGTGTATATATGTATATTATACATATATTTACATGAGTTACCTCCTCATGTGGTACTTTCATTAATCATGAGGGAATCGCCAATTGCTTTCAGTATAAATATAAACAAGTATTGGCAAAGCCAGTTGGTATGGGCTTAACATCTGCAGCGTAAGCTGATCAAAGCCTAATTAAAAAACGCTGGGGTGTATAGAAACTCTACATCTTGTTTTTTGTTTCTGTGTCTATTAAAGGTCGGATGGCAAGGTAATCTTCAGTGTAGCCGTCCTTTAATTTCTGTGACCTAGAAAGACATGAAGGACTATACTGACTGCTCCTGTGCCACCATCGCTCAGTCGCATACAAGCAAAAAGAGACAAGAGACACTTTAATATAGTCAGCCTTTTTTTCTGAGAAATTAAAAAGAAGCCCAGTCCCTCGAGCACTCAAGAAAAACACATGGGAGAGAGCCAGCAGGAGTGGAATGAGGAGTCAGTATTCGGAAAGTAGTCCCTCATACAGTTGGACACGAGCACTACTTAGTAGTGGGAAAGATACATTCTAACAGCCAATAGCATCAGATGAGAAAGAAATACTCCTCTAAGTTAAAAAAAAATTCTGAAGCCAAAGGCTAAAAGAAACTGGTAAAAAAAAAAAGCCAATTATTGAATGGGTGGGGACCCAAAGTACACTGTAAGTATATTGTTAGCACAATGTCGTGTTTGACAACTGTGTTGTGCACCCCCGGCTACAAATGTCAGAAAGTGTACTGTACAAATCAGGAACAAATCTAAACTGTGGGCTATTACAGGGAATAAAAATCTTGAAAAAATGTTCATTTCATTGTAAGCGAGGTTCTTGTTCCCTTGTAAGGCCTTTTTACATACATTAGTTGAAGTGGTGTAAAATACCTATATCTTCATAGTGCTTTTTATGCTTTGGTGAGAAATGCGCCAACTTGAAGCTCATTTTGCTTTGTTTGAGAAGAGGTGAGAACCCAACATCTTGATTTGGTTTGTCTGGGGGATTACCGTTTAGGTGTTTCAAAGTTGGTTAACCTCGTAATGCGAGATGTAGTTGTAGCCTAGCAGAAGAACAATGTGGAAGTATTTATTTTCACTTGCTTTTACCGGACACACCAGTAGTATAAAAATCTCCCACCTCTTAAACCCTCTCATCAAAGAGTGATGGCTACATAAAATGTGTTCTTGTTTTGATTTTTTTTTTCCTCTTGCCTTTTAGGTTCATCGTTCAGTTCAAACAGGAGAATGTTTGTGTCAAATTCATACAAGGAAACCAGAAGAATGGCAACATTCCCACTTGCAAGCGGAAAAGCAACCGGCTTTTGGAAGTTGCAGTGCCTTAATAGACATATTTTCTGATTTCAATTTTATCATTTATCTGCATCAGTGCAACGACGGAAATTATTTTAATTGGTTTTATTTTTGGGGAGCCAATTGCAGGTGACATAACAAACCCTTAGCCAAATGTTTCAGTTGCTAATTGACTTTTTAATATCTCATGTTTTATTAGTTGAATGGGTTTACCTTTTAACCACTGATGTGCTGCATAGTAACATATTTTATAGTCTGGCAATAGCCATTTTTATTTTCATACCTATTCACTACAATATTAAAAAAACAAAACTTTTGATTGCTGAAGTATTTTCGTTGTTAAACTGCCTAGAAGCACATAACGGTATATAATGAAAGTGGAGAGCATTTAAAAGTATGTGAATCCAAAGTTGCCTTTATAACATCTCTATTGTTATCTCCTCATAAAAATCTGGTGCCATAACTCCTGAGTATTGCCAAAGCGGAAATATGGATAAAAAGATAAAAATGAGTAACTGTGGTATTTGTAATGCATTTTAAGGCATCTGCAGTTGCATATTTTGCTCATACCTTTTGAACAGATCAACAGTGTCTGCATAGCAGTGATCTGACTGTACAGTTAGTTTAGTTTTTATAATTATTTGAAGGAAACAGATTAAGGCTTCAAACGCACCTTCAAGTTAGCAAAGTTGCATTCTCTATAGTGAAGGATAATCCTTTTATAATTCTGATAAGATGGCCACAATATAGTGTAGTTTCTTACACTTAAAGTGGTACGCTTCAGTTGTTATGCTCTAAGTTTCTTTCCCCTTGCCATTTAAATGACTTTTGCAAGAAGTTTAGATATCAAACTCGTGTTATTTGTTTCCATAATTTATGCAGGTATTTAAACAATGCCTTAGCTAGAGCTCTTAAAACACTGAGGAACGTCTTGTCCAATGTGCAATCAATCATATAAAACGAATTGTTAGTTATTTATGCTATACATTATTAGAACATTTATAAAAGAATTGAATGGTACTTTGCAAATTTGATGTAGCAGGAACATGTAAGTGTTATTGATTTGAAGGTGGTATCAGTTGTACACTACACTTGTCAGGTTATGGAAAATACTTGCAATACAGCAATGTCTACATTTTGAAGGCTGACGAACTGTACATAAAATGTGTTATGATATATGTTAAATTCTGTGCTATTTGGTGCCTGAATATTATAACCATATTTTTGTACTTAAAACGTTTATTATATTAGCTGTGTACCTTATGTAACTTTGAAGCACAACAAGTTGCATAAAAGAACTGCAAAGTTGAGAGAAACTTGTAATGGACTGCAATGTATAGTCTATAAACCAGAAACAACGTTGAAAACCATTTTCTTGTGGAGTTTTCCTTTGCACATGTATTGTTAATGAAAAGTATGCCAGATTGTGAACTTTGAAAGTGGTCCAGCAAAAATAACCACCATAAATTGTAGCAGGAGAGCCTGACATACCTGAGAAAATGTTGAAAAATATGGCCTAATTTTGGGTTTCAATGCACCATTTTCCGATAACGTGACTAAAATGAAGTGTTTAAAACACTGAAATTGAATTCACTGTTGAAGGGATTCACCCTTAAGAATGCTTGGAAAAAATATTAGCAAACACTATACTTCACTGCAGCTTAATTTGTAAAATATGAAGTGCAGGTGCTCACATTTTATGAGGCCACACCCACTTCCCCGGCTCCGCCCACAACCTCCAGTGGCTCCACCCACTTCCTTTATTGGCCTCAC
Organism: Calotriton arnoldi; assembly: GCA_963921515.1. Classification (NCBI taxonomy): domain Eukaryota; kingdom Metazoa; phylum Chordata; class Amphibia; order Caudata; family Salamandridae; genus Calotriton; species Calotriton arnoldi. The sequence continues at coordinate 2,962,994 of CAWUFW010000485.1, read as the reverse complement.
CCACAAGCCTAAACACATTAGAGCTACCTCCTCACTTCTTGAGTTTCGCAAGAAGCTGAAGACATAGTTCTTCACATAAGCACATTGAAGACCTCACACCTACACACCTGCTCAAGGGCCTGGATTCCCTCTCGGGTGATTAGTGCGCTATAGGAATCAATATAACATAACATATTTTAACATTTGAGAAGCCTATGACAACAACTTAATAGTAAACTCAAATTAGAAAATGTGTGTAAATCTCAAAATTTACCATTAGTAGAGTCATTTGAGGGCCTGAGGCAGCTTTATAAACTAAAGAGAATGTGCTTGTACTGTGCTGTTTAAAAGAAATGAAGGGATGAAGGAAGGAATACATTAAAGAAGACAGCAACACATGCAGGCAGGAAGGTGAGTAATGGAGTGAGGAATTAAATGAGTAATGGATGAAAGAAGGAGGAAATAAGAAAAGAATGTGAAAGGAAGACAAGGGATAGAAGGAATGAGGGAGAAAGGGAGTGGACGATGTGCGATGGATGAATAGAAAGAAGAAAGGAAATGAGGAAGAAAAGCAGAAGGAAGGGTTGAAGATAAGAAAAGAAGAAATTAAAGAAGGGAAGAAGGAAGGAGCAGGAAACAAAGAAAGTATGGAATGAAAGGAGGAAGAAATGCACCAAGGGAGGGAGGATGGGGAATGGATGAGGGTGTAAGGAAACAAGAATGGAAAGAGGAAAGGCGGTATGGGTGGAGGTGCTGAGGGAGAGAACAAGGAAAGAAAAAGATGGTACGAAGGAAAGAAAGGAGGTCAGGGGAATGGATGTGTATGAAAGGTACTGGGTCAAGGAAGACCAAAGGGGATGATGGACGGAGTGTTGAACATTGCAAGCACTCACCCCCAGTCAACTGATCTGGGTTTAATCCATCATCATTCTTTAGCTCACTCCGCCACCCCAGTACAGACATGGCCATATGCAAATCAGTCTGACCCTGTGCCTCATGGGAACAGTCCAGCCCGAACTGCCAAGCCATGTCTTCCCTGGACCGGAAACAAGCATCCTGGGACCGGTTTCTGGCTTACAGCCGTCATCAGCCAGACTATCTTGAATCCAGTGGCAAAGTGAGCAAGGGACCCACGTCTGGGCATACCCTGCCAACTTAGGGCAAACATAGCAAAACCAAAGGGGATGATGGACGGAGTGTTGAACATTGCAAGCACTCACCCCCAGTCAACTGATCTGGGTTTAATCCATCATCATTCTTTAGCTCACTCCGCCACCCCAGTTCAGACATGGCCATATGCAAATCAGTCTGACCCTGTGCCTCATGGGAACAGTCCAGCCCGAACTGCCAAGCCATGTCTTCCCTGGACCGGAAACAAGCATCCTGGGACCGGTTTCTGGCTTACAGCCATCATCAGCCAGGCTATCTTGAATCCAGTGGCAAAGTGAGCAAGGGACCCACGTCTGGGCATACCCTGCCAACTTAGGGCAAACATAGCAAAACCAAAGGGGATGATGGACGGAGTGTTGAACATTGCAAGCACTCACCCCCAGTCAACTGATCTGGGTTTAATCCATCATCATTCTTTAGCTCACTCCGCCACCCCAGTTCAGACATGGCCATATGCAAATCAGTCTGACCCTGTGCCTCATGGGAACAGTCCAGCCCGAACTGCCAAGCCATGTCTTCCCTGGACCGGAAACAAGCATCCTGGGACCGGTTTCTGGCTTACAGCCGTCATCAGCCAGGCTATCTTGAATCCAGGGTCAAGACTGATTTGCATATGGCCAGGTCTAAACTGGGGTGGCATGGTGAGCAAAAAAATGATGGATTTAACCCAGATCTCTTGACTGGGGGTGAATGTTTTGATTTGTTCTGCATTCCGTCCATCAATTGTGTGTCTTTTGCTTTCTCGCCCTAAGTGCGCCAGGTATGCCCAGACGTGGGTCCTGGGCTCACTGTGCCACTGGAATCAAGCTATCCTGGCTGAAGAGGGGTGAAACCTCGAACCGGTCCTAGGATGTTTGTTTCCGGTCCAGGGAGGACCTGGCTTGGCAGTTCGGGCTGGACTTCTCCCATGAGGCACAGGGTCAAGACTGATTTTCATATGGCCAGGTCTAAACTGGGGTGGCATGGTGAGCAAAAGAATGATGGATTTAACCCAGATCTCTTGACTGGGGGTGAATGTTTTGATTTGTTCTGCATTCCGTCCATCAATTGTGTGTCTTTTACTGGGTCAAGGAAGGACAGAGGGAATAATGGCTGGGTAATATTTCAAAGAAATTGAAAAACAAACGATTAAAATACATATCTGTGTCCTTAACACACCGTTTATGTTTGTAAAGCACATATTCACCAGAGGGGGCCTTGACACCGAATAAAAATGTTGCTATCCAGCTCAATGGCACTCATTTTATCGACCACAGAAAGAAAAAAGACTGAGTGTCCACGCCAAGATTTAAATTTATGACCCTGACATCAAACACAGATTCCTCAATCAATCAATTACAGAATTTGTAGAGCGCACTACTTACCCGCGAGGGTCTCAAGGCGCTGGGGAGAGGGAAGGGGGGATGCTGCTACTGGTCGAACAGCCAGGTCTTGAGTAGCCTCCTGAAGGTCAGCAGGTCTTGGGTCTTTCGTAGGCTTAGTGGAAGGGTGTTCCAGGTCTTGGCGGCGAGGTGTGAGAAGGATCTGCCGCCGGTGGTTGTTCTTCGAATGCGGGGGACGGTGGCGAGGGAGAGGTCGGCGGAGCGGAGCTGGCGGTTGGGGACGTAGAAGAAGAGTCGTCTGTTGAGGTAGGCTGGGCCAGTTTTGTGGAGTGCCTTGTATGAGGAGTTTGAAGGTGATCCTCCTGTCGACGGGGAGCCAGTGCAGGTTCCTCAAGTGGGGGGTGATGTGGCTGTGGCGTGGTACGTCGAGAATCAGTCATGCGGAGGCGTTTTGTATGCGTTGCAGTCGCTTGATGAGCTTGGCCAGGGCTCCCGCGTAGAGGGCGTTCCCATAGTCCAGTCTGCTACTGACGAGGGCCTGGGTGACTGTTCTTCTTGTGTCTGTCGGGATCCACCTGTAGATCTTGCGAAGCATGCGGAGGGTGTTGAAGCAGGAGGAGGAGACTGCGTTGACTTGCTTGGCCATGGAGAGCGTTGAGTCGAGGATGACTCCCAGGTTGCGTGCGTGGTCGGTGGGTGTCGGGGCTGCTCCCAGCGTCGTTGGCCACCAGGAGTCGTCCCAGGCTGAGGGGTTGGAGCCGAGGATGAGGACCTCAGTTTTGTCCGTGTTCAGCTTTAGTCGGCTGATCTTCATCCAATCGGCGACGGCCTTCATTCCTTCATGGAGTTTGGCTTTGGCGGCGAGGGGGTCCTTGGTGAGGGAGAGGATCAGTTGAGTGTCGTCGGCATAGGAGATAATGTTGAGGTCGTGTTGTCTGGCGATGCGTGCGAGCGGGGCCATGTAGATGTTGAACAGTGTTGGGCTGAGGGACGATCCCTGGGGTACGCCGCAGATGATCTCGGAGGCTTCGGATCGGAAAGGTGGGAGGCGGACTCTCTGGGTTCTGCCGTCGAGGAAGGAGGTGGTCCATTCCAGGGCCTTGTCTCGGATCCCTGCGTCGTGGAGGCGTGCGCGTAGAGTGCGGTGGCAGACAGTGTCGAAGGCGGCGGAGAGGTCCAGCAGGATGAGGGCTGCGGTCTCACCATTGTCCAGCAGGATCCTGATGTCGGTGGCGGCGATGAGGGCAGTCTCAGTGCTGTGGTTGCTGCGGAACCCTGATTGGGATGGGTCCAGGATGCTGTTTTCTTCGAGGTATCGGGTTAGCTGTTTGTTGACGATCTTCTCGATGACCTTGGCTGGGAACGGAAGCAGAGAGATGGGCCGGAAGTTCTTGAGGTCTCTCGGGTCCGCCTTGGGTTTTTGAGTAGGGCGTTGATCTCTGCGTGTTTCCAGCTCTCTGGGAAGGTCGCGGTCTCGAAGGAGAGGTTGATGATGTTGCACAGGTGGGGTGCGATGGAGCTGCTGGCTTTGTTGAAGATGTGGTGCGGGAAAGGGTCTGACGGGGAGCCGGAGTGTATTGTGCTCATGGTCTTGATGGTGTCCTCGATGTTCACGCTGGCCCAGGCTGGCAGGGGGTCATGGTCGATGGTGTGTGGCGGGTCTGGTGTATTGATCTTAGTTGGGGTTGTCTGGGTGTTGAAGCTGTCGTGGATGTCGGCGATCTTGCGGTGAAAGAAGGTGGCGAGGGAATCGCACAGGGGTTGCGACGGCGGGATGTCGTTGGTGTTGGAGCTATAATTGGAGAGTTCCTTCACGATGTTGAAAAGCTCCTTGCTGTTGTGTGCGTTGTTGTCGAGGCGGTCTTTGAAGGAGATTCTCTTGGCGGACCTGATGAGGTGGTGGTGGTTACGGATGGCGTCTTTGTGGGCTGTGTGGCTGTCCGGTGTCTTATCGCTGTGCCATTTCTTCTCTAGTTTCCGGCAGGTACGCTTGGAAGCTAGGAGTTCCGAGGTGAACCAGCTGGCTCTTTTGGTGGTGTCGCTGTAGGTGAGCTTTTTCAGCGGGGCGAGGGTGTTGGCATCCTGGAGTGGATATAAATATATACGCTCAAGAATGAAAAACATAAAAGGGACAGTGAGGAAGGAGGAGAGGTCTGAAGGCAAAGATAGATACAGTAGACAAAGAATGTGAAGAGAAGTAGGGAAAACAGAGTTTGGGAGTGCAAGATTTAAGTTAAACATGATGAGAATGAAAAGAGGAGAAAGGCAAGGGAAGAAGAGCAGACAGCATGTGTAAGGAAAGTGGAAGGGAAAGAGGGGAAGGTGAAAAGGCGGCGATTGTGAGGCAACACGGACGTAAGGCAGATAGTGAAGGAAGAATGGAGAGAATGGAAGCAGTGAGGTGTGAAGGGGAGAAAGAAAAGCAGATACTGAGGGAGAGCACGAAAAGAGTACACCTCTGCTTAATTACCTATAAAGTAATTCATTATGTAAAGTTGAGGGGTGACAGGGCTGTATCATTCTTGGCCTGTCTTATCAATGCATAGCTGTGCTGTCCAAGACACACAATAGCAATTATTTAACTGTGTTATGGTTTTATGCCATCAAAAGATGTTTTGCGGCATCGCAATTGGTAATCCTGCTAAAAGTGTCAGTTAAAGGCCTAAGTTCAGGGCTGAGGTGGCACAGCAGAGCTGTGAGTGAAGGGCCACTGCCCAGCCAGTGAAAACTACGGATTAGGAGGGAGCAGCACTGGCAGAGACGTGGGGATGCCCTAATGCTCTGGAATTAGCAAAATACCTGTGTGGGTTTACTGTGCTGTGGCCATTGGAGGAGAGCAGTAGAGCTGAGCTCGGCAGTGCCTTCCAACATTTTTTCACCAGTGTTGTGCAGGTTCCTAAACAAAGCTGCAGCATTAGGGGCCACAGAGGAGACCAGTACTGCACATCCTGGGCATAGACACCCTCTGAAATATTATCACTTGGTGCAGGCCAGACTGGGCCACTCCCACCTCTGGGCTCCGGTGCACTGTACCGGCTGCTCCAATGGTCACTATGCCCCTGCTATCATCCATTAGAACCACCTTTTCTTGCTTCTGTTTCTTACTGTTTTGCATGCTTGCGTCCAGTTCATAATGTGTATTTTGTGAAACACATGTTCACTCCTGTGTTTCCAACTCAAGAATACCCATATTGTCTCGAAGATGAAAGCCTGCATGGCCTTGCAAGGTTTCGAACTTATGACAATGAGGCCAAACACAGATCGATGCAATGAATAGATTACTCCACTCACTCACCAGGCCCTGCATCCAGGCACTCTCTCCATCATCATATAACTTGGAAATTGCTGACTTTCCTGTTATTTTCTCAACAGTGCCTAGAATTATTTTAGGCTAATGGAAATACCACCTCTCATCTCTAGATTTCTCTCCCCAAGCCAGGTACCTATCTGAAGTGTTCATCTTTTCTATTACTTACCTGGGTTTTTGAAGCTCACCCTTCCAAAAGTTGAAAGAATTGCAGCCTACACTATGTCTCCCAGATTTTGAAAGTTTTGATTCAAATAGTAGGTACAGTGCATTCTCCTGCGTGGTATGTGTCCTGCTTGTGCACCTTCCACACTGGGCCAAAGACAGCCCAGCAGCCACGGAAAGACTGTGTGTGGACCCTCTGCGACACTTGCATGAAAACAAGGAAAAAACACCATCCCTCCGTGCAGCACACTGACATGGCAGTTGTTGGACGCTCCCATTGCCTATTTACCACCAATAAATATCACCAGATAAGCAACGCTCTTGACGCAGTCCGCCATTTTTTGGAGGGTGGGAGGGGGGTGGAAATAAGGGATTCATGCTCAAAAACTGAATCACAGTTTTTTTCCCTGCAGTTTTATATAGCGCTATCTCTACTGAAGATATTGGAGCGCTTTACATGAGTTTCCCTGGCTGGGCAAGAATGGCCTTCGTGCAGAGGAGCATGCCAGCAGTGAGCAGCATTTAATGCCAGGTGCGAGTGAGCACTTGTGCTGAATGGTTTCAGTTTCTGTTCTCTGCCGTTCCCTTCTCACTGCATTCACTGTCCAGGGCAACGTAAATGAAATAATCTCAGACCTGCCGGTGTTTGGGATCTGCGCTGAATCCGGTCAGGTGACTGTGAACTTCGGGTGAATGGAGAGCAGAGCTTAGGAGGCACCGCAGTAACTCACAGCCCAGCCTATGGGTAGAGCACCTGGCTCTGCTGTTCCACATGTACACTTCTGGGTGTGCATGGTTCTCGGCAGTGGGATGTGTGTTATTTCGGCAGTGGGATGTGTGTTATTTCGCTCTTTCTCCACTTGTATCGTTTTTGGCCACTCAGGTACATGGCCTCGCCGCTCGGCTGGTTAGTGCTCTTCACTCAAAGCATGAGTGCTGCCACTCCTCCTGCCTCGCTGATCCAGTGTTTATTTAACCCTTCCCTAGGCTGATAAGTCAAACCAAGCGCAGGACTTACCAGAAGAGCCCGAAACAAGACATGCCCCACACAACGAGGAGACCGGGTTAGATTGGAAGCATTCGGAATGCATCAATTTGGATTATCCGTGCTGAATGTTTATGAATGATTCATTCTGCCCACCCCTACAATAGACCCGGCCCTGAGAAATAAGTGCCGGTGCTCAGCACCGGAAAGCACCGGCACAAATTAAGCACCGAGTGAGAGTATGTGTGTGCAGGGTGTCCAACACTGTATCTGTGTTTGTAGTCTTGCTTCACGTCTACCTTTGATTTCCCTTTAATTTTCCTATCCTGCTCCTTCCATGTAGATTCTCAGTTGTATATTATGACTAAGAATCTACTTAGAAGGATCAGGGTGGGGAAATAAGTCATACAGATCTTGCAGTCGTGAATGTAAATATTAAAGATGTACTTTAAATTAAGTGGATTGCACAGGCTAGGGATACATTCAGATACCTTACAGGTCTAGACAGCAGCATATTCGTTTAGTTACATCTTACACACGCTAGCCTCGGGTAGCAGTACTGATGCCTTGAATAATTTTACTTATTGAGATACTCAAACATCCAATGTGAGTCGAGATCCTCCGGCTTCAAGGAAATCACTTCAGCAATCCGTGCCCCCAACCAAACCTTGAATTATAACTCCGATATCCTGTTTAAATCTGATATGGAATTCAAATATTGTTGTCCCCAAACATCAACTTGACATTATATGAATAGACCACATTTTGCTCCTATATATTAGTGTTTTTGAATAAATGAAATTAAATCCATCGATTTATAGCGTATATCTTTCTGAAACTATTTATTTCCTTATGCCAGTATTTTTTAGCAAAGCCACAAGTTTTGACCCCCAAATAGATTTTTTATTTTCAATAAGTACTCACATATACCACAGCAAAACTAGGATATGTTTCTCCCTATTTTTCCCATGTAACACAAACCATAGGTTCCCGTAGTATGTTAGGAATATTCCAACTTGTGCCAAGGATGGCAACAGTAATACCATTGCTACTCCAAAGTGCCAAGCACGGACAACATAACACCACGGATGGCCATAGTGCACGAAGCTCCTACTAATTGCTATTTAGGGCAAAGGCCTGGCGTGACCTTCATTGTGTCATTGATGTCCCTAATATGTCAAAGTTACTTAACAATTTGTCAAGCGTGAGGAGGTTCACCATTAGTGCTAGGATCCTGAGGTAGGATTTACTCATGTGTCCAGCCACAGTGGAACACTGCATACATGCTACAACACGCATTCACAAACACTATTGCTGAAACATACATACATGTTATTTCGCCCCCTAGTAATTCCAGCTGCGAAAATAACAGGGATTATTCTGGACAACACTTAATGAGATCTTAAAGAGTAAGCTGTAATCCCTTTCGAAAGAGATTTCCCAGGTGACCTTGACAACTGCTGCTCATTGTATTAAATAACAATGAATGAAAGAAGTTGCAGTCAAAAGATTGGCTTCATTACAGAAATAGACATTTTCTAATAAGCTTCACCGTGGCTGTTTTCTTTGTAGCAAAACTGAAGTATTTTGGGAAATTTGAAAATCTGAAATGTACACTTTTCGTAGCTCAATATATTGTAAAAAGCTACGCACAAAAATAGTGCAATCCATTTGTTTGAAATTGGAAATTTTACAACGATAACATATTCTGATACCCCCTGAAATCATTGTGAAAGGGGAAGTAAATGTTGATGATGACTTAAAATGTCCATTCAGTTTTGAGCACCAGCTACGTACAACGACATTGCTTTTCCTTAGAAACGAAGCTTGCGTGATTCTGTTCTTCCCATTTTCATCTTGAGCGACAACCTCCCTTTCTCACTTAAAGGGTCCATCCCATGAATGTCATTATAGATCTCAGAACCCCATCAGACATCATCAAACACAGTTGTTGGGATTGTTACTGATGCTGGACTGGCTAAATAGAACTGCATTTTTTGTTTTTACACATGGCCATTTTAAGGTTGGTTGATAGGCTGCATGCATGTTAGATGTCAAGGAGGTCTGTGGCATGACCAACAAAGACGTAGAGGGGATGACATATTTTCTTCATAATGCATATGGAGAAAAATGAAATTATTTGATTTTTAAGAATAACATGGGTCTTGTTAACGATATATATATATATATACCACCCAATATAGTATCCTACTGACATTTGTGGGAAATGGCCATACGAGCACCATTGATTTTATTGTGGTATTGGAGAATGTCAAGCCATTTATAGATAATTATCAGACTCTCCCATATAGTATGAGCGACCACAATCCGCTGAATGTGAACTTGAAGTAGGGGCACACAACTGCAAAACTGACACTATCGAGTCGGGTCTAGCGGTGGGGAACCGAATGGATTAGCCCTGAAGTGTCAAAGAATAGACACTGATATGTTCTTGTCAAATCTATTGAGGTCACATGGGGATCTCATAATTATTTGTTTAAATGATACTGGAGGGGGTGGGGGGGCTGAAGTCATTTCATCCTTTGCAGCACTTTCAAGTAATATTAGCGAGACGTTCCTGCAGCGACCGGTTGATCAACTAAGGCAGAGTAAAGGTTCGTTTGATTCAGCAGGAACTAAGGCACATTGTGCGCTAATAGGGCTTTAATAAAAAGTTCAGAGAGATGCGAAAATAGTCAAATTATGTAGGTCAGCACAGAACAACATCCTGGAGAAGCGTAAAAAGGCAATTCAGGAGTAGGCATGGGAAGGCTCTATCAGAGGCAAGCATGCAGGCGGATAGGTTAGCTATGCCTTCTGGAAAGTCATTAATGCCCCGTTCTTTAGAGAGACTTTAGATCTGTCAGTAGATACATTAATTCCACCGGAAAAATGTGTCAAACACTTTTCAAGCACCTTATGGGTGAGTGAAGGAAAGGAGGTCAATACCTGCAGGGAAACACGTAGGGGAAAAGATGAGCGTCCACATTTTCCACTCGAGTGGGATTTAGGAAAGGTCTCTAGTGCCATAAAGAATTGTAGGTAAGGGAAAGCCCCAGGGCCGGACTGCATACATTTAGATATGCCTATAGAAAATACGGATCTCTGGGCAGCTCTGGTTACCAACGTTTTGAAAGCTTTGGCAAAATGTGGTCCTCTTCCTACTTGGAACCAGTCCGTGATATTCCCGATTTTAAAAAAATTAAATGAATCTGATCCAAACTTTTATAGGCTGATTTCCTTACTAGATTACACTCTTGGGTTAGTGGAAAAGGTACTCTTGTCAAGATTGGAATGCTGGGCAGAAGAAAAGAAAATTAGTGACATTCAGTATGACTTTCGGAGTGAACTAGGTACCATCGAACAATGTTTGGACTGAAACCTTCTTAGCAAATACACGTCTGCTAAAGAAGGGTCATTTCAAATGGCTTTAATGAACCTGTCATGCATGTTCAATTGCATTAATCGCTCCAAGCTGTGGGGCCTTCCGGCCGACATGGGTGTGGCGGCACCGATAATATACTTTTTGCGCCACTAATATGCAGGCACCAAGGCAAATGTATGCTAAGGCAGTAAGGGGGTGAGTGCATGGAGTCTTTTGAGGTGTGCAGATGAGTGTGACAGGGATGTATCCTAACCCCATTCTTGTTTAGATTATACGTCAATAACATTGAAAAATTTCCAGTGGAATCATGACCATTGACTGCTTTATGCCAATGACACGGTCTTGATAGTACGTCGCAAGAATGGCGCTCCAGACACTCCTCGATAACTTTACTATTTTCATGAATGACCTAGGACTAAAGATGAATCTTGAAAAGTCATATACCATGCTAATAGGACCAGCTATAAAGAAGGCCTGCACTCATTTCCTTAATGCTAAGATTTCTCCCAGAGACCCCTTCTCATAATTTGGTCTTCTGCTTATCTGTCAAAACGATTGGAAACCTTTCTTAGCATCTAGAAGGTTATATTTTGGAGAAAAAAAAACGATTGCACCAGTGTTTAGATTTGCATCAAGTTTAGGTATGAGACCATTAAAGGCAATGTCCACACTATACACTAGTAAATGTGTGTCAGGGGTGTTATGGTGCAGTTATATGGGGATATACTAAAGTGGATACCATTCAGCAAGTGGAAAATAACTGCTTAAAATAGATGGTGGGTGCTCTCTCTAGCTGTACAAATTACATATGTCATGAGGAACTGGGTATTTCATATATTGACGCAGAATTTATTCAGCCCCTTTATTATTGTGGCGAGCTGTATGGGCGAAGCCTGCAATGGCTTTGAAGGCTGATTATCCATGGAAGTCTGTCTCTGGATGGTGGCAATCAAATTCCTCGGCTGAATTGTATTAGGAAATTGTATGCGGATATGGGAATTTCTAAATACTTTGACCCAGAATCCATGGCAGGACTGAGTAAAAACGATTTTAAAACCTTGATCACTGATTTCAGATCAGAAGGGTAAAAAAAGAAAACTGTCATAGCGCACGCCCTTCTGTTAACCTGGCCTGCTGTTCAACCCTACGTTACTATGTTCTCGAATACACATCACAGATTTTTATTGACCAGATTTCGCTAAATATTGTACACCATCTCATTGCTTTTATAGATCCTAATTTATCAGTAATGCACTTATCGCCCTGCCCATGTGTTGATTTCTTCGGAGCAAAGCACTCTTCACCTGTGCTTATAATAATAGCGGGGAGCACGGGCACCCTTGTCTAGTGCCCCTTGTAATATCGAATACCTCTGAATCTTGTCCAGCTCTATGGATAACGGCCCTGGGTGCTTATACAATGCTCTTATTGTCCTAATAAAATTATTACAAAACCTTTTCCATCGTAACACTGCCCACAAAAACTGCCATGAAACGCGGTCAAACACTTTCTCGGCATCTAAAAAAAACCTACCCCCAATAGCGACTTTGTAGCTGGTGCCCAGTCTAATAGCACTATGACCAGACGAACATGATCTGTCATACTTCTACCTGGGATAAAGCCCAGTGGCGGCTCCTCCGCAGTGGCGGAGGAGCGTCGCTCCACTGCCTGGCTCAGAGCCAGTAAATGAAAAATAAAACAATCTCATTGTTTTATTTTTCATTTTCTGGCTCTGAGCCACCTTGTGAAGGGAGGGGCAGGGCATTGGGAGGAGGAGCGCGACGTGCACTCCACTCCCTAAGTTCGCATATGTGTTTTGGCCGGCTGTCTGAGGCCAACCAGAACACACATGCACACTTAGGTTTTCTACAGTCTAGCTGCATTGAAGACTCCCTGGTCTGAGCAGGGTGTCTTTCCTGCCTGCTCAGACCTATCCCCGGGCTGCTCTCACGTGAAAGCAGCATGGGGATTGCAGGGAGTCCATGACGTGGTCCCAGTGCTTGCTGGGACCAGGAAGGACTGTGCTGACTGCGACACGGGAGGCGAGAGGCAGCTCCAGGTACGTTTTTTAGTTTTTTTTTTTTAATTACAACCCCCCGCGCGCTCCCCCGCCCCACCACCTCTTTATTGTGTTTTCCGCGAATGATAAAGCCATGTTGGCGGGTTGACACTAGGGAACAATAACTTTCCCCAGTCGGCTTGCGAGTATTTTGGAAAACATTTTACTGTCACAATTAATGAGGGAGATTGGTCTGTATGAGCCAAGCACCATTTCTGGCTTTCCTTTCTTTTTAAAAGCCACAATAGTATTCATTTGCCAAGAAATAGGTACCTCGCCCCTTGAGCCTGCACGAAAGTTCGCAGCATATCCTGTTGCGTACATGGAAAATGCCCTATAAAATTCCAACGGAATGCTGTCAGGTCCAGATGCCTTGCCTATGGCTAAAGAGTGGATAGCGGCTTCTACCTCTTCCAAGGTTATCGGGGCTGCCAGCCTGGCATTCTGTTCATCTATAACCTTAGCTGTTTCAAAATCTCTGAAACAATTCCCAGCCTCGCCTACCGAAAGTTATTTCTTCAGAGTAAAGTTGCCCATAAAACTCCTTAAAAACCTTGAGAACACCCGATGTAGTCTCATGTACTTGTCCTACCTGGTCTTTAATTTTTATTTGGTTGATCATTTCCTTCTGCCGAGTATGCTTTGCTAATAGCCGTCCTGTGTTCTCCCCAGCTCATAGGATTCTGACTTATGGTGCATTAATTTCATTATAACTAAACAAAGAGAGAGAGAGGGAACTTCTTTGTCTCCACTCTTATTCCCCAGGAATATATGATAAACAACAAAAGAGTGAGGCCAGGATGTCAAGGGCTATAAACAGGGATCACTCATGTTTTTATAAAGGGTCCTCACTCACCAACCTAGTTGGTGACATGCTTCATCATAGGACCCCCACCAGAGAGGCCGAATGCCTCTCCGGTGTGCTTCAATGCCTGATTACAGCGGAGCAGGATTTATGAGTGTTGTGTGCAAGTGATGGTGCAGTAAGTTGTGTTAAAATAATCTTTACTACTCCTAAAAAAAAATTTAATAGGGTAGTAAGACTAGATTAAAAAGTGTGTGATGGACGTTGTGACTGAATAGATTGATCAGCCATATCCAGAATTAAAACATTAGGTCGACATGTTTCAGCCTCTGTGTGCCAGTTGCGAGGCTTTCGTCAGGACCAGGGACCATGGCGGTATGCACTCTCTAAGGTGCACCCTAACCTATGGCTACGTAAAGAACTGGATTACTCACGGTTCGAAAAAAATCACGCCTTCAGCTCTTCTGAATGCGTAATTAAATCTGTAAGAAGAAAAGGACATTGAAAAACACATACACAAGACATGACAAATACACATATTTTACCTGGTGCATAGTCCAAAAAATTTGAGCGATCCTCTGTAACCGCAAATGCCCTTAAAATGTGACTGCTTAGATTGCTACCGTCACATGACATTGAAATCGACGGTGGCGAATGCATCAACAAAGTGATGCTTGTTAAACTACCTATTCGGGTTTCTAGGTGCAATTATGCATTACCAGCAATAAATAAAATTTGTGAGGTGTGCCAGTTCACTATTTCAGGTTCTATGCGCAAAAATGCTTTACCGTCACAGGGTGCAGTATCCTATGACCGGTGTTTAATGTGACTAATTGCCAATTCAGAAATGCCTTAGATAGTTGCCTAAGAAAACATGGTGGAACTGCCTCGTAAAGTAAGAAAAGGCTGTGTGATCAAATATTCTCTAGTTACGACAGCTGAGAATAAAAGTCAAGGAGATGTAAAGCTTACGTTTCAAGATGAAGTTGTATTACAGCATGGGTCCTGGCAGGGGGCGGTGACAAAAAGTCACTCGCTGGCCTCACTCTTTTGTTGTTTATTACGCATTAATTTCATTGCCACACTCCTGGGTATTCATGCCCCCAGCCACCTTGCGCATGAGTTCAGTTTCTGCCACCCTTAGTTGCTCATACCAGCCACGAATCTTGGCCTGCTTTATCTTTTGGTGATGGAGAGAAAAGCTCAGGGTTTCCCCTCTGACCCCGACTTTGAAAGCATCCCAGACTATATCCGGCGCTGTCCCCCTATTGATCTCAAAAAATTCTGGGATCCACTTTAACATGTGATCCCTATATGCCTGGTTAAATAAGAGCTTTCTTTCAAAAGTCCAAGGTGATTGATCCCAAAAGCCCCCATTGTTGAGAGTTCTACAACAAAAGGATTATGGTCCAACAAAGCCCTCGGAAGCTCTCAATCCCCACCTGTCCCACCAATGTAATTGAAATAAAAAAATAATCAAGCCTTACCAACTTACTGTGCAGAACCGAATAAAACGTGAAGCTTGGGTCGGGTGCTTTATACTTAGCCCATACATCTACCAACCCATGGTCCCTCACCAAGCGTTGAATTGCCTTATAGACCCTCGGTTTCTTTCCTGAGTACGGTTGGTCTCCCCTAAGATCATCTTGGATATTTATATGAATATTTAAGTCTCCACAGAGGATTAGGGGTTGCGGCCACATTGCTAACTCAATGTTTAAGAAATCAAGCACCTCAGCCTCATCTATATTAGAGCTGTATATAGAACAAATCGTGAACTAGGTACCTCCAGCCCCAGTCCCACACTCAATAATAACTCACCACCCAAGTTTATCTTCCTTAACTCGTTTGCTGGGACCGATCACCTGTTTGCTAAAATTGTCACCTCTCTTGATGTTGTCCCTTGGTGAGTACAGACCAGTGCAGAATATCGTAAATCTTTCAGCCATCCCGGCTTTTTCCAAGATATATGGGTCTCTTTAAGGCACACCAGGTCTGCCTGCATAAATTGTAGGCTCCCAGCTACCCTACCCCTTTTATTCTTATCAAGACCACAGATGTTAACCGAACAAATCCGAATTTTTCCTCCTGCCATTGAGTTCAGTGTTGAATGACCATGTTCTCCAACTGCTGCTCATTTATTTGTTTATTTTATTTATTTGCAAAGTTTTATATAGCGCTGGCTAGACCCTGAGGTATCGGAGCGCTTTACATGAGGATCAGCGAGTTACAGGTTGCATAGTTACATAGCGAGTTACAGGTTACATAGTTACATAGCCAAGTATAGACATAGGAGAAAAAAACATGAGATTACACAATAATGTGAGTTATTATCGCTTACACATGTCTTATGCGGAGGGAAAAGGTAGAGGGGGGAATGGTGAACAGGGGTAAGGGAAGCAGGTAGGAAACACAACGGGGAGGCGAGGAAAACAATGTCCGATGTCCGGCTGGGTAGGTGACGGCCGAGGGATGAACCAGAGCCAAACTCCTCTATAGCTGCATAGGACAGCTCCACCGGGCATTGGTCAATGTTGCTCGGGCACCGCAGTAAGTACAGACAGTTAGGTTTCCACCCAGGGGTCATCGTCAAAGTTCTTTTGTATACAGAGGGACGGTGCGCAACTGCTGCAAATGTCTAACATACCTCCCAGTCACGGACTCCGTCCCTGATGAAAGGCCTGGTCTCGGGGGACTATTTTGGGTCTGAGTCATGGGCGCCATTTTGGGGACAGTCATTGCTCAAATAAAGATCGCCGTGGTGATGAAGTCGGCCTTATACTGAAGCGCTCCTTATTATCAAACAGGCACTGCATCAGCAATAATTATTGCCAAGCAAGAAATAGTTGCAGACGGTCATATCATTCGTTAAATGCGCCAAGTTTTAAAATACGGGCACCATCTTAAGGTCAGGCTCTGCATTCATGAGAATCACCGTGTAGATATCAGCTTTGCAAGGAATGGAGTCCCAGGCTACTATGAGGCAGTTCAAATGATCCTGCTCATTGATTTAATGCTCACTTCAATATCATTCTTCTTGCTCCAAGCAAAAATATGGCTGCTACAACATTTAACACAGCAAATACAATATTTTATTCTTCCACCCCCTGCCTCCCTCCCCATCACCCCTCCCTCAAATCCCCCCCACCAACTCTCAAAAGCAAACTGACCAGCCAGGTCCTGTGATGGAGTGTTGCCCCTCCCGCATGCCCCCCTTTAATTCAACTTTAGAAACCCATACCCACTTACTTCTACCCCCAAAAATAGAAAAGAGAAGCCACCCACCGCTATACCTATGAGAATCCCAGAGTGTATACGATCATCTACATTAGTATATTTAGACTTAGGTTTCAGAGTTTGCAAAAATTCTTTGGCCTTTATCTCTGACGAAAAAAAGTGAAATGTATCCCGCCAGACTATTTTCAGCTTATTCATTAAAAATGCCTGAGCTCCCTTACTTTGGAATGGTTGTATCAGCTGGTGTAAGCGCCAGCGGCGCTCTACAGTGTAGTGACAGAAATCAGGCCTAACACAAAATGTACAACCATTAAAGGAGCGCTGCCGATCTGGTCTAACCAGGTCAAAAATTGCCTGACACAACAAAAAATTTCCAAGATGGATCAAGATTGCTCTAGGTTTATTCCCTTCCACTGAGGTAGACACCCTCTGCTTATATGGAAATCTATGAGCACATTGAACTCCTGATCCCAATCCCAGTTCACCAATTCGGGGAGAGCGCCTTTAAAAAGCTCAACCATAAATTTCAACACATTATCACCCTCGGCACCCTTTGAAATACCCAGGATTTAAGATTATTACGTCTGTCTATTTTCGAAATCTTCCAATTTCCATTGGGTGTCGGTCATTTGGTTTTCCAAGGATTCTGTCATTTCTCTGTGCATTGAGGCCTCACTCTCCAGGGTTCCATTCCTATTCTCTGCTTTCCCCATTATCTCGGTGAACTCGGCACACATCTTAGAAACTTTACAGATAGACCCCTGCATTTTTCAGCAAGCCGTCTGCACTCTGCGGCTTTCTGAGTGTGTCTCTTCTCTATGAGCCATAAAGCTTTGATATATAGATTCTAATGAGACAGCCTCCATGCCCTTTTGCGAAGAATTGCCATTTCATAAGCCATCCCCCTCCAAAACAGGAGAGATAAATTAATCCCAAAGGAGCCCCTTCGCCTTTGCTTCAATTTTGTTCGATCTCTCCCGTGATGTTGTTTTTTTCCTTCTAACTGTAGCAGTGTCATTAAAGGTTTCGCCTTGTTTGTCTCTTGACTGCTTGGTTCACTTCCTTGTCTATGGCTCTCCCCTTCTGACCAAACAGAAATATCCGACATCTTTCCCCTGTTTAACACCAGGTGCCCCTTCATTTTGTGTTGACGGGCGTGTTGTGCATTTCCATTAGGGTCAGCCCTGCTCCCCCATGTTGATCCGGGGTCCTTTCCTCCCCAGCCAGTTCACAAGTCCCCCCCACTCTCATGTCAGCGTGGCAAGCCTTCACTGTCTAGCCGCTTGCTAGTTTCATCAGCCGTGCTTACCGGTATAGTTTGTACCTCAGAGTGTGGCGGCTCAGAGCTGTTCACACTGGTAGACTGCTCGCTGCTCTGATTACTGCTGACGGCTCCTCCATTTTCCTGACTGTGAGCAGGAGCTAGACCCGCTGCTGCGATTCCCGCTGCAGCAGGATCTCTTCTGCTCCCTGTAGACGCCATTATCCACGGGGGCTTTTTAAACAAAGTTGCCCAGGGTCCCTCTGCTCCTGCGACTCCCGCGACAGACCACCTTGTAGCGGCTCCTGACACATCCTGATCCAGGCTTCCCTTTTCCACAGACTTCTTTGAGGGCGGCAGAGCATCCAGCCGAGCAGAGCCCAGTTCCACTCCAGCAGCGCTGCCGCGGCGGCTTCTCAATCCTCTTGCAGCCTTCGGCAGAGATATCGCCAATCCACCTTCCTTTTCCACTCCTCCCACGGTAGCAGTGTAGTCAATCAGATGACTGCTGATATGCCTCCAAACAAGGTAAGCCTCGATTGCGTGTCTTACAACGGAATCCCGTAGCCCAACCCAAGGTTCTAGGGATTTCTTGGCTCTTTGCGTTTCTCCCTCAGTAGGGTGGGGAGGGGCATATTTTGGGGTTACTGAGTCGGGCAGACAGGAGGACACGGAGCAGTCATCCTCACCTTCCAGCATCAGGGGTTCGCTATCAAGGTGCAAAAGCACATGTCTCTTTCACAAAAGCTTCCTTTCATTTAAGATATTCTGCATACAGTGCTGTTTCATGCCTTCCCTGCATCATAACGAGTCCAGGTCATTCGGGCTGTGATCTTGGTGTTTCAGCAGTTGCCCTGGGTCTCTGCGAGTATGGCTCTGAGGCTTCTGGACCTCTTGGTATTCGACATATTGTTTGTCAATTATGACAGGCTCTGCAGTGGAACCTGAAGTCTCGGGTCCAACACCAGGGTAACCTGTCAGATTGCATCTAGGTTTCGGAGGAGACTGCAAAAGATATTCAGTGGTGGATACAGAATTGCAATTTTGTTGGCAGCAGAGCCCTTTCCCTGCTCCACCCAGAACTGACTGATGGATCTGTC
The DNA here is from genome assembly GCA_963921515.1 of Calotriton arnoldi. Lineage (NCBI taxonomy): Eukaryota > Metazoa > Chordata > Amphibia > Caudata > Salamandridae > Calotriton > Calotriton arnoldi. Next base: position 2,944,219 of record CAWUFW010000485.1, on the reverse strand, counting down.
ACTGCTGGGCTGGGACTGCCATCTGGGAGAGATGAGAACACTCTAGTCTCTAGCGGTGACCTGACTCCACATCAACTTGTTGGAGTTGGGAATGATTTGGAGTTGAAAGCCCTCTTACATCCTTTAAAGGGAAGCCAGTTCAGTTTGTCATGTAGTAATGCAGCAAGCAGGATAGTTTGGGGTCCTGGTGCCTCTGCCAAGGGGCTCTTCATCTCTGGAGCTGGCTGGAGAATTAGAACAAATCCCTGGTTGTGAACCACCTAGTGGGTTCTTTGAACACAAAAGCAGACCAACTCAGTCAGTGGCACCTGGTGGTTAGCTCCCGAGGTAACGAGGGTCATCGTTCAACAATGGGAAGTACTCTGACTAGATCTCTTTACCAGTCAAGAACATGCACTGTCGAAACATTTTGCACTGAAGTCTCCAAGAAGGCACTTTCTCTGAGATGCATTCCAGTGAAAGTGGTGCATGGGACTCCTGTATGCCTCCCCGCCACTGCCTCTCCTGCCGCACGTTCTGTAAAAGATCAGGAACAACCGGGCTCAACTCATTCGAGTGGCTACAGATTGGGCCAAGAGAGTGTGATTTCCTGAACTTCCGGGCATGAGCATCTTTCTTCCAATCAGGCTACCACTTCCGGAGGATCTCCTGTCACAGTATCAGGCTAGGGTTTTGCACCTGAACCTGCACAGTCTGCAGCTTCCATGCGTGGAGACTGAGCAGCAGCAGATGACTGCGTTTAGTCTTTCACCTGAAGTTGTCATTCTTGTTGCAAGGTGTCCTTCTAAGTCTATCTACACCAAACCTAGGGACAAGTTTGTGACCTAGTGTGGTACCCGTAATATGGACCTGCTACAGGCCAATCTGTCAGATATCTTGTTTGTTTTGTCTCTGGCTCACCAAAGACTTGCTGTGAGCACAATTAACGGTTATTTATTGACCCTTTTCGTGTTTGCTGAACCAGCTGTCCTTGTTTAAATCAACTATTGTGATGAGGTTTTTAAAGGTTTGACATATGTTTCCCCCAAGCCCTTTGATGCCACAGTGGGATTTCAATTAGGTCCTCACTTTCCTAAGGCACTTCCTTTGAGCCAAAACACAGCTGTCCACTAGGTCGCCTGACTGAATACTGTATTCCTTGTCACAATAACTTCAGCTTGTGATGCGACTGAGCTTCTAGCTCTTGGTGCAGCCGCTTTCCACCACATCCAATATAACTGGTGTTGAGGACGTGGAAGGCCTTTTTGATAAAAGTTGTAACTCCTTTTCACGTTAGGCAATCCATCACCTTCCCAATGTTCTTTGCTCCTCCTCACCCCTTGAAAGTGAGGAGAAACTCTATCAGCTAGACCCCAAAAGAGCCTTTAGCTTTTACATTGAGCTCACTAAAGCCCATTAAGTGGATGATCAGCTTTTTGTGGGGTTCTCTGGGGAAAGAAAGGCAATGTAGTGCAGAAAAGGACTTGTCAAAGGGATAATCCTCTGCCTTAAGATCAGCTATGCGTTGACTAAAAGGCAACCTCCACAGACTGAGCTGTTACCACTATCTTGGCAGACAGAGTGCCTGTTCTTGATAAGTCAGACATCAGCATGGCCACCCAGGCACACGTTCTCGAAGCACCACTGCCTTGACGGCCAGGAACAGCGGGAAGGGCATTTTTCCCTTTCGGTCCTGCAGTACTTTATTTGAGCCATTCCACAAACCCCCTCCACAAATTAACTACCCTTCCCCCCCCCATAGGAGGTACTACTGTGTTATCTATTTTAAAGGTGAGGAATTTGCAGTTAGAAGTATGCAAAATAAGAACAAGTTTCATACCTTCTGTAACACTCTTTATGGCAGATACACGGTCTAACTTTAGATTCCTCACTGCCCTCCGACCTCCCTGTTCTGTAGAATAGTTTCTTTTAAAATCTAAGGTCCCAACTTAGGAATAGGAACTCTGGTACCTCTGATTATTGTTAGGCTGCATGTCCAAGGGCATGGACAAAGTCAAGAAAGAAACTGATGTCGGCAAGCAGATGTAGCGCTTATATGCTGCTCTGGTCATCACTTCTGGAGTGGAATAAATTCAACATGTAGCTGCACTGTCACCTACCAGTGCACAGGAGCAATGCTCGTTTAAATCTTACGGATCCAACGCGGCACCTGGGAATATATTAAAGCTGAGGAATGAGTGCTTAGAGTATCAACCAGAAAGAGCCTTACTGAAAGTAAGAAACTTATTCTATAAGTCAAAACAGAAAGAAGAAACATGTTTCCAGTACCCCTCGCCCTACAACCACTCTCCCATCCACTTTTCAAGTGATGGTAAAAAGTACCACCTAATTTCAAACCTCACGAACCAGCCCCCAGACAAGGAGAAATAGCTGTTTTGCTTCAGCTCATCAGGTAGGTTGTTGATCACTCAGTCCCCAATAACTGCTGCCAATTCATGTGATCGTACAAATTTGTTGGAGTGACTGTGTGGATCCGCAGGTACCCGATTATTTCAGTTTTTGATCACTGGTTTTGATCGAGTTCCAGTCGCTGTTGCCAGATTGGTTTGAGAGGATCAATCCACATCCATCTTTGTGAGGTTTTTGTCATGATGCAGAGCTTCTTAACTTCTTCAAAAGACTTTTGTTAGTTATGCATCAGTTTGGTGTAGTCGGGGAACACAATCACCATAGAGGATTGATATGAAAATGGCCTTGCCCTAATTCCTCCCCAGTATACCATCTGACTTAATATCACTTTATATATGGCTGGATAGAACATGCAATGGGATGTTATTTATTTTGATTATGATCAAGTGCATTGCAATACAGGTATTAACAATCCTGCTTTGAGTATTGGCTCTTTTAGCATTAGGGTCAAATTTCTCCATTGATGTGACACTCCTAATGACATGCTTCAAGACTCTGTGCAGAGGTACTAGAATTTGGCTATACTCTATAATCATGGCTCTTGCCTCGCAAACTTTCTGGACATGGCTTTGTTAGGGCTTCTGTTCAGTCAGGCCCTTTGCTCTCTACGCTGTTTCCCCAGAAGACATCAAAGAGTGCAAAGAGAGACCAATGATGGCATGGTAGCAGTTTTATCTTCTAAAGAAAGGCAAACCATTTCATCCGTAAAGTGACTTCAGAACTGTTGTTGAAGCCCTCATACTCTTGCATCTTGATGGTGGTAATGCCCTGCTCCCTTGCCCCCCAAACCCCACCCTGGTACACCTTATGGGCATTCTACATGCAGCACATCTGATCCATGGTGTGAAGAAATATGATCACATCATTCCTGTTCGGTTGGACTTCCATTGGCTCCTTTCGCCCACCTGCACTATCTTCAAACCCAAGCTGCATCATTTACAAAGTCATCACCACCACCACCCTTATCTTTTCAGACAAGCTCACTATATCTGGTGGTTGTCGGCACACCTGCAGCCAGACACCATCAGACTGCAGGCTAAGAAGTGCAAAAAAGAAAAACCAAGACCTTTTCCATCTGTGCACCCAGGATCTGGAAAAGCGTCAACGTGTCCATCAGGACTGCTCCACTGCTGCTCCAATTTAGGAAAGAGTTGAAGACTCCCCTCTTTAAAGAACACTACACCACAATCCAATAACCATCCACAAACCAGGTACCTATACCATCACTCTTCTTTGATACTGTACAGTGTTCAGCTGTCTTTTGACTAGGTTTGCATTATAGAAATACCACATACCCAGCAGTCTTTCTGTGCAAGTACACGTCTTTGTCCTGGTGCTGCATTTGGGTTTTCCAACTCAAGTGTCAATCGGATAAGAACTTTAAACATATATAATGTTCTTTGAGTGTCATGTCTCACCTTTGGTATAAGCTTGCATTTACCACTCATTTTGCAGAAAAGACTGCCGTTGGCCTTTGGTTATTACAAGCAGAATCTGGCTGGAGGGCTTAGTCTGTGGCAAGCCATGGTTCAATGCTCCAGCTCTCATATCCCAGTGGGCAAGATCTTTCTTTGGTTTGTAACACTTCCATATGTGTAAAAAGGCAATCATTTGCAGTTTCAGTGAGGTCATAAATAATCTCATTGGTGAAGAATGATGTCACTAGGTATTTCGTTGGTGTCATGTTTTCTGTGTCATTTTGTGAGAGGCCACAAAATTAATGCACCGCTTTCATAGCTGGTGAATTTCAGTGTGTTATAGGTTTTAGATTGTTCCTACAATGTGCAGCGAGCTGACGTTTTCTTTAGGAAATGACATTCTTTACATAACCTATATTGATTTCTGGAACAAATCTTTTTTAATGAATTCTTGTATACTGTTATGACACTCCACCCCCAGGCAATGTATTCAGCGGTTATGGCCTAAGGCAATATTCAATATGCTGTGGAGGCATGCTCTTAGGCCATGCTATGGACCCAGCATCCATGTGCTCAAATCCCAGCAGGCGCAGCCCGCAGCCTGTCCTGTTCGGTGTGCCACTGCCGTGCTCGCCCAATGTACGTTGTCCATATTCTCTGGAGACTTCTTTCAAGTTCTCCATCTAAGTACAGCCATTGTTTGTTGGGCAGGGGTTGGGGAACACATATTTTTACCCCTCTGGGAATCCGCCATCTCTGGGGACACATCCACAGTGGTTGTAGGATTATGTTTTCGTTAAAGACGCCCACAAGCTTCAGACGCCAAACCAAATAAGGATCCAATGCAGGCCCGTAGAGGTAGGTCCAAGCTAAAGTTGACAGTTTCTATATGGAAGACTAGTTCTTGTCTCATTATGCCTTGCTGCTTCTTTTTGTTAAGACTGCTGATCCTTTCTCACTAAAGACAGGATCTTATTTATAGAATGTCCTCTAAGAGGCAACACGCTCATTTTATTAAAAAGTTTCATTGAGAAATCAGTAGATCATTATGGTAAGAATTTTTTTCAGTTGCATTATTCCTTATTCTATACTTATATGATGGTTTCACAATGTACTGATGGAGCACAACAACCGTCACAGTAACTCCTGGACATCATACACCAGCACAAAAATTCAGATATTTAGCTCCATAAAGCCAATAAGATTCCACATCCATTCATAAAATTGTAAAGTCTGAATTTTCTTTATAAAACTATAGAAAGTCTTAAATTGTACAAAATTTGGGAAAGTACTCAGAAGGAACCGGTCTCCATCTACACGCAAGCTTTGAGTCGTTATATAAAGTATCTTTTTTCTATAACATATCCAAAGGTTCGCTATTCGAAGAAAAATAGAGAAGCCACATTTTGGCAAAATTTCCTCCTGACTAATCGGCCAAAATATTTAAAGGATCAAACATAATTATTTGGGAACATTTAGCACAGATTTGTCAAAATGTGCCAAAGTTATTAACGAAAAAACGTTTTTATGGAGTAACCATGTATCCATTGCTCGAGATGCACCGTCCCACCTATGTAATGTATTAGAAAGTCAGCATTTGTTCTTCTGTAATTAAGGTTGAAATGTGAGTTAAACTAGGAAGGCACTATTCTCCCAGCTTATAACTTTTCTTCCCCTTTACCAGTTTAAGCCAAATCGTTTAAACTGCAAAGTCGATATACTCACTTGTATTATGCCAGATTTATTGCAGAATGGTCAAGGAGTTTGGGAAAGCACCAGAAGTTACAAAGATTTTTTGAGGACAGCCATTTTGTTTCCCTCACAGAAATAAAAATGTTCACAATTAAAGGTGTAAAAAAGAGAAAAGGTGGTAGGTACCTTTTACAAATGGTTATCAAAGTATGGCATGTCTTTTGGGGATTCCAAAAGGCAGTGCAAGACAGGCTGAATAAAAGCATACAGTAAACACATATGCCTATCACATATATCTTACACAAACACATTAAAAGCATCATGGAGCCCACATCTCATAAAAATTAGGATGCTGGAGAAAGTTCATATAATAAATTGGTCTGATTGATAATGATTTGATGATGATTCGGTCCAATTATAAGGACCATCATCACAAATGTGCTAGCCCCTAAACACTTCGGTCTCACTGACAAAAAACAGTTGCAATGAAGTACCATAAAGATGCTCAAGATCCTGAATTGTTACAGCAGACTACTCCTAAATGTGAAAACTCTAAATAAGTGATGCACATAACTCTCGCTCATCGTGGCAGGAGGACAGCTTATTCAAGAATCACTTCTAAGGCCGACCGAGGCCCTGTGATACCCATAGTGTCTCCAGAGTTACTGCCTGGAACACCAACTGGATTGATGGATCACTTACTCATGTTCTGAGCAGGAGGTCTAGTTGGAGCTAGTCTGCACTGCTTCCACTGTACTTTAGGAATGGTAATTCTCAATAAACCTATTTCACCTTAAGGACACACATCCACTAAGCCCTGACGAAGTTCTCACCTGAGAACGAAACGCGTTGGCTGACCGTAAAATCACCAATTTCAAGTGAATTATCTGATTACAAATAAAGACTTACTTGAAAACTAAGTACTGATTCCTTGGACTTCTTCACTTGGCACACGCCCAACCTCTTAAATTTTCGGGATTCAGTTTAATTGTTAGAAACATCGCATTGTCTAAGTTAAAAACTAGTAATTTTCAAAAATAATTTAGGGAATTAATAAAGTCGGGAAGGCACCACAAATAATTGCCAGATCACAAAACCCTAAAAGAAAGGATTCCCACCGCAGGAATTCCCCATCCCAGGGATAAAGTCATACTTAAACATCAAATTTCGACGTAGGGCTGGGTGGAGCTATGACCATCTTTGACCTGGCCAAATACTGTGATGGGTGTGCGCTAACTCCCCAATCCCCCCAGCCCGTCCCCAGTGGCCAAACACATACATTTGAGAGTCATACTAATAATTTATTATTGAACCTATCCAAAGGTCCAAGAGAAGCTTTAAGAAAATCTCCTTGGTGATTCCAGAGGCCATTAACCCCTCCCACCGCACTTTGGCCATGCCCAAGTGCCAAGGAGGATTTTTTTTTGTTCCCTCTGATAGGTCCGTGACAGGGGTCGAAAAATAAAGGTTTACCCCTCTTTGCTCTTCCTAATGTCCCCGACCACAAAGACCTGTGGACAGATCAGTGGTGCCCCAGTATCCCAGTCTCAATCTGACAAGGACACTGGGCAGGTGTCAGCTGTCCTGATCACCATCTGGCACCTATGGGAGATGGACGAAAGAAGCATCTAACATCTGGCCTCTCTGGCCTTGTATCTGATTCACAATTGTGCATATGGGAGAAGGAAGACTGCTGCGGAGGCGAAGCATCACCAGCAGTGGAAATCTTAAAAAAAAAAAAATCTAAGTGGAATGTCATCTACCATCACCAAACCCTTAAAAATAAACAATACCTAAGCTCTTTCGAGCTTGCAGTGCTTCACAAAACTAAACATGAAACTAAAGCTAAAAAAGGACCGGGCGGAAATCATTCCAAGTGATTTTTTAAAAATGGCGCCAAACCACTGTTATGTAGCTCTTGTGGTTCAAGAGTTGTTACATATTGAGTTGAGCTTGCCTGCAAAGTTTAACTGACTCTCAAGCTTTTCTAGCTGTCTGTGGGTAAATTTCCTCGCCCCACCGCATTCCAGCATCTGCTTTTGTAGAGGACATCACTGACACATAATCAATCAATGGTAGTACTTGGGGACTTTTACATTTGTATGAAGCAGGGTGACAATCTTGGAGTCAACTTCTTTTTTAAATTTTCTAGGATGTAAACAGGAGGAACAAGCATTAGAAATGCAATAGGTCTCACATTTGATTGTGTTAGAGCTATTAGAGTTGTAAATGACAATGTCTTTTACCTATGTGTTTTGGAGAGTATTTATCTGGTGTGTAGAGGAATTATGTGGGTTGAAGTGAAATTGTTAGTTGTGGAATTGTGTGGCGTGGAGTGGATTTTTGTTTTGGAGTTATGTGGCATAGTGTGCAGAGGAATTATGAGGATAGTAATTATGTGGTATCGAGTGTACTGGAATTATGTTGAGTGGGATTGTGTGTTATGGAGTGTAATTATGTGGAATGGTATTTTGTGTTGTGGAGTGGTATGTAGTGTAGTTTAATTTTGTGGTTGCTGTTGAATTTTGTGGTTTGGTGTCAAATTATGTGGTATGGGTTGGAAATGTGTCAAATCAATAAATGGTAAGCAATGGGCGGGCTCCAAGCCTCTTGTACACAATATCTCTTGCGTGCTGTTTTAGGCGAGACCTAACAAAGTAGATCAATTAAATTGACAAGAACTTACAATAAACTAATAGGACGAAACCAGGAGTTGAATAGCTCCAAACAGCAAGCAGTAAATTAGTTTACTACATTGACCAAATATTTAATGGTTAAACTGTAAACAAATGTAGAGCTGAAACGCATTTACGTAAGACTTATGAGGAGCGAGCCATTACTCAGTGTTTTACAATGAACTTTTACTAGAGTTTAGACAATTCTTTTACAATTCAATAAGTGGGAGTAACCTACATGAAGTTTAACATAAAATAATGTGATTAAAGTCAACCAAGATTTACGTGCTTTAGCTATATCACACGTATTTGTAGTGGATGTAAAATGGATGGTGCAGCGAACTGCAGAGGGAAGGCACGGTGGAGCATGTTATGCTGCATTCTCTAAAACACAAACCAGGCATGGCATTATAATTTAATTCCTTTAGAATCAGATTATAACCGACAGTTCCAAATCGACAGAGAATAGACCTTTTTAAATAACAGCAGATTTAGAAATAAATTGTGTCGATCTAGTGACAGCAGTTTTCAGTGTTCTAATGTACCTCACCTCCCCAAATTAAGCGCTGAAGCGATAGACAATAGAGCAGGATTAAGGAAGCAAGTGGTACATACGGGCATTAGATGGCAGGATTTGACAAGGGGTGGTGCGAGTTTTTTATGCGCAAGGTGGGCACCTGGGAGAGGAAGGGCATCTGTGAATAAGGGAGAGGCTGCACCTGCACGCACTGAGAACGCAAGGGAGAAGTGGTGCCCGATCAGGGCAGATTGTGCAATGTCGGAATATGATGGCATTCTGAAAAGCTGTGGGTCAGTTGGGAATGTGAAGAATGCAAGATTGGCAGGCAGTGATTAGTCTGTCTTTGGGGATGGCAGGGCAGTCTGAAGTAAGTCAAGATCATTTAGGGAGAGGTATTTGTAGTCAGGCATCTTGTCCGAGCAGCTGTAGGGACACACAGCAACCAGTTTTATGTGGCTGTCCAATCCAAAATGCAAGTACACTGCACTCATGCATACTAACATATCGTCCTTACACATCCCAAAACAATGCTGCTAACAACATTATACAGCTATTAATATGCAAAGTTCTAAATCAAGTAGCTAGAAACACTCATCTTTCAACTTAACCCATGTTAGTTGCCATACACTACCAATGCAAGGATGACAGAACAGACATATCTGCACCCTGCATACCACAGGCTTTATACGTACACACACTATACATAAGGAAGTGCATCCCTCCTAATGAAACTCTCTACCACCAGCTGCTAGCACTATCTCTGTCCCGAAAGACCCCCCTGTAGCTACCTCCACTCAGATTACCAAGTCCACCACATTACACGTGGTTCCGAAGGGCCCCCCTCTAGCTACCTCCACTCAGATGAACAATTCCACCTCATTACACATTGTCAACGAGCCGCGACAGCACGCTCCTCACGAGAGTCTACATGCTCCTCCCCCCTCACGGTTAGCTAGTTCTAACGCTCCTAGCTCCACTGTTCAGAACGCTGCTCGGTTTCTCCCCAGGATCCCTGCCCCCAGCCCAACCAGTAATCCCGTCCCGGTCCGACAGGCGGGCAAGAGTCACCTGCTGTCCGTCCCCTCCTCCCCTATCCTACACATCCCCCTAAGCACACAGCTCCATCTCCCTGAATCCCCTGCCCCTGGGCCCACTCACGCGCCTCCTGCCCCATTTTTCCCTTCCCCCACTAGCTATCCCCTGCCGCAGGGTTCCCGGGACCTAGCCTCACACCCCCAATCACACACCTCAGTGGAAGCCCCCTTAATGAGATTGCTCTCTGCCTACAACAACTTAAGGCAGATGTACGTAGCCTTTCACGCATCACTGAGGGTCTGTCAGTTAACTCCATACTAAGCCGCTCCATTATGACCAATCTCCATCTTCGCTCGCTCCCAGACTGTGGTTGTACCCGGCGCCCTCCCCTTCCCCAGCCTAGGCGAACCTCTTCCCACTCCACCCGCGCACCCCATAGTTGTCCATCCGCTCCGCACCCTAATGACCCCTCTCGACCCTCCAGATGTAGAGCCTCACTGTCGGACAGTGATATTCACTCTCTCCTACTCTCATATGACCTGGCACTTCCCTCCTCTCCATCAAACTTGCATATAATTGAATCAATCCCTACTGATCCCTTCAGGGAACCTAGCCCAAACTCAAGAACTTTAAATGCAAACAACCTCACGATAGTCACCCCCACTCTGCCTCTGCCAACGGACACCCCTGTTAGTCTCAAATGCGCGCTCCTAAACTGCAGATCGGCTGTTAAACACGCTGCGGATATTGCCGATCTCATCCTTGTCCAGGATCTTGACCTTGTAATGTTGACCGAAACCTGGCTAAATGACTCAGCCGCTCCCATCCTTGACTTTCTAATGCCTCCCAACTTTGATATCATTAGGTTGGACAGAACTAGTGGTCACGGGGGAGGCATCGCTTGCTTACATCGTAGTAATCTAATAGTGAAAGTCATTCATGCCGACCTCCTCCCCTCTTGTGAATACTTATGCATTGATGTGACGGGGGGCAATAATCACTCATGCAAACTGCACACGTTCTACCACCCCCCTCGTGACAACCTTCCCTTCCCTTCACAGAACAGATCATGGACATTATTTCGGCCAATGTGGATTTCCAAGGCACGCAGATCTTCCTGGGTGATTTCAACCTCCACTGGAATGATGTATACGATGTGCTGGTTAATAGCCTTAAATCCTTCCTACTTGACGTCAACCTTATCCAAATATGTGACAGCTCTATGCATTCCAAAGGAGCCACGTTAGATCTTGTCATTGGTAAGCCCAACTCTTTCCGCCTGGAGTCGATCCTCCCATATAACTGGACAGATCAGATCACTATTGCATCATCTTCCTCGTCCTTGAATCGGTAAGAGCAAGCAGATCCCAACCTAAGAACCCAAAACAGTTGAAAAGATGTTTACGGAACATCAACTCGCAAGACCTGACGGAGCTCTGTGATAACATCTTGCCCCCCCCCCCTTTGAACATGTCTGATGTCCACGACCTGACGGCCCACTATAACCACGCAATGCTTAATGTTCTTGACTCAGTGGCACCACTTCAGCTTAAAATAGTGTCTGCTAAACTCTCCAAACCATGGTTCAATGATAGTCTTAATACCGAAAAAAGAAACTTAAGACTTGCAGAAAGGAAGTGGCGATCTTACCCCTCCTTGGAACATCTCTGTCACCTGAGATCCTTGCGAAGCTTATACAACAAACGCATCAGATGCTCGAAGGCCACCTTCTTTAGAACTCAACTAGATCAAGCAAAAAACCGTCTGAAAAAACTGTTCGAACTCATTAAGTCCCAATCCAATAATCATCCTAACCTCTCGGGTCCGGGTCAAGGGACTCTGCCGAACTGTGAAGAATTTGCTGTTTTCTTCAGGGATAAGACTACCAAGATCGAGTCTGAACTATGCTAGGCCCTTGATCACCTCTCGAGTGGTCCGCAGAACACCCTATGCCCCTCTGAGTCGAATATCTCTGATCATATACAGCCCCTCCGCCCTAAAAACAATGCATCATGGAGTTTTTTCCAAACCGTGGATGAACCCACTATTCGCAAAATGCTGTTGACCTTGAAACCTTCCAATCACCACAATTGACCCTCTGCCATCGAACCTGTTCCCGGAAGTGAGATCCGCCTTACTAACACTCTGGACGACGATCGTCAATGCTTCTCTTATGCAAGGTGCTATTCCGGATTGCCTTAAATCAGGTCAGGTTACCCCGATCCTAAAGAAACCAAATGCGGATCCTACGGACCTTCTTAACTTTCGCCCAATCACTAACATCCCCACCTTGGCAAAACTTTTGGAGAAATGTGTGCTCGCCCAACTTAGTCATCACATTGACCATTTCCAACTCCTGGACCAATGCCAATCTGGTTTCCGCCCAGGTCATAGCACAGAGTCTGCGCTAACGCACATCGTGGATGATGCGCTCAGAATGCTGGATCACAATGAGTCGTGCTTACTGATCCTTCTCGACCTTTCGTCAGCATTTGACACTGTCAAACATGATCACCTAATTGACCTCCTAAAACACAGGATGGGGCTGTCTGGGCCGGTTTTAAGCTGGTTCTCTTCGTTCCTTCAGAATAGATCCCAATGTTTCAAGGTGGACCAATCCCTGTCCCACCCTGCACCAGTCACCTTGGGTGTTCCACAAGGTTCAGCATTCTCCCCCACGCTCTTTAACCTGTTCATGGAGCCTCTGACGGAAATGTTAAAATCATCCAGCATTCGCTATCATATGTATGCGGATGATACCCAACTATACTTGAAGATCACCTCCCCTGAAGACATCCAGTCCCTTAACTCAGTCATGCTGGAAACACAAAGCTGGCTGACACGCAATCACCTGAAGCTTAATGCTCTTAAAACAGAATTCCTACTGATCTCACCCCATAACCAATCCCTAGTCATGGAACAATGGTTGAATCAGCTGACGGCTCTTAACTGCAGTCCGCACCTCGTGGACTCGGCATCATCTCTGGATATCATTCTAGACAAAAGTCTGAACATGCAGAAGCACATCAGCTCCCTCACCAAAGGAGCGAACTTCCAACTCAGCTTACTTAGGAAACTCAAACCCTTCCTCCCTGCTCATTACCTCAAGGTTGCAGTACAAGCATTAGTGATTGCAAAGCTGGACTAGGGTAGTGCAACACTTTGTGGCCTGCCTAGAGTGAGGACGGCTCCTCTTAGGGCTACCCTCAATTCCGCTGCTAGGCTTTTAACTGGTACAAAAAAATACCACCACATCTCTCCGAACTTGCGGGAACTGAATTGGCTTCCATATGAAGCTCGGATTCAGTTAAAAATTGCATGCATGGCTCACAAAGCCATCCACTTCAGGACCCCGTTGTACCTAGCGCAGAAATTGGAACTCTCTTGTGGTTCTAGAGCTTCCAGAAGCGCCAGTACCCTTTTGCTTAAACCTCAAAAATTCAAGAAAAAAAAGACCTATAACCGAGCCTTCTCAGGGATGGCTCCGAGGATCTGGAACTCCCTTCCCCCCGAAGTCAGGGTGAACCCTTCTACTGTCTTCTTCAAAAAAGAGGTCAAAGGGCTCCTGATGAAGAAATTTCTGCCTCAGCCTGGCACCTGCATCGGATTCTGGGTCCATACCCGTTGACTTTGGCTCAGCCACCTGGTTCACGATTGGGTCGGACAATTCTAGTCTGTGATTTGCCTGTTGGTGTGTTCACCCTTCCCTCACGAGATTGTTGGACAATTTTAGACTTTTATTTTGTCGCTTTGTCTATTCTGTTTTGTATGTTTATACCCTTTGATGCATAATCTGTATTATACCCGTATGATGCATAATCTGTAAAGCGCTCTGATACCCTCGGTGGTCATGTTTGCGCTATATAAAACTTTCTAAATAAATAAATAAGAGACTGCAAATATAAATGTTAATTCCATTCCATATCAAAGTTTGTAAAAACCTTGGTCAAGTGTCCACAACCCATAATGGAGCTGAATATTATGCATCTCAGAGAACACTACATTTGCACGTTAGGCAAACGTGACAAAACAGCATAACTCAGATAAAAATAAATTGTGAAATACGAGTACTGCTCAAAAAAGTTAATATTCAGTAAGATCGGCTAGAGTAACTGCACTTAATAAAATGTAGTAAAGAAAATATATTTTTGAATAAAACTAAAAGGGGGTCCTTTTATTGGCCATGAGATTTGTTACCCTTATTTCTGTTTGGTGCTTTTTCAAGAGTACTGCACTTTATCTTTTCTTCCTTCGTTTCCCAAACCCGATAAAACAAGTGCCATTGGTGACACTGACTTCCTGTGTGAAAATGTGACTGAAAAATGTTATATCAGAAAATATTTGTCTCGTTAACGAGGATTATTTTTTTTTTCCCCTCAACAATATATTTATATTTTTCTTGGCTTCAAATTGCCCATTGGATGCCCTCTCAACTCTTGGCTATCTTAAAAACAAAACACAGGTCACTGGCGAGACCAGTAGAGCAAACATTTGAAGACGGCACCCCTACCTTGGCATACAAGTAATTTATGGTGAAGCTCGTCAAGATCTCTGTGTCCGTGCCAGACCCTCGGCGCTTCCCCTAAACTGAGATCGCCTGCTCTGGGTCTGTTAGTGACAGAAGATGGGCTTAAAATCCCACCCGTACGCCGGACGAGACGAGGACTGTTTGAAATAGATGTCTGGCTTCACGATTAATTTCGGTATTAGGTTACCAATGTTTTGTTTATTTTATAAATACTAATTGTTAATTACTGGGGAATGGCATTGTTACTGCAGTCTTCTGCTACTTAGAAAGGAACATTTAAACAAAAGAGTTCATCCAAAAACAGATCAAGTATAGATCGTAAGAACATTGTACTCAGCCGGTGCGCCTCGGACTTTACCGGGAGTGAGGTATCGGCTGCGTGTACGAGTTAGAAGGCTGCATACAAAAGCGAAGCATGAACGAACCAATGGTAAGTAAAGGTGGGAATAAAGTCGGGTTTAATGATTACAGCAGGTCTTCCAGACAGCGCATGCGCTGTAGGTTTGACCTAAAAACATACTCGCAAGCAGGACCATATATTAGACTGGATTCTGATATCTGACAAGGCTCTGCCATTAAGTATTTTACATGGACTGATCACACCATTGCTTTGTGTATGTGAATATCAATGGGATAAACGGTCTAGAGAAAAGATAAAAGAAACAGTCAACAGCTTTTGTTGGATTTGCTATCACTCCACCCATGTAGATGGTTGGCTGTATTTATTTAACTTCATCTTTGTAGTGGTTTGTATTTATCTTGCCCTTCTATAACAGGAGATAGCCTGTGGAAATAACAGTAGTGGCACGTTGGAAGCCTTAAGAAAGTTATACACTGACTCCAGGCTTCCACCAAAAAAGTAGAAGAAAGCATTCTCGCGAAAATAAGAAGGGAGCACAATCTGTACAGGAAGTATATGGAGACGGCGTTGAGGTTGCCATAAAACCTTTCTACAGCACACAAGTTTTGGATTCAAGGAATTCCACTAAAGAACTCCTAAACATTATCAGGGAGATGATCACTATCAAAGAAACGAACACCCAGGAACTTCTAGCAGGATAACATCTGCCTAGACAATCCAGAAGATCTTTATCCATAGAGTATTCTATATTAGAGAGAAGACTGAGGCTCAAACAAATTAAATCATGAACCTTGGGCTGTTCAGTTTTAGAACCTACTGAGGGCTTGAGTCCACTAACTTCCCCAGCTTATTTTGTTCTGATGTTCTATGATGAAAGAGTAGAAATCATTAACGAATGTATGTCACTTGACTTTCCACCCTAGTTAAAGAGCTCCATCGAGAATGGTTAGCAGCTCATTGCAGACAGGAAAGGTTCTGAGTATCTCACAATGGCCAGGGCTATTCCACTACTGATAAAAACCCTTACTGTTCAATTAACCAGCTGAGTTACAATTCTAATGATAGGTCGTTGTTCGGTGTGAAAATCCTTAAAATGGGTGGTCATGCTCTTAGGGGAACTGCAATCGGTTTTTCAACCGTGCTGTGGAACAGAAACAGAACTGATGGACTTTAGAGAGCCGTTAATGGAAGTTCCTGATGTGTAGAGAGCAGTACTGGGTCCGCTCGAACTCTGTTGTGTGCAGTGATATTGAACATTGCATCTAGATCAAGCATCTACACATGTAGCTGGATCCTCTCCAGTGTTGGAATGGGTTCCCGGGTGGTTTGGCACTGCAATTTGGGCCAGATTGAAAGGAACTGTGTGCGGACCATTTCTTTTTGGTCTTGTAGACAGTGACAGGAGTACCACCCAAAACATCTGCCTTTTTAAGCTGGCCCGTGTGGTGGTCCATACAGCTTGAAAAGCCAGTCTAAAACGTATATTTCCCTCATTCTCTTAGATGGTTTGAGTCTTTCTTTGATTATAGTTCCATTCAGCGGTCCTTTATCAGGTAGCAGAACAGATTATATACTGTATGTGGTGATCTCATATGCAGTTTAACATCTACATGAAGACTTTACATGATTTCTTGGACTCGCGGGGGGGGAGAACTTGCTCGAACATTGATGCCATTTTAAGGTGAACTTAGAATGGCAGTCATTCTCTCTCTGCATCAGAGATCAATAGCTAAAGTTATGATTAAAAAGAATTCTCAGAGTCATAAGGAAATTGGACGTCAGGGGGTGGTGACACGTGCTCCCATCCAAGACCCTTTTGTTCCCTTTCCTGAGAGCAATTTACACCTCTCAGCAGGCTGCCAAGTGACAGTTGGGGATTATGTCAGAATGGGCTACTAGAAGTTTTAGGCAATAAAATATCACATTTATAGGAGTGGCATTTTCAAAATAGTATTTTTATGTGTAACTTTGCCATCAGTTTGAATTTTAAATTACTATTAATTTAAGTGGTTAAACCAGGATTTTAGCTATTCCCAATCTGAAGTTATACATTATAAAGTGTTAAATAGTAACTTGCCACAATGAAAAACAGCTTTGGAGATTTTTCACTAACAGGACACATACCCAATTTTTTAAATATCCTGCATATTGCTCTTTGGGCACTCTCAGCCTTCCTTAGAAGTCACTTGCCAGTATTAAAATGGAAGTTTTAGGACTGGCAAAAATTGTGTTTTGCCAAGTCGAATTTGCAGTTTAGAAACTGCACAGCTAGGCTGCAGTGGCTGGCCTAGAGTCATGTTTTCACCTGTCACTTTAGTGGTGACACAATGGGTGCTGCCGTCCACATGTGACATTTAACTTGCAGGCCCTGGGTAAAATGATACCATATACTAGAAACTTACAGGTAAGTTAAATATGCTAATCAGGGATTAGCCAATTGTACACATTTTTAGGGTTCAGAGCGCACACACACTGGGTGCTGGACGGCCGCGCCCCAGTTTTCAGCATCAGTAAACCAGCACTAAATCTAGGAAAAAGTGGGGATGATCCCGCAAAAGGGCATTTTCCTCACAGCAGTAGTTTGGTGATATACATCTCCAAGATATGTAGATGTGGAGTCAAGATTAGTGAATCCTTACCTCCCTCTGAGCAATTACCTTTCGATATTTTATGCCTCGATATTGTTGTAATGATATTCTGTTCCGCTGATATTTGGAGTTCGATATTAACAAAAACAATGTGGACGGACCCTGTTATAGTGTGAATCTATCAATCACTAAGTGTGGTAAGTCCAAGGACCCATTAGGTATATTTAAAAGACCCCTCACACACCAACCTGGTTGGTGTCATTCTTCATCATTGGGGTCCCAACCGGGTGGCCTAATGCCGCCCGGTTGTGCTACGATGCTTGATTACAGCGGAGCAGGTGTGGTGTGAATGTGTGATGTGAGTGTTAAAAATACCTCTGAGAATCCTTGCCAAGTACATTTATTAGTGGCGGCTCAGGGTATGGTTAAAAGGCTATGTGATGCAACTAACAAGAAGTAATGATCTGTAGTTGTCTAGGTGATGTGGTCTACATGTTTCAGCCCGATCAAAAATTGAAGTGGGCTTTCTTCAGGACCGAGAGTAAAAACGTCCCGATGTCCGGGCCGGGACATCGGGAGACCGCAGTAGGTTGCACAGCGGGAATCCTCATGGACCCAAATTGGTATACCGGAAGAGACCCCTCCCATGCCCTGATTAGCTGCCCTAATTTTACCTCCATAGTTTTTGAACGGTGTCAGTAAGTATACCGACACCCAGTCCACACACCTTAGCGCGTGTGTTGGTACCTCACCCTTTCACGTGGCCTTCACTTTGCAACTCACGTTTTTACTCTTGGTCCTGAAGAAAGCCCACTTCAATTTTTTATCGGGCTGAAACATGTAGACCACATCACCTAGACAACTACAGATCATTACTTCTTGTTAGTTGCATCACATAGCCTTTTAACCATACCCAGAGCCGCCACTAATAAATTTACTTGGCAAGGATTTTCAGAGGTATTTTTAACACTCACATCACACATTCACACCACACCTGCTCCGCTGTAATCAAGCATCGTAGCACAACTGGGCGGCATTAGGCCACCCGGTTGGGGCCCCAATGATGAAGCATGACACCAACCAGGTTGGTGTGTGAGGGGTCTTTTAAATATACCTAATGGGTCCTTGGACTTACCACACTAAGTGATTGATAGATTCACACTATAACAGGGTCCGTCCACATTGTTTTTGTAATTTTACCCAGGGGATCGGGACGTACCCCTACATCCTCTCTCTCTCTTTTGTTTTTCGCGTTCGATATTAACAGCCACAATTGTATATCATTACATACTATATGAATGAGTTTCACTTTATATTTTCACCATGAAGGACACTTTTGAAAATATTGTAGTAAAGGGCATAATGGTACCTTTTACAGAATGATCTTTCAACAATATTGGCTTAGAGGCCAAGGTTTTACAAACAAACTTAAGGTTGTTTTAGTTAAGTATTACAATACTAAAAAGCTTGTTCAATGCCTAGGATTCCTAATTCTACACAGTAGCAAATAATGCATGTGCTTATTAGTAAATTCTGTGGCCAATTAAGCAACGGAGACACAGTAGGTTATTGTACAAGTGTTATAATGTTTGTTTAGTACAATGTGGCCCCAGCATAAAAACGCTGTGTAAACACCTATGATTTGAGAAATACTTTTTTAGTTTTAAATCCTGTGCTAGGACATAACATCAATCAAAATGTCAGTGGCAGAAAATAAAATCCCATTGGAACTGATGATGACATAAGACACAGTGCTGCTGTTATACCACCTGCCTTGTAAATTCGATATTCTCGAACTTTCCAGTGTGCTTCTACTAGTCGGAGGTACCTTGCACCAACTTACCAGGTGCCAGCTCAACACAATAAAGTTCTCGACAATGTGCCAGTCTGTCAGGGATGATCACTGCTGCTGAATCGGCCAAGGCTGCACACTATGACATTGTTTCTGGTGGCCATGTTCTGCCTCTATGCCAGGATTATTAAGTTTCAATGTCTACCTACTGGGTATTGTCATAGCATGGCTTGTATAGCACTATTGCAATTGGGTTCCGCCCATTCAGTACTCCCAGATTTTTTGCTTTTTGCGTCATCCGGTTTTGGACTTTTTACTGTGGGTGAGCCTCGCTACATGCGTCTCACTCACGGTAATCACATAACAAATGGACTTCATGTGTTTACAGCAAGTGTCTGCCTTTTAAGATAAGGCCGCTATGACGCAGCAAGGTAAAGGGGCACTTTACAGGTTACTACTGTCGTGCACAGCCCGGTAACTGTGCACAGGTAGCCTGGCACAGAAGGGCGACTGCAGGATTATATATTAACCTGGGGCAGACCTTATAATGTTCGTGTACACTAATAGGGAAAGTCAGTGTGATTTATTGTTTTCTTCGTAGTGAAACTTTATTATACACATAGGTGGAAAACAGAGTGCAGTTTTACTTCTCTTTGTCATACAGAGACCAGTGATGTATCGAAATGGGGTGTAACCTGTGCGAGAAGACGAACTCTGCAGGTTCAAAAAAGATATCTATGTAACTTATGGGTCATCCAGAATTGCCACATTTCTCTGGTTCATCTCAGGATCAGAGCCCAGGCCTTTTGTCACCCTGCTGTGCCCATTACATTTCTCTCCAGCAGCAGAAACAAAGGCCTACCCACACAAAGGAAGCGACTAACAGTGTTACACTTAGCGTCTGAGGAAGAATGGAGTAGGGCCGAAGGATCTGCATCAATTAATCAGCTGTCACACTGTACCAGGGATGGGCCTGGCCATGCCCACTTAACAATGGAGGGATCCCAGACCTCTTGAGCCAACACAGGAGGGGGCTCCCCTTCTAAGATTTAAAGAGGAAGGCGCTGGCTGTGATGTCAACAATAGAGACAGCGTGGAGGCCCCCAGAGGAGATGTGATTAGTAATTCCTGGATGATGCCAATTTTAACTGACCCAGCATGCTGTGCAGGAGGGTTGGGATAGGGCTGTAGAAGTGATGTGACAACCTAGGATTTGGCGGGGTGCCTGGCTTCTGGAACCTTCCACTCCCCTTCAACAACTCTTGCACAAGAGAGAGACTCACTTGCTTGGTGATTTCTCTGCGCTTTGCTGCTGGACTTTGGGGTTGCCATGGACAACTGGAAAGAAGAACCCCCTGATGCCCACTAAGGACTCTGCCCAGTTGACTCCAGGACTATTGTGTCTCCTCAGGGCCCACCTTACACCCCTGAAGACCCCTTGGGGAAAAGCCTTGGACTTTTGTGGACAGAGACCAGGAGAACAGTTGGGACAGGGAGCCAAGAGAACTAGCTCTTTGTGCACTATACCGCGGAGAAGGTCTGCTGGAACTGCCCCTGGCTAGAGTTCACCACCAGGAATAAAATGAGCACAGAATCATCAAGAGGACCCACGGGCCAGAGTTATGGCATTTTACAGATTGGTAACCTTTGGCCTTTTCTCACCGAGAAGAGTGTGGGGCTCCGCTGCCATTTTCACCAATTACCCCTGGGTTGGGCCAGAGCCCGGGGGTCGATGCAGGACTGATCATTTCATTTTTGTCAGGGAGGGGGCATGTGGGGCCACTTTCCTGGACTCTCTACTAGCTTGGGGACCCCATCTTCTGGACCGTTTCTACTAAAAGGGGGGCCAGGACCCCATCCCCCAAAGCAAAAGGAGGATGGGAGTGGGCCATCATGCCCCTCCACTGGTGGTGGGCTCACCCCCGACTGGAACTCCCCATAATGCCCTACAGGGCCTTCAATTGTGCACATTTCCTCTCCTCTCAGTGGTCCCAGGATGGATGGGGCACCACCAATGAATCAAAGGAAGTGTTGGGGGCTGCAGGAGTGCAGCAGCTCCCCCTTAAGTATTTGTACAAACAACTGACCCTATGTTTGTGGGGGCAAGAAACCCAAGACCCTCTGGAATTTGTTTTAATGTTTTTAAAGCATTCCCAAGGCTGGAGCTTCTGCTTTACAGTTGGGAGTACTGTGCCCCCTAGGGGCTTACTCTATATTTGTAATTATTGTGGCCCTAAGGTGTATAAAGGTGCATGCACTGAAGTGCCCTCTAGGGGCTAAGTCTATGGTTGCATATGATATCAAAATGTGATGCACTCTAGGGGGTGTTTTTGTGATTGCATTTTCATGGCTGGAAAGTTTGTAAAAAGCACACAGACGTGTTTTGCTCATTTTTAAATTCTCTATTGATATAATAATGTTGGCAGTGATTATGGATCAGAGTGAACACGCTTTAGTAACCGTAATGAATGCATGTTTACCTGATTATTATTATTGATGATTATGTTTACAAACAAAATTATGTTTTTATCATGTGGTATGTTGATCTTGAATCTTTGACCAAGCCAATAGACTTACTGTATAAATGTGTATGACCCCACTAGAGGGTCAAAGGTGATTATGCGATGTCATCTATAGTAATTTCCATCTTCCTCTGTACACATTTGTAAAATAATGTGTAGAATTTGGTAGTGTGTGTGATAAATGTACTTTTCCTTTTTCTAAAGAAAAAGCACAGACTGGACAATCATTTATTGAGTGCTATTATTGCTTGCCAGTGAACAGTGATTACTAGCCCACACCACCTCCACTGAGAAGGCTTGGAATGCTCTACATCGCTACTCTGAGAGAGTCAAGCGCTACAATGGGGTACTTGGTTCCCAGTAAGGAGAATTGTGGACCTATGACTTGTGCAGGCCACACAACTCATAACTCAATTTCCTACAAGCACAATTTCTCTAAATTGGTGTAATCCTTGAAAATATCACAATCTTATGATGTGAAAACAAATGTTACTTTTTCTTCACTAAAAACACCAGAAGATCTATATTCTCAGTTTGAATATGTTTATTGGGTTTTCAATGTAACAACGTGAAACTTGTAACGCAGTAGGTATACATTTAACAATGCAAGCAGCATATATAAAGATCTATACTCTCGTGGCCACATAAGGGGGGGGGGTGGAGTTCTTTAATGTATTTGTTTCTGTAGGGCTGTGCAAATATTTCTCAATGTAAATTTGTGGTCCAGAGTAAAAGCTTAGTCACCAATCAAGGGAGTATCAGGGTTGGACTGGAACAGAAAATAGGTTCAGGCAACAAACTAAAGGTGGCCCCCATTAGTAAATTAGATATCTAAAAAAGTGGTTCATGTTTGCAAATTGAGGCCGTTTTGTACTTGTAAAGACACAACATATAAGTGTTTTGAAAGGTATGAATGACTACATTAATTTGAGCTTGCGGCACACCTGTCAGACGAGCCCATTGTCCACTGCCTGATTGCCCTATAGGCTAGTCCAACCCTGGGGGGTTGCTGCTTGGTGCAGTAGGGCCAGGAGCCCAGGGGGCCCTTTACACCCTGACAATATTGTATTTTGCTACCCCAATAGCAGTTAAATAAATTAATTTCCTTGCCCCAGGGCCCATGGAATCCTTGCTACGTTACTGTCGCCCAGTCGCCTCGGTAGATGTTCAGCAGGATGGATTTTATCAGCATCTTCGGAGGGTCTTTGGATTAAAGAAATGTCATGTGAATTTTTCGGGGGTTCCTGTTTGAGGCTATGAATTCGTTAGCTAGCCCCTTGGGGAAATGACGGAGCAATGAATGGAATGCAATCCTAATGACTAGAAACGCATTTCCTCTCAACCTGCAAGCCATCTAAACTGTACCCTGCCCCCAAAACCTTAATAAAATAGAATTTTCATTTTAACTACATTCGTGTTGTAACTAATATGGAAATTATGATAACATAGCATGTTAATTCAGACTACAAAATGTTCGACAGGATGCTCCAACCCGGCCAGGCTCCTGGAGCCTGCTCATTTTGTCCAGATGTTCTGAATCACATCTGGGGAAGTGTTTGTGGTCAGAAGCTGTTTCAAAGCGATTGTTGATAGCCCCGGGGGACATACCATGACAAATTGTACAATAAAAAGGCTAAAAATAGTACACGTCTTCCCTGGATAAGCAGAGTTCCCACAATTCTGCAAGCTGGGAATTTTTTTTTAATTCACGTGGACATTATGTGCTAGCCCCTAGTTCTTGCAACCTTTTGCTGAACCCAGGCTGTCGATTTATTGTGCTCTCTACTTGTACAAACTTTAACTCCATATCAGAACGAATTTTCTTTGTTTACATTGTAACGTACACGTGCATACATATTGACTTAGCACGCACGTATTGCACTGCGTTTCGTCACAATTCTCCAAACCCAGGAGATTATCTGGAGAAAGAGAGGCTGTACATTTTGGGACAGAAACCTTACGACGTCATGTTGGCAAGTCCATTTAGGAAGCGGGTTGTGCAGCTGAACCGTCCTAAGAGACATGAAGTTTGATAAGGATTAAGCTGCAAGTTAATACATTTCACACACAAATGCATGACAATTACAGACGTCATATAACTCAAAATGTGCTTGCGTGCCTGAAGTCGCAGGATACTTTAGCATCTGAAAAAAAATATATATATAAATATGTATATTTTTTTCTTTTTTTTCCACTTGGAAAAACTAAAGGTTAAATAAATAACACAAAAACGGACATGGTTATAAACCAAAAAAACACTTAAAATCACCAGTTATAGTTGACTGAGCTAACAATAACTTGGTCCCCTGCCATGCACTGCTTCTCACATCACATTACGTTGCTCATCACGTGTTAAATGATATCATTGATCAAGTAAATGTTAGTCCTTTAGGGTTTGTGCATTTGATGAAAATCTACATGACTTCTATCTATCTTATCTATCTATCTATCTATCTATCTATCCAGGGCCGGTTTTAGCAGTGGTGGCTCCCAGGGCGACAATGTTTGTTGGCGCCCCAAATGGCCTCCTCCTCCATGGATTCCCTCACTACCACCCTTTAACAGTGCCCTTCAAGTCTCTATAACCACTCTCTCCCTCATGCAATTCTTTTGTTTTATACCGCCAGTCGTATCAGTGTAAGATGTCAGAGCACTTTACATCACACACACATTACAGAGACAATGAATCATAAGTGTGCAAATCAGTGTATAGGAAATGTTACATCGGACAGAGGACTACAACGTGTAGGAGTCACATGTCATCCATACTGGTACACAGTATAAGTTAAGAGTGCTCGGTCTGGAGAAGCACAAATTCAGAATTTAAAACGTAACACCATGGTTGGGGGTTGGCTTTACTAATAAGAATTGATTTCTACCCAAGTGAACCCTTTTTGCAACATTAGGATAAAAAAAACGGGGGCAAAAAATCATAACGCTCTAATTTATACCTTGCAGTTTGCATGCAGCTCTTTGATGATAGTCAATAGCTCACTGTTCTATATTAGAATTTAAACTTATAAACTAGGAGTAACAAAAGGGTCTCTCTGACAGAAGCAGTAAAATACTGACATATTGTGATCTGCATGGTGCATGTGCTTTGCAGCAGGCATTTTAACCTCCTGCACTACTTTAGGATGAGTCAAACCTACCACTAGACAAAACTCTGATCTCTCTGCAGCAGGTCCATTAATCACCAGAGTTATCTTGACATTTTTATGGTTGCCTGAAAATTGCTGGAGGCAAGGAACGTGACAGCAGGTGCTTTTAAAACAATATTGTACTTGAAAACACAGCGCCACCCACAAAGTCAGCACCTGGTGCGGAGGCACTGATTGCACTGCCCTAGAGCCGGCTATCTGTCTGTCTGTCTGTATATCTATCTATCTATCTATCTACCTATCTATGTCTGTATTATATCATATAATCACCGGTGACCTTCTTATTCAACAACTCCACGAAGGTACCAACCCCCTGGGGTCAAAATCCACTCTTCAAGCCACAAGAGAGGATTTAATTTATTTTATTTAAGTGATATTGCAAAACATTAATAACAGATGTGTTTTGGCATAACGCCTTTCATGGGCCTACATGGTGTGTGTATATATATATATATATATATATATACTTTTTTAACACAAACTTTATTGCATTTTTACATACAGACATGCACCACCATGTGGCGATATAAAGAAAAGCACAATTACCAATCTTCGCGCCATGAACGTGAAAGCAGGAATTGTTGGCAAGTACAGTGCAGACAGCAAAAACATTAAGGAAATCAAGTTCTCCTTACACATGGTCATTGGAATGTGATCAGAATCATTTTCAAAAATATGCAATCAACCCCAACACTCTCCTTCCCCAAACTTGACATTGTCACAGTATTCATATATATATCTACCTCATGCAACTGGGTGGAAATAACCGTGTGGGGTCATGACTGGTGGGACCAACCAGCCCACCGAGATCAGACTTTGGTAACAGAAAGTGTCATGAGCCACATGCTAATCCCAAGTGCTTATGACAGGGTAGCATAGGAGGATATATATTTATATATATTTCTCCTACTGGTGGTTGCCAGTAGGTCGTTCTAGTTAGGACCTAGTTTCCCTAGGAAAAGCGTTTTTTGACTTGCCTATATCTTTGGAACTGTTTGACGAATCTTCACAAAATTGTCCCAAAAAAGTACCCCAGTGATTCTTGTTGTGCATGGAAAGTTCCGGGGTGATCTGTCAAGTGGGGCCCGAGAAAAAGGGTGGTCAAAAAATTGTTTTCCCCATGTTAATCCCCATAGGGATTTTAGACACAACTACAGCCTAAACCGCTGAACGTAATTACTCCAAATTTGGTAGAAAGGTAGATCATGGTCTAGAAAGTGAACTTTTTGTGTAAATCTAAATTTGTATATCTAGGGATGCGGATCCTCCTTGGATTCGCGAATCTACGTGCCAACAGCAATGCTGTGATTGGCTGGCCACCACCTGAGAGAAAAATTTAAGTAAAAAAGTGATAGAAGGGTGCAGGGTAAATGTACCCTGGAACCATGGGACTAATGGAGGGGGTCAATAAAGGGACCTCTCGGGGCAAGAAATTGTCCAAAACCCTTTTTAAAAAAAAAAAATTTAAAATTAAATTAACCATGCGATGATCCGTGGATCGTCCTCGGATACTCCTGGATTCGGGTGAAAAACATACACTCACTAACAGATCCACACACATACTCACAAACTCATACATCCACTTACATACCCACACAACCCCTCACACACCCTTGTAGCCACTCACAAACTGACACAGACCCTCAAAACCACTCACAGACCCACTCACACACACATACAGCCACTCAGAAATCCACTCATCCCCCCTCCCAGACCCTCAATACCACTTGCACATCCAGTCCACACACACCTACTCTCACACCCACACACAGACCCGCACAGCCAGTCACACACGCACTCACACACCTACCACATACTCACACACCTATTTTCACACTCACACAACCACTTATACACCCATTCACACACCCACTCACACACCCAGGTTGCAGGGACATTATAGTTAGAAAATAGCATTAAAAAAACCATAGAGATTCACTGAAAAAAACAAAGGTTACAGGAACGTTATAGTTAGGAAATAAAAATTATGACACCTTAAAAATACACTGAAAAAAACAAAGGTTACATGGATGTTATAGTTAGGTTCAGATTTACACACACAAACCATAGAACTTCAGCAGTTATAGGTCCAGTTATCTCAAGTAACCATAACTCATGCCCTAAGGTAACTATAACTCACGCCCTTGCCATGCACTGCTAATTACCCCACCTATTACATCACTCAAGACATCTTCTGTGACATCATTGATACTATCACTGCAACATTTACAGTGAAATTATTGATGAGAAAACTGCATGGCGGGGGCACGAGTTATAGTTACCTTAGGGCACGAGTTATAGTTACTTGAGATAACAGTAACTGCTGAATTTCTATGGTTTGTGTGTGTAAAATCTGAGCCCAACTATAACGTCCCTGTAACCTTTGTTTTTTTCAGTGGCAACCGTGAGAAAAAACTTAGACAATTAGAGACACAGTACATATTGGAGCTCATTACGAAGTCACCGTCTGGCCTTAACATCAGTGAGGATTTATACAACTACCTATAGACACTGCCACACAACAAGTAAATGTTCCTTCTTTTTCTCTATCTGTGTCATCGTAATGTATATGTCTGCGGCTATTCTTCCGCTGTTCTGTCATTTAAATCTCTGCATTTGTGCAGGTATTTGTGCATAGATCTGACATATTGGGACATCATTCGGTCCATTCAAGCATTAATATTCCTGTGTTTTCCTTTCTGTATCTTTGCATTTAAGCAGTCATATATGCACATGCCTTCAGTTTATATCGTATGCATTTTTTCCAATATCAATTATTTTGCTTTAGTATGACCAGGTTGTGCATCGCACACCGTATGCTGTATGTTCTGTCTGGAACTTTATGACATCCATTTTGGCACCTATTTTTAACATTCACTTGGAGTTCTAGTATTCCACACTAGATTCCATCATTAGTTTGTTTTTTTTTCTTTATATACACCCTTTTTTTCACACTTGAGCACGTCTCTTTTTTTATTATTTACTCACTTGTATGTCATTGATGTTCAATACAATCTTATGCACTTATCTTCGACCTCAGCCCGCCCTTGAAGGGTGACACGTATTTTTTACTGGTCTGTAAACTATTGACTTGGCTAGTCTTTCAAACTGCTGATGTCTTTCCTCTATTTCGTTGTATGAAAGTTACATTGGAAGTGGTTCGCTTAATTTATCTGTTAATTACCTCAATTTATGCATTTTTCAGCTAGATTTGCAGGATTTGTTCTGATGATTCGAACAGAATTATACATATATTTGTTTGTGTTCTCAGCGGTTTCCATTGTCTATTGATTTTGTAGTGAGTCTGTTTACAATGGCCATCGTTCGTGTTTTGTGTCATCCACTTGTGACCACATGGGGCTTGGCCGTAATGCACTCTGTGGTGAAAAAAATGTGGTAAAAATAACGTAAAAAATTTAAAAACAAACTTACCTGACTATTTAAGACGTTTCTTGCACGTAGCGCGTTATGTGATCAAGGCCGCAGGTCGGTGGCCGAAACGCGTCATTTGGACCTTGTTCTGTTGAAATAAATCTACACATTAGTTGGAGTCTGTGCCCTTGTGTTTTTCCTGTGCGGTGGAACCTGGGATCTTTTGGCAATACTATGGCGGAGGACGGCTGTCTCCGCGCCACAGACCCCCTATTCAAAGTTACTTTGGGTGATTGTGACTACTTGCAGCCGTGAGTGAGTGGATTTTCCAGGAGGAAAAAGGACTAGACACTGCCCCCTGCCTCAATGAGGATTTTGTCTACTGCTGTCGTGGCGGAGGTGTAGCGCGAGTCGGAGGACACGTGTGCAATTTCCCAGCCAGGTGGTGAGTTAACACGACATATTGCGATTGGCAGGTCTGAAGAGGTGTGTGGTATTGTTGTACCGACAGTAAGCATTCGCTATTGCTGTAAGCTTCACAACCCCGTATTTCTGACTTAACATTTAACATGTCCAGTGATGCGCCACGTGAGCGCGAAGCAGCTGTAGAAGCGCTGTTTGAGAATCTGCTGGATGTCCATAACCAAACAAGTGCTACTGGTCCAAACCAGAGTAATTGCAACAGTGACCATAAAGCGTTGCTTAAATCTTTGGAAAAGCATATGAAAATGGAACTCACGAAATGGTGGGAGGGCAAATCTTTGCAAAAATACCGCGATGTGGGGCGGGTTCCACGCGGACTGAGAATCATGCAGGCCCCCAGCTTTGAAAACCCCAACCCCCATATGCTGAAAGAATGGGCAGAGAGCAATCTTGACGCCTCAATAAGACTAATTGTTATCTTAATTAAATATGTGGAAATTAATCGCATTGCTACTATGAAGGAGATTGAGCGCTTCAATTGTGAACTTGACAAATTGGAACAAAAGGACTTAATTGCCAAGGGCCGAGATGAAATGACAGCTAGATTGAAAAAACTGGAAGAAACAATAAAGACCAGGAAAGCATTTAAGTTCGCCCGTGATAAGGTTGACTATGAATCGAGCCAAATTTTTACCTTTGCCAGAAAGTACGACACCGCAAAGAGATACAAAATGAACAAACCCAGCAAGGCCGCTCAGGGAGACCGAGTTATTACTCAGGAGGCCGATTCAGCTTCCACATCTGACCTAAGCTCTGCAGTGGAGAGTGAAACCGACTCGGAAGCGGGGAGAGTTTGCTTTGGACGTAGCGAGACAGCCAAGTGCAGCGAAGGGCGTCCTTGCTGCAGGGCAACTTTTGGTGTAATTTAACTCGGCAGCCTGGCCGAGAAGGATGCCCCACCATGAACCAGAATATGGGGCCTAAGAGGTTTTGAATGTTCGGACCTTGAGGCGTAGCTGAGGAAAGTAAGCGGAATCTGGTGCTTTCATTCCAGCCCACTTGGGTAGTTATTTTAAAAGAAAAAGACACTGTATTCGAACTGCACCCACGAGGGGAAAACTTTTTCGCTAACATGGAACTACGGGTCCCAGCATGCTCGAATGATGACTCACCTGTGAGGCCCACGTGGGTAGTATATCAGCATGCAGTGAATGGCACCCTAGCGAGTTTGCCAGTTGAACAGTGTCACCCTCTGATGAAGGAGCCTCCTGGCTCTGAAACGCGTAAGGACTTTGCTTTTTGGAACGGAAATGCCGATTCTGTTAAATAAAGGCTTTTTTTAGAAGCACTCAACTGCGAAGGGCGTCCTTGCTGCAGGGCAACTTTTGGTGTTATATATAATTTACCTACTAGCGGTCACCAGTAGATCGTTTTAGTTAGGACCATGTTTTTGTAGAAAAAGCGTTTTTTTTTCTTTCTCTTGCCTATATCTTTGACGTTGTTTGATGAATCTTCCCAAAAAGTGTCATAGTGAGTTTTGCTGTGAATGAAAAGTTTCGAGGTGATCCGTCAAGTGGGGGCCGAGAAAACAGCGGGTAAAAAAAATAAGATTTCCCATGTTAATTCCTATAGGAGCTTTGAACACGACTACAGCCTGAACCGCTGGACGGAATTACACCAAATTTGGTAGAAAGCTTGATGTTGGTCCAAAAAGCGACCTTTTTGTGATTTGGTGTAAATCCTTTCAGTAGTTGTTCAGAAATTTAAGGGAAAGCAGATAAGGATGTCAGTACGTCAACCAGAAAGTGCTGGCAGCCATCTTTGGACCAATATACATTATAGCACCCCATTGACATGCATTGTAGTGAATAGCAGGTTTTGAGGGCCCACAAAAAGGATTGATCATTTGTTCATGGTACCATACTAATTTTAGGAATTGTGGTGTGTTCTAAGATGATTTTACCCTGTGACAAAGCCTTCTTCTGGGAGTACATTAATCATGTTTGACAGAGAACAGTTTTCTCACGATTTTCCCATAGAGGTTTTAGAAGGTGCTCCAGAAGCCAAAATAGAGCATATTTTCTATAAAGTCACACTGTTTTTCAGCCATATGAGAATGAAGTCAAACATTCTCAGTAAAACATGTACTTCCAACAGGAGCAGCCTGCCAGTTGATTCCCTTGTGTTCTACTGCAGCCTCCCAGAGTGTTCTAAAGAACAACTAGAGTGCGAACAGTCTTTCTTATGAGAAAAATATGGCACACCTCAAGCCATCTTGATTGAATCAAACTGATAAAACTTAAACATTTAATTTAGGAAGGAACAAAATGAGGTGTTTAATTTTGTCATAGAAACTATGGCTAGTGCTGTAGAAAGAAAAATTAGGACATGTTTTAAGTGTGTTCTCAAATATCTTCCTCTTCTATTTCATTAAAACATTCTGACATGTAGACTGAAACATGCACCTTTAACACCAGCAGCAGACTGCCAGTTAACTCCCTGGTGATCAGCAGTTTACTACTGTTTTCTGATGAGCAACTAGAGTGCTAACATTCTGAATTTATGCCAAAAGTGTGGCACATCTGAACACCATCTTGATGCAATTGAAGTGGAAAACTGAAAGCATTTTGTACTGAGGATACTGCAGTAATTGAAGAGATTAGGGAGCTTCATAACAAATCAGTCTCCCAAGATGGCCACCAGAGAGAAAAAAGCCCAGATGTAGCACAAATATCACCCAAATGTAAACCAAGTATAACCCAATGTCAGAAGTGTGCAAAACACCCACACATATTGAGCTTTTTTATAAATGTGCATGAAAGGGTTAACACATACTAACTATTCAGGAATGTAGTGACAAAATAAAACAAGCGTTGGCATAGCCAATAGGTCTCGCCTTTGGGACCTTATAAGTGTTTAGCCATGCAACAGTTGATGTTGTTGCACCAAGGATATTGTACTGCATAACCAAATACTTATAAGGTTCCAAAGGCGAGACCTATTGGCTATGCCAATGCTTGTTTACTTCTGTTACTAGAAAAGCTGTCTACAAGTCAACTTAAACCTATTGTATTCGGAATGAACCATACACGAAATACGTGTTTTCTTTACTTTTATATCCACCAAACACGGTATCACGAGGTCCTCCTAGACAGGGTCTGCTCAAGAGCAAAGTAATGAACGTATGAACATATAAGAATATAACTCAGCAAAAAGAAGGACTCAAAACACTGAAGACTACCCCCTGGTCTCTTCACACCACAACTGAAAACCCAGCGCTAGCATCAATAGATACATCATTAAACTTCCAGTGCATGTGTGCACAAAATGAATAATTTAAGGCGAGGACTGCAGCAGTCAGGGCACTCGATAACACATTGCTTTAACTTTATATTCAAGCACTGCGCTTCTAAACAGCTCACTCTGCTAACCTCAATTGATTTCTTGAGGTCCCACGCTCCATCGCCAGGCACAAGAGAATAACCACAGAAAAGATTACACACAAAAGGGAATCACATGACTTTCAAGCATAAATGATGCTGAGGCGTTGTGTGCCTCCTAAAGTCAACATGTCCACTTTTAAAACATAACCAATCGCCCAATCGAGATTACAAAAAAACACTCTATAACATAATTCAGTATACTAAGGGGCCGATTCCGATCTCGGCCGGTTGGGCTCCGAATCGGATTCGGCATCACCGATCCGATTCGGAGCCCTGTTTCCCGACCGAATCGTACGCGGGTCCGGCCGAGCGAGTACGATGCAAGCGCCCGCGAAATCGCCGACCGACTCGAACGCGGCTTCAACACGCTCCGACCGACTCGCACGGACACAACTCGCACCGCGCAATGGAGACGTTCCCCGGCCGGGTAAGTACGATGCGCACCGCGAGCAGTCCGACCGACTCGCGCCGTCCGGCTCGAAAGAGCTGTTGGAGCCGGACTTTGGGGGTCCGCGTCGGACCCCCCTATACGCGTAGCCGCGCGAGTCGCACACAGGGGGGACCCATGGGTCCCCCCTACCTGTGCTTGTACGGCACGATGCGCTTCGACGCGTACCCACTGTAGGGGGCGCCTTGTTCGCCTCGCACCCATTGGAGTCAATGGGAGCCCGCGTACGCGTTGTACGACCGGCTCCCATTGACTTCAATGGGAGTCCAACCGAATCGAGTCCGGGTGCATGCGTGCGCATCGTACTCGTTCGGTCGGACTGCCAGAGTCCGATTCGGTCGGAATTCTCTCCGGGTCCGGCTCGGTCGGAGAGATTTCCGGCCCGAATCGGAATCGGCCCCTAAATGTATAGGTTACATGATACTCTTTCATTAAAGTTCAGAGAATGTCTGCCTGCACAAGTCCTGGTGTTCAGTTCCAACTTTATTACTGCAGGTCAATACTTTTACCTTGATTGGGCCCAGGAGGATTACACTGGGGCAGAGAAAAAGATAACATTTTCGACTTAACCATCTCTGACCCTGTTAGAAGTGCGCTGATGTGATACTGTCAGAAAGCAGAGGCATCTGTGAGGATGGAGGTAAAGCCTCGAAGACATGGTAGAGGAGAGGTGGTGCTTAGGAGCTGTGGGGGACGGCAAGAGATATCCCACCCATAAGTCAGAAATATCAACAGGGGCCTTATCGGTGTCCAATAAATAACAGGCAAGGCGTGTGCCTCCGCACGCCACAGCCTAGCATGTCAAAGGCACAGATGTTTCTACTTGAGTGACTGGGGTTGAATGCTTAATGTTCAGTGCCAGATAAGGAAGCCTGGATACAGGATATTGTAAGGAGAATTTATTGAGGTCTCGGCGTGTGAAGAAAAAGTGGTAATTTGTTAGAAGGAGAAGCCTGAGAGCGCACATCTCTCCGGATCATTGGCAGCCTCAGCGTCTCATTATTGTGAAGAGGCGATTCCCTTCTGCCGTCCATCGCCTCGCTCAGCCTCTGACCTGGCCATGCTGCAGCTCGGTGGCTGAGGAGGAGGCACAGGCAAGAGGCTGAAGCAGGTAGGGCGATACGGTTAAATGCACTTGAGGTCTATGATGCAGCTACTGCAGACCATTCTTCAGAATAAACGTGGAAACTGGACGCCCCAATTAACAGGGCGCTCAGATTTGAAATTTCACTTGTGCCTGGGCTAGTGAAACATCTTCCACGCATTCCTACCTTCTTTCAAACCCGGAAGAGGGACTTCTTTCCTTATCTGAACACACATATTATCAGTTGTTTTCTTCACGTAGCAACGAATGGTGCCACCCAGCTGTGCAGCGTCAAAGGCTGCTGAGACACTATCACACTGAGCACGTGCTGTACAATGGGCACCTCGGTCTAGGCGCCCATGAAGGGTCTATGTCAGGTTGTGTTAAAGGGCGTGCCCTCATTTAGTATGCAGCGCATGTGACATGCGTTTACTGTTCACACGTGGGAGTTGAAGAAAGCATCATCCTGATATGCCCGTGATATACTGCCTCCTGTAGACATGTGACCTGAAACGCCTGCTTTCTTTACCTTTGCGAAAGCAAGGCGTTGGGACCAGGGGCGTGCATTTCTCTTTTTTTTCCAGGATCTATGAGGGTGGAATGGTCACGTTCACTTGTGGTAGATTGCACACAATACATTTCCGTTCGATTAAAGTGTGTGAGCTACCTGGGCTAGCGCCCTGGGAATTAGGTGGAATGCGGTTTCAAAACGTTTGCATTCTATCTGCCACTGTGCTTTCAAATCTTAGCTCACATGTGAAAACAGCACGCCCTCCAAGAACCTCACGCTCGATGCACCAGCACAAATAATCTATATTGTGTTAACTGTAGAGTCACAACAAGGCTGAGGGTGAAGCATGCACAAGCAAAAACAGGTGTGTCAGCGCATCCGTTTAATTGTAGCATCAGTTACTGTCATTGTTTATCTCCCACCTGACAGCCACACCCATTCCAGACACCTGGTGGCCACTTCCATCACAGGCGTTCTTGCCTCGCGCCACCCATATCCAAAAGAAACTTCTGTGGGCGAGGGGCACTTACCTGAAAGGTGTAAAAGTGAGTCCCATTGGCGGGGTGAACCTTGGGGGAGCCAGAGACCATGTTCATATCCGAGAAAATAATTTCCGATCACGGACACAATCGAATCCACCCCGAGCCGGAGATGCAGCGCTCGGAGCTAAGCTTCCCCCACAAATCCGTTCATGCATTGAGGCTCGCGACCGGTCCCTTCCATTTAGATACACTCTGGCAGCATGGAAATTATAGTACTGTCTAACACACGTAGACAACCTATTACGATGGAAGAATCACGGCTGGCCATCTTATCTACCAAATCAGGTTCCCCTTTCGACCCTTGCCCCCCCACTCTATTACATGCTCTCATTGATGTTGTAAACCCTATTATCAATAATATTATAAACTCGTCACTTCTCACAGCTAAGATTCCAACAGAATGGAAACTTGCAGCGGTAAAACCCTCCAGAAAAAGCAACTGGCTGATCCCACGACACTCTCCAACTTACGACCCATCTCACTTCTACCTACCTTGTGTAAGTTAACTGAAAAATTTGTCAATAAACAACTTACCACGTTTTTAGAGGAAACAAATGTATGGCATGCTAACCAGTCAGGTTTTAGAGCCCAACACTCGACTGAATCTGCCCTTTGTACACTGCAGAAACTTTACGAGCGGCCCTGGATCAGGGAAAGAAAGCAGTCCTGGTGCTGCTTGACTTGTCCGCGGCTTTCGATACGGTCTCTCATACCATTCTGCTAGACCGTCTTGCATCATATGGAGTATCCGGGAATGTCCTAGAGTGGATTAAGAATTTTCTTCAAGATCGGCGCCAAGTTATCACGTTAGGACAATATAACTCAGAAGAAAAACTCTTGTATCAGGTGTTCCCCAAGGATCGAGTCTGAGTCCAACCCTTTTCAACGTTTATATGTCCCCTCTGATGAAATTAATATCGTCCTTCAAGATTAATACCATCTCATATGCGGACGATACTCAGCTTATCCTGGTCCTGGATAATGACACTACTAAGGCGGAAGAAAATCTTAGGAATTGTCTCTCAGCAACCTTTAAGTGGATGAGTAACAACCATTTAAGGTGTAACTCGGAAAAAACAGAGATCCTGCCATTTGGCAAACAAAATTCCTTTGTGCCTAAACTCTGGTGGCCTGAGGATGCCACACCCCTCCTAATACAATAAATGCAGCCAGAAATCTAGGAATAAAATTTGACACCACACTATCTTTCAAACAACAGTCTCTGGCAGTTGCGGGCACATGTTTTCATCTGATAAAAAGTCTAAGGAAATTCTTTGACTTGCTTCCCTTCTCAGCCAGGCAAACCGTGGCTGTGGCACTCATTACATCAAGACTGGACTACTGTAATAGTCTTTATGCAGGAACTAATAAATCAGTCTTGCATAAGCTTCAGATGGTCCAGCACGCGGCTGCCCGGCTGGTATTGAAGTGGCCTAGGAAATCATCTGCCTCCGCTGCTTTAGACATCTTACATTGGTTACCAGTCCACAAACGAATTCTGTTTAAGGTTCTTATTATGACATTTAGGGCCTTTCATTCACGTGGCCCACAATATCTTCAAACCAGTTTCAAACGTGACTCCCTCCCGTAGTTTAAGATCATCTAGTGCAAATCTACTGACTATTCCATCTTTTAGATTGGTGACAAAGGGAGGAAAATCCCTTGTAGTCCTAGGCTCAAAGGCTTGGAATCAACTTCCATCTCAGCTACGTCAGATGGTCTCCGAGTCTGTCTTTAGGAAGGCACTTAAAACTTGGATCTACAGTACATCAGATACATTATGCAAAACTCTGATTTAAACACCTATCTCCCCTCTGGCATGAGTAGTAAACCAGTTTCTTCCACCTCTGGGATTTTCCGCCCCAGCGCCAAGATGCTCCTTGGAGTGATAGCAGCGCTATACAAGTGCCCATTTACATTACATTACATTACCAAAGCCTATGCAGAAATGAAGGTATTGTCCTCTACTATTAAAGCAGTTCTGCTGAGAAGTGCATGCCCTGCCCATCACGAGTAAACCGACTTTTGTACTATCCACACTGCGAGTATAATAGACCCTGCTCAAATGCGTTGCTTCTTTCTTAATACAATTACAACAGTGTTGCTTATAGTAGTACTGGTCAGTCCCACAACATGTACTGCCTTCTGCTGAGAAATGCCGGTACTGTGACTTTGCAGCAGTGGAAAGACAGAAAAAAAGAGGAGCGCAAGAGAAATAAACAAAATGAAGAAAGTGACGGGACAGAAAGAGCGAAGCAGACAGTGTGAGAAAGAGCGAACTATCGGGAGACAGAGAGGATGCAAGACCAGACACGCACAGCGTTTACTTTTGCTTAAACGCGTGCATGTTTTGCATTGGTTTGTATTGCCTTGCGGGAATGCGAGCAGCGGCGCCATCTGTTTTGAAAGCGCGATCAAGATAATTAAAAACAGATGGCGCCGCTGCTCGCTCCCGCAAGGGAAACGCCAAACGTGCACGAGTGGCAATACAAACCAATGCAAAACATGCACGCGTTTAGGCAAAAGTCCTGAGCGATGGCTAAAGGTCACCTCCTAACTTTAGGGACCATAACAGGGTTTGGCATTTTTAAAACCAAATAGGGGGCGTACTGCTTGCTGCACGTGACACCCTTATTCATAATTCAGATGAACTACATTGATGGGCACCTCAGAACTGACTCCAGAGTAACAGGGCCGTTGGAGGACCCCAAGGCAATCTTGGTTTAATGAGGATTGCCGGGCGGCCAAAAAGGCATTAATAGAGGCCATAAAAACAAAGTGCAACACCACAGTAAAAGCAGCTAGATATTACTATAAATCCACCATTGCAGCTGCTAAATCCTCATGGGAAACAGATCAGTGGGACAGTCTGAAATCGGCTATGGAATCTAAAGACATGAAATCATTCTGGAGCATTGTAACCACTGGTAGTATCAAAGGCCAAGCGGCACTCGAGCCAAATATTGCGGCTGACTGTTGGAGAGAGCATTTTTTAGCCCTCTATGCCTCACAAGATGACGCGGAGAGAAGTCAGACCCTAGCAACCCCGACTCCCTTGGGGCCTGAGACAGCCACTCCTGAGATATCCCTGACAGAAGTCTGTAAAGCCCTAAATAAAATAGTACCTGGCAAGGCTGCCGGCTTGGATAAGATTCCAGGGGATCTCTATCGGGCTGAACCTAAGATCTGGGGCCCTTACTTTTGGGTGATCTTCAACGCCATCTTGCAGGGAATGGCTCTTCCCGCAACTTGGTTAGGTGCTGAGATCATCCCGGTATATAAGAAGGGATCTCCTTTGTCACCGGCAAATTATAGACTGATCAGCTTGATCGACGTTTC
Organism: Calotriton arnoldi; assembly: GCA_963921515.1. Lineage (NCBI taxonomy): Eukaryota > Metazoa > Chordata > Amphibia > Caudata > Salamandridae > Calotriton > Calotriton arnoldi. The sequence goes on along the minus strand of CAWUFW010000485.1, from coordinate 2,906,356 downwards.
ACAGAAAATCTTTGCCAGGATCCTTTTAGATCAGCTGCAATCCTGGCTTGAAGAACAAAAGATCCTGACCCCCTTGCAGGCTGGTTTTAGGGAGAAAACATCAACAATAGACCAGATCTTCAGGCTCCAGCTTCTCTATTGGAAAACAGTCCATTTAAAAGGGGGTAGCCTGTATCTGGTCTTTGTTGACCTGAAGAGTGCTTTTGACTTGGTACCCAGAGATGCTTTATGGAGGGTCTTAAGTGAGCTGGGACTTCCCCCTTACCTTTTAAATATACTGAGAAAGCTACATATTGGAAATTATGCCCAAATCAGATACAGGAAAAATGGGGAACTAACGCAGCCCATCCCTGTAAATAGGGGAGTCAGGCAGGGATGTGTGCTTGCCCCCACCTTGTTCTGCATATACATCAATGGTTTGATTGATGCGCTGAGAGTCTGTAAGGACACAGACGCTCCTAAAATCGCGCAAAAGCAAATTCCTGCCATGATGTTTGCAGACGATACTCTCCTCCTCTCTAAGTCTCCAATGGGTATCCAAAGAATCTTAGATGGGTTTTGTGAGTTTTGTAGGACCAGGGGATTAGAGATCAATATTAACAAAACAAAATTTATGATCTTCAACCCTAGCAAATCTACACGCCCTAACCCGCACATGAATGGTATCCCTCTGGAGCAGGTCTCTGTATTCGATTACTTGGGTCTAACTCTTACTGAAAATATGACCTGGGGGGCTCAAATTCATAAGTCTAATCTCAAAATGACACAAACTACAGGCGGCTTGGCTAAGTTCTTCAGAAAAACCTTCCACAAACCAGTGAGTCCGGTCATGGAGATATATAAAAGCCAGGCGAGGAGTGCTGCCCTATACAGGGTTGAACTTTGGGGGCACTCTAACCATAGGCCTCTGGTCATTACTGAGAACAACTTCCTTAGACAATTATTTGGATTACCAATAAGCTCCCCTTTGGTTCCACTGCGTATGGACCTAGGGGTGAGATCTATTGCTGAGGAAATTGGCTGCAGGCCATTACTTTTTTGGCGGCGCCTTTGGGCAACACCGGAACTGTCAGAGTATAGATCAGAGCTACTGGATATCCTGAGATTCGCCGGCTCAGGAAAGTTGCCATGGCTTCTATTTATAAGGGAGGGCCTTTATGAAATAGGCCTAAAAGAACTATGGGATAACCCTGACACAGCTTGCATGAGAACATCACATAAATTATTAAGCACCAGCTATTGGGGTAGATTATCCGCAAAACTCCATGCAGAACCCGCTCGCGGCTCCCTTACTTCACTCTTCCTGGAAGTAAAAGACACTTGCAGGTTGGAGGCATGTCTTGACATAATCCACCCGGCATCAGGCAGGAAACTATATGTACAGTTTCGCCACGGCTGTCTCCCCCTGCGTGCTTTTACGTGCAAATGGTCGGGTGGTAATCCAAGTGGGTGTCCAGCCTGTAACATGTGTGTTGAGTCTGAACTTCATGTGTTCTTTTTTTGCCCGGGATATCATTTAATAAGACAAAGATGGTTGGTCCAGTTATGTAAAAACCTAGGCACAACCCACTGCATGGAAGCATTTAGAATTTTAAAATATAACACATATTCCCATATAGTCTTTGCGGTTTCACGTTTTTTGAATTCCATGTGGTGGGTCAGGAGAAACTTCCTCAAGATGCAAAACCAAGGACTTGATTGTGACTGACTTTCTTACCATCTTTTTAACTCAAAAAGTACTACCTCAGATGAATTGTTTTATCTCTTTTTTAACTTTTTTAATTATTTTAACCTGTCTGTATATATCTGTGTTTGTTCTTTTATGGTGAATAACCGAAATAAAGAAATATTGGACTGGACTGGACTGGTGTCAGTGCATCCGTTTAATTGTATCATCAGTTACAGTCATTGTTTATCTCCCACCTGACAGCCACACCCATTCCAGACACCTGGTGGCCACTTCTGTCACAGACGTTCTTGCCTCGCGCCACCCATATCCAAAAGAAACTTCTGTGGGCGAGGGGCACTTACCTGAAAAGTGTAAAAGCGGGTCCCATTGGCAGGGTGAACCTTGGGGTAGCCAGAGACCATGTTCATATCCAAGAAAATCATTTCCGATCACAGACACAATTGAAACCACCCCGAGCCGGGGATGCTGCGCGCGGAGCTAAGCTTCCCCACAAATCCGTTCATGCATTGAAACTTGCGACCGGTCCCTTCCATTTAGATGCACTCTGGCAGCATGGAAATTATAGTACTGTCTAACACACATAGACCAAAGCCTATGCAGAAATGAAGGTATTGTCCTCTACTATTAAAGCAGTTCTGCTGAGAAGTGCATGCCCTGACCATCACGAGTAAACTGACTTTTGTAATTTCCACACTGCGAGTATAATAGACCCTGCTCAAATGCGTTGCTTCTTTCTTAATACAATTACAACAGTGTTGCTTATAGTAGTACTGGTCAGTCCCACAACATGTACTGCCTTCTGCTGAGAAATGCCGGTACTGTGACTTTGCAGCAGTGGAAAGACAGAAAAAAAGAGGAGCGCAAGAGAAATAAACAAAATGAAGAAAGTGACGGGACAGAAAAAGCGAAGCAGACAGTGTGAGAAAGAGCAAACTATCGGGAGACAGAGAGGATGCAAGACCAGACACGCACAGCGTTTACTTTTGCTTAAACGCGTGCATGTTTTGCATTGGTTTGTATTGCCCTTGCGGGAGCGAGCAGCGGCGCCATCTGTTTTGAAAGCGCGATCAAGATAATTAAAAACAGATGGCGCCGCTGCTCGCTCCCGCAAGGGAAACGCCAAACGTGCACGAGTGGCAATACAAGCCAATGCAAAACATGCACGCGTTTAGGCAAACGTCCTGAGCGATGACTAAAGGTCCCCTCCTAACTTTAGGGACCATAACAGGGTTTGGCATTTTTAAAACCAAATAGGGGGCGTACTGCTTGCTGCACGTGACACCCTTATTCATAATTCAGATGAATTACATTGATGGGCACCTCAGAACTGACTCCAGAGTAACAGGCAGTTGTCCCTGCTAGTTACCCTCGAGTAATCAAGTCAGCGTGCACAAATTAATTGGGCATGCACCCAACGAGCATTGCCCCTTGGTTTCTTGACCGGTGGGAGGAGTCTCCACCCACACCACTCCGGTACCAGAAGAACCAAAACAGGCAAATATTTACAAACGGCCGAGCTGCCAGTGGTGCTTGCAGCTACACTCCCAACTCTAGTGCTCACATGGTGACCTAATGTCCAGTTAGAGGTCCGACAGATTACCATAAAATGGGCATGGGCCGGTACAGTGAACATTAAGTGCCAACACTTGAGACAAACAACTTGCAGTGTGCCCCCAGAGATGGCACAACCGAGCTGGTGCAGCTGCTGCCTTAATTACATATGCAGGATATTTGTTGGTTCTCTGAACCGACACTCGTGCAAGGGCTCGTGTTCTAGAACGGGGGACAAGGTGGAAAAATATATGGCGATCCATTGACATGGGTATATTAACAATTTTACCTTCAGGAGTGGAGGGCGAATGTTGGACAGAACACTGCTAGAACAATGCTAAATAGGCAGCTGTATGTAGCTGGTTTGGTGGAGTTCAGCACCGTTCCATACCACCTTCACAAGAGCTCAAGCTTTAAGCATAACTCAAGTGTAAACGCTTTGGTAGAAATATCCGCAAACAAGGCCGTTGTAGCCTTAGTACAAACAAAGTTGTTAAATCCGCTTTCTCCCCTTCATCACACCACACCGGCCTAGACTGGATGCACATGGGCAATGAACGTGTACATTTATGTTCCTTTCCAGAATCATCAAACATAAGAAACACAAAAGATGATTTAGAGTGACTGTATTTATTTACACACATGTACAATTAATGACAACACACCAGCTTATAAGATGATAAAAGCTAGCTGAGCATCAACATCCGTTGGCAAGGAAACGGTCGGCGTAGACTTTATACTCGTGGTTCTTCACACGGGGTCCGCAACAGTCACTATTGGGTTCTCGACAATTTATTACAAATGAATTTGTTCTACGGAATTCAAAACTAAGTTATAAGGAATCTGAATGCTAAATTTAAATTGGTATCCTTAGCTTGATCACTTGTGGTACAAGTACAGCTAATAGCATGGGCAGTTGGTGACCTCAAATCACAACATGCAGCAACAAAAAACACTAGGAGCAAAAAACAAAGCTGCTTTGTCCGATATCAATTCAAAATATGCTTACTTGCTCATTAAAATTAGTATTTCTATTGTTGGACCTCTTCCGTGTTTAATATACAATGTACACGTGTCTACAGTATTGAGGTTAAAATAGCAGAAAATTGCTTAAGTGGGGCTCAGTGCCCAGTAAATATTTAATGGGGGATCCCCAGAAGTTTAAGAAGCGCTGCTATAGTTTAGACTTAGCTACCACGTGCATGAGACAAAAGCAAAGCAGTCGTGGGCCAATGCTCATTTCCTGTTCTTAAATTAGAGATTGTAAAACGTACCTGAAAAGACGTTTGGTTTTGGGGGTGGTGACTGCCCACTAAAAGCACGAGCACACTACCACTCACAGGACACCACCTACTGCCCAACTCAGAGGCATCCTCGTTTACGACATAGTGAAAGGAGGCTGAATAAAAACCAGACACCACTGGTGCACAATATACATACGTTGCGTACGGTTCAGTAGACAAATGCAACGAAGGCTAGAGCAAAGCTAACCCAACAAAACGTATTATCAGTGTCGTGTAAACATATAAACGTTTACGTAGAGGCAGATGGATATGCAGGCAGTCGTGGGTAACTGTTAAGGTGTTACACACCAGACAAAACCCACGGGCTCCCAACTTATTGTAGTGCCCAATCAAGAACAAAGATACCCCACGTTTTAAACGTTAAAAGCGCTCCATAAACCACACCAATACCACTTAATGTCAAATAGGCAGACAATAAATTGCAGTGTCTGCTGAACTAATGTTTACACTACAATTTGTACTAAATTCAAAAAGGAACCACTTTAAAACCCATTTGCTGGGCTGAATTTGAGACGTGTCATAGTTACCTTTGTCACACAGAAATTAACTATCTGTTCACTCGCAAAACACCGGTCCACGCAGTGCACATGAAATGCCGTTAAGATTTTAACATGCTGTTGTGGCGATATGGTTGGTGCCTGGCTTAATTAAGTGCAGACCTGGGACTGCAGCGATCATACCTAAAATTGGGGACCTGCTTAATATAGACACTACAGTCCATATGTAAACAGCAATACTAGCAACCAAACTAAGCTTGCAAGGGCGTATTGGCATGGAGACTTGTTACCTTCTGATCACCGTCCCCGATTTTTCTTTTAATGGTTCGGGCGACTTTCCCCTCCGACTGGTCTGTCACGCCATTGGTTTCATCCTCTGCGTTGTTCAATTCTTCAGTCTTTATTTGTTCGCTTGCAGCACACGAGACTTGTCCACCCATTCATTGTGACGTCGATTCACTGCAGAAAAAGTTAGCTTACATACACTTCGTAACAGGAGTTGGGTGCACGTAATACATGTGAGCCCTCCTAATGGGAGATTTTAATAGAGTATCGTAAAAGGGGAGCTCATCCACACCCAGAGTCATTTAAAAACGCCGAGACAATTATGAGATGCTACCAAAATTAAGCGCCTTTATAAAATTAGTCAATGAGCTACTGAATCACATTTACCAAACTTAACCCATAAACTCAATTGAATAGCAAAATGTACCACCAAAACTAGGTGTAGACTCAAAGTGGAAACCAAACGGACATGGGGGGCGTGTATGTAGTGTATGGCCCACACAACATTTCTCCTAGAAAGATAGAACGTTACCCGCCAAGACTATGGGACAATGCAAAGTATTGTCAGGTCCCATTTTGTAGGGTATGCGCGAGTGAAACAAGACGGCCTCCCTCAATTTCAGAGCATTTGGCTGCGCACAGAAATTAGAAGATCTGCGGCCAAGAGTATCAAGATAAAAGTTACCAATTCACTCACTACAGCTAACGCTCCAAAGGAGTGAAACAAGTCAAGACAGTATCACAAAGTAGTATTTCACTGTTTGGCAAACAGCCCACCGGTGTATTAGCTACAAAAATTAAGCCGCCAAACAAAGCCAATAACAAACCCAATAGCTTGTCGATTGTATCCGAATACGGTAACAAACATACAAAGCAACTCTAGGAACTAGTGCATCTTTACTCCTTCAGCTGCGTCTGAAACGATGCAGAAAACGTTAATGAAGTACATTAAAACGCGCGTTTAGTCACTGGTTGTCACATTGAAAGCCGAAAATCTACTGCTGGGCTAAATATTAAATATTCATTGCTTGAGACTATCAGGACAAAAAATACATTAGATCTCGGACCATGAAATGCTGCGGTTTGCACAAGCACGGCCATATATTACTTACTTAAAAATAGTTACCAAACAATTGAAGTTTCATACCAAGTTGTCGAGGGGTCATCCCTTCCATGACAAGCTTCTAATGTGGTCCGATATCAATTCAAAATATGCTTACTTGCTCATTAAAATTAGTATTTCTATTGTTGGACCTCCTCTATTGTTCGGTTTGAGTGGAGGGAAACTCAGGCACTAAAGGAAGCAATTAGGACTTCCGGCGCACCCAGGCAAGCCAGCTGATCTGCAGCTGACCTTTCCCCTCCCCTACATAACTGGGATGCCATTTGCCACACGCAGCGGACGCGCGCAGGTGTGAGAGAGACCTCTCAGCATTAATCAGGAGTGCCTGGTAAAGGGCTTATTAATTCTGCATAGCGCATTGCTCATTTCACTACTTTTTAAAAGGGGAATTGCTTTTAAAACTCGATCGTCGTCTTGTTGTTTTATCCTTGTAGCATCATAGCACTAATCAGGAGCGCATGGTAAAGGGCTCCTTTAAAAAAGAAAAATAACTGCATATCGTATTGCTCATCTCACTGCCTACAAAAGGAATTGCTTTTATAAAATCACGTTCGCCGTATTGCTGCTTCTAACATTATAGGCCTGTCACAATAAATCACTCTGCACTTGTATTTGATAGTACTTACTTTAAGTGCTTTCCCGGTCCACCGCCGATTGTTCGGTTTGAGTGGAGGGAAACTCAGGCACTACAGGAAGCAATTAGGACTTCCGGCGCACCCAGGCAAGCCAGCTGATCTGCAGCTGACCTTTCCCCTCCCCTACATAACTGGGATGCCATTTGCCTCGCGCAGCGGACGCGCGCTGGTGTGAGAGAGACCTCTCAGCATTAATCAGGAGTGCCTGGTAAAGGGCTTATTAATTCTGCATAGCGCATTGCTCATTTCACTACTTTTTAAAAGGGGAATTGCTTTTAAAACTCGATCGTCGTCTTGTTGTTTTATCCTTGTAGCATCATAGCACTAATCAGGAGCGCCTGGTAAAGGGCTCCTTTAAAAAAGAAAAATAACTGCATATCGTATTGCTCATCTCACTGCCTACAAAAGGAATTGCTGTTATAAAATCACGTTCGCCGTATTGCTGCTTCTAACATTATAGGCCTGTCACAATAAATCACTCTGCACTTGTATTTGATAGTACTTACTTTAAGTGCTTTCCCCGGTCCACCGCCGATTGTTCGGTTTGAGTGGAGGGAAACTCAGGCACTACAGGAAGCAATTAGGACTTCCGGCGCACCCAGGCAAGCCAGCTGATCTGCAGCTGACCTTTCCCCTCCCCTACATAACTGGGATGCCATTTGCCTCGCGCAGCGGACGCGCGCAGGTGTGAGAGAGACCTCTCAGCATTAATCAGGAGTGCCTGGTAAAGGGCTTATTAATTCTGCATAGCGCATTGCTCATTTCACTACTTTTTAAAAGGGGAATTGCTTTTAAAACTCGATCGTCGTCTTGTTGTTTTATCCTTGTAGCATCATAGCACTAATCAGGAGCGCCTGGTAAAGGGCTCCTTTAAAAAAGAAAAATAACTGCATATCGTATTGCTCATCTCACTGCCTACAAAAGGAATTGCTTTTATAAAATCATGTTCGCCGTATTGCTGCTTCTAACATTATAGGCCTGTCACAATAAATCACTCTGCACTTGTATTTGATAGTACTTACTTTAAGTGCTTTCCCCGGTCCACCGCCGATTGTTCGGTTTGAGTGGAGGGAAACTCAGGCACTACAGGAAGCAATTAGGACTTCCGGCGCACCCAGGCAAGCCAGCTGATCTGCAGCTGACCTTTCCCCTCCCCTACATAACTGGGATGCCATTTGCCACACGCAGCGGACGCGCGCAGGTGTGAGAGAGACCTCTCAGCATTAATCAGGAGTGCCTGGTAAAGGGCTTATTAATTCTGCATAGCGCATTGCTCATTTCACTACTTTTTAAAAGGGGAATTGCTTTTAAAACTCGATCGTCGTCTTGTTGTTTTATCCTTGTAGCATCATAGCACTAATCAGGAGCGCATGGTAAAGGGCTCCTTTAAAAAAGAAAAATAACTGCATATCGTATTGCTCATCTCACTGCCTACAAAAGGAATTGCTTTTATAAAATCACGTTCGCCGTATTGCTGCTTCTAACATTATAGGCCTGTCACAATAAATCACTCTGCACTTGTATTTGATAGTACTTACTTTAAGTGCTTTCCCGGTCCACCGCCGATTGTTCGGTTTGAGTGGAGGGAAACTCAGGCCCTACAGGAAGCAATTAGGACTTCCGGCGCACCCAGGCAAGCCAGCTGATCTGCAGCTGACCTTTCCCCTCCCCTACATAACTGGGATGCCATTTGCCTCGCGCAGCGGACGCGCGCAGCGGGCGCGCCGCCGGCGCGCCGAAGGCGCGCCAAAGGCAAGCCCGTCTGCGCCCGTCTGCGCCCGTCCGCAGCCGGCCGGGGCCAGGGGCCACTCACCCTGCCCGAATTCCTCCAGACTCTAGGAGTTACAGCCCCAAATCCCTCTACAAGCTGAGAAGTCCCACCCCGGCCAGCTGCCAATATGCTTGGGATATGGCAGATAAACATACTTCCTGCACCCATTGTGGATTTCAGTATCAGCCCACTTTGGGCAGGAAAAATATTCAGCGCACCATGTACCTCCTAAATTGCAGGTCACTCCCTAAACACTCTACAGAAATCGCCATCCTCTTAGAGGAACTCAAGCCAGATGTTCTTTTTTGACAGAGACCTGGCTCCATGCTGAGTCAGAACCAGACCTCGTTCAGACCCTTCCCCGGGGCTACCATATACAGCGAGCGGACCGTAAGGAGGGCAGAGGAGGAGGCTTAGCGATCATCTTTAAGGATTGCTATGAGTGCCGTCACTCCCCAAATTTGATACCAGATTGTGAAAGTCTCCCCTTCGCCATTGATTTCTCCCCCACAACCACCTTTTCCGGCCTACTCATATATCGCCCACCGGGGGCCATAGGAGAGTTTTTAAATACCCTTCCCTCCATTTTAGCTGACACGGCTTGCAGGCCTTCTAACTACACTCTTTTAGGGGATCTTAATATTCATTTTGATGATGCTACCGACCATCTCGCATCAGAAACAACCATGAGCCTCGCCGCACTGCAATTTAACCAACTGGTCCGCAGCCCCACCCACATCAAAGGTCACTTATTAGACCCTGTCTTTAGTAACTGCATGGACCTCACAGTCGGAACACCCTCCCCGCTTCCATGGTCGGATCATTCACTGATCCCGATCACTTGGACCACCCCTGACTCTGACATCCCCACAAATCTCACGACACGAAAAACACGGAACTGGTCCAGACTTCCTCTGGACCGTTGGTTGTCAACTCTTGAAACCTCCAGGCCACCCAAAACCCTAATCCCGTTTTAGCTAATGAGGAATTCAATACCTGGATCCTTAACTCTCTGGACTCTGTACTCCCCACAAAAAACCTAGCAACAAAGCGCTGCACCGTAACAGCACCTTGGTACTCCACCACTCTACGGGAAATGAAACGAAGCTGTAAAAAACTTGAGAGGAAGTGGCGATTAGACTACTCCCCTTCTAAGAAATCTGCTTACAGGGATGCAATAAAAAATGATAAGAACAAAATTAAATCCGCCCAATCAATCTTCTTTGAGGAAAAAATCAAAGCAGCTGCCTCCAAACCAAAAGAAATATATCAAATTGCCAAATCTATTCTTAAACTCCCGGAAAAGTCACCAAATATGAATAACGCACAAACCCGCTGTAATAACCTAGCAGAGTTTTTTTCCCAAAAATACTAACAATATACACTTCCTTCCCGCCCCCTCCAACAGACATAACACTCGACGAGCCCTTAAATATGGCCCCTCCTTCCTTAGTTACCCTGGGCACTTTTCCCCCACTGGACCCCTTTAGATTGGATCTTATCATGCATCAGGTGAAATCTGGCTCTCCTCTAGACCCGGCGCCCCGCATGCCTTGCTGCCAGCGATCAGCAACATTCTCCCCACTACACTTGACCTGCTTAATGCCTCCTTGTCCTCGGGCACAGTTCCGCCACCCTGGAAATGCGCCATGGTCAAGGCCCTCTTGAAAAACCCAATCTGGATCAGGAGGACCCCAGTAATTATCGGCCGATCTCTTTACTGCCATGGCTGTGCAAGGTCCTGGAGAAACATGTCAACACTATTCTGACAGATTTTCTGGAGAGCAACCATCTGCTCGATCTCTCTCAGACGGGTTTCCGGCCCATGCACTGGACCGAAACCGCACTCCTTGCAGTAACTGAAGAAGCCAGAATGATCTTGGACCAAGGGGGTGCGGCAGCAATCATTCTCTTAGATCTAAGCGCCGCATTTGACACTGTAAACCACGAAATACTAATACAACGACTCTCCAAATTGGGAGTAACAGGAAATGCCATCAAGTGGTTCAAGTCATTTCTGGCAGACCGCAGTTTTCAGGTTTTCGAGGGCAAAATCACCTCCCCCAGCAAACCTCTCGGCTGTGGGGTGCCTCAGGGCTCCTCCCTGAGCCCCACGCTGTTTAACATATATATGAGCCCCCTAGCTGAAATTGTCCGTCCGTTCGGCATAAAAAATTATCACCTATGCCGACGACACTCAGCTAGTAGTGGCTCTCAATCGGCCTAACATAGCCCATAACAACTTGAGTGAATGCTTGGAGGAGGTGGTTAAATGGATGACAGCATCCTGCCTAAAGCTGAACGGAGACAAGACGGAGCTTATGCTCCTAGGCAATGCTCCCAAGTACATTATGAATCCACTATGGCCATCTTGTCTTGGTCCTGCCCCAGTGCCCAAGGACACGATCAAGAGCCTGGGTATATGGCTGGATAACACCCTCAGCTTCAATCACCAAGCAACCAAACTCGCGGCCACTTGCTATGGTCTACTGAGGCTGCTTCGGAAGGTTCTCCCCTTACTTCCATTCCAGGCGAGACAGATCATGGTCCAGGGCCTTATTCTGTCACGCCTGGACTTCGGAAATGCCCTCTATCTGGGAGCCCCACAATCCACTCTGAATAAGCTTCAGGTAATTCAAAACTGCGCCGCTCGAACGCTTCTTCAGACTCCCCGTCGATCTCCTATCAGTCCTGGGCTTAGAAGCCTACATTGGCTCCCAGTCCGGGAGAGAATTAAATTCAAGGCCCTCTGTATCACCCACAGGGCCTTCTGGAAGACAGGCCCGCCATAAATCAACCGCTGATCACTCCCTACCGGCCGATTAGACAGCTTAGGTCATCCTCCTCTCTTCTTGCCAAAGTACCCAGGATAAAAAGAACTAGATGTGGTGGCCGCTCGTTTTCGTACAACGCGGCCAAACTATGGAATGCTCTCCCCCCGCATCTGCGATCGGAGTCTAATATACTCTCATTCCGTAAGCTCCTCAAGACTTTTCTGTTTCAATAAACCCGGACAGCCCCAAGTGTCTTTCATGCCCGTATTGTCCGCAGCGCTAGGACGCCTAAGGGTAGCTATCGCGCTCAACAAATTGTCATTCATTCATTCATTCATTCATTTCAAACGAAATTAACCTTGTGGCAGAGGCCATCTCCAAAACACGGCAGTGAGACGAGCCCCTGCAACAAAAGGATTCACAGCATGCGTGCACAAAAGGCCGCGAGGAAGGAGCGTGGGATGGTAGCGATGCACTTCTTTGTAGAGCACAAACAGAGACAATGGGTCCTAGGCTTTCTCCGACAGAAAGAGCGAAGCAGACAGTGTGAGAAAGAGCGAACTAGCGGGAGACAGAGAGGATGCAAGACCAGACATGCACAGCGTTTACTTTTGCTTAAACGCGTGCATGTTTTGCATTGGTTTGTATTGCCCTTGCAGGAGCGAGCAGCGGCGCCATCTGTTTTGAAAGCGCGATCAAGATAATTAAAAACAGATGGCGCCGCTGCTCGCTCCCGCAAGGGAAACCCCAAACGTGCACGAGTGGCAATACAAACCAATGCAAAACATGCACGTGTTTAGGCAAAAGTCCTGATGGCTAAAGGTCCCGTCCTAAGCAGCGCTTGTGCGCTGCGTAGGCGAGACCTAAAAATGAAACATATGTTTTTATTTGCTGCTTCTGCACTATCAGAGGGTGCAAAGTTGAAAATGCTGCCATTAATGGTTGCTTTGTGTGAGAGTGGTGTGCCATTTTTAGGTCGAGCCTAGCGCAGCGCGCATGCGCTGCACTATGGGGAGGCCTCTTGGAATCACTCCAGACTTTCTCTGAACTTTTCAGTGTGGTTTTTCAACTTCCACACATTCTATTGGCCTTTGCGTGTGGCTTTCAAAAATGAAAGCATGCAATTGGGCAAAGGCGGGTGCACTCCCACGGCATCCAGCTGTCGGGAGCGAGCAGTGGTGCGCAGGGTGCCAGCTGCATTCCTTATCTTATCTAGCAGATGGCAAGTCAACAATCGACATTAACATCAGTTGGCTACCCCCTCCCCTACTCCCCACACCCAACCTCTTCTAAACAGACACAATAATAACTTTTTTGCGCGTTTATACAATGCAGCTGCTTAAACCAGTTCGCTGCAAGGCTGCTGTGCCTTAATAATAATAATACAAAAAAATCTCTTCTGTTAAGTCTGAAGCGGCATAATGTTAAGCAAAGCTAAAGCCAGCCCGCGCACAGCTGCAAACGGGCAGACACCCTGTGCTCCCCCCTTGCAGGGCCTTTGGAGTGAGGGGGCTCCGGCCCAGCCTCGCGCAGTAATTAGCAGGGAAAGGCCAGGCCGCTGGCTCCCTTTGTGCTGTTGAAGGAGAAGGCCACCAATTCACAGGGCTGTGGCTGCCGGGCGCAGAAATCACGTCGGGTTATTTCCGTTAATTTTTTTTGTATGTTTTAAAAGACAGCAGTAAGAAGGTGTGAACATGGCTTAATTCGAGAAGTTAGAGACAGACATGCTAAATGTACCACGTTTACTTTAGGTATTTACCACACAGTTGGTCGATTTATTTGCGCAGCAGATTTTCCACAGTACTATTTTATTTACTACTTGAAGCAAAGGTAAGCCATACACATTTCGACATGAAAATGCATACGTACAATGCTTATATCAGCTTTGTGATAATATAGCCTCATCTCCTCATCATAAAAACCAGGAACGGAACTGTCTGTTATATTTACTTACAGTACATGATTTTTTGCCTACGTTACAAAGACACTGGTGATCCCGTGTATCTGGGGATAATGCGATGTTAACAGTGCAGATTATCACCGACATTAAAGCGGGGGCTGCTCTCTGCACACACGGTGTGCAGAAGCGCTCTCTCCTGGCGCCTGCCGCCTCTAGCCGCTGTGCCTGTCGGTGTGACCGTCAGCACCCTCTGTCAAGTCATCTCTCTCCTGTGGCCTCTGCTTGTTCCTGTGTCTTTCTGTGTCTGCCCCTCGGTCTCATGGTTTCTATGACTTTGTCTGTTTATCTGTCTCGTGCCATGTTCCTCCTCAGCATCTGTCTGTCTTTCACTGTGTCTCTGTTTCTTTGTCTCTGTCTATATGTCCGCCTTTCACTGTCTCTGTTCACTTATCTGTATAGCCTGTCTCACTGCCCTTGTCTCGCTCTGTCTCTGTCTCTCCCTGTCTATATGCAAAGCAATGGGGTAACCCAGTGTCCCTCAGAACCTGGGCATATATAATACAAGCAACAATCGGTTCTGTCGGGTCAAACAATTTCTTTGTAGTATAAAATATTTACATGAGAGAAAGGTGATTAATATACACGAAGAACTTGAACACAAACAAAGGGACAAATTTGTCTCATTCATAAAGAAAATGATATTTTACTTCATATTTCCAAACTCCTTAAATAAGGTCAAGAATTACCACAACATGAGGGGAAAGAGGCTGTCTGATAATTCAATTAACAAAGCGGCGCATGTGGACGTGATTATAGTGACAAGGTGAGTGAAGTGACAAAGTGACAGGATCTGTGTATTATACAACAAGGTGAACTAATACTGTACATGTATTTACACAAGGAAATATTGAAGACAAGGTCCAATTACACATCAAACAACGGCAGTCACCATGGCTTGATAAATGAATTACATAAATTGGTGTGCTAGGGGACCTATTGAAGCATGGACAAAAAACCGTCGACGTTTCGACCCTGACAGACAGCATAAATTAACGATGTCAACACGGGTCTTCTTCAGGACAAAGAGATAAGATGGACAGCCTGCAGAGAGAAAGTACTAAAATAAGTGTGTGTTCAAGTGTGTGTAAGTCCATGTCAATGCATGGGGTGCGTACAAAGTACTCAGTGTGGCCAGAACTTGTGCAGATGTATCAAAGGGTTGATTTTCCACAGTTTGGATCATGTGCATGGTGTCTCTTCTGTACGATTTGGTTTGTTCGACCCATGGCTGGAGGAAATAGTCTATATATTGATTCAGGGGTTCCAGAATGGAACCACATCCCGACCCTATTGGTCTTCCTGGTGGCTTCTCAAGGTTTTTATGAACCTTGGGTAAGGTGTATATGGTTGGAATCCTGGGATTTGTTTGGTTAAGGAAGTCAAATTCGGGCTCACTGAGGAAGCCCTCTTCCAATCCTCTTCTGGTGAGGTCCTGTATCTGTTTCCTAACGTCCGGTGGGGGGTCCTTTGGAATGCGTTGATAACTATTGCGATCACTCAGTTGTTGTAAGATCTCTTCAATATAGTCATCCCTATTCTGCACCACTATGGCTCCACCCTTATCCGCCGATTTGATGACGATGTTTGGATTACTTTTCAGTGATTCTAGAACTCGTTTTTCATCAAAGGTTGTGTTGTATTGAATATACTTGCGTTTTTCTAAAATCTCCATTGTCTCTTTCAATGCTATTTGTTCATACGCAATGATTTTTTTACTCATAAGGTATGTAGGTGGAGTGAAAGTAGAGGGAGATTTAAATGGTGTGGCTGCAGCAGGATTGGAGATTGAATCTCGTTGGGCGAAGAAATATTTCAATCTTATCTTTCTAAAGATCTGCAGGAGTTCTAACTTGGTATTGAACGAATCCGGAGGCTTGGTAGGGACAAATGAGAGACCCTTGGAAAGGATCTGATTCTCCGCCTCCGTCAGTGTATAGTCTGAAAGGTTCAAAATCGGATCAAAAGGGTCAAGAGATCTTCTGTTGGGTGGAGTAGGATCTAATGCTCCATTGGTAGCCATGAATATGTTGTTACTGCGTGCCCCAGTAGTATCCGTCATTGTGAATCCCTGGGGGACCACAACCGTGTTGGTTTTATTCTGATTGGGATCATGGACCTCCGTATGTGTAGTGGTGATAGGCATTGGTCGCATAGGGGTTCGAATAGGGGCATCCATGTGTGTACCACCCCTTGGATCTACCACCGGTAAGTTTGGCGCCGGGTTTGTACTTCCCAGTGATTCTCTTGGGGGTAGAAACGGACACAGGAGTTGCCTCTCCTGTTGTTGTTCTGGGTGTTGCGCCCTCGGTTCCACCCCCGTGTAGGTCTGTCCCAGGAAGCACCCTGACCCCCTCCTCTGTTGGGTCCCCATGTGGAATCCCCTAAAAAAGACTGTGGTTCCTGATGACCTTGTGCCTGACCAGTGGTGCGACTGCTTGCGTATCTATCTATGCATGTCCCTGTCTCACTGTCCGTGTCTCGCTCTCTCTGTCTCTATACACAATTTTCTATGTTGCTTATCTGTGTTTGCTTTTCCGTACATTTTTCCCTCTCCATGTCTTTCTGTCTCTCTGCCAGCGGTTAGGCAAGATTCTGTAAACAGAAAGAGCGAAGTGTATTTTTGAAGCAGTTTATGCACAAAGCATGTATACAGTGATTCCCAGGCGTTTGGGCACTTTTCAGGGCTTGTGGGAGAGTGTCAGCTGGTGAACAAAACACAGTGAAAAGGGATCATTAGGGAGGTGGCTAGGACGATAGAGGGGTATATATATATATATATATATATATATATCGGACGGATGCATGCGAATAGGTTCTCCCTCAGGTACAACGAGCACCAGGTGTATGCATACATTTATAAACAGTAGACGCATCACTACATCAACAGCCTGATATATTGAAATGTATAGGCAGGCATAGAGAGCCATAGGGGGCTAGACCTGTTGATCTATAAAAACATTGGTACAATCTATTTTATTTACTACTTCGAAGCAAAGGTAAGCCATACACATTTAGACATGAAAATGCATACGTACAATGCTTATATCAGCTTTGTAATAATATAGCCTCATCTCCTCATCATAAAAACCAGGAACGGAACTGTCTGTTATATTTACTTGCAGTACATGATTTTTTGCCTACGTTACAAAGACACTGGTGATCCCATGTATCTGGGGATAATGCGATGTTAACAGTGCAGATTATCAGCGACATTAAAGCGGGGGCTGCTCTCTGCGCACACAGTGTGGAGAAGCGCTCTCTCCTGGCGCCTGCCGCCTCTAGCTGCTGTGCCTGTCGGTGTGACCATCAGCACCGTCTGTCAAGGCCTCTCTCTCATGTGGCCTCTGCTTGTCCCTGTGTCTTTCTGTGTCCGCCCCTCGTTCTCATGGTTTCTATGACTTTGTCTGTTTATCTGTCTCGTGCCATGTTCCTCCTCAGCATCTGTCTGTCTTTCACCGTGTCTCTGTTTCTTTGTCTCTGTTCACTTATCTGTATAGCCTGTCTCACTGCCCTTGTCTCGCTCTCTCTGTCTATCCCTGTCTATGCTTGCGTATCTATCTATGCCTGTCCCTGTCTCACTGTCCGTGTCTCACTCTCTCTGTCTCTATACATAACTTTCTATGTTGCTTATCTGTGTTTGCTTGTCCGTACGTTTTTCCCTCTCCATGTCTTTCTTTCTGTCTGTCTGCCAGCGGTTATGCAAGATTCTGTAAATAGAAAGAGCGAAGTGTATTTCTGAAGCAGTTTATGTACAAAGCATGTATACAGTGATTCCCAGGCGTTTGTGCACTTTTCAGGGCTTGTGGGAGAGTGTCAGCTGGTGAAGAAAACACAGTGAAAAGGGATTATAAGGGCGCCCTCTTACCTGTGTTTTACATGCACCCTTTCTACCCCGCGCTTTGCATACACTAAGCTCTAAGTATGAATTGCCACAACAGGGCCCTACTGTGAACTCTGCTGTGCATATATTTTACAACATATTGTCATGTGCTCCATGTGTGGTGTATATTCTGTGTTCTACACTTACTCTGTGCTATACACACGTGCACTCTGCTCAACTTACACCATGTTTCCCGGGTTTTACATGTATTTGTGCTCACTGCAGGGGACTGTGTTCGACCTCATGGTCACAGGTCCAAATCCCGGCAAATTCACTCAGCCTTTCATCCTTTCTGAGGTCGAGAAAATGAGTACTATTGAGTTGGGTAACCAATAGACGTCTGTTATTCAGCGACAAGATGCCCCTTTGCGGGTGAAAGTGCGCTTTACAAATACACGTTATGTTATGTCACTATGATGAACTGCCCCCACCTAACAATAAAATCTATAACAAAAAAGCATTAGAACAGGCAGGAAAAAATTGACAGCATTGCATAAACAAAAAAACTAGAACACATTTTTGGTGTTAATTCTGGATTTTATTAGGGTACTTCAGTTGTATATAATATTTTCTAGGTTATATATAGGGTGACAAAATGGTTATATCACTTTTTTTTATTATAACATAACTTTTAAACATGCTGCACAACATTCACAATGCTCTACAACACATATTAAAAACGTTAACAAAGCCAATAGCTCTGTCTAAACACTTATAAGGCCCCAAAGGTGAGACCTATTGGCTATGCCAATGCTTGTTATGCTTAGTTTTTACATTTGCTGACAGTATTGTATCTACTTGCTAAGACCAAATAATTATATTTGATCAACAAACTTAATTTCCAGGTATGTGAATTACATTTAATTTGGAGTACAAAATGATTGAAAAGGTATATGTGAGAATGTTATAAGAGTATCAAATATTTTTTAGAAAATATTGGAATTATATGAGATAATGAATAGGTGGCTTTGTATGTTTAATAACAGGTGAGTAAGACACTTTGAGTGTATGAGAATATGACAGTTTGTCTGATTTGCAGACTAGGTATGTGAGAAGATGGCTCACAATCTGTTGCTTTGAATTAGCATGTTGAACATTTGCTGCTTACTACATGGTGTAATTGGTAGTAAAATAAACTGCATCTTAAGAGGAAAACTTTTAGTTAGCAAGGCATTAGGAACTATTTGTGAATGCAGCATATTCAAACATAGTTGTAGTCACATCTATATTGCTTTCTTTTCCGCAACACAGGCACTGAGATGTTTGTTTATAGCCACTTACATAAATATTTAGAGAGCCATAGAGATACTAAAATAGACAGTGCATACCAGCACATTTACTTAAATGTCTCATGGCACCGCTACAGGTGTACGCCTACAATTACTCAGATATGTTGGCAAGTTCTGACGCAAATTTCTCATTCATGTTGAAAAATATTCTTTCAAACATGTATGATGCTTGGTAGTACAGGTCCTAAGTTTGCACTTTCACTTGAAGATTGATTTGCCATTTAAAATCTATCTGTCAAGTCTTAGATCCAAGTTTCAGTATGCACAAGTCACATGTGAGAGAAGCTGTGGGTGTGCTATAAAGCATACTGGTTTGTGCTTAAAAGATGAGACCTGTTCTTTTCAGTTCACTTAGTTACTTGTGCAATTGCATGCCCCTATACCAAGTACTACAAAGAGTATGCCATCCCTGAAGCAACTGACAGCCATGCTCAGTAAAGTGTGTTGCAGTCACACCTACTTAGCTCTGTATTGCCTAACACAGGTGAGGAGGTATTTCTGCAGCCACTTACATACACATTTAGACAGCCATAGAGGTATTATAGCAGGCAGTTCCATGCCAGCACATTTACTTAAACATCTCAGGGCACTGATAGAGGTGTACTTCTGCACTCTATCAGATATGTAGGCAAGTACTGACACAGTCTTCTCAACCATACAGAGAAATGGTATTTCAAAATGGGTGATGGCTACTAGTGCAGACCCTGGTTGGTCACTGTCACTGCAAGCTTCACTTAGCATTTTATAGGTGTTTCTGAAGTGTCAAACCCACGTTTTATTGCATATAACACTTTTTTAAGATATGCTGTATGTATGCCATAAAGGATGCTGTTTTGTGCTTAAGAGACTGACTAATGTCCTTTTGAGTTGAATAAATTACTTAAGCACTTGTAGGCCCCTATGCAAAGTACTACATAGAGCATGCACCCCTAAAGCAACTGATATACATGTTCACGAAAGCACAGACCCTCTCTGCAACCTAATCAGACAGCTACAGAAGCACAAATGCATTTAGTCACTTACTAGAAACTACTTACGCCTGGGAGCAGACTCAAAGGTAGTTGCAGTCACAAGTTCATAGCTCTCTATTCCCTTATAGAGGCACTGAAGTATTTGTGCAGCAACTTACATACACTTTACACAGCCATAGAGCTACTAAAACACACAGTCACATACCAGCACATTTACTTAAACATCTTATAGCACTCGTACAGGTGTACTGCTACACGCACTCACATATGTAGGAAAGTACTGACACAGCCTTCTGAACCATGCAGAGAAATAGTTTGTGAATCATGGGTGATGGCTACTAGTGCAGACCCTGTCTGTGTATTCTTACTCCAAGCTTCACTTGGCATGTTATAGGCCTTTCTCAAGTATCAAACCCACATTTTAGTGTGCATAACACACTTCTAAGATATGCTGTAGGTATGCAATAAAGTATGATGTTTTCTGCTTAAGAGATTGAGAGATGTCCTTTTGAGTTGAATAAGTTACTTGTGCACTTGCAGGCCTCTATGCCAAGTACCACATAGAGTATGCCATCCCTAAATAAATTGACATAAATGTTCACAAAAGCATAAAGCTTGTCTGTCAGTTACAGAGACAGCTACAGAAGTACGTATACATTCAGTCACTCACCAGAAACTATTTATTTATGCAGCAGACTCCACTGTAGTTGCAGTGACACCTAAATAGCTCTCTATTGCCTAACACAGGTACTGAATATTTGATCATCCACTTACATACACATTTAGTTAGAGGTATTATAGCAGGTGGTTACATATCAGCCCATTTACTTAAACATCTCATGGCACTGATAGAAGGGTACTCCTACACTCTCTCAGATATGTAGGCGGGTACTGACACAACCTTGTCAACCATGAACAGAAATGGTCCTTCAAACATGGGTGATGGCTACTAGTTCAGACACTGTCTGTGCACTCTCACTGCAAGCTTCATTTGGCATATTATAGGTCTTTCTGAAATGTCAGACCCATGCTTTAGTGCACACAGCACACTTCTAAGATATGCTGTATGTATGCCATAAAGGATGCTGTTTTGTGCTTAAGACATTGGCAGATGTCTTTTTGAGTTGAATAAGTTACTTGTACACTTGCAGGCCTCTATGCCAAGTACTACATCCCTGAAACAATTGACATGGATGTTCACAAAAGCATAGAGCCTCGCTTTCAGTTACAGAGACAGCTACAGAAGCACTTAATAATTCAGTCACTCACCAGAAACTATTTATGCATGCAGCAGACTCAAAAGTAATTGCAATGACACCTACATAGCTCTCTATTGCCTAACACAGGCACTGAAGTATTTGTGCAGCCACATCAATACACATTTAGGCAGCCATAGAGGTTTTATAGTAGGCAGTTACATACCAGCACATTTACTTAAACATCTCAGGGCACTTATAGAGGTGTACTCTTACACTCTCTGAGAAATGAAGTACCGACACAACCTTCTCACCCATGTACAGAAATAGCCCTTCAAACATTGGTGATGGCTACTAGTGCAGATCCTGTCTGTGCTCTCTCTCTGCAAGCTTCACCCAATCCCCCAAGCTGATGAGCTCATGGACAGGCTGGGAGCAGCCAAGTTCCTGAGTACCTTTAACATCAGTGTACTGTCAGATTGCCCCGACTGAGGGGGCATAAGAGAAGTCAGCATTTTCCATCCCAGAGGGCCACTTCAAATTTTGGGTGAGGCCCTTTGGGTTAAAAAATGCCCCAACCACCTTTCAGAGGTCGATTATCAGAGTCCTGGCTTGGAATGAGGCATTCAGTGTCTTCTACCTGGACAACATAGCTGTCTACAACTTCAGTTGAGAGGACCACCTGTTCCACCTCCAGGAGGTGGTTCATTCTCTGCAACACACAGGCCTGATGATCAAGGCCAGCAAGTGCCAGATCAAGCAGGGTTCGGTGGTGTATCTGGGACACGTTGTGGGTGAGGGCAAGGCGTGTACCCCCTCCAGGTCAGGATTAAGAGCATCCTGGCCTGGAAACCCCCTAAAACTCAGACTGAGGTAAAGGCCTTCCTGTGCCTAACTGGTTACTATAGGAGGTTTGTTAAGGGCTATGGCACCACTGTTGCCCCCTTAACTAAGCTAACTAATAAGAAGCAGCCCAAAAAGGTGATCTGGACAGAGGCATGTCAGAAAGCCTTTGAAACTCTCAAGGAGGCCATGTGCACAGCACCGTGCTCAAGGCCCCTCACTTCTCCCAGGAATCTATTGTGCAGACAGATGCTTCTAAGCATGGCATAGGGGCTGTTCTAGCACAGTTGATTGAGGAGGGCCTAGACCAACCGGTCACCTTTATCAGCAGGAGGTTACTTCCCAGGGATCAGAGGTGGAGTGCTATTGAAAGCGAAGCCTTTGCTGTGGTCTGGACACAGAAGAAGCTGAGACCACACCTGTTTGGGACTCACTTCCAAGTACAGACAGACCATAGACCCCTCAGATAGCTAAAGCATATGAGGGGTGAAAATCCCAAAAATGTTGAGCTGGTCCATCTCCTTGCAGAGAATAGACTTTACGGTTGAACACTGCCCTGGGTCAGACCACATGGGTGCTAATGATCTATCCAGGTTATTCCGCCTTAGTTATGAGAACTGACAGGAGGTTGGGTAGTTCTCCCTACTTCAGCTGGGGGGGAGGGGAGACGTGTTTTAGTCCTGGCAGCCTTAGGGTGGTCTCCCCCAATCCTTTTGCCTTCACTTCTCCCGTTTTGCTGAATTTGTTTTTATTTGCCTTAGGACTATGTGCCCTTTACGACTGCTAACCAGCGCTAAAGTGCTTGTGTTCACTCCTTTAAACTTGGTGAAATTGGCTTACACCCAATTGGCACCTTTAATTTACTTGTAAGTCCCTAATAAAGTAGTACTACAGGTACCCACGGCCTTCAAATCAAATGGTACTAGGGGGCCTGCAGCACTGATTGTGCTATGCACTCTTAAGTAGCCTTTTAAAACATGTCCTAGGCCTGCCATTGCAGCCTGTGCGTGCAGTTTTAAACTGCCATTTCAACCTGGCAAAATAAACCTTTTACCAGGCCTAAACCTTTCTTTCGAATACATATGTCATCCCAAGGGTAGGCCCTAAACAGCCCTTAGGGCAAGTGCTTTGTATTTTAAAAGTTTGACATGTACTTTTAAGTTTTTCATGCCCTGATAGTGAAAAACTCTCAAACATGGTTCTCACTATTGCAAAGCCTATCTCTCCCATAGGATTACATTGGGTTACCTTATTACCTTTAATGCATGACAATTTTTAATTGGAAGCAAGTAGGAAAGTCATGTTTGGTGTCTGAGGAATTGTAATTAAAAACACTCTAGAGTCAGATTTTAAGTCACAATTCTGAAGATTCCACTTTTCGAAAGTTGGTATTTTCTTGTCCTAAATCATTTGGTGCGTGTAGCCTGTTTCTGGGTCACATGACTAGGTGTAGTTGGCAGTTGGCCTTTGTGTATTCCTCCGAGACAGCATCACAATAGAGGGTGTGGATGTTGGTAGGATGGGTCATCTCTGGTAAGATGGGGGTATGGAGCTGTCACCTACCACATTTGCACTTCAAAGGCACTGGACCAGCTCATAAATGAACTTTACACTAACCTACTGTGCCCTCAGACAGACTAGGATCAGTGCACGGAGGAAGGAAATTCCACGCTCCTCTGTAAGGGTAGAACTCCAGAACCTTTTCCCACTTTCAAGTGGGCACCAGGAATAAAAAGGGCACCATCAGATTCACTCTTCAGTACACTCCTGGACCTGTGTATACTACAGAAGAATGACTTTTAGCTACCACGCTGCTTTAGGCCTGCTCTGCTTGCAGAGAAGGAAGACTGGGCCTGCACCCTTTATCCAAGGATGATGTGACTCCAAGGGTCAGCTGACTGACCTCCTGTTTTGAGTTGCAGGGATATAACCAGCTCCAGAGGCCCACCTGTAACTGCCCAGCTGAGCTGCTGCAACTGGACCTGCCTGAGCCCTGCTGGGCTCTGCTGGAGGGAGTGCCTGAGCCCCAAGATATGCCTCGCCGGTCCTGGACCCTTGGTGTGGCATCATTTGAGCTTTTTCTTAACGAAAGAGAGAAATGTTGAAGTTTTGGGTTCCTTGTGACCATGAGTGGACCCATTCTCACCAAGATCTTGCTGCCGGCACTGACCACCAATGTGAAGCTCTGGTGAACCCGATTCTTTGCGCTATAGCGACAGTGAACACCAGCGAGGACCGGCAACACAAGATCTGTACTTTGCACTACATCATTAACAGTCTACAGTGACCGTCAATGCAAATCTCCATCAACAACCATCGGCAAAAACGATGACCGTCTGCAATGCCTGGCCTGCTCTTTGTGCTACAGCAATGATCATTCGTGACAATCTCCCTGCTCCTTGCGGCTTCCTCCACCGCAAACGAAAAGGTAACTTTTTCAGACCCTGTATCTGGCCAGCACTCAATCCTGGTCAGCCTGAACTTATGACTTTCACCCGGTCTCGCACGACTAGATAACCATGAGTGGTGCTTGGTGGCTTTAGGTGCTATACTTACCGTAAATCTTTAAAATTGCATATCTCCGTTAGTAATGATTGAATTTTTGTTGTTTTGGTACCAAGTGATTTCTTACATTTTATTCTATTTTTCTAAATTGGTGTTGGATTTTTCTTGCATTGTGTTTTCACTTAATTACTGTTTAAGCACTGCATAAATTCTGTACACATTGCCTCTAGGATAGGTCTGACTGCTTTTGTGACAAGCTACTAGAGGGTTAAACACAGGTTAATTTAGGGACAATTTGTGGTTCACCCTGATGAGGATTGTGGCTGTTGCTTGAGAAGGGCTCATAATCCATTCAACAACCCAACTTCTCACATATAGTATTTGTACAGTGCAAACCTAGTCAAAAGGCAGAAGAGCAGGGTCAAGTCAAGCATGAAGTCACGGAGTGATAGGAGAGATAGCTGAGTTATACACAGTTAATGCTTGGTGTTGTAGTGTTGAGGTGATTCTTCAACTCTTTCCTAGGTTCAATCAGGACTAGGGGACTCGCCATGGATACAGGGATGTTGTTCCAGAGCCTAGGTGCATAGAGGAAATAGAGCTGTCCCTTGTTTTTCTGGTGGTTTGCTGCAAGATAAGCAGGGGTGCTGGTTGGATTGGCTTTGTAAATGATGCAGCTGGATTTAAAGATGGTGTCGGCTGGCAAGGTGAACAAATGATATTCCATCAGGATGGGGGTGGTGTAATAATATTCCTTCAGGCCTTGGTGGTGACGGGGAACGCTATCCCAATCCTACTTCCCTATAAGAAAATGCAACATAAAAAAATAAGTACACAGCTAAACACACCTCAATCAGTCCGCAACCATCAAAATAACACAAGTGTTTGTAGATCTCAAAATGCTGGCCTTCCTTTTGTAGATCTTCAAAATGACTAACCTGCATGGCAAGAGAACTTAATCTTAATCAAAACAGCTTTTTCAGAGGTACAGTCTGAAAGAATATGACATTGGATAGCCAGCTTGTTGTGGCAAAGAGGCTTAAATTCTGACTTGGTGGAACCAGCAATTATTTGTTTGTTTCCAGCTACATCCTACACCTGGACGTATAATAGGAGACATCCAAAAATACACTAAAGGTAAACCATTATCCAGCATCACTCTTATGAGTGTAGTAGCTTTTGGAAGAATGCTCTGCTTTATGCATTGATATAAACAATCAGTAATACACAATAAGGTCTAGCCCCTTCCTTTGGCATAATAGAGGATACACGCCTTCTTTTGGCGTAGTAAAGGGTATGCAGAATCCTACATCTAATCAATTTCTCCACCAACTTTATTACACTGCCCACTTTTTCTGTGCCTTCTGGATTTCCACAAATTGGTAGCTTGGCTATAGATTGGCTAAACTTTTGTTTCAAAAGCGGCCATATAAATTGACTAAATGTGAGCTTTGGTGATGGAAAATCAATCCTTGTACAACACAGGTCTAATGCAATGTATTATTTCTGTTTTGTCTAAATTGTTTGAATTATTTTGACTTTTGTGTTTAATGTGTTTGTGTTTAATGTTCATTTCTATGAATGTTACTTTTGTTTATAGTAACAATTAACTAAACAATTAACTATATAAGAAAAATTTAATTAAATTAACTTATTA
Organism: Calotriton arnoldi; assembly: GCA_963921515.1. Lineage (NCBI taxonomy): Eukaryota > Metazoa > Chordata > Amphibia > Caudata > Salamandridae > Calotriton > Calotriton arnoldi. Next base: position 2,880,425 of record CAWUFW010000485.1, on the reverse strand, counting down.
TTAAATTCTCTGTTGATCAAATGATTGTTTGTATTTAATCATTTTTAGGTTTTGCCTGCAGAGCGCTTGCGCTGTGCTTGTGAAATATATTATATTTAATATAAATCTTAAAAGGTGCTTACATCCCGCCCTTGTTTTTCATTAGTTCCTATGCTTGGCACTTATTTTTTCTCCATTTCTATTGGCTGTAGCATACTATTTCCCGTAGTTCCTCTGTGTGTTTCTCTTATCAGTGTCCTGTGGCCAAAGTACTGATTTCATCCGCTTTTGTGGCATTTTTTTTCATGTTTTGTCTGAGCAGTGCTTGCTTTGCATGAGCACCATGCGCTGTGCTTGTTTACATAATCTCCCCCTGGCTGAATGCATTTCAAGCCTGCTTGTGGGCTCAATTTTTTTGTTTGTCCGATGCCTGCACGCCATCTTCACTTTCACCCCGAACGCACTCAGCTGACGGCTGTAAATCATGTCCCCTCTGTGGTGGCTAATTTTAATGTTGCCCAGTGTTACAAATGTATTCCATGTCACCAGCACAACATTTTCCCCCATCTGGTTTCTGTCATGATTGTTGCAGCTCCGCGCGGCCTTTCAGGTGCGGCGGGACTGGAACAAGCCGGCAATGATTCCTGCGGGGACAGGCAGGAAGCTGCTTACCGCTCTAGTTGTTGCAGCTTCCTGCCATTGCGTCTATCTGTGCTTCCGGGTTCTTCTTTGTTGCTCTTTCTATATTTGTAATGCTGAGGCACGCGCCTACCACTCAGCATTGCCGTCTGTTACTTGCTAGCATGATTGTTGGGTGAGTATCCCTGATTCTCCACTGGAGGTCTTTATTCTTTCATTTTACACATGGAAGATTTTCCACATTTCACTTTTTCTCACCCCTAGTACTGTGAAGCCTGAAGCACTGATGCTTGGACAGTGGTTCCACCTGAGGGCATATTTCCCCGGCAGTGAGCATTATTAAATTAGGAACCTTAACCTGTTCTATTGGGTTGGCTGTTATTTATCCTCTTAATAATCACAGCAATTTGAATGTACACCTTGCTGAGAGCGTATTTCCCGGACAAGTGGCCATAATCTTATTTGTTCTTTGGCTGCATTAAGGAACTCATGTTTCTCTAAGGCTTAATAGTCACTGTTCCAACTACAAATGCTTTCTTGCATTTTCAACATGCTTGTTAGCATGATTGTTGCGTGAGTTGTCTTTGTTGACCCATAGATTTTACATATTGAGCTTTTTCCACCCCCCAGTATTTCAAAGCTCGTAAACACTGCTCTTTGGATGATGGCCTCCCTCCCGAGGGTGTCTTTCTCTGGCATTGAGCATTTTCAAATTAATTTAATTAATATAATTTATCGGCTTGGTTTGCAATTACTCCTCCAATCACCAGAGTTATTAGACTTCAGTCCTTCAAGAGGGCATATTTCCCCAGTAGGCTGCATTAGTTTGTATTTTGGCTATGGTAAGGAACACTCGTTTCTTTCAAACTTACTAGTCACTGTTCCCATTGCAAGCAGTTTTTTGCATTCTTTACATTTATTGTTACAAAGCGATGCTCGCATTCATATTTTGCAAGTAGTGCCCAGTGCATTCTTCATCTTTTCCATATTGTAGGACATCACGTCATCGGGCCCATGTTTGGATACATAAGCTTACATTCATCTTTGTGTTCGGCAGTAGCACTGGGTGCTACCACCTGCCCTGCTGGCAGATACAAATGTCCCGTAGCTTCAAGGCTACCACAACCCCTGTACAGCTCATAGTAATCAGTGATGACTTTATATACTATATAATCTACATTCCCGTTGGTGTTCCAACAACTCCAACTTCAATACATATGAAAGGGTCACCACACCATAGTGCACAGTTAAGTTCTGTCTATTGGGGCACACTACATCATAGAGTCTATTGGGTGCCCTAACAGGGTACCTTGCGGAATACAGTTTAAATTGACCTATTAGCGCCAAACACAACACATCTTGTTTATAATTTCGTTTCAACATTTTCCATTGCTAAAGGACGTAGGGCACAACCTGCCTAAACAATATTGTATTTCTTTCCTTGTAATGTGGTTTTCTCAACAACACACGTCTATTTCCTGTTCTCACTTAGCTGAAAAGTTACTCCTTATTGACTTTTTAACAGATGAGATAAGGCAGTCAGCCACTCATCAAGCCACTCATCAAGCATGCACTCTTATTCTTCCTTGCACGCCGTCACAAACACACACACCTGCACACTCACACACACACTATAAACTTTATATTACCACCTGTTACTGCACAATATATTGCCTTTCTCAATAAACAAGTAACAAAACTTTTAAGGAGTTTCTTTAAATTATATTGCACAACTGCTAAAAACATACCCCCCAGCGAAAAAAATATTATTAATCACATTGGTGAAACCTATTGCACTTACCAATGCTTGTTACTACTCTGTGTACATGCTGCTTGAATATTGCACCTGGAAATATTTACACGCAGCTTTGACCATTGCAACTGCTTACGCTGTACATACCGTACTTACAATTGCATCATATTAATATGCCTCTTATAGAGATGGGCGAATAACTGAAAGCTGGAGCTAGGGTCAAGCCAAATGCCTGGCTATGGCTAAACTGAAGGTCCTGTTGGACCCTGGAGTGCAAAATAAGCAGAGCTTTCATGTAGTTTCTACCTAGCACCCACAATCTAATGTCATGCACCAAGAGTTGAGTTCAAAGCATAAATCTTTGAAATTAAAAAAGGAGAGAATGAGATAACCATCTAGGGGCTGAATTACATAATGTAGAACCAGAAACCCTAGGATCAGTCTTGGCTTCCCCGCTTGACTAAACTGTGAGGTGCCTTAAACTTTCACAGGGCCCGTGTTAAGTACGAGAGTCGTAGCAAGTTTTGTAAGCCGAGAGGACTTTAGATGTGGACACCTTGAAACTACACGTACCAGAAAGCCATATTGCTGGCTGAAAACCCACAACTTGCTTAAGGTATCGCGTTGGTGAGCTTGGAGCAGAGTAGATCTCCTGTCAGCATTACTGTTGGCAGGATTGGGGAATAGTCGGTCACCTGTTAGATAGCTTTTTTTGCAGCTGCTACCACTGGGTAAGGTTCAACTACGTGACAGATTCATCTGAATTGAACAGTGATATTAAATTCGCGCACCAGCAGTGACCAAATGGGTCCATGCTTGGGGACTGGATTGGAGGCAGTCTTATGTGCCTTGCTCCTCACAGTTTGGTGCATATTTATTTTATTTGAACAAGACCCTTGCGGGTATCAGAGCGCTTTACATGGAAGATGTTGGAAACAGACATGCATAGAAAAATAAAAATATAGGTGATTCCGATACAAGGTGATCATTAATATAGACTAGTAATTATATTACAGTAATAAGTAAGTAATTCAAGTGAATTTAGCCATAAGAATCGCTTTCACTTCTTTTTTGAAGTAGGCAGTAGAAGGGTCCAGTCTTGTTTCTGTGGGCAAAGCATATCTTTATCTGAAACAGTGCGTGCTCTCCACCTCAACGTACGGGGTACGAAAGTCTATTTTTTTGGCCTGTACTAAATCTTCTCCACCTCCTGCTCCGAGTAAGACTCCTCACCTTAGAAAGGGTGGCTACGTTCATGGCCACTTACTGCGGTGATTTACTCTGAAGCTGGCTGGGTTCACCATTACATTAAAAGCTTGTAAATAGCAGTCATGTGAGCACCTCGGTGTCAGAATGAAGTTGTGACTCCACCACACTTGAGTTAGAAACCACAGCAATGGTTTATTCGGATACTCCAGCCATGTGTGGCAAACAAAGCAAGCACTGGCAAAGTCAAAGGGGCAGCAGTCAGACTTGTTTGATTTGTCAGTGCTTGTTGCTTTTTGTCTGAAAATAGTTATGGGAGCATGTATAAACTTGACTGATTTGTGGTATTTTTTGTGTAGCGTATTAATGATCCATCCCGTGTGGTCCAAAAATGAGGGCCGAAATATATTGCGAATGTTTACATCAGTTTATGGTGAGTGGGTTAATGTGTCTGCTACAATCTGGGATTGAAACGGGTATAATATGTGTCTGGAATGAAGAGTAATGAACTGAAATTTCATTTTCAGCAGTTCATCAAATGGAATACATTTATAATTGTGGAACCTACCAGTTTTTGGGACTTGCTGATGGACGTTTCTAGAATTTTCGTTAGATATTTGGTTTGTTGCACTTCAGGTTTACCTTTTGTTGAACGAGAACTTAAGTTGATACTCTTCTAAAATTACGATAATTTAAGAAATTGCTAATGACTGATTAAGAGGAGTAGTGTATCAATGGGTTCTGATATCCAAACCGAATTATAGATCCTTTTTTTCAGTTAATTTTGATAAAAATTTTAAACTGTTCTGGGGAAACGCCATGGGTGTTGCAAAGCATGCTTACTTTGGAACTGCACACCTACTTGACATTTTCTAAAGTTTTAGAAAATAAACCATGCCGTTTAATTGGTGTTTATTCCACTGCATAGATTTCTTCCCATGACTACCTTAGTTCTTCCCAAAAGCGTGCAAAAACTGCTTTAAACTTTCACAGTCGAACAGCGATGTGTCTGAATTCACAGGGTCAGTGGTCGAGAGGCAAGTGTGCCTCGTTCTCACTATCTTTTTGTCTAGCTCTACCCTCAAAATACAATACTGTATTCCTTGTAATTGTCTCCACGCACAGACACCTGGTGTCCCATGATATGATCAATTTACGTTTTTAGGTTGAACCTAGGCAGTGCGCATGTGCTGTCTGCAAGACCTGTTGTATTCAACAAAACCACTTTATTCCCACCTGCTACTTACCATTGGTTCACCCGTATGTCCCTCTTCTTTGGTGCATCGTAAGTTGTTCACGCAGCCGATAGCTCACTTCCGGTCATGGCTAAGGAGCACCGACCAAGCACAGTCTCCTTACGCTTTCTTTCTATATCTGTTGTTTAGCGAACTTTTTATTTAAAAGGTTGCTTTGCGTCTGTTGTTGCTTCCGCCATCCCACCACCCTCCGATAGAAATGCAGTGTTTCCCATAAATAGATGGCGTGCCCGTCGCTGTTTCAGCCCACACAAATGCAGCAAGTGCAAACATCAAAGTACACCCGGATTTATCAAAGGCTATGGAATCTATTTCTAATTATATTTGTTTGCGTGAGGCCGTGCTGCTTCAATGTAATTAGTGGCACTCACTTCACAAACGTGCAATGTTCACATATCACAGTGTAGACTGCCTGCGTTCCACACTCTCCAGAAAACAAACTCATTGGCTTGTCCGAGCTCAGTAGAAACTTATAGCAGGCGAGCAGCGGGTGTTTGAGGTAGGTGGCTGCACTACGGAGCTGAGTGTGGTGACTTTTTATTTTTAATTGTTGCTTTGCTCCCCTCATTGCTTCTGCCCTCCCACCACCCTCTGACACAAAGACAGGCTCCGCAGAAACTTATCAGAGGCAAGCAGCAGGTGTTTAATGTAGGTGGCTGTTCTACAGAGCTCAGTGCGGTGACTGTTTAAAAAAGAAAATGGTTGCTTTGCTCCCATCCTCGCGCAATAACCACTCCACGCTGTTGTTAAGCGTAAAAGGCCATTTATTAGGACCAGGCTGCATTGCACAAAATACATAACCAATAAACATCAATTAACCATAACAATCCCCAACATCAACCTTTTCATCCACTCACTTCCTTTACGCAGCTCCCAACTCACCTCTCATTCCACTCCATGACCCTTTCAGTTCTTCATCCACTTCTTCACTTCTCTTCGAGCATCCTCCCCTGTATCACCTGCCATTGCACTCATGCGTCCGGGCCCCCCCATCATTCACTCTTCCCCTCCCCGAGGGATGGGTGCGCCCGTCAGTGACTCCCCCACCCCTACAAAGTACCGCTAACCACCTGCAACCTGTCCTAAACTGGCACGCTCTGCCAACCCAGCTCCTCCATCCCTGAAACTGTAGGGTGGGCGGGTGGTCCTTCACAAACTTCTAAACCCTCCCGATGGTGCCGAAATACAGGAAGAGGAAGTTGCCTTCCTCCCCTTAATTCTTATACCCCTCCCTAACCCCACCCCTTAACCCCAGCCTAGTCCTTCCTGCGTGAAAGACCCCGGGGGAAGACTAGTCTGCGACTTTGCTTCCCCCGGGGCTCACCATCGCGCAATAACCCCTCCACGCTGTTGTTAAGCGTAAAAGGCCATTTATTAGGACCAGGCTGCACAACACAAAATACATAACCAATAAACATCAATTAACCATAACAATCCCCAACATCAACCTTTTCATCCACTCACTCCCTTCACGCAGCTCCCAACTCACCTCTCATTCCACTCCATGACCCTTTCAGTTCTTCATCCACTTCTTCACTTCTCTTCGAGCATCCTCCCCTGTATCACCTGCCATTGCACTCAAGCGTCCGGCCCCCCCATCATTCACTCTTCTCCCCCCGAGGGATGGGTGCACCCATCAGTGACTCCCCCACCCCTCCAAAGTACCGCCAACCAGGGAACCACCTTTAGGGCGGCTACCTGCCCCCCCGTGTCATACTGTGCACCTTTCGCCCCACCTAATCACACATTCCTCCGACACCAAATAGCCTCATTCCACAACTTGCTGACGACATCCCGCATCTCCATCATATAATATGCATTGCCCAGTCGCGAAAGGTGCACACCGTCATCCCTGAACAGTAGCGGTTCCTCCAGTCGTAGTCCTGTATGGGCAATCATTTTAATGTCCTTCTCGCCACAAAAAACCCTCATCGCTCTGTTAAGCTTCCTGCGTGCTTTCTCCACTGCCCCATGTTTCACTGCCCCTCTCCAGACTTTCCGGGGAACGAATTCTGTCCATGCAATGCATGTCCCCGCCAGTCTTTGTTTCATGATCTCCAAGTCCCTTTGCATCAGCTGTAAGAGCGCCAAACCCAACAGCCGAATCAGATCATTTTCCCCCAAATGCAAGATTAGCAAGTCCGGACAACCTCTTTGAGACACCATCTTCATAAGCCAGGGCAAGAGTGCCCCCCAGCGCATCCCTCCTTTTCCCCACCAATGCACCTCATGATGACTTCCTTTGAGTCCCAGGTTACGGCCGTATACCTGCTGCTCAGCATACTTTGATGCCCAATGTACGAATGAGTGTCCAACGATCCAGGTGACCATCTTGGTCCCTGGGCCACCCACACAACCTACGGTGAGAAAAGAGCATTAGTACACCACACACACACCATCGTCCCCACTCCCCACAAACCGCCCGTACCCCTTTCCCCAAGCCCCTTACTTCCGCACATAGCGCTCGCAGCATCTAGACCTCCACCTCCCAATCTGCCTGATCCTGTCCCATGACCATCCCAAACGCGCTGCCGCCGTCGCCTCCCCAATGCGGAAAGAGTGAGTACCAAATCCAGCCGGATTCATTCCCAGTCGCCTCAAAGCCATGCGTAAAACCGCCAAAAGCTGGGCCGCCGTCACCCGTTCCCTCGATGCATGACAGAAAATTTCCCCTGCCTGCACACTAGCCATTCGCGAAAAGCTCAGCCATTCCGCCACCGGGCACGCTTCCGCACAGCCACTCTCATTCAGCCAGACCCATTTGCCACGCCCCGCCTGATCCGTCTTTGAATGACCCAGCCAAATCCCCAGGCGGGCTCCATCCAATCTGACCTCCTCATATCTCCTCCCCCCTACTCCCCTAGTGCCCAGCAACTCAGACACCCTAAACGCCCCAAAAAACATCCACACCATACATAAACGAAAAACCGCAACTTCAGAACCGTCATAACAACACAAAGGCAACGCCCCAACCAGCCTGACCAACAATTCAAAAGTAATCGCATCCCTTGGCGCTCCCTTCCTCCCCCCCCTCCCCTCTCCTGGCCCCAGCCCTTGAGCACTCTGCTAATGATAACATCCTTTGCCGGATCAAACCCCATGAACAAACTGCCATAAAAGGATATCCCCGCCAGCTACTCTGCTATCGTTGTTGAAGACAAACCCTTATCCATGCAATGTAAAACAAATTGTAACACTCCCTGTTCCACAGCCGGATGAGATCCTGGTAACGTCTCCCCGCTCCAGCCCATAAAGGATCCAAACTCTGCCCAGGCCAGCCTGTAGCTGCGTCTCGTGGTGTCGGCTATAGACTTCTCCACCAGGCCTATCACCCTCACTCGCCCCAGGCCCAGATGCCATCCGTCAGCTTGGTCTTGCACTGTTCCGCTCCAGGTGCCAGTTGCCGGAACCGTCGCCACTGCGAACGAGACAAGGCATCCGCAATGTCATTATTCGCCCCAGGGACGTGTTTTGCCCGAAACACCACATTCAATCGCAAACATTTCAGCATGAAGCTACATAAAAGCCGCAGAACCCTCAGATCCCTCGCTTTCTGTCGGTTGACCAGATCGACTACAGTCATGTTATCCACATGAAACAGCACCGACCGATTCTGAAATTCAGAACCCCACACCTCCAGAGCCACCAGCAAAGGGAAAAACTCCAGGAATGCAATACTTCTCCCTTGTTTCACCCAATGGGCCGGCCATTCTTCCGCACACCACCTGCCGTCCCAAAAGATCCCGAAGCCGGCTGCCCAACTGCATCTGAGAAAATTTGCACTTGCCAAATCGTTCTGTCCTCAACAAAATCCAGAGACACCCCATTGAAATCAGTCTAGAAAGTCAGCCATGTTCTCAAATCCGCCCGAACCCCCATCGAAATCCGGACCCTGTGGTGCGGTAAGACTGCCCCCGACATGACCATTCCGAGCCGCCTGCAGAATGTCCGTCCTGCCCTCACCACCCTGCACGCAAAATTCAGGAAACCCAAAAGTTGCTGCACCGCCCTCAACTCGATCCTCTTCTCCCCGATCGCCCACAACAGGCACGCCTGTATCTCCATCACTTTCACTGCTGGTAGCCGGGCCATCCACTGAACCGAGTCTAGTTCGATTCCCAAAAAGGTCAACTGACAACTGGGCCCAGCTGTTTTCTCCGGCTCCAATGGGACCCCGAAGCAGTGTGCCATCCCCTGAAACTGTGCCAGCGCCCGGCCACAGTCCCCTGAGTGTGCCCTCCCCAGGAACAGAAAATCATCCAGGTAGTGGGAGACCTCCCGATGCCCACTGATCTGTGTAAAAGCCCATTGCAAAAATGTGCTAAACATCTCGAACAACGCGCAGGAAATCGTGCAACCCATGGGCAAAGCCTTGTCCACGAAAATAGCTCCTGCAAACTGCATCCCCAGTAGCGAGAAATCCGCAGGGTGTATGGGCAGTAAGCGAAAGGCCGACTTCACATCAAGCGTCGCCAATTCCGCTCCCTGCCCGCACGCCCGCACACCCGAACAAGGCGGATCGCATCATCCACCGAGGCATACAGCACCTTCGAATCTGCTTCTGCGATGAAATCGTTCACAGACGTCCCTTCTGGCCACGAGAGGTGATGGATCATCCTGAACTCGCCCGGCTCCTTCTTTGGGACCACCCCCAGTGGTGAAATGATCAAGTCGTCAACAGGCCAGTCGACAAACGGGCCCGCTATCCTGCCTTCTTCTACCTCCTTCAATTTGTCTGCCACCACCTCTGGCAGTTCCTTGGCCGATTTCAGATTGTCCGCCCATCTCCTTTCTCTAGGGCCCTGATACCCCACCCGAAAGCCCTCCGTAAACCCCCCTGAATTTTCAATGCCGCCTCCCTGTCGGGGTAACTAGAGAGCCAAGGCCCCATCGCCTCAAGCTTAACTGGTAAGGGTGCCCTTTTGCCCAGCTTGCCCCCTCCCTTTCATAGCCCGCCATTGCTCAGAGGGCGAGGCCAAGGTAAAGCATTGGGTAAATGCATGTCGGCCCCCGCATTTGGAGCATTCATGTTTAAACTTACAGGGGTATCGCGAGCAATAGCCCCTGTTGTAGCTCCAACAGGCTCCGGTATTGTTTCCCCCAGGCTTGGTCGGTGTCCCCGCGCCTCCAGAACTGGGATTACTTCCCCCCGCCCCGACGTGGGCGGGACGCGGCGGAAGGGACCGGTACATGACCGGCAAACCACTGGCTGTGTGTGTGGACGCTGAGGATTGCGTGGACGACATCCACTGCATCCACAATTCCTGGTCAACTTCCCCCCAAGGTTTATCCGGGTTCACACTAATCCTCGCCCTAAACTCCTCATCGTAGCTCAACTAGGCAAATCCCCCAAAATGCATCTGGGCTTTCCTGATGATATCTGTTAGATTTGGGGGTCTCTAGTTGGCAGAGGTAGGTACCTTTGTCCAAATAGGGACCCTTGAGTCTAGTCAGGGAAAGTAGGTACACTCCTGAAATAACCCCCGCTCACCCTCTTGGTAGCTTGGCACGAGCAGACAGGCTTAGTTCAGAGGCAGTGTGTAAAGCATTTGTGAACACATACAGTAATCAAGTGACAACACTACAAATGGACACCACACAGGTTATATATTTATAAAAATAGGTATACTTTATATAGATTTATCACAAGACCATAAACGACAAAAATAATCCACAATACTGTCAAGAATGCTTAGTTCTGATCAAAAAGGCTTAATTCAAGGTTCTGTGCGAGTCGGTAGCCTCCTCCGGTTATGGCGATGTCAAGAACAAACAGAGTCTAACAAATCCAGCTGACCGCGTCGAGACGGGCCAACACAGCGTAGACAGACTCGGTCACAGTACCTTTTACTTGAAGCGGCAGGCACGGGCGTGCGAGCCGGATGGCTGTACGTCGCGGTCGCGATGCAAAATGGAAGCGTTGCAGGATGCGTTGTCCCTCGATGCGGTGCAGGCAGCGGCTCGTTGACATCGTCGAGACGGAGTCAGTGAGACCAGGGCCGTGCGTTGCAGGGCGAGACGGTGCTTCGATGCGGTGCTGGCAGGTTGCGGTGCGGCGACGGAGCCGGAATCGGGAGCTGGCGTCGATCAGTCCGGACAGCGGTGCGAGTCGGGCAGTGCGTCGCGAAGCGTGCGAGCGGTGCCCAACTCCGGTGCGGTCACAAGACTTGAACTCAGCAGCAGTGACCGTGTCGGTCGGACCAGTTCGTTTCGGCGTAGCGAAGCGTTGCAGGACGCGTTGTCCCTCGATGCGGTGCAGGCAGCGGCTCGTTGACGGAGTCGGTGAGACCAGGGCCGTGCATTGCAGGGCGAGACGGTGCTTCGATGTGGTGCTTACAGGACACCGAGCCGGTCATCAGAGTCGGTCACAGCTCCCTAACCCTGTAGCCACTGAAACAGCGTTTCCAGCAGCAATTCACAAGGCTGGTGAAGTCCACTGGTCCTGGGACTTCGGTCAGGGGGCAAGCTCTCTCTCAAGCCCTTGGAGATCCTTCACAAGTTGATGAAAGTCACAGCAAAGCAAAAGTTCCTTTCTCCTTTCTTTGGCAGTCAGGCAAACCACTTCAGGCCAATCCCCCAAGCAGCACTTCAGGCTTAGGGATAGTCTCTCCTCAGTTTCTTCTTGGTTCCGCTCCTCAGCAAAGGTTTCTTCTTGTTCCCAAAAAGTGATCTAATTTTCCTGGGGTCTGGGTGCCCCTCTTATACTCTGATTCTCTTTGTTCTCTGGAGGCAGAGAGGCCTGTGCCTAGTTCAAACCAGTTCTGTGCAGCTTTGGAGCACTCTGTGTACATGACTCCTTCTTTCCTTTCAGAATGTGGGGCAGGGTACTCAGACGCCCGGCAGGAGGTGGAGCCAGCATTATGGAAGGCAGGCACAGCCCTATTCAGACCCAGATGCAACTCCTCCCTCCACTCTGGATGCAGATCTCTCTATTCAGCCCTGGGCTGCCTCACCCTGTCTCCTGTGGCCACCCCCAGCCCCTGTCACGCACAAACCAGACACACAATACACAAGCTAGCAGAGGCAGGCTGGATAGTTAGGCAAGAAAATACCCACTTTCTAAAAGTGGTATTTTCAAACACAGAATGTTAAAATCAACTTCACTACAAGATGCATTTTACCATTCTGAGTTCAGGCATACTAAACTCGAATTTCTACCTAGCTCCCTGAGTCAGTTAGGATTATAAGATGTTATAATCAAACTGCCCATTCTGGCCTATGGGGAACAGGTAGCCTTGCAATAGTGAAAAACGAAAATGGCTGTAATTCACTATTAGGACATGCCACACACACCAGGCATGTCCTACCTTATCATTACAATGCACCCTGCCCGTAGGCCTACCATAGGGGTGTCTGATATGAAGAAAAGGGAAGGTTTAGGGACTGGTAAGTGGGTGCACTTACCAAGTCGACATGGCAGTCACAGACTGCACACAGGCTCTGCAATGGCAGGCCTGAGACACACTTTACAAGCTAGTTCTGTGGGTGGCACAACCAGTGCTGCAAGCCCACCAGCAGCATTTGATTTACAAGCCCTGGGCACACTCAGTGCACTGTACTAGGGTCTGACAGTAATTCAAATAAGCCAAACATGGAGTCACTAATTCACATCACAATTTACAATAGGGAGCACTTGCACTTTGGCACTGATTAGCAGTGGCAAAGTGCCCATGAGCATCTAGTCCAGCAAAAACATATCGACAACAGTGGAGGCATTATGAAAAAATGGAAGGGAGACCCACGCCAAGGATGCCAGGTCTAACAATATCCATGTATTTCAACAGTGCAATAGCCCTGTCCAGATGCTTCTCACAATATATACTGGCATAAATGAGAAAGGCCGACGTCCAATTCTCCATGTTCACGGGGACCCTAGGCCGCCTCGTGAGTTCCCATTCCTCCTCTTTAGAGCCCTCCTTCGCCTGTATCTCCCTGTGCAGGAGTTTAAACACGTCCACATATTCGTGTTTCCAGATTCTATTCCTCGTTTTGTCCGACTGATGCAAACCCAGCGGCATAGCCAAGCCCATGTAAGGCAATTTCTTGTGATGCTTGTCTTCCCCTTTGTCACCCTTCTCCTCCGTCCCGTCCGTCTTCTCAGTCTGTACGCCCGCCACCACCATCTGCTTGTCCCCTGCCGCTTTAACCCCCCCTGCTGTTGCTGCCGTGCCCTGCGGTGGCGCTATGGCATCCCTCACTGACCCATCTCCCACACCTACCGACCGGCAAGCCTTCTTCCTCCCTTCTTTGGGCCCACCATCCCAAGCCGCCCACCATGCCCCCTCACCTGTCAAGGCCGTCTGCGTCTCTCCTGTCCGTCCACTGACGGTGCTCGTCTTCGGGTTGTCCGCCTTCCTCCTGCCTCTTGGCGTCTGTACTGCCTGCAAAACACCAAGTCTGCCGTTGCTCTTCTCCCCAGCTCCCCCAGGTCCGCTTGTCCCGTCCACGTCATCCCGCACCTCCCCTTCTTCCAACTCATCGCTCTCCGCACCATAATCCAATTCCACCACAGGCTCTACCTCCACAGGTGTCCACAGCACCTCACCCACCGCTCTCTTCACACCTTTGCCCCTTTGCCCCTCTTTGCATGCACTCCACTTCCACACACGCCGCCGTTGCCCGCTCCCGCGATGGAGGGAAGGCCGCCGCGGACCCCTCTGCTGCTTCCGGCCGGCGTCCCAGGGCCGTCTTGCGCCCCGCCGGGCCCTCCAGCACTTTGCCGACCTCTGCCGGCTTGGATCCCCCCGCCTCCCAGGTCGCTCCAACCTGGGCGGGCCCCGGCACCATCGGGCCTCATAGCCGTCCTGGCCATCCCTGCCCCTGACCGGTGACGCCCGCCCTCCTCCACCCACACCCACGAGCCCTTGGACTCCCTCTCCCGCTCCTCCTGCTCAGCCCATCTTTCTTCTTCAGACATGGGCGTAGGGGGCCCCTCCACCCCATAATTCCAACCCTCCTCACCCCTGGCCTCACACAATGCCGCCCACCGCATCTCCGACTCCTGGATGATGCGCCGTTGGTCCCTGATCTTCTCCTCAAGGGACATACCCTCCCATCTAGGGAGAACAGGAGAAGGACATCACCCATCCCCCGCCCCCGCCCCGGCTCCCCCTGTGCAGCCACAACTTGGGCCTGCCCCAGAGCCCCCCCGCCCCCACCTCCAACGCGCCTGTCTGCCTCTTCCCCAGGCCTCCTCCGTGCCTGCTTGGGCCCGTCCAAGGTCCACTGGAGAGGTCAATGGGAGCGTCCACCCATTGCCCCTCCTTGCTGCCCTGCTCCGTTCCCATATTGGCCAAAAAGCTCATCTGCCGCTCCTCTACCTCCTCAGGGACCGCCCCTCCCCCAAGCTCCGGCATACCCAGTCTCCCGGCATCCCCGCCGACCACCGGCATAATGTTCCCAGTCCCCCGCCCCTCCGCCTCCCTACCAGCTGCATCGACTCCCCGCCTCCGCCCCTGGAGCCCGCCAAGCCTGCCTCCCTCCCGCTGGGGCATACCCAAGTCAATCGCGCATTCGCTCAAGCGCGGAGGCAGGCTCTGGCGCAGGCCGCCGCGCTGTGAAGTCTCCTTCTTCACCCCGCCCTGCCCCCTCCCAGACGTACCTCTACTGGCCGGTGGTGGCTCATCCATGCAAGCCACCACCACCGCCACACCTGCGGACGCTGCCCGCGGGGCCCTGGTCATCCCTACCCACGCTTGCTCTAATACTCCGGGCCGGAGCAGGTCCTCCCGGCCGGCGCGGCCCAACACACGCAGGGCCTCCCTCACTGGCTCCGCCGACACCTCAGACATCGTGGACGCAACCCACCTCCGCCGAACCAGCAACAAGCCCTCGCTCAAGGCCAGCGGAGCCACAGGCCTGTAGATCCGCAGTCCGACGCTGCCCACAAACCCACAAGCCTAAAATAACCCTCCCCAACACTCCTTCACAAACTTCTAAACCCTCCCGATGGTGCCGGAATACAAGAAGAGGAAGTTGCCTTCCTCCCCTGTATTCCTATACCCCTCCCTAACCCCACCCCTTAACCCCAGCCAAGTCCTTCCTGCGCGAAAGACCCCGGGGGAAGACTAGTCTGTAACTTTGCTTCCCCCGGGGCCCACCATTGCCTCCGCCCTCTCACCACCCTCCGACACAAATGCAGGCTTTGCAGAAACTTATGAGAGGCGAGCAGCCGGTGTTTAATGTAGGTGGCTGCACTACAAAGCTGACTATGGTGACTTTTTTTAATGGTTTTGCTCCCGTTTTTGTTTCCGTCCTTCCACCACCCTCCGACACAAATGCAGCTTTTCGTTTAATCAGAGGGCGTGCCCGTCGCTGCTTCCACCCTCCCACCACCCCCAACACAAATGCAGCAAGTGCAAACATCAAGGTACGGACAGATTTAGTTGAAGGCTTACTGTATACCCTGTCACTTAATTGCTTTTTCCTTGTATGCATACTCCATTGTATTTTTGTCGTTATTTTCAATTGTATTTGTTTACATGTGCGGCTGCGTTGCTTGTTTTGCTATTATGTCGAGCACCGTGGAAGTTCTTTTCAGAAGGACTACTGGATAATCTAAAGAACAGCCACACCTGAAGGAGCCGGAAACAATTATTAAAGCAGAGACGGAGCTGGGCCTATATAAAATATTTTCGCTTCATCAAAAAGGCCTATCATTGCCAAAAGAGCACTAACACCAAAATATACATCGTACACCGCACTAGGGGCCTTTTAATCTTCAGCTGCTGAAGAAATTATAAGGTTTGCTCATTTATGTCACAATAGACTTAACAGCCAGCCCCTCCACGCTATCTTTATTTAAGACACAAGAATCATTGTGCCCCGGGCTACATAAAGCTATTTCACACATGCCTGGAGCTGTGCACATACCGCCTCTTGTGTCTCACTCACTCTCTCTGTAGCATAAAATGTGTTTGGTCCCTGCCTCTATATCTAACTAATTACCTGGCTTTTCTCGTCTTTAATCTCTAACCTAGTAACACCCACCCTCCATTCCACCTCTTCTTCAATGTTTCATTGCAGGCTCTGCTTCCGTGTGTTTTTCTTTCTCTCACCCACCCAACCTCCACATCAACTTGCCCTCCATCTTGTGGCCTACTCTACCCCTCATGGCCCCTTGCCATCCTCTCCCATTCTCTCTTCAAATCCCTCCTGCCTCTGGGACCACAGCCCCATGTTTCCTGCAGCCTCTCTTCCTCCATGCTGCTACATCTCTCCCTCTCGTAGCCCCTTGTTGACCTCTCTCCTTCCCTCCTCCTTCCTCTAGCACTAAAACCCCATATTTCCTGTAGCCTCTCTCTCTCCAGGCTGCTACATCTCTCCCCCTAATGGCCACTTCCAGCCCCATGTTTCCTGCTGCCTCTCTCCCTCCAAGCTGCTACAATCTCCTTTATTGCCACAGCTCAGCAGTAACAATGAAGAGAATATAGAACTTCAAAAACATTCTAAGTACAGTATATAGTCCATGAGCATGCAGCCATCTTCCTACTTTGCCCAATGCTACGAACAAGAAATAAACTCAGTACAACATAACTTCAATTATGATGTCGAACGAGTCTCTCCTTTCAACAACCGTAGATATCTTATTCTGGAAGAGAAAAAGAGACACAATAGGTCAAAAATGTAAAACCCCTAGGGAGGGTTAATAAGTGGAGGGATAATCTTAGCCTCTGTGTCCTTAATAAAAATCCAGATTTTCTGCCCACCAGGCTGTGAAAAATCTAAATTTTATGGCATGACACGGAGGCCAACATTATGCAAGTTTAAAGTGAACTAAGTACGTTGTTAATCACATTATTGATTGGTCTAAAGTAAAACATTTTAAACATACTCTCATTCGACCAGTCAGCGGCTTTTAGAATATCTTGGAGCCCTCCACCTAACATAAAAGCTTTAGAAGCTGATGCGCCTCTAAGAGAGTGTGCACCGAAAATAGAAACATCGACACCACTTTCACTCATCACTTCTTTGACCCACCTAGCAAGCATGGGAGATGAAACTGCTTTATGAGGAGATCTGTGAGAAATCAACAGTTGAGTTCCAACTCCTCTCAGACTTACAGTTCTCTTTTCATACTCTTTTAGACATTGGACAACACACAAACTTTCATTCAGAGGAAAGAAAGGATAGAAGATAGAGGATGACATAGTTTTGGTCCTTTTCTTAAGGTAAAAACAAACTCCCTCAGGCTGGTAAGCCCTGCTAGTAACGTCTAATGCCTTA
The DNA here is from genome assembly GCA_963921515.1 of Calotriton arnoldi. Classification (NCBI taxonomy): domain Eukaryota; kingdom Metazoa; phylum Chordata; class Amphibia; order Caudata; family Salamandridae; genus Calotriton; species Calotriton arnoldi. The sequence goes on along the minus strand of CAWUFW010000485.1, from coordinate 2,863,367 downwards.
ACATCTGAGGTTCATCTGAAAGAGACCAAGCAAAGTAACACAGTAAGCTTATAGCAAATACGCTTGAGAGAGGGGTTAACATTATCTCCCTAAGAAGAAATAAGTTGTAATATGTTTCTTACGTCCCATAAGGCTGTATATTTCGGAGTTGGAGTATTAAGAACCCGCATGCTTCTCATAATCTTTTTTGATAAAAGGTTTTGTCCCACTGAGACACCATCGACTAAGGAATGTCCTGCAGCTATTGCTGACCGATAGACATTAACAGTTCTATAACTTAGGCCAGAAGCAAAGAGTTCCGATAGGAAGTTTACTACGTGAACTAAATCAGTTGAAACTGGATCGTAGTGTAGTTGAAGACACCAGCGAACCCATTTGTTCCATGATGGTCGATATGCCTTCCTTGTTCCAGATGCCCTAGACTCAGATATGAGTTGGAAAGCATCCTGCGAAAGCCCTGGGATTTGCCATTGTCGCCTGAAATCTTCCAGGCCATCAGAACCATTAGACCTTCGTCTATGAGAGGATGCGATTCGCCCTCTGTACCCAGGAGTACTTGCCTGAAAGGTGGCATTAGAAGTCCACGGTCATCTTCAAGATGACTGGAAACCATGCCTGAGACCTCCAAAGAGGGGTTATCACCACCATGCTCTGAAGGTACTGACGAGCATGTAAGAGAAGACGTTGAAGCATGACAAACGGCGGGAAGGCATATGGCTTTAAGCCCTGCCATTCCTGCCTGGAGGAAGGCATCCAACCCTGCTGCTTGAGGGTCTGGCTTCCAACTGAAGAAATTCTCCATCTGAGTGTTCAGCCTGTCTGCGAAAAGATCTGTCCCGAAGGGACCCCATTTGTCTTGGATTGTCATGAATATTCCCCTGTCTAACTTCCAGTAGCTAGAGTGCTTGAAATTCCTGGAGAACCAGTCCGCTACCCCATTGTTCAAACCAGGGATGTGTTCCACTGTAACGGAGAGTCCCTTGTTCAAGCAATAGCTCCAGAATCCCTTCGCTATCTCCATAAGACCCTTTGTATGTGGTCCCCCCCATCTTGTTGACGTATTTCACTTTAGAGACATTGTCCATGCGCAGCATTATACAGCATTTCACTGAATTCTGGGTGAAGCTTCGAACCGCAAAAGAACCCGTTAGAAGTTCCAAGCAGTTGATATATAGTTTCTTCTCCTTGTGTGTCCAACGACCCCTGTTGATGTCATGTGGCACCCCATCCTTCTAGACTCGCATCTGACTCTATTATCAAGTCTGGAGCTTCCCCAAAGATTGCTCTGCCATTACAAGCTTCTGCATTCTTTAGCCACCATGATAGCTCTTTCCTCGAGTCTTGGTCCAAGCATTTCATTTGTGAGTAAGATAGTGTCGACCTTAGAGCTTTTGCTTTGAGTCTCTGGAGGGCCCTGTAATGTAAAGGGCCCGGAAAGATTGCTTGGATGGTTGAGGAGAGGAGACCCAGGATCCTGGCTAAGTGTCTCAAGGGAAAGACTTCCATTGATAGCATCTTCCTGAGTTCCTTGCAGAGTTTTTTTTATCTTTTCCCTTGGTAATTTCAGTTCTGCAGACACTGTGTTCACCATGAAACCCAGAAACTGAGTTTCCTGGCTTGGTGTAATGCATGACTTTTTTGCATTTATGACAAAGCCTAAATGTTCCAGAAGGCGGATAGTAAGATTTGTATGGCGAGAAACTGTCTCTTAGGACTGACCCATAATAAGGATATCGTCCAGATATATTATTAGTCTTACGCGCCTTTCTCTTAGCCATGCTACTACCGGACGCAAGACCTTGGTGAAGCACCAAGGGGCTGAAGATAGACCGAAGGGGAGGGTGCAGAATTCCCAAAGTTTTCCCTCCCATGAGAAGATTTCACTCTATTAATTACGGCCAGTAAGGGATTGAGACCTACAACCCCCCTTTTATCTTGATAATTTTAAGTGTGTATCGAGCTTACCTTGACTAGGATTGTGGTCCCTACTTGGATAGGGTGCAAACCTCTGTCCTGCTAGATACCCAATTTCTAACGAAGACTTACTGGAAGTTGATTCCAGGTCATGGCAGTTTGAACAGAAAAAGTTCTTCCATCAGTCCTAGACCTGTAGTATCTGGGGATTTTTAACACTGACCTAACTGAGCATGTGGAACATATCTCAGAAACATTCCTCTTCAAAAGATGGGGCCAGATCGCAGTATGATATGTTGATGAAACAGTGACGTTTTAGCCAGACTCTTCATTAGTAAGAGACAATGTAAGCCCACCAGATGATGCGAAACAGGGTCTGTCCCCTTGAGCCCAAGAATTAGTCTGGCTGCCATGTTCTGTATGACCTGAATTTATATAGTGAACTGCGATAGTCAAGGTGAGTAGTAATAACTGCCTGGACCAGAACTTTCCTGGCAGTAAACAAATAGCTGCTACCTTGGTGACTTATGCAAGAGGATCAATTTGGAGTTAGTCATGAAGCCCAAATGTTTGACCTTCTCCACCGGAGTTGGCACATACTTTTGGCCCACTATGTGGATGACCAAATATTTTGTGCTTTTCCAGCCACAAGGACTTCTGTTTTACTGATTCTTAGCTGGAGTGCATTTTCTTTCATCCAACCAGCTATAACTGACATAAAACTTCAGAAGTTGCTCTGAGCTTTTTCCATATATCCATCCACCTTCACAATAAGTTGTGTGTTGTTCACATAACTATATAGTGCAATCCTGAAAGAGTGAATTAAATTTGCCAACGTTTATACATGTAAATCAAATAGTGTATGGCTAATGGCTAAACCCTGCAGGATGCAATAACTTAACTATACATGAGAGTGGATACAAAGTTGCCCAGTAGCACAACTTTGAATGGCTGTCGCCTTCAGCAAAGAGTTAAGCTGCTTGAGGACGCTACCTCTTACTCCAGCTTCCCTAGGCACAACAGTAGAAGTCTGCCTGTCATGCTGTTGAAGTCACAGGAAGATAATAAGCATGGTGAAAGTAACCTTTCCCTCGTCCGCTGTCCTATGAAGATTGCCCAACACCATCTCTATATGATGTTTGTCAAGAATATTATTTACCGCCAAGCAACATAACAGTTGTTCATGGACAGTCTCTCTAGCAGCAAAAAGAAGGTTGGTCTACAGCTGGATAATATCAGGGAATCAAGCCCCTTCATCTTTGGCAGGAGTGTAAGCCTGACCTCTTTTCACTGCTGTGAAAATTGTCCTGCTCTGAGGGAAAAGTTAAATATTTCTGCCAGCTTAATGCTGAAAGGCCCAGTAGTCAGACACACAGGGGCATATTCACAAGCCCCTATCGCCACCACAACGTCACTTTCAGTGACGTTGTGGTGGCGATAGGGGCCTCTCCATATTCACAAGGCAGCGTTAAGCCACTTAACGTGGCTTAACGCTGCCTTGTGAATAGGCCCCCTTTCACGCTGTGTTTAGCGTGAATGGGGCGTGCAGTGGGTGTTGTGGTGGGCGTTCCACCGCAACACCCATTGATATTTACGCTGCCCCCTATTCACAAGGACAGCGTAAATAGGAGCTGACGCCAAACTTAAGACCAGGAAAACCCTGGTCTTAAGTTGGCGATATGAGGAGAAATGCTTTATTTCTCCTCGTTTTTGCATTTTCCATGTGTGCTGCCTTGTGCAGCAAACATGGAAAATGCAAAATGCCATGGTTTGTTTATGTACAGGAAGGTGTCCCTTCCTGTACATAAACAAACCTTTTTTTAAAAATGCCGTTTTGTAACTTACATGTGTGCTGTATGAAGCAGCACACATGAAAGTTACAAACTGGCATTTTCGGTTTGTTTATGTGCAGGAAGGGACACCTTCCTGTACATAAACCTCCCTGCTTGCAGACACACTTGCACTCTGGTGCAGGGGTGCCTGCGTTGGCGCTAAGTTGTGAAACTTAGCGCCATCGCAGGGGGAAAAGCAAGGCTGCACCATGTCCTTGTGAATTTGGTGCAGTCTTGCTTTTCCGAAGTGGCGGAGAGAGGCGTTAAGCCAAGAGAGCTAACGCCTCTCTCCGCCACTTCCTTGTGAATATCCCCCCCAGTTTTTGCACCAGAGTAGTCATAACGTGAACTTGATTTAGTTTTCCTCATACTGCCCCCAACCATTGCTGGACGCCATGTTGCTTCTCTCACATTGTTGCTTCACTCCCAACCACCTCTCTAACACGCTCATATTATTTTTTAAAGCGCTGACCTGCTACTTTAAAAAAGTTTACAGATCTATCCAGAATCGTAACAAAATTTAAAAAATGCCCTATTCCTTTTGTAGTTGCGTACATGCACGTTGTATGCATGCGTGCGCCTACAAAATGATGCAGCAGCTATGTCCTTGTTTTTTTTTAAAGCCATGCTGCACAGCAGCTATGATACTGTACAGCATGGTTTAAAACATTGGCAAACTAATAGGTGAGAGCTATTAGCTTTGCCAAGGCTTGTTTCAACTGTGATGGAGTCAAATGAGAACAGAATATTATCCAACTTATGCCCTTCCCTGTGAGTGGGGCTTTCTATAATTAGTGAAAACTAATGGCTGAACATCTGTCAGTAAACATTAGAGTTAGTATTTTCATCCTGATATTTATATCACCCAATAGCAAGACATTTGCTGATTGCAAAACATACTAAGCTATTAAGTCCATCTTTAGGTGGTACAATTAGCACAAGGCAGGGCCTATAAACTAATCCACAATGTCACAGATTCTGCTGCACTGTTAACAATTTTTAAAAGTAAGAATTCCTCGGTTGCAAGAGGCATGCAGGTCCCTTCTCTCGTGTCTCAGGTGGCAATGACGCGAAATTTACTCGGGGTTGACATATCCTTTCTCTACTTTCTCATTCGGCCTTGGGTCTGAAATAACACTAAGTAGTTATGAAATGTTAGTTTTCTGTTACATTAGACTAAGTGTATTTGTAAAGCTCTTAGTTCCATGACTAGCCACTTGGCCTTTTCAGAGAACTTTCAAAACACTGACCATTGCACTTAGCTTTTTTGTACCATTTATTGTGGATTTTCTTCAATTTAGCATTTGAAGGATGCTTCAGAGATCTACATGCTTTCTTGATTGAAAATTTTTGAATATATCGAGTGTACAAGAGTAAGTTCATTCAACAAACACGCATTATCAAAGCCAATAGGTCTCGCTTCGTCCGCCAGGCTCTTGGCAATTCTCGCTTTGTTTTGTCATGGCTTTTGCAAACGCTTATTGATTGGGAAGCTGCTGACCAAAGGCAGAAAAATGCTTAACTCTCAAAAAATCATACATTACCAATGCACTCCCTGGTATTGAAGGGATCTACTTTTTGTGTTGATGTGCTCCTTGTGAAAGAGAAGCTTGCAGTAACTCTTGGTGAAGTCACCCAATTGCTGAAGTGGGTGACGCTTTGCTCATTGATGCATGCTCAAGTGGGTTTGAGAAAAATATTAATGACACAACCACAGACAAATGGATGAGGTGTGGCTGATAATTCCTATAAGTAACTATGTCATACACATAATTTAATAAAATCAAAAGGTCTTGGCTAACACAGATCTAAAAAAGCTAATCGTTATGCCATTGGCTGGCAGCTTCTTGCCTTTAAGAAAGAAAGAAGGAAGGTAGGAAAGAAAGTATAAAAGATGGAAAGAAAGAAAAAGAAGGAAAGGAAGAAAAAAAGAAAGAAGGAAGACAAGAAAAAAGGAACGAAAGGAAGAAGGCAAGAAGGAAAGAAAAAGAAGGCAAGAACTAAGGAAAAAAGGCAAGAAAGAAAGCAGGTAAATAACGAAGGCAAGAAAGAAGGAAAGAAAAAAGGAAGGCAAGAAAGTAGGAAAGTAGGAAAGAAAAAGTCAGAAAGAATAAAGGAGATAAAGACAAAGCAAGAAAGAAGGAAAGAAAACAAATAAAAAGGAAAGAGGGAAAGAGAAAGAAAGAAAAAGAGAGAACAGGAAAGAAAATTAAAGAGAGGAAAAAAGTAAGAAAGAAAGAAGAAAAGAAAAAGAAATAAGTTAAGAGATAAGGAAAGAAGGAAAGAAAAATGGAAAGCGAAAATGAAGGAATGAAACCAAGAAAGAAGGAATGAAAGCAAGAAAAAAGGGGAGAACAAATTAGAGCAAGATAAGGAATGAAAGGAGGAAAGAGGGAAAAAGGAATGTAAGCAAGATAGAATGAAAGGAGGGAAAGAAGGCAGGAAAAGAATGTAAGCAAGAATGAAGGAAAGAAGGGAAGAATGACTGAAATAAAAAAGGAGGCAAAAAAGAAGGAAAGTAATGAAAGAAAGAAAGAAAATGGAAACCAAAAAGAAGGAATGAAAGACAAAAGGAAAGCAAGAAAGAAGGTACGAAAACAATGAAAGAAAAAGGGAAAGAAAGTAGGAATGAAACGGGGAAAGAAAAACGAAAAGCAAGAAAGAAGGAAAGGGAATAAAGAAAAAAGGAAAGAAGGAATTAAAGAAAAAAGGAAAGCAGGAAAGAAGGTTAAAGGAAAAAAGGGAAGAAGGGAAAAGGGAAAGAGAGAAGGGAAGGAAAAGCAAAGAAAAAGGGTAAGAAGGAAAGAAAGAAGGAATAAAAGAAATAAGGAATAAAAAAGTGTTTCATGTGCTGCAAACTAAACAATATAAAGGCTGGTTTTCTTCCTGGGCAAAGTTTATTAAAGAATCATTGCTGAAATTGAGTCCAGACTAAACGTGTTCTGAAGAATTGTCCACTTATGAATTCAAATGTACAGTTTTGAAGCTTTTGATAAAGATAGATGTATATACTTCCTGTTTGAGGTTTGATTAGTCACATGTTCCACAATTAGGCAACTAGCGCCGGGATCCTTCTCCTGAAGCAGCCATGTGCATTATAAATGTTATTGTATTGTGAAGAACAGTTTCAAATGGGCACAATGTGTTATGCAGTGAAATTCCTTTTGGAATGTCCTTTGTTTATCTGAGAAAGTCAGATAAACAAATTACTTTCCCAAAAGGAATTTACAACAGCTTTGGCAGGAGACAGGAACTGATAAAATGTGGAATGTGGCCTGTGCTGGTATAAAGCATCCTGCTGTCACATCAGACACTAAACACAAAGGCAACATCAAAGTAATACATTAAAAACAAATACATTGGCACAGAAGGGAACTAGCTTGTGTGCGGATGTGCTCCATGTGAAAGAGCAAAATGCAGTAACTGAAAGTGAAGTTATCTAGTGGCGGAAGTGGGCTGTCCTCATGCTATATGCTGTAGTGGGCAGAAGCAAAATGTGAATGACACATCAACAAACTAATGGATGAAGAAAGCTAGCTGTAAGCCCCTTTAAGTAAGTATATTGTATACACTTATTTTTTTAAACATAAAAATGCTTCTGTGTTGCTTTAGAAATTACCGCCAGCTTGGTGGAAGTTTCTAAATTTGGCGCACAGGGAGTCTTTTAGAAACCCCTTTAACACCTTAAATCAGACCCTATATTACTCCCTTGCCCTGATGGAGTCCTCACCTTTCAAATCTAGAAATTACCGCCAATACGTCGGTCATTTCTAAAGCATTGCCATTAACCGCCATGTCATGGCGATTCTTGTCAGCATTTTTTTAAGTTTGATGCATGGCTCCATCAACATGATGGAGCCATCCGTCATAACATTTTTTTTTCTTTCAAAAAGAAAATCCAGAAGCAGTGTTTTCTTTTTGAAAATATTTTTTTTAAATGCCTCTCTTGCCATGGAAGTTCTTTCTCATAGAAAGCGGGGCATTTTTAGCATTTTAGCTGCCATTTACAGCTAAGGTTTGCCTGTTGATGGGCAGAAAAAAAAAAAACGACTTTATGTCAGCTCATCTAAATTAGGTGGGTGGACATATAGCCAATTCTCCGATGGGCCTTATTTCTCGGGCCATTGGAGAAGTTTGGCAATGGCGGAGATGGAGTAGTCCCCACCATGACCAAATTGTGGTCCGCCTACATTTAAATAGGGTGAGCAGACCATCATGTTTGGCGGTAAGGATAATCCATAGCCATTGAGATGGAGTCTCCTTACCTCTAAGACATAAATCAGGCCCTAAGTGATTTGCCCAGAATCACAGGAGGCAGCGACTCAAACTTGATTTCCAAGTTCCAAAGTCACCAGCTCTAGCCGTAATGTAACATCCTTTCCCTCACCTTGACAGTCATACCACTTATCCTCAGGATATTTTTATTACAATAATTGGATCATTCTGGCCCGGTCTGATGTCACTAGTTCGTTGGGGCATTATTAGAGTCAGTTGCCTCTCTATATGGCAATAAAACCTCTTCCCAGCCAGGATGAATTCTCTCTTGCCTCTCCCCCTGCAATTTCCCAGTCTGAGTAAGTATGTCTCCACTCCTGTACAGTACCACTCTGACCCATTGCTCTACTCTCGGCCCCTGGCATATTTCCAGGAAATGTCAATACCTCTTTTAGCTAATAGGAAGGCTAGGTCACAGAATCTGTTTCCCAACTTCCTCTACCTTGCGAGCCAGAACAGATCTAAGTGCAGTTCTTTGGACTCATAATATGAGCCGGTAAGTGCTTGCTCCATTATTGACACTACTTCCTTCCAGTAATCCACTATGATGGGGCATGACTATGTTAAGTGAAAAAATACTGCTTCCTCTTATTTGCACCTCGCACACTTTGAGGTGGCATTGTGATATATCTGTGCTATCCATTTTGGGGTAAGGTACATAGTGCAACAAGTTAAATTGTTGCAGTTTGAATCTTGGTGCTTGGAGTGAGTAGGCCATTCCCGGTCTGAAAGCTCCAGGCCCACGTCAGGAGTGCAATTGTCTCTCAGTTTAACTAGCTCACCAAACGGATCTAGTTGAAATGCCCTACAAATTTGCTTTATTGTTCTTTTTCTTTGCCCGACGTCAATATAGTGTGTAGTCAGCCACAGCCCGTGCAGGTAAGAGTGGTAGGGCCGGGTGGGGTGGGGGGATTTCGACAAACGACGACAAGGGAAAATGATTTATTTATTTAATTTTCCCTCGTGGTAGTCTGTCGAATCCTCCCCAATCCGCCCCACCGCTCTTACCTGCACGGGCCGCGGCTGTGTCTAGTGTGTGGCACTTGGGTTCATTCAGGATTGAGGACCTCATTTAGTATGTAGTGAGCCTTTGATGTTGCTGTATTTTAAGAATTGGCGATACCAGATATGTGTCCATTAGGTCAGTAAAAGCTTTTAGTTTACTCAAGTCTTGCAGGTCAGAGACCGATTGTGATGATGATATGCTGTTCCCAAATTGATGCTCTATTTGTCGCGATCCCTTCTAGTGCTCTAAGTGGGAGGCTGGGGCCATAGACCACTGTTTACTTACATTTGCACCCATTCTTTCTTGACAGCTGCTATGAGTTTAGGCAATGGACTGTGACTATGTTTATTTGGGAAACACACAAGATGATGGACGGAATGTTGCACATTGGCAAACATTCACCCCCAGTCACAGATCTGGGTTTAATCCATCGTTATTTTGCTTCACCACGCCACCCCAGTTCAGACATAGCCATATGCAAATCAGTCTTGACCCTGTGCCACATGGGAACAGTCCAGACCGAACTGCCAAGCCATGTCTTCCCTGGACCGGAATCAAGCATCCTAGGACCGGTTTCGGGCTTTCAGCCCTCATCAGCCAGGATAGCTTGATTCCAGTGGCGTAGTGAGCACGGGACCCACGTCTGGGCATACCCTTCCCACTTAGGGCAAAATGCAAAACACACAAGATGATGGACGGAATGTTGCACATTGGCAAACATTCACCCCCAGTCACAGATCTGGGTTTAATCCATCGTTATTTTGCTTCACCACGCCACCCCAGTTCAGACATAGCCAAATGCAAATTAGTCTTGACCCTGTGCCTCATGGGAACAGTCCAGACCGAACTGCCAAGCCATGTCTTCCCTGGACCGGAATCAATCATCCTAGGACCGGTTTCGGGCTTTCAGCCCTCATCAGCCAGGATAGCTTGACTCCAGTGGCGTAGTGAGCACGGGACCCACGTCTGGGCATACCCTTCCCACTTAGGGCAAAATGCAAAACACACAAGATGATGGACGGAATGTTGCACATTGGCAAACATTCACCCCCAGTCACAGATCTGGGTTTAATCCATCGTTATTTTGCTTCACCACGCCACCCCAGTTCAGACATAGCCATATGCAAATCAGTCTTGACCCTGTGCCTCATGGGAACAGTCCAGACCGAACTGCCAAGCCATGTCTTCCCTGGACCGGAATCAAGCATCCTAGGACCGGTTTCGGGCTTTCAGCCCTCATCAGCCAGGATAGCTTGACTCCAGTGGCGTAGTGAGCACGGGACCCACGTCTGGGCATACCCTTCCCACTTAGGGCAAAATGCAAAACACACAAGATGATGGACGGAATGTTGCACATTGGCAAACATTCACCCCCATGTTTATTTGGGGGCATTAAGAAGGTTGGTATTACCTCATGTTTCTCCATCACCGGCCACACCCTTTCTATCTCAGTTGGAGGTCTGGCTGCCCATTGCAGTTGTTCCACCTGTTAGGAATCCTTCTACCCTGCCTGCCTTCTCCGTGCAGCAGTATTCACCTTGAACTCCACGCACCCTCCCCTTTATTTTCCCACAACGTCGACAGCCCGCTTTAAGGCTGCCTAATTTGCACAATTTCTCACCCAGTTCATCCTTTTCTCCTTGAAATTGGGCTCTGCCAAGGTCCTAAGTGCACTACCATTTCAATACTGTAGATAAAAACGTGCTCAAAATCTTGCAAGATTTCTCGAGATTTTGAGGCGATTATGTTACCCGGCGGCATTCTTTGATTCACAAGGCTATAATTACTGCGCCTCGCCTACAAACCCTGCTTGAATTTGTCATTGGAAGGCTGCCAGTCAGTGAACTGCTTCCCTTTTGGCACAGCTCCGCCTGGTAGCTGCTGCCACTGGCCCTTGCAGGTCTGTGTGTTTGAAGCCCTCCTCCACCCGCAGGCACCCACCTGCGCCTCATCCCTGGTGGTCCAGTGGGGAGCATATCTGCTCTGCTACTGCTCTGCCATCTGCCTCTCTGCTTTCTGCCTTTTTCTAATCTGATCTCAATTTTACCTTCCTTTCATTATTTCTGCTTTTTGTCACTTTCTTTCACTTTTGTCACTTTTTCTCTTTTTGCAACTTTTTTCTCTCTATGTCCCTGCCGCTGCTCATCTCCCGCAGCCCCGCCTTCTCCAGCGCCGCTTAATTGCTTCCCTCCTGCACCTCATCCCTGGTGGTCCATTGCGAAGCATCTCTGCTGCTGCTCTGCCCTATGTGTCTCTCATTTCTGCCTTTTTCTCCTCTGATCTTTTTTATACCTTCCTTTCATCTTTTCTGCTTTTTGTATCTTTCTTTCACTTTTTCTCTTTTTGCGCCTTTTTTCTCTTCGTGTCCCTGCTGCTGCTCGTCCCCTGCAAACACGCCGTGGAGATCTGGGATCTGCTTAATTCCCTCTACCATGACCTCGCCTTCCTCATGGAAACCTGGATGAACACCAGCTTAGCCCTGGACATCCCCAAGGTCATCCCAGACAGCTACAAAATCATCCACAAGGACCGTTCCACCCGAACAGGAGGAGGCATCGCCATTGTACACAAAAACAGCGTCCACATCACAACCAGCTCGGACGACAACACGACCACCATGGAGCACCTCCACTTCCAGATCCAAACCAACCCTCCGCGGCACCCTCATCTACAGACCTCCTGGACCCCACCCCCTTTCAGGGACTCCCTAGTCGACTTCATCGCAAACCACGCTCTCGTCTCCACGGACTACATCCTCCTCGGAGACCTCAATTTCAACCTGGACAACCACAACAAATCTTCCTTACTGGACAATCTCGCCCCCATCGGACTCAAGCAACTGGTCACCTCTCCAACCCACTCAGCAGGACACACATTCACCCACATCTTCTCCGCAAGCACCAACATCTCCGTTAGCCACACTTCTAAACAACAGTGGACCTACCACTGCTGCGTCCATTTCTCCTTCACCAAACCCACCCTACACCAGCATGCCCACCACCACCCACACAGAAGCTAGAACAAGGTCACCAAAGACCAACTCACCACCACCCTCACTGCAACCCCACCACTGACATCCACAGAGGCCAACGCCTCTGCATGCAACCTCCATTCATGGATCTCCAACTGGTCCAACACACTGCCCACCCTCAGGATACCCTCAGGTTCTCTCCCTCCCTCCAAGAGTCTAGGTGCACCTGCAGACAGCTCAAAAAAAGATGGAGAAGCAGCAAGGCCTCAGCGGACCACGCAGCCTTCAAAACCACAGTCACCGAACACCACCTACTCATCAAACCAACTAAGAAAACGGCCATACATGAACACATCAACACCAACGCACACAACAGCAAACTACTCTTCACAGTGGTCAAAAAGTAAACCACACCCGACACAGAGACGACACACATTCCTCCATCCCAAGACCTCTGTGACAACCTCGCCACTTTTTTCCACTGCAAGATCAAGGCGATCTGCGACAGGTACACTAACCAAAATCCACTGACCCCAAGTGAAACCACCACACCCAATGGGCCCAGACCCCAGCAGACCCTTCTCAATTGGACCTCCCTCATCACTGACGATATCCTCAAGTTCATAAAGAGCACCCACTCCAGAGCCCCCTTGGATCCTTGCCGTCATCACATATTCAACAGAGCCAGGGCCTCCATCGCACCCAAACTTTGCCGCACAATCAACTGCCCCATTGAATCCGCCACCTTCCCTGAAGACTGGAAACACATCGAGATCAACCACCTACTGAAGACACTATCTGAGAACCCGATGGACCTCAAGAACTACAGACCCATCTCCCTGCTCCCCTTCCCAGCGAAAGTCAATGAGAAGGCCATCAACACCCAACTCTCATCGTATTTAACAACATCCTGGACCTCTCCCAATCTGGATTCAGAAGCAACCACAGCACCAAGACCGCTTTCCTCGCTGCCATCTGCATCCTCCTCGATAGAGGTGAAACCGTGGCCCTTATCCTCCTGGACCTCTCAGCCGCTTTCGACACCGTGTCCCGCAACATCCTCTGCAATAGACTTCATGACACCGGCATCCACAACAAAACCCTCGACTGGACCTGCTCCTTCCTCTCTGGCCGAACACAGAGAGTCAGACTTCCACTTTTTCTCTTAGAAGCCACAGAAATCAACTTCAGGGTGCCACTGGGCTCCTCCCTGAGCCCCATCCTTTTCAACATGTACATGTCCCCGCTTGCAACAATCATCAAAAACCACAGACTCAACATAGTCAACTATGCAGATGACATCCAGCTGATCCTCTCCCACTCCGACGAACCCACAGCCACCAAGAACAACTTCCATAGCGGAATGCAGGCAGTAGCCACCTGGATAAAGGACAGCTGCCTCAGGCTCAATTCAGACAAGACCGAAGTCCTCATCCTGGGCCCATCACCTCTGCCTGGGACGGCTCTTGGTGGCCCACAGAGCTCGGAATCCCACCCCCACACATTACACACGAAACCTTGGCACCATCCTGGACTCCTCGCTCTCACTCAAACGCCAGATCAACACTGTCTCATCCTCCTGCTTCCACACGCTCCACCAGCTCCGAAAGATCTTCAAGGAGATCCCCACTGAGACAAGGAAAACAGTCACCCACACACTCGTCAGCAGCAGATTCGACTACAGCAGCATACTCTATGCCAACACCACGAAGAAACTCCAAAAGAAGCTGCAAACATCCAAAATGCCTCCGCCAGACTCATCCTGAACATCCCTCGCAGCAGCCACATCACCGACCACCTGAGAGACCTCCACTGGCTGCCGGTCAACAAAGGATCAACTACAAGCTCCTCACACCTAAAAAGCCCTCCACAACATCGGACCCTCATACCTCAATCTCCGCCTCTACTTACACCCCCCCCACCAGACATCTCCGCTCTGCCCATCAGGTCCTGACCACCATCCCACATATTCGCAGGACCACCGCTGGAGGAAGATCCTTCTCCTACCTTGCTGCAAGGACCTGGAACTCCTTTCCTCTGCATCTCAGGCAATCACCATCTCTGCCTCAATTCAGGAAGTACCTCAAGACCTGACTCTTCGACTGAACAGCAGACCCCCCTCACAGCGCCTTGAGACCCTTATGGGTGAGTAGTCGCACTCTACAAAACCCTGATTAATTGATTGAAGGCTAAGAGTTGGAGCCTGTAGTCCTGGATTGTTCCGACTCGCCCCACCTGGAATAGACCAGCCAATGATGTCCCGCATACTTCTTGGAGCACATCCTTCTGGCTCGTTGAGGACCCGATTCCTGGACTGCCATCCAAAAAAACCTGCAGGGACAGAAAATACAACATAACATTAAAGAACAGATACCGGCACGCTCTTCGCATGTACTGCCCAAGGTTAGAGCACTAAACCCAGCTGAAAGTGAAACCCACAGCAAACCTGCTTCTAATTTGTGAGAAACGTCGCCATAGCCTTTCTAGAACTCAAAAACACCAAAGCCGAATTTCCTCAGGCAGGAAGGATTAAATTTAGTCTTTGTTCTTGAACAACTAATCCTAGAGCCCTACCCCGCAGTGAACTAGCCTAACTTGAAACCATTTTCCAAAGGACCTGTAGCCCGGAAATACCCTGAGACAGCATCAAGGTGAATCTGGCAGGACCTCAAATTCTCAAAAATAAACTAGACAGACTCTTATCTACAAAGGTGCTATTTCTCCTAAATTGGTTTGAAAATGATAAATAGCAATTAAGAGGGGCAATCTGTTTATTGTGGCGCTATAAATTTGCCAACTGTTTGATTACTGTTCCTAAGGAAGAGTAAACATTCCCCAATCTAGAAAATATGGGAAGTCTGAAGTCAAGATGGACCCTTTCCCTGGATAATCGGAAGGAACCAGAGCGACAAGAAGGCTGTCTCATATTGGTTGGTATCTCTCTCGCTCTCGCTTGTCCCATCTCCCATTCCCCCTGGAACATCTGCTGTCTCCTGGTATCTAATAAAGGAGTAGAGAATTGTTCTGAGGTGGTGTGGGAGGAAGTACTTCACCCCTGCGCAACACCTGGATATACCAGGGAGTGGCAAATCGACACCAGCAAGTGGTATGATTCATAGTTTGAGACCCCTAATCCTCGCAGAGAAGTCTGCATTTTAAGCGTTTTCAAAGCTATTCTGTGTTTGTCATTCCATATAGATGTCTGGAGTGAGACAATTTTTTTTTAAACATTTTGCAGGGATGGTAAGTGGTTGGGTGGTGAAGTAGTAAAGCAAACGAGGAAACATGATGAGTCCTATGCTCAGGTGCAGCCGGCACGGGGAAGAGCGGTGGGGCGGGGCAGCGGGGGAGGAAGTCGACAAACAACAAAATAGGTAAAATTAAATAAAAAATAAAAATAAAATCACTTACCTTTTGCTCGCTGAGTTTGTCGATGTGGTGAGTGCAAGGTAAGTGGTTTTATTGATTTTTTAATTTAATTTTACCTATCCCGTCATTGCCCCACCCCTCTTACCTGTGTGGGCCGAGCCTGCCATGCTCCCAATAGTGATAATCTCAAGTTATATTTAAAACCCAGCATTACTCATCAGCGATCTAATAGCCTTAGCAATATTGGTCTCAATGAATTCCTTATCCTGTGCATTATCTGTATGCCCAAGTACTTGAATATGCATGACATCCACCTTGACCTCATACCCTTTTCACAATCTTGTGTCTTTATTTGTTGGTCCAATCAGCAAGATCCATTTCTTGGCCCAGTTAGCCTTCAGACCTGACATTCACCCAGAATCTCATTTGTGTCCTTCAGGCCTTACAGGGCATTCCTCAGGATTATCAGGATGTCATTTGCGTAAGGGGAAATGATGTGTGTTCTTTCCTGATTTTATTAATATCTAGGTCAGAGTATCACTGCTAATGGTTCCATTGCCATTGCAAATAATAGTGGGCAGCTACTATGCACTCTAAGACCTCCAGAATTGATCTCCCTGTCTTTACCCTTGCCCTAGGAAAGAACTAACAAAGAACATCCCACTAACTGTGTCAAACTTTCTCAAGGTCCACAGAGACGACCACAGGTTCCTGGGCCTCATCTGCTGGTGAGACTAAGATTTGCAATAGGCTTTTAATGTTGGACAACATGATACGTCCTGCTCTGAAGCCCTCTTAACGTGGTGAACCAGGCCTGGTAATATCCTAAGGACGAGGGAGTCTATAACTTTGCTTATAATCAATGTTCAGCATAGATAATGGCCTCTATACCTTTTTATCTCTTACTTCTTGTCCTGATTTGGGCAGGGGAATGATCAAGGCATCCTTTGTCATGTCAGGCAATTTCTGATTTTGGTACACCATTCCTTACAGTTATAGTAATTTGGGAGCAAATTTGTTGGCACCTGTCCTGTAAAATTCAGTCAGCAGTCCATTTAATTCAAGCATCTTGCCAGGCACCTGGCCAGCAATAGCCATCCACGCTTCCTGCTTCTTTATTGGGCCATTAATAGCTTTACTCTTTTTGGGTGATAAATGCCTCAGAATGCTGTGTACCAGATATTCTGCCATTACCTTATCCTCCACATTATCCCCTTTTGAGTAAAGGTTGGCATAGTATTCATAAAAAACTTATATTTATTTTGATTTGCAAGTGTTTTAACTCATGTGTGCAGTGATGGGCACACCTATCTACTCTGGCTGAATTAGCCAGGCAAGGAGCCTCCTAGCCCTGTTGCCCATGTAATGTCTAGTGACCATGTATGCCTTGCAATAATGACACTTGGCTGAGGCGGCAGCAATGCATGCCTCTCTTTTGCTAGTCTAAGGTCATCTTTAGCGGCCATTGTTACCCTAATGAGAAAATACTATCTCCTGTGGAGCTTAAGTCTGACTCAAGTTCTCCACACTCCGCGTGCTGATCTCATACAGTGGTACCTTATCAAGACCTTGAAAGCCTTCCATTGGATGGATGCATCTGTCGCTGTGCCCTCATTCTCCGGAAAATACCTACCTATCTCTTCACCAATTGTGTCCCTGAATGCTGAGTCTTCTAATGCTACAGGTTGAATCTCTAGAAGGGAATAGCCGTTCTGGTATGTCCTCATGTTAGGTGCAGGAGGAGTGGAGTGGGAACTGAGTGTCTGCTACCGAAGTACTCCGGCATGTGACACTAGTGGGGACATGCTTTTGGTGCAGTAGATCTTATCAAATCTGGCGTGAAGGTAATACATGCATGGAGGGAAAAAAAAACAAGCATTTGCAATGCAATCGGTCTCGCCTTTGGGACCTGATGTGTATTTAGCTATGCAGCACATTAGCCTGGGTGCTGAAACATCTACTATTCTTTAACATGGAGGAAAAATAAGCACCAAACTACATGACACGCCAGGTATGGGAACACATGGAGAGAAATATTGCCTTTCAGCGGGAAATGGTATAGTCCAAAGCTCTGTTCTTAATATAAAATCAGGGCCTTCGGTGGTCATATCACTGAAAATACAAGGTTTGAAAAAAAATATTATTGTCAACGGGTGCTCATGGAAGACAATTTCTATGGACTGGAATCTAGAGAATGCTAAAGTGATTCTGGTATTTTAGTGACCTCTGCTGGCCGTTTTCTATCAAGAAAGTTAAATATAGGCAGTTGCCAGAAAAATAAAACAAAGTCCCTAAGCAGAAAGCAATTCTGGTATTTTACTGACCTCTGCTGGTCGTTTTCTATCAAGACAGTTAAAAAGAGGCAGTTGAACAGAAAAAAGTCCCTAAGTGGAAGCAGACAAGTCCTAGGGCTGATCTCCAGAGCTCACAAAGTACATACACATATAAGTATATACTAAAGTATATACAAGAGGTCTCGAATGCTCGACCAAAAAAATCTGTAAACTCTGGGTTAGCTGATCACCAAGCATCATCTGCCTCTCAGTAGGTTCGCCACTCTCATAGTGCTTGAGCTGCCCATAACATGCTGGCATTAGGTAGCGGTGGGTATGACCTACCCGTGAACACGTCTTCAACCCTGTTATAATCCTAAAGAATCATTAGCGTGCCGGCAAAGCTGGTCAGCTCTATTGTAACACATCATAGAACGAATGAGCACTTTGTTCTGCATTAGGGGCATATATATTACCTAGCAGGACATGTACACCATCAAGCTTCCCCAGCAGAACTACAAAGTGACCTTCTGGATCTTTTATGCATTTTACCATTTTATATGGCACCCCTGGTTTAACCACACCAGTGCAAATGCCAAGTATGTGGTGCAGAAGAGCTGCCCTCTTCCCCTCCTCTTGAGCTAAGCACTTTGGTCTGCAGTTGAGTGTGTCTCTTTGACAGAGCAATATCAATCTCCCTCCTTCTCAGATAGATCGAAATGTTCTGTCTTTTGGTAATTTTGTTTAGCCCCTTGACATTCCAGGTTAGAGCTTCATAATTATTCAAGCTGCAGGGCTGCAGTAGATTTTCAATACTCAAACTAATCTATACCCGTCGAAACAATTAACCAGGTCAACTGAGTGTGCTCTTCTAAATAGGTAAAAGGGAAGAGCTATTGAGGTGAGAAATGTGTCTATGGGCTAGTTACCCTCGCTGTGTCACTGGTAACCCCCAGCAAAATGTACTTTCTGTCCTCATAATTCATTGTATTGCTGACCGACCACCGTTCTCACATAATGACCGGTACTCATTGCAGCATCAGCGCATAGGCTCGTGGGCTACGATTTTTGAGACCAGAAAGATCCAGTCTTCATCACTTTCTGCAATATGACGTCACTGTCTCTACAGTTTAAGATTTGCACCACCACTGTTCTAGGGAGGAGCCGTGGGGGCCTGACCTGCATCCTGTGGGTTCACTCTAGCAGAAAGAAATTTGAATGGCCCCAGGTTGCCACATCATGTTGCAGCCAGTTCTTCAAATAAACAACCATGTTTGACCCTTCTGTGCTTTCTGGAAGCATCCTTCCTCCCAGCAGCAGAAACTTTTTATGTGACATCTTTGCTTCTCTGTTTTGCTACTGGACCAGTACGTGACAGGCAAGAGAACATTATAGCATGAATGTAGGTCATTTTCAAGTCAAAATCAGTCCATATGCACTCAGATTCCATACGTTCATGGGAATTAAAACACATTCTCAACTGCGTTAAAGGCATTTTACCCAATCTGTGAAGGTTATATACATTCTATGCAGATGTTGATACTCACATTGTACCAGTAGTCGAGTTACAAAACACTACTGGCAACAAGTCATTGCACCTATACCACTGTGAATCCATCATCTCAGAACTCAGGTGCTTGCTCTAAATTCCCCAGCCCTAAAAGTATCCCTGGCAATGACCATTATTATCACAAGTGCTGAAAACGGTTACATGCTGTGATGTTGAACTGCCTGGCAGGTGTTCTGTGGTGAATGCGGTGAAAGTTACTTTCAAACCCAAAATCCAATTGGATGTTACACTCAAAGACGAACCACTGTACATAATAAAATTGTATCAGGTACAGTTGCACTGGTTTGCTGAGAGCATACGTGGTGTAGTTTTAGTGTGTTTCTGGACATGACGTGGCATAATTAAGGCTGCGTTTACATATGAATTCTCTCTGCCTAAGGGAGAGGTGTGGGCACAGTCCAGGAAACATTTCCTCTGGAACAGGTTGCTTCCTAATCACTGAGCGTGTGGTAATTGCTACCACTGAAAGCAGTACATGATATTTGTTATGAAATGTACCGTGATGGTTAAAGTGACACGTGGTGAATCAGAGGATAGTCAGGGGCGCAGACCAGCCTCGCGCACACGCTTACGTATCCTGCCTCAGGTAAGCCGCTTGCTAAGACGCATGGTTTCCTGGCACGAGGCGTGGGAGGATAATGGCACTTACTGCGTCACCAGGAAGAGAACTCCGCACTACTAGAGTGAGGCAAGCTCACACAGAAACCCCAAAGAAAATCTGGATATCCGGCTGGTGTGCAAAGCGGCGGTGAGTTTTGAAAGGACACTCGGGAAGCACGCAGACTACAATTCTTTCCCTTGAGCTTCCTTGTTGAGTGTTGTTGGTAAAAGTAAAAATCTCTTATTACCATAGGTGGCAATTAAACTCTAGAGTATTTGGGCCCTATGACCATCAGGTGCCTGGGGCACCAGGGCAGTCAGGAGTTACTGGGCTCCAGTTGCGTCAATTGGCCTTGATCACCGCTGGTGTCCTGGGGGCCACAGTACTACTGGACGCCAAATTGGTGAACCAAGTACTCCTCCATCACACATGACTCTCCCAGGGCAGTGAGACAGAGCAGCCAAGGCTGATTCAAGGAGTCGAGATGGAGGTGGGTTAGACATGCAGAGTACAGTATACTCCATAATACCAGCAAATAAGATCAACGTCCAGTCAGTGCTTTATTTTATAAAAGAAAAGTACTTTGATACACACAAGAAAAATATACTAAACATACAACTAAGATACACTCGGCGAGAGATCTGACCCCAAACAGTCATATGGTTGCTATAGATGCTAAGCACTATGAAAACAGTTTACATTGCATTATATAGACTATATTGCACAGGGATTCTATCGAAAGCTAGAGCAATGGTACCAATACTTGTATTGCAGGGGTGTAGTTTCAGCTACTGCTATGAAGTCAAATGTTCCGGATCCACCCACTGCCCCACCACCCAAAGCAACAGAAGTGCCCATGCTTCCTTGGAAAGGATACCACTCTGATGGTGTCAGGTGTCAGCATAGGGGGGCCTTTTGTCTTGGTACAGTTACTGGAGTCCAGTAACCACTGGGCTAGCTTTAGAAGGGTGTTGGCTGAGCTAGTTGC
The DNA here is from genome assembly GCA_963921515.1 of Calotriton arnoldi. Taxonomy (NCBI): domain Eukaryota; kingdom Metazoa; phylum Chordata; class Amphibia; order Caudata; family Salamandridae; genus Calotriton; species Calotriton arnoldi. The sequence continues at coordinate 2,842,568 of CAWUFW010000485.1, read as the reverse complement.
AGCAGGGTGGTGGCACAAAAGAGGTGGAATCCTGATTACAGAGCCGGCTGGTCATTGTCTAGACTTTGTAATAGCACGGCACCCATGGGGACGGTGCTACCTGCTACTAGTTCAGGACAAACAAGGACAAAGCTGGAGACTATGCAAGTCCTGGGGCAGGGGCAAAGGGCTCAAATGGTAAGTTCTTTAACAGAGCATTCTTTCCCCAGCTAAATATGGTAACTGGAAGCACCCACAGGCTCTCACAGCAGAGGGGAGAGGTCATGGGCGAAGCAGCCTCACCTTCAGTGATAACACAGAGCTTCCCCCATCTCCCTTGATGTTGATGTGCAGCACGTTTCCTTATCTTGAGCAGCTTCTTGAAGTCTCCTTGTGTTCCAAAGCTCAAATAGCCTCCACAAGCCTCAGACAGCTCGTTCTCTGCAGGTATGCTGCTTGGTGAGCTGAAGCCCAGCTCCTTCTGTCATACTGTCAAATTCCTTTCACTGGTAATCCATTACAGAGACACCTTCTAAAGTTCAAACCTTATCCCCCTGTCTGAAAGAAGGATGGCAATCCAAGCCCTGGACTCCACTCCTGGATCTCAGCTTCCTCGATGACCCATTGTATGTGCCTTGTCAGAAAAGAAGAACAGCCTTGAACAACCAATTGGCCGATGAAGGCAGATGTTTATCTTTGCCTGAGTGACACGCTACTCCATACAGAGGTCCACCACTTTTGCATCCTGAATACCCGCCAATCCTGGGGCATATTTCCTGCATTTTCTCTGTGAGGAGGGCTCTCCCAGGGATGTTGATTCACCAAAATTCCAGGGGTAGTGGAAGTGACATCACATGCCCTTTGACCCCAGTGACATCACAGGAAGTTACACCATATGGCGTTGATGTTTTTCCCGCCATGATGCTACGTGACCTTTGACCCTGGTGATGTCACAAGGAGTACATCACTAAAGGTATTAATTCTACACTTAGTGCAACATTAATAAATTAGATATACCACTCATACTTTTATCAAACACCCCATTTTTTAATTACCTTTACCATCCCCTACCCACCTCTAAACCCTAAAAACGCCCTCACCACCCTATATCCTACCCACCCCTAAACCCCAAAACACCCTTACCACCCAATTCCCCTACCCATTCCTAAAGCCTACAAACATCCTTACCACCCTATACCTCTAAACCCTAAAAACACCCTTATCACCCAATGCCCTTACCCACCCCTAAACCACCTTTACCACCCAATACCCCTACCCACTCCTAAACTCTAAAAACACCCTTACCACCAAATACCTATACCACCCCTAAACCCTAAAAACACTTAAATATAGCCACTTTGTTATCCTGGGTGATCTAAACCTTCACATGGATAGACCAATGGATACGGAAGTCATCTCTCTGAGTGAGACTCTTTCAGCTCTTAACCTCTTTCTTTATGTGCCTTGTACTACGCATAGGGCGGGACATACCCTAGATCAGGTGTTCTCTAATGTCAAGCTTGAAGTGGACCTTCCTGTACCTTTGATTAAGACGGATCACTGTCTAATTAGTTTTAGATGGCCAATCTACCAGAAAAATGGTCAAAAATATTCCAGTGTTGTGGCGACAAGGCATAGAGCTTTTCACAGAATTTCACCGACCGATCTGGGGATGCCCTTGAAACTTCTGCCCCTTTTCTATCAGGGAATCCAGAAAGGGACACACTCCAGCTAGAATTTTGCAGAGTATAAATGTGTTAGCTCCTATGATGATACGAAACTCAAATAAAGCAAAGCTTTCTGCCCCCTGGTTCAATGAATTATTAAAAACTAGTAAAAAAGCTTGTAAGTGTTTGGAAAGGAAATGGTGGAAAAACTATAGTTTGGAGGACAAACTTGATTATAAGTTGGCTTTAAAGGCCCACTACATTAAAGTTAAGGCAACGAAAAAAAGCTATCTGGAAGATAAAATCGAGACATCAAATAATAAAGGAAAGGAGATTTTTAAAATTGTCAAAGCCTTTTCCAATCCTGAGTCCACTACCAGAGATCATCCACTATCGTGGGAATGGACCAACCAAGCGGGCTGAATTCTTCCCCCCCAAAAAAATCGTGATTATACAGAACTCGTTCGCTAGGATACCTCAAGCTGATAACTTCGATATAATAGTTTCAGGTATGGGGCAGCCCTCCGGGGAAACTCCTTCTCTTCTGCAAATACCCCAGTTGCCACTAGAAGAATCACCGTCTATCATCAAGGGACTAAAATCGGGATCTCCTGCTGATCCTTGTCCAGCTCAACTTTTGGCATTGGTGGCCACGGCCATAAATTCAGTGGCTAATAAGGTTCTCAGTACCTCAATGGATGCTGGGTGTTTGCCTTCTATACGGAAACATGCTAAAATCCTCCCGCTACTAAAAAAACCTTCTGCTGATCTTAAAGTTCTAGCTAATTACAGGCCTATATCCCTACTTCCGGCCTTTATCAAGGTGATGGAAAAACGTGTTAATGCAGTCATTTCGGACTATGTGGAAAACAAAAATCTGCTGCATAGTAGCCAATCAGGCTTCAGATCTAGCTGCAGCACAGAAACTACCTTGTTGGAGGTTACAGAACATATCAAAGAGCAGTTAGATCAGGGGGGAAGAGCTGTCCTAGTATTGTTGGACCTGTCAGGGGCCTTCGATATGGTCCTGCATGCTAAACTCTTGGAAAGGATTGAGAAGCTAGGTATCGGCAGTACTGCTTTAAAGTGGCTAGCCTCCTTTCTGGAGGACAGAAGTTAGGAAGTCTGGACTGCTCCTTTCACTGCTATCATTCCTAATTTGAAATTGGGGGTCCTGCAGGGCTCTGCTCTGAGCCCTACACTTTTTAATATGTATATGACCCCACTAGCATCATTCGCTGAAGCATGCAGGGCTAAAATAATATCGTACGCAGACGACACCCAGCCGCTCTTCACCTGTGAAAAAGGTGCAGACTTTGAGGGGGAGAAGGTTAGAATGTGCCTCTCTAGGGTGTTCAATTGGTTGGCGAGGAACCAATTTAAGTGTAAACCCGAGAAATCAGAAATTTTTTTTTTTGGTGCACCTCACCCTGAAGAGTGGAGACTCTGGTGGCCTTTGCACATGTCTCCACCACCTACTGCTCAAAACACAGTCAAAGATCTGGGCATTTTTATTGACAGCTCTCTCTCGATGAAACATCAAATCCAAACGGTAGTAGGCACCTGTTTTGGTCTACTACGAATGCTGAGGAAATTCTTACCTCTGCTATCATTGACCACTTGAAAACTGTAGTCCAGGCCCTGGTTATTTCCAGACTGGATTACGCGAATGTCTTGTACCTGGGTTTGCCTGACTGTCTCCTTAACCGCCTGCAAGTAGTTCAAAATGCAGCAGCAAGATTGGTCCTCATTTTAAATCCCAGGTCCCATATGTCCCCTCACCTCAGTGCCCTTCACTGGCTGCCAGTGAGACAGAGGATCAAATTCAAGGCTTTTGTGCTTACTTTCAAAGCCTTACATGGCATGGGTGCCAGTTACATCAGGAAGAGAATATCTCATTATACGCCATCCAGAACCCTGAGGTCTTCATCCAATCACCTGGCCTCTATACCCAGAATTTGCCGGGCTTGATCCGGAGGGAGATCCTTTATGTTTCTGGGAGCCCAAACCTGGAACCATTTTCCGGCAACCCTCAGAGCCACAACGGATCTGGCTATTTTTAGGAAACAACTTAAAACTTGGTTATTCTGCAACTACGGGGCGCAGGGGAAAGTGGAGAGCTGCCTATTAGCGCCGGGATACTCTTGCTCAGTAGCCGTGCGCTTTACAAATGCTAGTTCATTCATTCATTCCCACATAATACCCCGACCCACCCCAACCCCATAATATATATACATATATAAAACACACACACACCTACCTTACATATACTTACCATACGATGTAAAAGCATGTGTTGTTCAGGCATATTTGTGGTAAAGGCTTGCGTTTTAAAGGCAATGCCTGGTAAAGGCATTGCATGGTATTATCCTTGTTGTAAAGGCTGTTTCCCTTCTCTAACATGAATCTTACATCTTCCTTTGTCAGGCTGCTTCTTCAATAACTCCCCTCTTACCTCCACCTTTCCTAGTTATGATCTCAGCTCACTCTTGCTCCTGTTTCATCTCACACTACTCTAAAAAATTAAAAGCTTGAAATCCGCAGAAGGCCCTATACTCTGGGGAAAGATGTCAGGCTGGATGTTTCACCATCTCATAGACACCCTGCTGAATGATCTAGGTTTGTTGCACTTCATGCACCCCCACACACATCAAAGGCAAGCCACAGATTAAGGGCATTTTGACGATGACTCCCTGTACCTCCGCATCACAGATACCCAGTGCATGGGTAGATCTGTGAGATGGGGGTTGGTGCAATTACTGGGCATTATGAGGTGTAGACTGAGGATACCTTCAGTAATGAGGAATTACGCAGAAAAACAGGGATATTACTCCCTATTCCCCTTGTAATTCCCTGTTTCTATACAAAATGTCACCCAGTATTTTCAGCTGTTAATAGTGGCTAAAATGTTTGAGTCAAATGCACTGGCTCAATTGAGTTATCATGGATCTTGTAACCCCAATTACATTGGCAACCGCTGCTACCGGCCCCAAAAGGATTACCATGAGACTTGCAATGAGGCCCTCAGAGAACTGACTTGCTGGAATTTCGTTCATCTCCAGGCAGCAGAGAAAATGAACTGTCCATGCAAGTGGGTTATTACCCAGACCCCAGAAAGGCTCTATATCTTCCTTGTAAGGAAATGCGCAGCATGGGGGTCTATCCAGCCCTCCTTGTTTCCTGCTTTTACAGTGGCGGCTGGTGACATTTGAAAGTGGTGTGGCGTAAAATGATTGTCATACTGCACCGAAGCGAGCGAGCGCAGCAAGCGAGCCTGAACAACCTAAGGGGGTTCGGGGGGATTCTTCCCCCGTGAAAATTTTGAAAAAAGAGTGGACAAATGGTGCATTTTCAAGCAAATTTGAGAAAGCAGGAAGGCTAATAAAGCAATTGTGAAAGTGCAGTTATAACATTAATAAAGAGATGTCATATAACATAGGTAGCTGCTTATTCAGTATAACCACAGAGCTTCATAACAGACTTCCAGATACAATGCATTTCTGAGTACCTCACAGATGTTTTTTATTTAACAAACAACTAAACAGGTCGCAAACTAGCAGCATTCAACATATTGTTCACTTTTTGTAGATAAAATCAGCACGTCTGTCTTTAAGAGCAGCAAACTTTTCAATAACTTGAACGTTAAAGTCTGGGATTCTTTTAACTAGGTCGCTCTCTACAAGAATCCAAGGAACTGACGACCGGTCCGCTTATTGAGGTGGCCGGTTCTACTTCGGGAAAACCCATTAATCCTGGGATTCCCTATGGTCATCCACTAAACTACGCTTCTGATTTTATCTTATTTAAGCCCTGATGAAGTTCCACACACTGTAAAGTGGGAACGAAACGCGTTGGCTGTCTGTCGCAAAAGAAAATGAAATAAAGAATAAAAAGTTGAAGAACAAACCAACACCAGATTGTGCTACTTAATTTTCGGTGCACCTTCAATTGAATGTATCATATTTTGCAAAGTGTTCACTTTGCAATAATGCTGCACTCACCAAATGTTTTGTGAAAGAAAAACGTTCTTGTGCATGCACAATTATAATGTCACATATCTCCTTTGCAATTCGGACCAGACTGCTGATGTTTTTCCTGCGGTTTGAAAAAGTAGAATCCTTTGGCAGTTTGCTGTCTAAATTGTCAACCCCATCTCTCACTTTGCTCATGCTGGTGACAAACATACTGGTATCTCTTTGCACAGAGACAGTATCTAGGGCTCGTGATTGTAACTGGTTGTATAATATGTCGACATAAAACATTATTTCATGAAATAAAAACAGAAAGAACTGAAACTCTCTGTCTTGTAGTGTTCTAGCAAAGCCACAGGCTTCATTCTGACTTTTGTAATCAAAGTCTTCATTGGCTTCTATGGCGTCAAAACATTTCTCAAGCTCCTCCCTATGTTGATATATTAAGTTGATTGTACGTATGTTAAAGTTCAACGAGTTGAGGGTCCCCTTGGAAGCCTTTTGTCCACAATCTCCTGAAGTACTTCCGTTCTTTTGGGGGGAACGTGAGAAGAATGCTGCCATGCCTCCTACATCGAGAAAGAAAATTTGTGTCTCGGAGATCTTTGATACTGCCTGTGCATAATAAGATTAAGTTGGTGGGCGTAACAGTGCACATAATGAGCATTAGGGTACACATCTCTAATTCTTTTCTGTACTCCACCAAGGCTTCCACTCATTACGGACGCACCATCATAGCTTTGTGCGATAAGTTTTTTTTTTTGAGGCAGCTCTGGAAAAATGAAGTTCAGTTGATGCAGTATAGCTGAAGTAATGGTTTCTGCACTAGAGTCTCTTAAATGTGTGAAACCATAGAACCTCTCCACAACTTTACTGTCATTGTCAAGGTACCGAAAGACTAATACGGACTGTGTTTTTGTGGCCACATCAGTGGTGTCATCAGCCTGAATAGCCACAAAGTCTGTGTTTTGCACCTCTTGGACAATATGGCTTCTCATAATTTCTAGCATACACTCAAGGAGTTCATTTTGTATCGTTTTAGAGGTGCCCTTAAAGACTGTAGCACTTGCTAAATGTGCTTCCATTTCATTGTCTATGCTTGCTATTAAATCCACAAGGCCTCTGAATATTCCAGGATTTGAGGAACTTTCAGATTCATCATGGCCTCGCAATGCCAGTTCGAAAGCACCACAGAAACGAATGCAATCAATTATTTTTGATAGTATGTGTCTATTCCTATCAACTGCTTCATTGTGTTTCTGTATTGTTTTGCGGTATGCGTAGTTTATGTGGTGCTCAATCAGTGTGTCTCCCAACATTCCCAGTCTCGTCAGGTTTTCCATGTGGTTTCTTGTGTGTGCATGTTTCTTTATTTTGTCAGACAAATGCTTCAAGTCTATTACTCCTTGTTTTGTCCAAGGAATGTCACCCCCAAACAGCAAGCAGGGGAAGCAGAACAGAGAATTTTTTGATGCACACTCTGTAAGCCAATCAACTTTTGTATACCAGGTGTTTGAGAATGTACGTTTGTAAGCCTTTCCTCTGTCCTGGGAAATTTGTTGTAGTTTTAGGTCAGGCCGATCAGGTCCTAATTGCTTTATATTTAGTTTCTCTTCAAGTGTCCGTGCAAAGAATGACCTTGCAAGTAGCTGTTCTACTGTATTCATGCCGATGCTGGCCTTACCAATATTAAAGAAACCTGTCAATAATCAAAGTACAACGTATAAGGTTTGGTGCAATAATATCAAATTTCAGTATAAATACATATATCTTGTGCATTATCGCAATATATCTCCAACAGCTCCCCTTTGCACAACATGACTGCTAAAAATACAGCCTTGCTGCCTCTGTGTGCCATACTGGTTTCTGAAGGCACTGAAACAGACACTGCATGAGGGCCTTTTACAAGGCAAGGGATAGATAGTGCCTTTAACAACTGTTATTGCCCAAAGCACAGGGCTAAGGCTATTAGTAAATTCCATCCACTTAGGGTACAATGTTCAAAATGTGCACCCACCCCAACCACCATGTAGAGTGACCACATACATAGCCCTAACTCCAATGTAAAAAAATATAGCATCAGTTTCCTTACCTTTAACACTGGTGTTTGCTGGGTTGTAGCCGGGGTGAAAGAGCAGCAAAGGAGGTTGGGGCCTCTTGTTCTTCGCCCAAAAATTGCCCAAAAATTAGGTAATGCTTGTCAGACTTTACCAGGTGCTGAAAATAAAAATATAACAATTTATTTTTGAAACATTAGGATAATCAAACAAAGACTGGGGGAAAAAAACATAACGCTCTAATTTTTACCTTGCAGTTTGCATGCAGCTCTTAGATGATGGTTAATAGCTCACTGTTCTATGTTAGGATTTTAACTTACAAACTGCAAGTAACAAAAGGATCTCTCTGACAAAAGCAGTGACTCACTGACCTATTTACATTATTTGCATTTTCTTGTGATCTGCATCAGGTACATGTTCTTTGCAGCAGGCACATTAACCTTCTGCGCCACCTTTCCATGAATCAAAACTTCCACTAGACAAAACTCTGATCTCTCTCTAGGAAAAACATTAACCATCAGCGTTATCATGACATTTTTATTGTTTCTGAAAATTGCTAGAGGCCAGGAAGGTGGTAGCGAGTGCTTTTAGAACCATAATATACTTGCAACTCCATTCAAATTACGCACTAGACAAGAGAGCAATATGCTGCCTAAATAAAAAGTACCAACATCCTGGAAAAAGCAAAGTAAAGCATGTGAAATGTAAACAGGAAGAACATGGTTACCAATCCACCCATCAATCAGTCATTGCAGTACCCCAGGATTGGTGCACTTCCCCACCCGGGAAAACAATGCTGTTCAAAAAAAGACAAGAAAACAAAAGTACTGCTTCTCTGAAAAACTGGCACGAGACGGGCTCGCGCATGAAGTGGGGTAGGCCTGCTGCAGGAGATGGGCTGACTCTGGGGGATGTGAGGGGGCAACCTTGACACCTGGGGGACACCGCAGACTGTGAAGTGAATAAAATACGAGTCCTGACAGGCCAAGCGTGGGCAGATCCATTGCCATCCTATGGGGGCGGCGGCGGAGGTGGAATTTCGCACACATTGCTGTCCGTGAATACGGGAAAGGTAAGGTGAGCAAGATTAAGGAGTGCTCTGAAAAAAATGAACACAAACAAAAGGCAGGCAGAGGCGCCAGAAGCCATCTAAAAAGTATTTAAACACAGTTTTGTTTGGACCTAAGGCTAAGTGGCTTCAGTGCCCCTTCGGAGGTCAGCGCCTTGGGTGTGGGGCTGGGCCCAGCCCGCATGTGCTAAAGGCCGGCCCTGACCTCACACCCTGCCGGGCCTGCCTGCGGGTCCCTACAGGTGGGTTGACACTACCTGAGCGCCTCTTGTCCCTGAAGAGCGCGGGTCACTTGGCCGGCCGGGCCAGGGGGATCCCCTTTCCTCTCAAGGCACCCCCTTTCCTCTCACGCTGCTAGGCCTCGGTGGCTGCCGGGCCCCGGGCCTGTGTGTAAGGGGCCAGTGCCCCGTCTGTGACTGTCTCTCGCTCTTCTTGGCCCAGTAGCAGGTGCGGCCCTTCTCATCCCCGGCCCCGCAGGCCGCAGCTAGCCCCACATACAAGCCAGGGATGGCTCTGGATTAAACTAGGCCCCGTGGTCGTGGAGAGCCCGCAGCAGCACCGGGCGCGGGGCCTCTCACCTCCTCTAAGCCTCTCACACACAGGCCGGGCAGAGTGGTGCCTTCTCACCGGGGACTAGTGCGGACACCAGGAGGGGGCCGGAGAGCCAGGAGGTGCCACAGCCCAGTCCGTGGTGGTGCACAAGAGGGCGGGGCAGGAGTGGTGATGGGGGTGGGGGCGATGGAGAGACAAGGAGGGTTACTTCAGGAAGGGGCAACCGAGGCCAAGAGGAGGGCTTGGGAGGACATGGGCGAGGACCACGAGGGACGCCTGAAATAAAATAAGATCAACCACTTACTTCCCACTGACGAATTAGTTCCGGATTTGCTGTAGACAAACGTCCTAATCTGCCGGACAATCACACAGCGTGACGAGCCGAGGGACAAGTCAACTGCAACTAGTAGGCACTGAACACAAGGTGTGTCGTGTGTGTGGCGCGGTCTGCTGTGACGGCCAATCACTGTCTGCGTGTATTCACATAAGCCACAGTGATTGGTCATACTTTTTCACAGTGCCACCCATGCGCGGCACCCATGCCTATTATGCCTCAGACTGCGCGGCGTGAACGCGTGCCTCTCAGCCAATCCAGACGCTGCTCCAGCAGCGCCAGGATTGGCTTGAGCGGGGATACTCCCCGCCCATTAGGAGATCGAGTGCTGCGGCATGAAGCAACCCTCGCTCTCCTAATGTGCAGGCTAGTGTGCATGTTCGGGCTGGTCGGAAAAATGACCAGCCCAAAACCGAACATGCGCACTATTGCTGCTGCGCTTAGTGCGGTAGACCGTCCCATCACTGTCAGTCAAACCCTGAGTGCTGCCCGCCCCCACCCCTTCTGCGTCCTGATTGCCTCGGCCGTGGCCCGGTGACCGGCCGGCCCTGATCAATTAACTTAGAATGAAGTTGACTTGTTGTTTACTGTAACAATGAATGGGGCCATGTGGCATTAGTGGGGCAACGCCCCACCGCCCCAATGGACGCACCGCCACTGCTGCTTTTGTAAGTGTTGTTTGCTTTTGCAGAAAAAGGGCAACAATAAACAGTGGTAACCAGCACCTTGGGGGCAGCTGTGGAGATGTTTGTTACAGCTTTGCATGACAGCATCCTTTTAATTCATTACTTTCTGTATTGCATTTCAGAATGTCTATTTCACAAAGCAATAATTTTTGAAGTTTGTTAGACAGTCTAATAAACTAAAATGTTCCAGTTCGGGCGTTGCACTGAAAAGTAAACAGGACTCATTAGTGTCCCACTTTCTTTCGGTTCCTGGCACTACTTTAGCAGCTCTGGGGCTACAAAGGGAGTGCCAGGGTTCGTGAGGGTACGTTTAATGACATCCATGAAAAGTCTCTCTGACCTCGAAGTAGTCTCCCATAGTGCTCTCTTTTTGACTTGCAATTAAGAGCTAAATATTAAATCAACTCTTACACGGTTAAAGGAAATCCTGCTAAAAAGTAGCTCCTTTGGTATTCCTGGTCACCAAAAGGCCTGTCCCTCAAGGGTGAAATTTCCAGTTGCGGGAAAACAGGAGCATTGTTTTACCATCATAAAGCCTTAGGGTGTATATTTTGTGCTATATAAATATTTTACTAAAGCATTAAGGAGTGCGTGGTTGCTGAATACTGCAGGCTGCAATGGAGGCCACAAGAAAGTCCCCGGCCGTTGTGGAGGTTCTGTTTTTTCCCCCTTTCATTTAAAAAAAATCCATGCCAGCTTTTCAATTCATGAAGCTGCCAGTTTTAAAAACAAAGTTTTTAGAGCCTCCTCACAACTTCTCACACCTGAGTGATTAATTATCACTAAAAGGCCCTGATTAAGAGTTGAGCAGATTTCCCGTGTGGAATCGCTCCACTCAATCATGAGTAGGCTGTTGTTTTGACACCTGGATTTACCACGTGCTGGGACAACAGACCATATTTTACCAAATGAAAAATCCTGCTGGCAAAATTGTATTAGGAAAGGACTGCATAACAGCCTGGACCAATTTCCGGCCCAGCCTCACTCTCAAGCAAGGTGTGGAGGAAGCATGTGATGATCTCCCACAATCCAAAATCTTCCTTTTACCCTCCCACCCTTACCATCACCTCATAGCCTCACACTGAAGCCCCTGCACACATTTACCAGGTGCTCAGAGCAGGTGCTAAATGTGTGTGTTAGGCCTCTCTAAATAGGTAATACTGTGCCGAATTCTGCCCCGTAATTTCAGGTGAACACAATTATTCTCCATTCCAAGGGGTTTAACTCAGAATTGCATGGTACTGATGAGGTGTTGCAGCAGGATTCCGAGATTTACAGGTGCAGAGGTTGCGCCCTAACAGTACCAAGCAACTTAGAGTTGGGGCTAAAGGGTAATAAATAAGGCTTTGAAATGTCACACACACATTCAAGCTAACAGATCACTTTGCAGATATGTGATGCTGTAGGAGCAACATAATCACACATTGGTTTGCAAATATGGAACAAAGTAGACAAAAAGTAAAATGAAACCACTTACTGGGACTGTAATGCTTTGACTCCTGGCAGGTTGCAAAAATGCTTCATTTTTTAAAAGTGCAGGTCACATACCACAAGAAAGCTGGAGTCCAGCAATAATGGAAGCAGGACAGACCAGTCTGGAAACACACCAAAATCTACAGCCTGCAAGCCAAGCAGATTCGTGCTTGGTGGAGGCTGGAGCTTGGAAACCTCAAAAGGTATTGCTAAGCAACAACTTAGCTGTTCCTACAAGTTGAAACATTTAAAGGTTTCAATTCTGCTCTGTGCTGAGCTGCCTTCGAAAACTCCTTGTATAAAGAGAGAGGAACAGAAAATGCCGGTTCCTCAATTCCTGTTGCTTCCTTTGCAGCCTCTGAGGCCAGGGTTCTCAAAGGAAGTGCCAGGGGTCACAAGGGGAAAGCTAGGGGTTGCAGCTGAGAACCCTGGCAACCCCTAAATGATGCCCAGGGGCTCTCCCAGTCTCTTGGTACCTTTCCTTCCTACTCCCTAGAAAGGAATTTTAATTAATTCCAGACCAGGAACCCTTGACCATAACTCACAAGAAAGGGAAGGGGTCATCCCAGCAAAGAAAGCCTTAGCTAAATAAAGATAAGAGCTACTGCCTAGGCTTACCCATCAAGCTTCTACTAAGAATAGGGACAGGTATGGGGGAGCTGGAATGTCCAGCAGAACAGATAGCAGCTCGTCTTGCATTAAACACAATGACAGAATGCCAACACCATTGTCAATCTATCACTGCCTGGGTAGAATGAGCAGTAGCCTCTCTCTGTAAAAGAGGGGTTCACTATGCATGCCCCCTAGACCTCAGAGCTAAGCTCTTGGGTGTCATTTCAGGTAAACCGGAAGACCCTCAGTGCACATGCATGACTGTCATATTCACTGAGGTAGATATCAAGAAAACATACTGTACTTTGTTGGGAGATCAACATAGGGCAGAGGAGCACGCACTCCCGAGCCATGCAGAAGACTTCCTGTCCCACAGTCATATTAACAACTATCACTCAACCTAATAGTACTCACTCTATTGCTCACAGGAGAATTCTAGAGTCTGCTCTGCTGGGGTTTGCCTGTAAAGTATATCCTTTTTATGGAACATTCTACAGCACCACCGACCTTCTAAAACTTCTCACCTCAAATAACTAAACGTTTTACCACACCAGGCACAGTATTACAGCTTTGGATTGGTAAAATACTATCTAAGCCTGGAATGAATTAAAGCAGTCCCTGGCACATGCTTTGCTCTCATCAGAGCTCATCAGAGAGGCATAGCATTGTCCAGAAAGAAAGGAGCACCCAGTATATGTCGAAGCAATACCTCTTCAGGCTTAGAGTGTTGCAAAAACGGAAGTCGGGAACTTTGAGTAGTTTTAGGTGGAGATCAGATCCTTTGTATGGAAGCCACACTTAATTTTCAAACCCTGCTGCACATGGCCTATGGGAGGTTGGGCGCTCAACCCACTGAGTGCGAGCATTTCATTTGGTGCTCAGCCTTTGGCCTTGTGCTGCATCTGGGGTTTCCTGCAGGGCCGGGTCTGTGGCCAGGCCCTATAACCATTCCTTTGATCATATGCAGGGGGGTTTGCTGCAGGAACTGGCATCATCAAGACCCTCACCCAACCTGCTGAGAGTGGCTACTGACTGTTATATGTATATTTTTGAGGGGTCTGTAACTGAACCATTTTTTTTAACTAAACCTTTTTATGTTTTGCTTTAACTTTTTTGTATTCCTTTGTGGAACTTTTTTACTGTAAAATTTTCATTAAAGCTAACACTTTTTTTTTTTTTTAAACTCTTCTTTTTGACTGGTAGCTTATTTTTGTAAAGGAAGCCTGAAAGTCTCTGGAAAGATGTTGCCTAAAGATATCCTCCAGAAGGATCAGGAATAGATTGTTCTCTGCATTGCAACTGTGGGCTTGCATTGTATGGTGTGTGGCAAGGTAACCTTTGCCACTGGATTCAAGATAGCCTGGCTGATGACGGCTGTAAGCCAGAAACTGGTCCTAGGATGCTTGTTTCCGGTCCAGGGAAGACATGGCTTGGCAGTTCGGGCTGGACTGTTCCCATGAGGCACAGGGTCAGACTGATTTGCATATGGCCATGTCTGAACTGGGGTGGCGGAGTGAGCTAAAGAATGATGATGGATTAAACCCAGATCAGTTGACTGGGGGTGAGTGCTTGCAATGTTCAACACTCCGTCCATCATCCCCTTTGGTTTTGCTAAGGTAACCTCTTACTCAGAATAAGTTGAACAGCATGCTTCTCCATTGGAAACTGTTCAAAAACATTTTCTCCTCCCCCGTTGCTCATGTTTTATTTTCCCATAAAAGTAAAAACACATACAAACTACTGATAAACCTTTTAAAAATCAAAAAAGGTTCTTTTCAGAACCAACTTTAGTGGTTTAAGAAAGACAAATATGAAATGTTGTTTGTTTTGTATGTGAGGGAGAGTGAGTGAAAGTGATGAACAGGAGAGATGGGTGAGTGAAAGTCTGAGTGAGTGACAATACGTGAAAGTGATGAGTGAGTGATGGAATGTGAAGGTGGGCAACAGTAACTAAGAGAGACTGAAAGTGAAGGGAGAGGGAGTGAGTGAAACATTGGGGTGAGGGAGTGAGTGATAGATGAGTATGAGAGTGTGTGCCACAGGTATTGGCTGGCCATGTACAGCGGAAGTGCAGTTCTGGATGGCCAGGCCCTGCACCCAATCCTATGTGGGTTGCCAACCGACGCTGCAAATGACCTTTGGCTGTGCACAGCAGAGGTTGGCCACAGGCCCTGTACCCAACCCGCTGCAGGCAGGCAACCGTAACAGCACAGCTGCGTTGCCATGTGCAATAGAGGGCATCAAGATGCAAATGTGAGTCCTAAGCATGATTTCTAAGCATATAACCTATGGGCAGGGGGTTACAGTATGCGTGTGGATGGGGGTGGGTATGGTTGTTTACCTAACCATAAATTGGTAGTTTCCGCAGTTTGATATTTTGGATAGCACATATAATGCTTCTTTCCCAAGGCAACATCTGTTGGAGTTTGAAAAAATATCAGTGTTGTTAGAGTAGGCGTACTAAGCAGGACCCCTGTATATGAACGTTAGTAGTACACATACCCATTTCCTAGGTAGGATCAACCCTTTGTTTCATCAGGCGCTTTAAACACCACAGCCCTACTTGTGGCAATAAAGCAACAGAGAACATTGTTAATTACTTCTCCGCAGATTATTTTACTTTTGCACACATCAGACTGCATTTCTGATGGCATTCACATAATACTATTCTCACTTAATTGTTAGCTGATATGTAATCAATAGAAAAAGAGCTTTTCAAAGCACTCCAGAGAGAGGGTCATTGTGCTTTCACTGAAAAAGAGTGCTGCAATTGCTCGTTTTGACTTCTGGGAACATTCATGCTCAATACAGAAGCCCTGCATGAGTCATAGTAACAAGCCAATGATCAAGGCTATGAGCCAAATTTGTTCACTATGAAAAGTTACTGCAAACGTAGTAGGCCTGGTGTATTTTCACTGTAGAAGAGTTTCAATGGATAATCCTTCTTAGGCCCTTTTAGGAGGAATTGCATTTTTCGCCAGCTGTTATTTTGTATATATTTGTCCATATCTGACTGTATGTGTGATAGTTGCTTTGTGACAAGATTACGCTCGATACGGTAGGCTTGAGTAGGTCATGGAGGCAATCCAGTGATAAACAGACATGATTGGTTAACTTGTAAAAGTTATGTCAGATGCCACATGTCTGATCTGTTTACTATCAAAAGTTATGGCAAAGGCAGGCGGCATCACTTATTTATTATGAAACGCATTTCTTAAAGCCAATATGCATTTAAGGATGGATGTTATTACACCTTATTAAAGGATGGAGAGAGGTATTTTGCTACCTAGAATCTCACTGATTCCTGTGTTGGCAAGGATTTTAGTATTGGTTACCCCCTCTGACACACACATGAGGTAGAAGATTTTTACTGTGATAATCTTTGTTAGACGCTCTAGACAAGGGTTGTATTTAATTTGACAAGTATAATTCTGTATTTATTTGCAATTTTATGGCTGTATGTCTGATGTGTGGCTTGTGGTTACGCACAATTTGGTAGGCCTAATTTGGTTATGGTGACAAGCTATAAACTTGATTCATTCATTAGCAAACTTTATGTCACATGTAATAGGTTTGATCTATTTCTTATGAAAAGATACTACAAATGCCGTAGGGCTTACATATTTATTGTGAAAAGCCTATGTTAAAGCCAATCGACCTTTATGGGTGGAATGCTATTACACTGTGTTAATGCCTGTTGACAGATTACTGTAGTAGGCAGGGGTGTTGATGTTGGTGCTCTCACAAACCCTTGGAGTAGACGCTTATGACTATATTAATTCTTGGTAGGCCCTCTTAGGAGGGGTTATATATTGTTTAGCAATTGTAAATTGGTACATATTTGTTATTGTATGAGCGTATACCTGATGGTTGCCTTGTAGGAATCCTTATGCTCAGTAGAGTAGACCTGAGGGGGTCATAGTGATGACCCAGTAATAAATGCTATAGGCTTGAGTGATTCATTGGGAAAAGTTATGACAGAAGATAATCATAGAGATCTAATCGTTTAACAATGAACAATTACAACCAAAACATTAGGTGTTGTATAGTTATTATGAAAAGCATATTCAAAAGCCAATAAGCACTTAAGATAGGATTGTTATCATACTGTGTTAAAACCTGGGGACAGATATTTTCTTAAATGGAGCCTCAGATGTTACCTTAGTAGGCAAAAAGTGCAGTGTTGGCTACCCCATTTGACAAACCTTGTAGGTAGAAGATTTCACTGTTAGATCCTTTTAAGGCAACCATATGAGGGGTTGTTTTGCCAACTGTAATCTTTTACATATTTGTACTTTTATCACTCTAAGCCTGATGATTGCCTTCTGGGAAATGGAGATGGATATTGTAAGAAAATAGGTTATTAATTGAAGAGGATGCAAGTTATTGCTAAGCCCAAAATGCATTAAGCATCTATAACCCAGCTACCTCTCATATCACTCGCTGACTTTATGTTTTATTTTCTACCCTATACAACGCTCCGCTGACCTTTGGCTAGGTTTGTGTTAAAGAAATACCATACACATACATTCATACTTACCAAAGCCAATGTACCTTATTCTGCTCTGGTATTGTTGTAGGCATAGTTTAGAGATGTGCATGGGGTGAGTGGATACAATGCAGCTTCATGTTCTTTTTATATTATGTCGCGGAGTACACACTGCCCTTACATTTATATTTGTTTCTTTTATGTAGCACAGTTTCAGCTGGGGACATCATGGTGTTGCCTTTTCTGAAACATGGCTTTTTTATTATGGACTTAGTCAGATCATTAATGCTTGGTAGAATCACAGTAGGTTAAATGTTGTCCAGAGTCTCAACTTCGATAGTTAAGAACAATTTGTTTGTATCACAATTTGAAGAGCATGATACTTGAAGTGAGAGTTAAAATGTCCATCTCTGTCTGCCTATTTACTCACTCTAAAGGAACGTTGTCTTGTTCCTAGAAGGCTTGTGCTCACAGATCATATTTATAGAAGCAGTCCCATAACATATATTTTCCATTGAAATTTCCATGGCAATATTTGTTCAGTGAAGAGGTTTTTGAAAAAGCCACATGAAGGCAATAATTGTATACATATGACAGGATGACTAGCAACTTTCATAAAGTGCATGGAAACTGACTCAATATTTGTGTCAGGCAATGACACTGCACTGATAAAAATAATGAAAATGTAGGGGGAGAGTGGCTACTCGAGATACCCGAATAATCTGGCATACCCTAGAATGTGATATGTAGAGGACTTGCAGCTGTATTTGAAGCATACATCAACAACTATCATTGAAGCTCAACTAAACCAATATAGAAGATATTTTTGTTCACTCTGTAGTACTTTCACTAACATATCTAGCGCCACAAGGAAAGGCAAGTCATCAGGATTCACATTTGATGCTCAACTGTCTCTTCAATCATATATTGAAAGTTGCCATGCACCATCATAATTTCTCCACTGGCAGGTGTTCTTCGATATAGGAGATTCGTAGATTGGAAACACGTCTTTTAGTAGCATTTCCAAACCATAGCAAATTGTAAAAAGGTTTAAAGATGGAACATCTGTTGGAGTCAAGGTTTGTGTTTTTACACAGTGATCTAGAGATCTTTTCCAAATTAGGGAAGACTTTCTGATTGAGGGAAGCATTAATTAGTGAACACCACATCGACTCAAATAAGTGGAAGTTGGCTTTAATGGTGTTTGCAGGAAGGTTCGTAAAGCAACTGGGTAGTTTGATTTAGTTAACCATATTGGAAAGTTTGTAAATGGAGCGAAGAAAATATTTAAATCAGGTATTATAGCTTTTAATGGAAATGTTCCAACAATAGTTGATTTAGGAAGATTTTGTTTTTCTTATTTTGTTACTGAGATAGGAGAGAAATTCATTGCATTTGGAATCAGATGAGAGAGTTGTGGTTTCAGTGGATTGAGTGGTATGGGGATTAATGTTGTGGAAATGTAGAAGTGACTGCATTTGACATCAAAGGAGAATGCATTCCAATGCATGCAATAACAATGCAGTAAAATCGTGGCCACTACAAGGTGTGTGGTAGAGACTCCAGTTGAAAGCAGCAGCTAAAAAATAGCAATCACTCTAGTGCTGATGCCTACCAACCTCTATGGTATCACCATAGTAGAGGGCCAAGGTGCATCATCAAGTAATGGGCAACTGTAGGTGGGTGGGGGCGTTAATGGTGTGTGGAAAAAACCCGGATATTGCAGTTATGTCAGCGCTGACTATCTACCGAGCTCTGTACAGTCACTATAGGACAGTTGAAGGAGTGATGCTACACCTTAATATCCATTCAAGATGGTCATTAATATTGTGGGAGAACAAATGTGATGTCAAGAATACCATGGGACTTAATAACTAAGGCAATCATATATGTTTATTTTTATTTACTTGCAAATGAAATTAATATCAATGACTTTAATATTGTTATATATATTATCTATTTGTTTTGGATAGAGTAATTTTTAAACTTTTTATGCAATTATTGAATATATTAGTTTGTTTAATTAAATGTTATTTGTAACAGTTTGTTTATGGTACTTTATTATAGTGCTTTGTTATTGTTTTTGGAGGGCTGTTGGGTTTGTAGGGGGAAAAAGGTGGGTAGTGTTTTAGACTATTTACATTTTTTATTTTTGTTTAAAAAATATTAATTGGTTAATTGCTTACATGTGTCTTTTAAATAAATAATGATTTAGTTAATATTTTATGAAGTCTTTATTTCAATTTTTTTACGTCATTTCTATTTTAATCATCTTTTATTCTTTAATCTTTTTGTTCAGCGGTAGTCAATGTTTTTTTATATATGTTAATTTCTTGGTGGGTTGTTGGGTTTGTAGAGGAAGGAGTAGGGTGGAAAGTATTTTTCAAAACATATTGTTCAATTTTGCCTAAACTTGTTAATTGCCGAGTTGATTAATTGTGTTGGCAAATTCACCAATTAAATAATTAATATATTATTAAGTTATGTTGGTAATTCATTTAATTGTTTTTCTATTTACTTTAATTTGTAATTTGTATTAGTAATGTATATTTTATAATGGTATCAACTGATTATTACTAATCTGATTACTTGATGGATTGTTGGGTTACTAGGATAGTTGGGAGGGACATAGTTTTAAGATACAGTTTGTGTTTTGTTTTTTAATCTGTAATTGGTTAACCTAACATTTATATTTCTTAATTGATAAATGTATTTTACATATTATATAAATGTATTTTTTTCACAATAATTTTTGTAAATATGTTAAATAATGTATTGATTTATTTTTTCACTAATAAATGTAATAAGGTATACATTCATTTTGATATGTAGTGTATTTAATTGGTTGTTTGTTGTGTAAGGCATTTGAGTTGGAGGTCTTTAAACATCTATATTTTATTATTTGTTGTGATTTAATTAGTAATTATGGTAATTACTTTATTAATTGTGTATTTAAAATATTTGTAACTAATAATTTGTTTTCTTTAAACCAAAATGTTTTTAATAATGTTAATTTGTTATGATACTATACTTCTAAATTTTAGTTTAGTAATTTATAAATACTGATTTCCATATCTTTCTATTTGTTGTTATTGTTGGAATGGTAATACTATATATGATCTTTTCAAAGTCAAACATTTTCCCTAGTGTGGTTATGTTTAGAATGAGAATAGGAAATGTGAGCCCTTCAGAGTCCAACACTTTCCCCAGAGATGCTACGATTGGAGTGGGAATAGTAAATCTGACGCCCCCAAAGTCCAACATTTTCTCCAATGTGGATAAGTTGGTATGGGAATAGTAAATGTGACCATCCAGAATCCAACACTTTCCTCAATGTGGCTAGGTTTGGATTGGGAATAGAAAATCTCACACCCTTGAGTCCAACACTTTCCCCATTGTGACTACATTTTGTGTGGGAACAGTGAATCTGACTCCTTCAGAAACCAACACTTTCCCGAATTTGGCTATGGTTGTAGTGGGAATAGTATGCATGACCTCATCAGGCTCCAGTACTTTCCCCAATGTGGCTAATGTTGAAATAGGAATAGCAAATTGGACCCCTTCAGACTCCAACTCTCAACTCTTTCCACAATATGGCTAAAGTTGGAGCTGGGATAGAAATTCTGATCCTCTAGTGTACAGCACTTTCTCCAATGTGGTTAACGTTGGAGAGGGAATAGTAAATATGCCCTTCAAGTGTCCAATACTTTCCCAAGGTGGCTAAGATTGGAATGGGAATAGAATGTCTGACCCCTTCTGAGTCCAACAATTTCCCCAGAGTGGCTAAATTTGGATTTGGGACAAAAGTTAACCTGACACCCCCTAGAATTTCACACTTTCCAAAATGTAGATATGTTTGGAGTGGGAATAGTAAATCTGACCACTTCTGAGTCCTATAATTTCCTCAAAGTGGCTGATGTTTCAATTGGTATAGTAAATTAACCCCCACCCCCCAGAGTCCAACACATCCCCAAAGTGGCCAGGTTTGGAATATAAATAGTAAATCTCACCCCAAAACATCAACACTCCTCAAAGAGGCTATATTTGTATTGTGAATCATATATCTGACCCCTCCAGAGTCAAACACTATCCACAGTGTGGCTAAGGTAGGGTTTGGAATTGTAAATATGACCCCCTTCAACATCCAACTCTTTCCCCATGTGGCTACTTTTGGAGTAGAAATAGTAAATCTAATCTCAAAGTTCAGCACTTTTCCCAGTATGGCTAAGGTTGGAGTAGGATTAGTAAATCTTACCTCTTCAAAGTCCCATACTTTCACCAAGTAATATACATTTCAATATAATACAGTTTATAAACTTTTTTGTTTAATAATATTTTTTTTGTATTAAATAAGACAATTTTTGTATTTATCACTTTTTATTTTCTTTCATCTATATGAAATATTTTTTAAGTAATTGTCTTCATTATTTTTTCAAAGTAAATAATATGTTTTACATACATAACAGCATTTCATAGATTGTGATGAATATATATATAAATACAGTTTTACAACATTTACTTTGCACATATGTAATATATTTTCATGCAGAGTACATTTTATATAATTTAGTATGGCTAGTAAATGCATTTTTCTTTATTTAACATATTTTTTTTATTTTATTATTTAAATGTTCTTACAGATTGAATATTTAAATAATTGTTTACAATTAATACATTATTAATATTTTGTTTTCTCTGTATAGTAATGTAAAGTCTTTTTTCATTTCAATTTTGCTGCTTTTTGTTTATCTTTTTTTTTTTTACTGATGATTCTATTTTGTGCTGGGTTTTTTGTTGGTCTTCACGAGCGGTTCTCCTGGATGGCAGTTCCTGGCTGTTGTTCTTCATTTCAGGTAAGAACATTATTTTCTTAATTTCTAAGATATTCTAGTGGGTCTTGAGTGCTTTTAGCTTAGTCTGCATAGAATAGTATATATAAGAAAGTCCCACTTTTTGCAGTTCTTGGTTGTAGTTCTTCATTTCAGACAAGAACATACATTTCTTAATTTCTAAGCTATTCTAGTGGGTTGGTGGGTTGTTAGATTAGCTTGTATAGGTTAGTGTATGGGAGAACTCTGCATGCTGAGACACTGCTTAGTTTCCAGTCTATGTGCTCTAACACCTAAAATATAGTAAAATTAGCTCCTTCCCAACTGACACATTTAACTCTCCAGCAGAGCCATAGGATATGATGCAGCAAATACTCCAAAGGCTTGAAAGTCATCTGTGGACAGTAGCACGTTGAGTCACCTACTAGGCTAAAAAGGAAAACACTGCTTCAGGCCTACAGAAGTAGCCTGACTCTAGCAGCTTTTAATCATTCAGTCAAACTTATCAAAGTAACCCATTTTTATAGGAAAGAACCCTAAATTAAAATATTAGGACTACCAACCCTAAATTTAATCTTGTAGTCTCCAAGATAGAGTGTCTAGTACATAAAAGTTGATCTTATTATAATTTAAGATTAGTAAGTTCCTACAGTGACTACTTCTCAAAAGCTGTTTTCACTGTATAGGGCTACAGATGATTCTGTCAGAAAAACTGAAGTGCAACTAAAATGCTGTTTTGGGGATCTTCGGTTTGGAATAAACTACAGAGTCCGTTCAAACATTGTTTTAATATTTATTAAAAATCCAATTCAATGGTGAAGTTTGATTTTTGATAAATTACAGGAAGTTAAACTTTCCCTGTCTGGAGCTACAGTAGGCTTATTAGCATTAGCCTCCCTGCAGCCGCCCTCCCCTCCAATGCTTTCCCCTTGATGAGGTGTGAAAACTTCCCGCAGAGCAGAAACAATGCCTTGGGCCTTTTGGCAGGAATTCATAAGTGTGAGGAATAGAACTGACCCCCTCTCAGGAAAGTCAGTTGGTTAGGGTTCAGAAAATGTATGAACTTGATAGGGACCAGGTAAAGCCTGCCCATTCAAAATTTGTTGTAACCTGAGACTTCGAAGAGAGAGTCCTTTGATCAGGAGCCAATAGTAACCACCCTGGCTCCATTCAAGTAGGTGAGGGATCTTGTGCCAGAGCCAGTGTGGTGTGGTCAAAGAAGAAGAGACTCCCTTGATGCACCCCTAGCTAGGCCACCAGCCTCATCCAGAAGTAGAGGGGATTCCACTAAGAATAGTGCACTGTGAAACAGTTTGCAGTACTACACATATAATGCACTGGTGGATAGCTTGCAGTAAGGCAAATATAATGCACGGAGGGGAAAGGTTTGCCCTTGGGAACTTTCTACACATTGGTCAGGGGGTGGTGACACACTGGCTAGTGATTTCTACAGATGTTGGCATCTCACCCCAGCTCCTTAGAACACATCTGGATCTATGGAAGAAAAGAAGAAGGCTGGATTTTCCGACTTAGACCTGTGTGGAGACATATAGGGTTGAACTTGCTCCCACTTATAACCAGGACTAAAAAGTCTACACACCGACTCATCGCCAGCATACACGGCGGTACTGGAGATGACCAAGACCATGCGTCTCACATGAGGAATCGAATCAACTACCCATAATTGGTTACAAGTCCCATAGACTGTAGTGGGAATAAGAGACTACACACCAGATTTGATGGGCCATGCCATACCGATTTCTCTTATGAACAATGACTGACTCGGAATGTTAAAGCCCTGATGAAGTCTGCTGTAAATGAGAACAGTGGGAGACGAAAAACGTGTTGGCAAAAGGGCGTTTGTGACCACACGCAATTAAAAGAACTGTTGAAACCACAACATCAACTCTGATTTCTGTGTGCCTGGAGAGCTTTGTTGTTAAATTCAGGACTAGAAACTTGGCTAGCATCTTGTGTGGCTACAGGGACATCAAAAGATGCTCTAGTTTTTCTGGAGTGACCAACTGACCAGTTCCAGTGGACCTGGACTGATCTCTGCTGGTGACATCTGCTGGAGTGGGTTCTGGCTTCTAAGTGCTGTCCCTGAAGTCCTTGTAGTTTTAGAATTGACCAGGACAAGCTACTCCAAATAGTTGGAAAAAAACCTCAAGAGTTTCTAGAGAACTTTGTCAGCCACAGCTCCCAGGCATGCCCAGAATCATGAAAAAGAAATTATGTAATATTATTTCCTAAATTTTTTTTTTTTAATATTAGGTATTATGTTTTGTGGTTAGGTTTTGCTTGATAATTTAGTTTATTGGTTCTTATGTTGTGGGTGTCTTATAGTTGGTGAGTGCTATAGACTCATGGTAGGGCAGTCATTGACTGTTAGGAAAGAGGAGTGGTTTGCTGCTGGAATATCACACATCTTTCTTGTTTGAGTTGATATTTTGGATATTGTTTCAGGGTTTGTTATTCTGAGCTCTTGGCAGCTTGTTCTTTTTTTAGACCCTGTATGAACTGATAGGGTGTTGGGTGGAGATAAATTCTATTTTACAGTATATTCTGTCCCATGATATGGCAGCAATACACATTTCAGATTGTCTTCCCACAGCAATATTACTTTCAATGTATCTCTATCCCTATCAGGGCATTTAAATCATGTATATATAAAAGATACTCTCACTCCCAAAGCAACGCCTGTTGCATTAATAAAGTATTTTTTGAGTCATTGTTTGGCTCAAAGTCAATAAGAAAAGGCTCTCTTACAGAGGTGGTTAGCTATTTATGTTGGTCGCTGCAATTCTTGAAATTAAAGTGTTCCTCTGTTAATCTTCTGACCCATCAAATACCTACAGACATATATATCTTCATGTATATAACAGTTGTATTAACTTTCCTAATGTTATTATACCACAAAGGGCACTTCCAATGTTTGTGTTTATCTGAAAGATGATTCACAACAATGGGTTCAGCTGAAAGAAAAGAGTATCAAATCCTAGGAGACGTCAGGATGCGAGGTGGCTTTGTCATATATAGAATACCACTGAAGGAAAAGGGATGTGAACAATTTTCCAATTCTTGCCAAAAGTTCCATCACATTTTCTTAACATCTGACAAAGAATTTGAGATTTGTCTTAAACCAAAAAAAGAATGATATTTTATCAAATCTGGAAAATTAACTTCTCTGTTTTATTTTGATCTCCTACTTTTGTCCAATGAATGCCATGCTCTTTTGACATTCCATGAAAATTTAGATAATAGGCAATTCATCATCTTAGAAACCCTTATGGTATTCTAATAGGCAGCATTTAACACAGTATTTAAGTTCGATCTCATCTAAACTTAATTTCCTTGTATGATCTATAGATGTGGACATCAGATGCCTATATATTTACATTTAACACTATTCCACAATATCTATATCTTTAAAGCATAATTTATTGAGTGGTACATTCTCTGACTTATCAGTGTTGATATCAATGTTAAATTTGCAACCAGAAACCTTAGAGAACCCCTCCAATTTTCAGAAAAACATTGGTAAATTATTATACAGTTCTGATGGGTATAATAAAATAACATCAGTGTATTTCTCTGTCAACGTATTCAAACAATGACAAAGAATAAGGTCTTCTCATCCATTCATAAAAGAGCTCCAAAGTCAAAATAAAAAGCCTTCTCTGGTTCCTCTCTCAGGTGAAAAATATGGATCCTGAATACCATGCAGAAAAAAGGATATCCTGTGGGAACTAAAAAAAAAAGTGATTCAGGGCCACAACCATTCTGGAGCCTTGGTAATAAACTCTCATCCTACTTGATCACAATCCTTTTTGGCATCAAGTGTAACGGTAGCCATTGTTATTTTACTTTTAAAGGCCACATGAACTGCATGAAGAAATAGCCTTGAATAATCATTTATAAAAAGACCCTTCAGAAGCTGTATTTGTTCTTGAGCTATCAATTCAGGTATAACACAGTTAATGCACATTGCTAATATTGCGGCAAAAATGTTGCTATAGATATTTCACTGACCATGTCATGAGTGATGTAATATGTGAGGTCATAAGCAGTGCATTGCGGGGGCGTAGGTTATAGTTAGCTCAATTAACTATAACTGCTGAATTTCAATGCTTTTGTACGAGTGAAATCTGAGCCTAACTATAACGCCCCTGTAACCTTTGTTTTTTTCAGTGAATTTCTAAAATATATATATATTATATATTTATATATATGTATATATATACCAATACAACTGCAACAGTTCAGCGCGCTCTCAGGAAAGCAGAACTCCGAAACTGTAAGGTTCCACAGTGTTTATTCCACAACGCGTTTCGATTTCAAACGAAATCTTGATCACGTGAAACGTGCAACATAAATAAAAGACTTAAATAGCCTGAAAGTAAACGTGGAAAACAAAACAGAAAAGGGACCACAATATTGATAATGGCGGACATATTGGGCATGAAGGACACTATTCCCTGCTGTCGATTTCCTAAACAAGGCAGTGTGGACCTGATTATGTTTAATTTCCAGACTAACATCTAAATATTCAGTTCTGTTCTTACTGATGTTACCGCTAAGTAAGATGTTGCGATCATTGTCATTGAGTTTGTCAATGAACATTTGTGCTTTGCATGACCGCACTTTGACCGTGCACAATATACCTTCTGTGTTCTTGTCGGACTTCTGCCAACAGTGTGAGTCTCAGGATTTTGATAAAGTTTTACTGCCAATTGAGCATGTGCGAGGACACTGCCGGCCACAAGACTTACGTATGCTTTTGTATTACAAATGTGTATTTTGCATTTAATTCTTGTCATACATGATCTGTACCTATGTTGTGGTGTTCCTATGCAATCGTGTCGCAATGTATAACATTTAGTTTTTGTTTTTATTTAAGCCACCACCCCAATATGTCCGCCATTATCAATATTGTGGTCCCTTTTCTGTTTTGTTTTCCACGTTTACTTTCAGGCTATTTAAGTCTTTTGTTTATGTTGCACGTTTCACGTGATCAATATTTCGTTTGAAATCGAAACGCGTTGTGGAATAAACACAGTGGAACCTTACAGTTTCGGAGTTCTGCTTTCCTGAGAGCGCGCTGAACTGTTGCAGTTGTATTGGTATTGAATGACCGGTGTGCTCCGCCGGTGTGCGCGCCACTCTCCTGGGGTCCCCGACAGTCCGGAAGGAGCTCTTCTTGTGCATATGTATATATATATGCATGTATATATATATATTTATATAAATATATATATTCACTGAAAAAACAAAGGTTACAGGGTCATTATAGTTAGGCTCAGATTTCACTTGTACAAAACCATAGAAATTCAGCATTATATTTCCTGTACTAACTATAACGTATGCCCCTGCAATGCACTGCTTGACCTCACATATTACATCACTCATGACATGGTCAGTGACATCACTCATGACATCCCTGATGACATCTAGCTATAATGTCCCTGTAACCTTTGGTCTTTCAGTGAATATATATTTTGAAATACTTTATAAGTGCTTGCAGTAGCGCTTACACCGTGCACCACCAACTTTCAGGAAGCAGGCTGACATAACCGCACCCTGTGGATCATAGCAGTATGCCAGTCGGCCCGCCCTCGAAGACGTGGATCTGCTGGGGAAGTGGAAGCTGGCGTGAAAGGTGGGGAGGCTCGGCATGGAGAACCCGTGTGTGCTCCTGATGGGGTCTCTTCCCCTGTACACCGACATCCGGCAAAGGATTGACACTGCACTTCGGAGTTGGGCACCGTTGTATTACAGACACGGTGAGTGATAGAAGTGCACGTATGTTTTGGGCAATTGGAATGCACCGGATTAAGTAAAATACCAAACTGCAGCTTGTTTTCAACATCCAACAAAGAAAGGGGAAAGCGTCCTGCAGCTGTTTTATTTAACCATCATGACTGCACTGTCAGCATAATCAAGGAAGGTAAAAACAACTGATTAAGTTTATGGTTGCGGCTGGCAGTTTTCAACGGACTCGTTATAATAGGATTCTTTGGATGTAATTTTGGACTGTAAGCTGCATTGGTTGCTTCAAGTAAAGCTGTTTTGTGATCATCAGCATTAGTCTCAGGTTTGTGCAGCAACCAAAGACATGAAATGACTAAACACATATTGTTTCAATTTATCAGTAAAATCGTAATGCCTGAGCTTTTTCATTTTTTAAATGAATCGTGTATTTTCATAATTGCTGGATGTTGTAGCCAGTGTTAAAATTTTGATAACGCGCGATGCACGTATTTTTGGAGTTTAATTATCTGCCTGAAGTTCTTAATTGAATGGACTGCGACTGACTTCGTGTATTGGAACGTTGTTTAGATTAGCTTGATTTATGATTGAGTAAGTCTTATGACACAGGCTAGACTTTCATTTAAGTATCTTTTACGGGGTCTTGTAATCCTGTGTGGAAATAAAGTTTAAATGTCAGTGATTCACAATGTGCATTAATGATTTGTCATAAAAAAAACAATGAGGGCTTTCAAACAGCAATTTATTTGTGTCATGGCATTATATGTTTATATGTTAAAATTTGGTGAAATTGTTGCTTGCCTCGAAACCGGAAGTATTTTGTCTGTTTATGGCAAAGATTTGTATTTAATGTGATAACAAAATGGCGCTTGTTAGTTGATGAAGGCTGGTGTTCAGCGAAAAAGCGTCTGTCCGGCGTGACCCTTTAAAATAAACAGTGGTGATTTGCTTCCACCCCGAGTGCTGTTTCTCTTTCTGATGTGAAAGGTCTTTTTTAAATATATAGGGTGGGGCACTCAATGCTTCCAAGTGGTTTATTCACAGATCAGTTTCCAACACAAGAACGGTCTCACAGGACGCGTTTTGGCTTCTCGCCTCCATCACCAAGTGAGTCTCCATTTTGGAGTGTATTTATCTCATCATACACATTGCAGGGCAAAATAATTCATAGGAAGATATAAAAACCGATACTGGGAGGGTCCACGGGAAAGTTTAAAGACCTACATAGACATTTTTCCCAGGAAACTATGAAACAGACTCAACTGTCTTGAGGTCAAAGGGTGTTACTTGGTGCCTAACGGCATCCTCCACCAATCAACATTATCTAATGACACCTAAGTGAAACCCTCATCTGGGAAGCCCTAATAAGGGGACGGAGTCCTATCACTCACCAAGGTGACATGCTTCATCATCTGGGATCTCCTCCCGGCTGTAACCCCTAGTACAGCCGAGGGCTACAACCCCCTCACTGTGAGGGAGGAGCACAGGGATGTTTTAAGGATCTCCTAGGATATACTAAAATCCAAAAGGTGATGAGCTGAGATGTACTATTAGGTGATGGGTGCAGTGCTAAGAAAAGAGTGAAAAAAGTGAATTAAAACAGGCTAAAAAGAGAATTTTTTTTTATTATATATCCCTTGGTGTCAGGGTTAAAAACAGTGCTAAGGCAGTTTTGGAAAAAATAAACTGCAACTGTCTAGTTAGAGGGTCGGTCTACATGTTTCAGCTATTGTGACCTAAAGAGTGTCTGGCCTTCCTCAGGACCTAAAAAGAATAAGCTACTGCGTTTATATGTGACAACAAAAATACAAAGGTGAATGTAACTGAAAAAAGGAACAGATACAACTTATCGAAACACAGAAAACATAGTCAGATACTGTTGTGGTGAGTAGTAACTAAGAGCGAGTACTAAATACTCCTTCTCTCCATCACAATTAGTGTGTAACAACAACTATAAATCTAGGATTTAAGACTTACCCATAGTGTGCGGGTAAAGAACCTCACCTCACCTGGCCACTGCTCAGGACGTGAGACACCGCTCTAGATAGAATTGACAGAAAAACCAGACTCATAAGAATATAAAAGTCTGATTGTGACTTACAGAAATTTTTAACAAATCAATCTATACAAAATACTGCGGTAGTGAAAACATAAGAAGACGGTTGGTACAAAGGTAGAACACCAGGGCATAACCTATAGGAATCGGTCAAACCATAAGGGGACCAACTACCAAGGAGTTACACACACCTAGGTATCCAGTTCACTTGTATATAGTCAAAGAGAACCCTAAGTGAAAAAATCACTAACATGTTTACAGCATCACAAGCAGGGATCTGAATAACACTTCAGCCTGCAGAGTGGCTATACAGCTTAGCTGCGAGTTTATACAAAGTTCATATAATTGCAAAGGGGATGATAAGTTTGTGAGTTTGTGTCTCCTCACAAGAAAGACGAAAATACTGGAGAGACTATTAGTTAATTAGCTGCACAAGGTATAGCTGGCCAAAGCGCAAGGAGAAAGCAGATAGTACGAGTAACTTACCTATCCGTCGGTACCCCGGGCTTAACTAAGCCGTGGTCAGAGGTAAAACCTATCTGGAAGGTGGTCTTATTTATACAGCTCTTGATTGGTTAATAAGGCTAACCTGCAGATAATGGTGCGTACGAGTGACGCGACCGGAATGCCCCGCAAGGCTGGGAAATGAAGTTTTTAGTGGTTTGCGGTGTAAAGAACCACCGCGATATGACGAGTATGTAAAATGTTGATAGTATTAAAGTGATCTACAGAGAGCAATTTACAAGGAAGAAACTAACCTTGAAACAGACCACGTAAATATGTTTACAGCTTGAAGCCAGAAAAACGTCCTCCGACCGCTGCATTGATTATGCCTACAAAAAAGCTCGGGCTCATGGGAAATGTAGTACAATCACACACGCCGGCTGTAAGTTCGCGGCTGTTGTGCGGCCCATAATATAAAGAGTTCAGATATTTATATAGGAGTAAGATCAAGGATTTCAGTCACTCTTTCAACCAGTAATAATGCTGTAATAATTCGATACGGCGCATTTAACCTTGCCGTGTACATAACGGAGACAGAGCACGCCCTCAAACGACTCTATACAATAGAACTACAAAAAATCTCCCGTGGTCATGGGAATCGTAGTTCATAATGTGTCGCCGTCTATGAGTTCGCGGATGCTATCAAGGCCGTGTTTCTGATAATACAAGTGTCAGTGAAGATGTTAAATCTCTCTTTAGACAGAGAATAGTACAGTCAAAACAAGAAGCGCAGCATGTCGCATATCCATTAGTAACATGTATCTAGCAATGAGGCTAACTTAAAAATAATTCTAGCATCACTCAAAGACAGCACTACATGGGAACACCCCACGGTTGCATCTAAATGCCTGTCACTCGTAAAGAGCGCGTCCTAGGCAAGTCTTAATTAGATGGTCAGCAAAGGAATGATGGACAAGAGAAGGGAAATGCGTAAATGAAACCCTATCCCATAGCTTATTCAAATAGCTTATTCAAATAGCTGGCCGGGTAACTGGTGGAAAACTGACTATCATGCTGACTGATATCAGGAAGAGAATCAGAAGATGCCAAAATGTGATTTAAAGTAGGGTCCAAGGAATTTCATCATTAAGACCTGTCTTGTCGCATTGCAGTTTGAACACCCAACGTTGTTCCTTGATAAAAAGGAATTTAGATATATCTGTTATATGTGCAGGAATGTATGGCTGCTCAAGCACAGTCCAGCGGAGCTCGTCTGCTGTATGTTTGTATGCTAGAAAGTGATTGGTAAGCTTGGTAGCCTGCTTGCAGCATCTAATTGTGCTCTTGTGTTCAGAGATACGGAGTTTGACCTTTCGTGTGGTCATCCCCACGTATCGGAGTTGGCACGGACATGTTATTAAATAAATAAGGTTGTCACTGTTACAGTTAGTATGTCGCATTTGGGACCATGGTCTCACTGTCCCAATATCAATCGTAGTGGAGTGTCTCGTTTGAGGACAGGCCGAACAGGACCCACATGGGAAGTGTCCTTGCACTGGCGGCAGATTCCATAGGGTCTCTTGTGAATGCCGAGTCGGGGTACGTTTTCTGGGTCGAGTATGAACCAAACTATCCCTTAAGTTAGAACTCCTCTTGAATGCGAACAAGGGTAGACGGATGTTTGCATGATCAATATTAAGGATGCACCAATGTTTCCGTATGGTTTTTTGAATCTTATTTGACAATGCGCTAAATGTACTCACGCATGTAAGTCTAAATGTTGGGGGCTTAGGCTCTCGAATTTCTAGCAGTGCCTCACGATTATTGTTAGAGGCATGTTTCAGTGACTGACGTACAAGTCTGTTAGGATATTTACGTTCCTTAAGTTGTTGGGAAAGTAGTCCTGCATGTTCAGAAAATTTGTCTGAGGTGGAACAATTACGTCTGACTCGAAGAAATTGACGATATGGCAGGTTATCACGAAGTGATTTGGGATGATGACTACTATATAGTAGTAAAGAATTCCGTGCCAAAGGTTTCCTGTACAGTTCGCTTTGTAAACCGTTATCCGTGGGAAAGATCCTTAGATCTAAGAATGGAAGACTGTTCTTGCTATATTCGACTGTAAAGCGGAGAAAGGAATTCCTGGAAGTCAGCCAAGTCTGAAATTCCAGAATGGTTTCGACTTCACCTCTCCATATCACAAGAACGTCATCTATGTATCTTTTCCAGATAATAATGTTGCCACGGTAGGGGTTGATGGTGTTCAGGACGTGATCTTGCTCAAATACATGAATATAGAGATTAGCCAGACTCGGAGCGAAGACACTACCCATTGATGTTCCAGATGTTTGCAAGAAGATAGTGTCTTCGAATTTGAAAAAGTTTTCTTTCATAGTTAGTCTGGCACACTCCATAATAAACTGGACGGGTGTAATAGAGTCCAGGTCTTGTTCGTCTAGCAACAGTCTGATGACATCAAGAGTCTCGTCTTGCGGTATGCAAGTATACAATGACTCCACGTCAAATGAGACGAGATCAGTATCGATATTGAACTCAATCTCAGTTATTAGCCTCAGGACATCCGCAGTGTCTTTCAGATAGGTGGGCATTTCGCTCACCATCGGGCGTAGGAAAAAGTCAACAAAAGTAGACAAAGGTTCCAAAAGAGAGCCAATGCCCGAGATGATAGGGCGGCCTGGCGGTGGTCTTTGTGTTTTATGTATCTTGGGTAGTACATAAAAACACGGCATTACAGGATGCTGTGTCACCAAGTAGCTGGCCTCACTAGCAGTTCGGGCTGGACTGTTCCCATGAGGCACAGGGTCAAGACTGATTTGCATATAGCTGTGTCTGAACTGGGGTGGCGAAGTGAGCTAAAGAACGATGATGGATTCAACCCAGATTGTGACTGGGGGTGAGTGTCTGAAAAGTTTCAGCGCTCCGTCCATCATCTCCTTGTGTTTGCTTTGTTCGCCCTAAGTTGGCGGGGTATGCCCAGACGTGGGTCCCTTGCTCACTTTGCCACTGGATTCATGCTAGCCTGGCTGATGAGGGCTGTTAGCCCAAAACCGGTCCCAGGATGTTTGTTTCCGGTCCAGGGAAGACATGGCTTGGCAGTTCGGGCTGGACTGTTCCCATGAGGCACAGGGTCAAGACTGATTTGCATATAGCTGTGTCTGAACTGGGGTGGCGAAGTGAGCTAAAGAACGATGATGGATTCAACCCAGATCTGTGACTGGGGGTGAGTGTCTGAAAAGTTTCAGCGGTCCGTCCATCATCTCCTTGTGTTTGCTTTGTTCGCCCTAAGTTGGCGGGGTATGCCCAGACGTGGGTCCCTTGCTCACTTTGCCACTGGATTCAAGCTAGCCTGGCTGATGAGGGCTGTGAGCCCGAAACCGGTCCCAGGATGCTTTTTTCCGGTCCAGGGAAGACATGGCTTGGCAGTTCGGGCTGGACTGTTCCCATGAGGCACAGGGTCAAGACTGATTTGCATATAGCTGTGTCTGAACTGGGGTGGCGAAGTGAGCTAAAGAACAATGATGGATTCAACCCAGATCTGTGACTGGGGGTGAGTGTCTGAAAAGTTTCAGCGCTCCGTCCATCATCTCCTTGTGCTCACTAGCCGTGATCCAACCTTCCAGCTTGGCTTCGTCCACCAGACTGGATATCTCACGACTTAAACGCTGGGTCGGGTCAGTTCTCAAAGATTGATAAAAACGAATATCGCTTAGTTGGCGTTGGCACTCCGCTCGATATGACAGGATGTCCATCACAACAATGGCCCCACCCTTGTCAGCTGGTTTGATGGTAATGGTAGAATCAGTTGCTAGCGAGTGCAACGCCTTCTTTTCGTTTGCCGGTAAGTGGTTATTAAAATGGTTACTGGATGTAGTAAGAGCGTTGAAATCATTCAAAACCGCTTTCTCGAACGTCAAAACTTGTACTGGGACAAGATGACTAGGGGGATTAAAAGTCGATCGCTTTTTCAAACCCATATTAGGGGCCTCAATCCCCGCGTTAGCGGAGTCTTTATCCTTGAAAAAGAATTGAAGTCGAATCTTTCGGAAAAACTGAGCAAGTTCGCATTGGGTCTGAAAAGGATCACCTCCAATAGAGGGTACGAAGCCTAGTCCTCTATTGAGGACTGTTGTTTCATCTGGTGTTAAAACCCGTTCACTTAAATTAACCACCAGGCTTAGTCCTTGCTCGTGCCTGGTTGGGCCGCCTTTGTCTTGCTGCGCGTGCCTGGGGGAGATGCCGGAGGGCTCCAGTGTACCTGGGCCTGTTGGCCTCTCCGTCTGCCTCTGGTGCATCCTCGGCCCTGCCCTAAAAAAGGCTGGTTATTGTGAAACTGGGGATAAGACTGAAATGGCATAGTCTGGGGTGGAAATGGAGGATACGCGTAGCCCCATGGTCCTGGCGGCCACCATTGTGGTTGTGGAGCACCAAATGGATGACCTCTGTAATTGAACCTTTTGTTGTGTCCTCGACCTCTGTTTGAATGACCTTGTGCAGTGGTAGGATCAGAGTCGCTCGACAGCTCGTCCATTCCTGATGATGAATAATAGGAACCGTAGCGCTTGCCCCTTTTGTTAAACTCTGGTGGTGTATAATTATCACCTATATAGGGATACACCTTATCCAGTGCAAATCGGGCCAGATCTTTTTTGAATTTCTCAATCTTAGTAAGTAGGATTGAATCCTTGAACTCTTTGTTATTTTTATTAGACTCCTCATTATTCTTTTTGAAAAGAGTAACTGAAATAACAGATTTAATCTCTGCTTCCAGTGTTTGGATCTCCAAAAGGATAGTGTCGGCCACCCGTTTGGCGGTACTAATTATCAAGACGAGCCAATCGCGTGTACAGCGCCACGTGATTAAGGACAAGTCTTTCAAAAATGTCTTATCCTTTAAAAAGAGTCTCGGCGTGTTAGTAACAATTAGGCCCGTCAAGGAACAACGTTGGGTGTTCAAACTGCAATGCGACAAGAAAGGTCTTAATGATGAAATTCCTTGGACCCTACTCTAAATCGCATTTTGGCATCTTCTGATTCTCTTCCTGATATCAGTCAGCATGATAGTCAGTTTCCCACCAGTTACCCGGCCAGCTATTTGAATAAG
The DNA here is from genome assembly GCA_963921515.1 of Calotriton arnoldi. Lineage (NCBI taxonomy): Eukaryota > Metazoa > Chordata > Amphibia > Caudata > Salamandridae > Calotriton > Calotriton arnoldi. Next base: position 2,807,456 of record CAWUFW010000485.1, on the reverse strand, counting down.
CTATTTGAATAAGCTATGGGATAGGGTTTCATTTACGCATTTCCCTTCTCTTGTCCATCATTCCTTTGCTGACCATCTAATTAAGACTTGCCTAGGACGCGCTCATTACGAGTGACAGTCATTTAGATGCAACCGTGGGGTGTTCCCATGTAGTGCTGTCTATGAGTGATGCTAGAATTATTTTTAAGCTAGCCTCATTGCTAGATACATGTTACTAATGGATATGCGACATGCTGCGCTTCTTGTTTTGACTGTACTATTCTCTGTCTGAAGAGAGATTTAACATCTTCACTGACACTTGTATTATCAGAAACATGGCCCTGATAGCAGCCGCGAACTCATAGACGGCAACGCATTATGAACTACGATTCCCATGAGCACGGGAGATTTTTTGTAGTTCTATTGTATACAGTAGTTTGAGGGCGTGCTCTGTCTCCGTTCTGTACACAGCAAGGTTAAATGCGCCATATCGAATTATTACAGCATTATTGCTGGTTGAAAGAGTGACTGAAGTCCTTGATCTTACTCCTATATAAATATCTGAACTCTCTATATTATGGGCTGCAAACTTACAGCCGGCGTGTGTTATTGTACTACATTTCCCATGAGCCCGAGCTTTTTTGTAGGCATAATCAATGCAGCGGTCGGAGGACGTTTTTCTGCCTTCAAGTTGTAAACATATTTACGTGGTCTGTTTCAAGGTTAGTTTCTTCCTTGTAAATTGCTCCCTGTAGATCACTTTAATACTATCAACATTTTACATACTCGTCATATCGCGGTGGTTCTTTACACCGCAAACCACTAAAAACTTCATTTCCCAGCCTTGCGGGGCATTCCGGTCACGTCACTCGTACGCGCCATTATCTGCAGGTTAGCCTTATTAACCAATCAAGAGCTGTATAAATAAGACCACCTTCCGGATCGGTTTTACCTCCGACCACGGCTTAGTTAAGCCCGGGGTACCGACGGATAGGTAAGTTACTCATACTATCTGCTTTCTCCTTGCGCTTTGGCCAGCTATACCTTGTGCAGCTAATTAACTAATAGTCTCTCCAGTATTTTCGTCTTTCTTGTGAGGAGACACAAACTCACAAACTTATCATCCCCTTTGCAATTATATGAACTTTGTATAAACTCGCAGCTAAGCTGTATAGCCACTCTGCAGGCTGAAGTGTTATTCAGATCCCTGCTTGTGATGCTGTAAACATGTTAGTGATTTTTTCACTTAGGGTTCTCTTGGACTATATACAAGTGAACTGGATACCTAGGTGTGTGTTACTCCTTGGTAGTTGGTCCCCTTATGGTTTGACCGATTCCTATAGGTTATGCCCTAGTGTTCTACCTTTGTACCAACCGTCTTCTTATGTTTTCACTACCGCAGTATTTTGTATAGATTGATTTGTTAAAAATTTCTGTAAGTCACAATCAGACTTTTATATTCTTATAAGTCTGGTTTTTCTGTCAATTCTATCTAGAGCGGTGCCTTACGTCCTGAGCAGTGGCCAGGTGAGGTGAGGTTCTTTACCCGCACACTATGGGCAAGTCTTAAATTCTAGATTTATAGTTGTTGTTATACACTAATTGTGATGGAGAGATAGAGTATTTAGTACTCGCTCTTAGTTACTACTCACCACAACAGTATCTGACTATGTTTTCTGTGTTTCTTCACACAGGTTAAACTACACCACGCTCCTTGAACTGAAACAAGTGGTGCGATAAGTTGTATCTGTTCCTTTTTTCAGTTACATTCACCTTTGTATTTTTGTTGTCACATATAAACGCAGTAGCTTATTCTTTTTAGGTCCTGAGGAAGGCTAGACACTCTTTAGGTCACAATAGCTGAAACATGTAGACCGCCCCTCTAACTAGACAGTTGCAGTTTATTTTTTCCAAAACTGCCTTAGCACTGTTTTTAACCCTGACACTAAGGGATATATAATAAAAAAGAAATTCTCTTGGTAGCCAGTTTTAATTCACTTTTTTCACTCTTTTCTTAGCACTGCGCCCATCACCTAATAGTACATCTCAGCTCATCACCTTTTGGATTTTAGTATATCCTAAGAGATCCTTAAAACATCCTTGTGCTCCTCCCTCACAGTGAGGGGGTTGTAGCCCTCGGCTGTACTAGGGGTTACAGCCGGGAGGAGATCCCAGATGATGAAGCATGTCACCTTGGTGAGTGATGAGACTCCGTCCCCTTATTAGGACTTCCCAGATGAGGGTTTCACTTAGGCGTGATTAGATAATGTTTATTGGTGGAGGATGCCGTTAGGCACCAAGTAACACACTTAGACCTCAAGACAGTTGAGTCTGTTTCAAAATAATTCATAGACATGGAAAAGTTATCAATGACGCCCAAGTGGGCAAAAATAAATAATTGATCAAAACAATGAGTAACTGATGGAACAATCAAAGATTGACAATTCAGCGCAAGTGGGCATAGTGGTGTCAGTCCTAAGTCCGGTCAATACAAAAAATAAAACATCCATATATTCTAGATATCTTCTAAACACACCACTACTCAAAGCTTTCAAATTTTATGGCTCATGAGTAAACATCAATCTTACTAGACCCATAGCTAGACAGTCGCTTCAAGCCCAAGATGGCAGTGGCTTCACTAGATGCTCTCTGGTCTTCATGTCTACTCTGAATGCACACGCATTCTCTAAAATCTGTAAAAATAAAGCACATATAATAAAAACATTAGTTGACACATCACCAACCAAGAAAAAAAGGTATTCTAAATGCATTCTACTCAAAATGGAACTAATTCAAACTGCTTGCAGTTCCGGACAATCACAAATTTCCTCCAAAGTAAAGCCCATTCAGAAGTTAAACATTTTAGTAGTCAAAGGTGAACATGCAGTTCCTCATCTGCATTGAGCCCTTTAGGCTCCATGCTGTCTAATGCCAAGATATATTTGGATTCTATTATCCTGAGTCTTTTTTCTCTGTCCCCTCTTCTTTCATCACTTTTTATTCCATCAATCACACTGTACTTGATGTTCTTTGTATCATTGTTCTGGCATGTATGACAGTGTTTCGCTAGTGCATAGCTTTGGTCATTGTTCTTGACTGCTCTCAAATGTTGTAAGATGCGTCTATGTAGCTGTAGGGTAGTGCTACCTACATACATTTTACCACAACCACACTTAATGGTATTCACTACAAAATCACTCTTGCAAGTGTAATGCTCTTTGATCTTCTGGGATCTGTTATTAATACTAAATTCTTTGAGATTTTCCCTGTTTTTACAGGCTTTACACTTACTACAGCGGAAAAAGCCTTCAATAGGACGAAGCCAGGTTTTCTTTTCTATTCTCACATCACTGTGCACCAACCGGTCACGGATCGAGTTAGCTCTTCTGTATGTGATCAGCGGGTTCTTGGGTGTATCCATGCCTATAATGGGGTCACTTTTCAGTAAATGCCAGTTTTTTTGTAGTATCGTTCTAAGTTGTTTGTGTGTGGTATTGTACGTGGTGATGAGATGATGTTCCACTTTCTTTTCTGCTCTGCGCTTGCTTTTGTATAGAAGAGCCTCTCTAGGTATCCTCTCTACTCTTTCACTTACTTTAGATAATGCTTGTTTGTCGTATCCTCTTTCCTGAAACCTACGTGTCATCTCATTCTTGGCAGTGGTAAAGCTATTCTCTGAGTTGCAAATTCTTCTAGCTCTTAGGTATTCACCATGTGGTATGCTCTGTATTTGACTGCTGGGGTGGAAGCTCTGTGCATGTACCAGACTGTTTTCTGAACTGGGTTTTCTGAATAAGGAAGTAACAATTTCATTATTGACCACTCAATTTTGACATCCAGGAACTCAGCCTGTATCTTGCTTATGTGGCTTGTGAATTTAAGATTCAGGCTGTTGTCGTTGATCTCGTTGACAAATTCCTCAGCTGTGTCTGTATCACTGCGCCAAATGATGAAAATATCATCTATGAAGCGGAGCCAGGTAACGATTTTGTTACTCCATTTCTCTAGTGGGGGATTGTTCAGTACCTGGTCCTCCCACCATCCCATGCATAAGTTCGCGAGGTTAGGGGCAAAACAAGTACCCATAGCAGTGCCCTGCTGCTGCTCAAAGAGATCATAGTTAAAAAAGAAAATGTTGTGCTTCAAACACCATCTCATCATTTTGGTAAGCATCACATTATGTTTATAAAACCTGATGTGCCTCTCTTTAAGAAAGTGTTCTGTTCCTCTTATGCCCTCGTCATGTTTGATACTCGTATAGAGTGATTGGACATCTAATGTCATAAGTAGAAACTCTTCTTCCCACAGTGTGTTCTATAGATGCTTAAGGGAATCTGTGGTATCTTGTATATACGATGGTAACCCTTCCACAAAAGGTCTCAAGAAGGTGTCAATATTCTCGAATAGACTTCCCTGCGCTGCAATGATAGGCCTACCTGGTGGTCTAGTGGCATCTTTGTGTATCTTAGGGATGAGATAGAAGACAGGTAACTTGGGTTTGTCGGTTTTCAAGAAGCTATACTCATCGCTACTAATGAGCCTTTCACTTCTCCAATAAATAAGTCTCTCAGTAAAACTCCTCTCTACTTCTTCATCATGGGCAATGTTCACCTTTTTGTAACAAGTTTGGTTCCTCAGATAATTGTATGCCTCAGTCATATACGCTTTTTTGGACCATAGGACAATGTATCCCCCTTTATCTGCGTTCCTGACCACTACATCATGATTTTCTGATATTTTTATATATATATATGTATAACAAAATATATACATACATATATATGTATGTATTCATTAGAATATATATTTATATCTTTCTTCAATAACCAAAGGCTGGGTTAAGAAAGGTGTAATCAATTCTCAACCTAGAATTATGGAGTGGAAGGTAAAAATAATATTCTTCTGCATGATATCAGGGACATCTTTTTCATAAGAGTGTCTGTCAATCAACAGACCCATCATTTGGTTACAGTCCCCTCCAACAAAAAAATTATCAATAGACTATGACATCATTTTAGTAGATACATTTTTAGCAAAAGTGAATTCAATGTCACCACAACCATCTACATTTAAAATACCCATCAAGATCCTCTCTTACTTCAAATCCAGTAACATTGATATACCCCCTGAATACATTTCAATTATAAGGATATAAGGATGTTTGACAGAGAAAACCTACGCAATTTTTGTTGTTAACTGCTGGGAGAAAAAACCTTACCCATTCAACATTTATTTTAGCTTCTTCATATCCTGGTCAGAAAGGTGTGTTTCTTATAACAAATCTATTTAGATGTATTTAACTAATGTGAAGCTCTCTTTATCTTTATAGAGTTGTGTACCATCTTCACATTCCAAGTTGCTATCTATAAATTGTGCATGTAAACAGAACATAAATAATTATAGAAGGCTGCTCAATACACTGTGCATATGGGTAATACGTATGCATGGATATTTGATACAGCAAATAAACAAGTAGAAATAGGAAAGAAACAGAAAAAGAGAGAAACACCAGAAAAACAAAAGAAGGACATCAAGAAAACCCCCAAGCTATAACACTCTAAATTTGGTAAAAAGCCATTAAGAGCCCACTTGTTAAACAACAATGTATTTAATGAATTGAAAAGGAGTGGTAAAATGCTAAGACTAAAGATGAGTCGCCTGTCCGTATGTAGTATGGTATCAGGAAATACAAAATAAAAATACAGTACAAAATAATGATGACAACGATATAATGGACATAAATAAAACAAGCAGACTCACCTATTTGGAAAATAAGAAATCAGACTAATATAGTGAAGAAAAAATCTTATACTGCACCAAGAAAAGGCAACCAAAAACAATTTGGAGACACCCACAAAAACTTAAAAACAGCTTGAAATAGAAGAGAATCATCTGGAAACTTTAAGAAGGGCCAGGTCTGCCAACATCTATCCTGTCTCCATTAAGCATGTGGATAAATTCTCATAGCCTAGTTAGATCGTGGAATGTAGTTGTTCTTTCTTTGTAGCTCACTTTGAACAGGCATTCATGTATCAGGTAAAATCTGCGGTTTATAGACCTCAACGCTGGATGCAGAGTGATAAATTCCTCTTTTCTGTTCGCAGTCGCTCTGGAAACATTCTTTCAAAGAAAGCATTTGTGTCCTGACAACAACATCTGCGTCTGCTTTTTCATAGCTGAAAACACCTTTATCAGATCCATAAACTGGGGGAAAGATTAACAAAACTTCTCTGCTTAGATCCTTTATCCAATGAGGAGGTGTTGTTCAAAATCCTGTAACTTTAGAATTATCCATCATGCCCACTATTTTTGTAATGTTTAACTTTAGCAAAGTGATCATATCAGAGCCATCAGTGCCATGCAAAATGCCATACCTCATTAACTTGTTTCTCGTATTTCTCATCTGCAAATCATCAGTCTGTTTCTTGAGAAAAACTGTCTCTTTGTCCATTTTATTAACGTTCTCAATCACATTTTCTGCCTGTTATGCATCTCTACATAACTGCTTCACCTCTGTCATTCTATGTTCCAAAGGTTATGATTATTCCACAATTCTTTGTAATGTATTATTGATCTTGACCACAAATGATTTCAGAGCTCTAATTTCTTCCAATATGTCATCCTACATGAGTGGACCCGCACCCTTCCTAAGCCTTTTATTTGAGCCCCAAAGTTATACTTCTGTGCAGTAGTTGTAGATCTTGCTGAGACACTTGGCTTAGAAATACCGAAGCCTGAACTTCTGATATAGTGCCACTAGGGATAGAATTAATATTATAATTATAATCATATAACTAAACTTTTTCGTTCTTCCTAAAAAATTAGGTTGCAGCTAAAAAGCCTTCCAGTTGAAATAGAATCTCACAGCATAGGATCATTAATCCTGACAGTGAAGAACAACTGATCCCGCAATATCACTTGACTGGAGCATCCAATGAAAAGCCCAAGCCATTGACTTCCCACCCTGAAGGGAAGTGTGTTTGCTTAAAATGGAGGGTGTGATCAAGAAGTACTGAATAGAAATATTTCATGGTATATTTGTAACTCAGAAGCTTAAACAGCCACTGAAAAACAACCTTGGTGCTCCTCAGCCTCTGCCTTCAACTGTTTCCATGAAGCACTGACTTTTGCTCTAGAAAATTAGAACTGTTGCTTCTTAAGCCCTGGCCTGAAACCCAGTAAGTTTATCATCTCCACAGTGCTGCCACTACTCTTTCCTTAACTATTGCTGGCCTGGTTGGATATTTTTGTTTTCTTGTTTCCAAAATTGATTCAAGGAATAATTAAAGTCAAATATGTGTAGATCTCTTCTTAAATAGTCGTGTTTGTCTTCCCTTTCTGAGAGTTTCCATTTTCTAACCACCCACAGTTTCATGTACATGCAACTCCTCATCCCTTAACAAAATATTTGCCAGACAGAAGAATAAGATTTGTATACATTCACTAGGAATAGTATTTTGAGATAGCAATGCCCTGAAGCTGGTCAGATTCAGAAAAATGAACACTCGCAACTGAATTTTTTGAGCAATCTCATTATCATCTACGTTTTATGCGGATCGATAGAAAGTGATTGTTTTCAAACCATGCAGGGATCTCTTTTTGCTTTTTAAAGAACAACAGTATGGTTCTTCCTCGAAGTCTGAGCCCTACGCAGGAGTATTCAGGTATATATTTTATTACATAAAATAACACAGAATGTTCAAGGTCCCATCTGGGGTCTCAGCTAGCGGTTGGCAGCCAGTTTTTTGCTGAGCGTCAGACAAAATGCCCTTCAGACCTCTTTGCCCCTTTTGAGCATCTGCAATGCCCCTATCCCTGAATTTATCAGCATTTGGGCAGGGGCAAGGAGATAACATAATCTCAGGATGTTATATGCATGTCCAAGGTACACATGTATTTTCGAAAGGTCTGTGAGTGGTGATAGTTTACACGCTAAGCAGGAAGGGAGGCAAAGTTGAAGGTTGACAGCTGCGACCAGAATGGAAAACTCAAAACATGTCATTCTAGTGAAGGCGCACTGGCTCACAAGTCTGCAAGGTCTAAATTTATCTTAATTTTTTCAACTGCAGTTACTTTAAAATGCCTCCTTACCAATCGCATGATCATTGCAGCACAGGTGAATAAATGTAAACCACAAAGAGGCTTATTTGAGTAATCTCGCTTGAATCTTGCATCAAATCGGTGTCAGATAGATCTGAACCCAGCAGCTCCATGAGGAAACAGCTGATAAGAATGAAAGTTGGTAGCTGTATTTATATTGCTAGCCGACACAGCTGTAGACACACATTTAAGACTGTCGCCGTGGACCGGGAGACTTGGCTTTGAATTTAGTGAAAGCATAGTTGTTTCGAGTATCGGATTACCAATAGAGCTTTCTCACAATTCATGTGTAGAGTTTCAGCTTTCTATGTATCGCGTCACCTGGATTATTTGTATTCAGTTCTATCCACGACAGTTAAACGAAAACTATGTAGGAAGTTCATGCGTACGGGAAAGAAAAAGACTGCAGGAAAAAAGCAATTTACAGTAAACGGGCCACAAGTTGACTGCCTCGCAGATTCATTTTAAGGTGATGTTGCTGAAGGACAAAGTAATGAAATGGTTTAAACGGTGGCAACGTGCGTTTAAAGCTGCCCTGGTATAGAAGCATTTTATAAATGTGATAAATTTCAATTAACCATCTTGCTTTTGAACAATCTGCATTTACGCGCTGTATCGATTTAAAACGTCTTCTGCTAGCATTCTTCTCTTCATAAGCCAGATTCAACACACACATAAATATGAAATTGTCGTACCACCGCCGTCCACATGCGGATGCTCACCTCAAAGCTCCCAGACCCTTAGTATGATCTTTTGTTTTCAATTCAATGGGCTACTTGTGGTTTTCTGACCTGTGGTCACTCATCATTAATATTCAAGCGGTAAGCTATCGCCATTGAGAATTTTCCAAACATGGCTGGAGAAAGCATCAACTGTCAAGAAAGTGGATATCATATGCATTTGCAGCTCCCAGCAAGATATGTAGCTCTCTGTTTTTAGACCTTGTTTGACAGTGCATCAAAAACAAAGCGATGGATGGAATGGTTGAATTAATTTCAGCCACTGGCAATTGCTCGTTCGCCCACTGCCCCACCTTAGTTTGGACCCATCCATATGCAAATCACCCATGACCCTCCTCCATTGGGAACAGTCCAGCCCGAACTGCCAGGCCCAGTGATCCCTGAACTGGAACACAAGCAACCCAGGACTTATTTTGCCCTTACTATGGCCAAGTATAGCTTGATTCCAGTGGCATAGTGAGCAGAGGACCCTTCCCTGGGCATAACCTTCACACTTAGAGCATCAAAAAACAAAGTAATGGATGAAATGCTTGAATTAATCTCACCCACTGGTGATTGATTGGGGGAACATCCCAAATCCTTTGTTTTTTTGCCCACCGTGCCACATCAGTTTGGACCCAGCCATATGCAAATCAGCCTTGACCCTGCTCCAATGGGAATAGGCCATCCCGAAACTGCCAGGCCACTGTCACCCTAAGTGGGACGGGTATGCTCAAACATGGGTCCTGTGCACAATGTGTCAATGGAGCCAAGCTGTACTGGGCTGATTAACACATAACTGGGGCAAAATCGGTCCTGGGTTGCTTGTGTTCTTGTTCAGGGAGGGCCTGGCTTGGCAGTTCGGGCTGGACTGTTCCAATTAGATCAGGGTCAAGAACTTATTTGCATATAGCTGGGTCCAAACTACGGTGGTATAGTGTGCAAAATAATGATAAACTGGGATTCAGCCTGAGTAATTACTAGTGGCTGAGATTAATTCAAGCATGCATCCATCACTTTTTTAGTGTATTTCAGTTATTCACGCTAAGTGCGACAGGCATGTCCAGCTGTGGGTCCCCTGCACACTGTGTCCCTGGAACCAAGCTGTACCCAGCTAATGAGCCCATAACCAGGGCAAAATGTGTCCAGGGTTGCTTGTGTTCCGTTTCAGGAAGTGCCTGGTTTGGCAGTTCGGGCTGGACTGATCCAATTGGAGCAGGGTCAAGACTGATATGCATAGATCTGAGTCCAAACTGAGGAGGCATGGTGTGCGAAATAACAATGGACTGGGATGGGGCTCGAGTAGTTGCTAGTGGCTGAGATTAATTCAAGCATTCCAGCCATCACTTTTTTATAAACTTCAGTTTGTCGCCCTAAGTGGGATGGGTTTGCCCAGGTGTGGGTCTCGTCACATAGTTTCACTGGAACCAAGCTGTACCCGGCTGATGAGCCAATAACTAGGGCAAAACTGGCCCAGAGTTGCTTGCGTTCCGGTTTAGGGAGGACCTTGTTTGGCAGTTCAGACTAGACTGTTCCAGTTGGAGCAGGGTCAAGACTGATTTGCATATAGCTGGGTCCAAACTGAGGGGGCATGGTTTGCAAAGTAACGATGGACTGGGACTCTGCCCGAGTAATTACCAGTTGCTAAGCATAATTCAAACATTCCACTCGTTGCTTTTTTGTATACTTCAGTTTGACAGTGCAGCTGTCGCTGGACCTTATATGATCAATTGAAAAAGAGCATTCGGAAGCACCACTGAGAGAGGGGCTTTCGATTCGCCCACTCGGTAATTGTCTTAGTACAGCATTTAATTGGGCAGAAGTTGTATGCTTCCTCTGAAAAAGAGTACTGGTATTCCTATTTTAGCCTTGTGGAAAGGGTAAACACATTATAGCAGGACTAAATTGGTATGGTGCCAATTCAATGAACATGGCCTTAGACCTGCTCCGTTTATTAGCAAAAGGTACGAAAAAGGCAGTAGTGCTCATGAATTTATTGTGAAAAGCATATGTTAAAGGAAATTTAAGGATGAATTGTTATTTTACTGTGTTAAAGCTTGTACAGAGGTATTGTGGAATCTCATAGATTATTGTAGGATACAAGGATTATAGTTTTGGTTACACCCTCTGACAAGTCTGGATGGTAGAAGATATGCACTGTGATAATCCTTGTTAGACCCTCCTTGGGAGGGTTGTATTTTGTTTTGCCAATTGTACTTTTAAACATATTTGTAATTGTCTGCCTGATGGTTGTCTTGTAGTAAAGGTTATGCTCAATACAATAGGCCTGACTTGGTTATAGTGCCAAACCAATGACAAAGCCTATAGCCTTCAATGGTTTGTTAATTATGCCTAATGTGATAGTTCTGATTTGTTTAGCATGGAAAGTTATGATTAAGGCAGTTGGTATGGCTTATTTATTGTGAAAAGCATTTATTAAAGCCGATAGGTTATTAAGGGTGTATGGTTATTACAGTGTGTTAAAGGCTTTAGAGGAGTATTTGGTTATATTGACTCTCACTGTCCACCATAGTAAGCCAATGTTTTGCTGTTTGTTACTCAGTCTAACAAACCCTGGGGATAGAACATTTTCCGGGTGATAATCCTTGTTAGGTCTGCTTAAAATGCATGCATTTTGTTTTGCCAATTCTAATTTTGGATGTTTGTAATCTGATAATTGAATGCTTAATGGTTGCCTTCTGGGTTATTGGCCTGAGTTGGTTCCCTGGAAAAGGTTATGCTAGATGCCATAGGTGTAATCTTTAGAATATGAAAGTTTACTTAAAAGGCAGAAGGCCTAATATATTTATTGAGAAAAGTATATGTTATAACAATGCATTTTTAATGGTAGATTGCTATTATATTGTGAAGACAGATATTTTGCTATATGGAATCTCTCAAATTACTGTACTAGTTTCTGGTATTGGTCACCCACTCTGACAAAACCTTGTCATAATCCTTGTTAGGCCATTTGTAGAGGAGCTGTAGGACTGGATGCCTTATGGCTACCAGTTTATACACAATAGAGTAGGCCTGTGTAGCTTATGGTGATAAGCCAATGATAAAGACTAGATTGGTTAATTGGGAAAAGTTATGTCAGATGCCATATGATTGATCTTTTTATTATGAAACGTTATGCCGAAGGCAGTAGCCTGATGTATTTAGTGTGAAAACATTGTTAAACCTAATTGGCCTTTAAAGGTGGATTGATAATACACTGTACTAAAGACTGTGTTAGCCAGAAGCTCAGAGATCACCAAGGATGTTAGTGTAAGTTACCTCCTTTGACAAACCATGGTCGTTGAAGATTTGCATGGTTAGAGTTCATTTTAGACCATCTTAAGAGGGGATTGTTGGACTTGGATCTCTCTGCAGGGTCTCCTCCAAACTTTTTTCCTTCACTCCTCCTGTTTTTTAAACCTGTTTTTGTTGGCTCTAGGATGTTGCACACTTTACCCCTGCTAACTTGTGCAAAAGTACTTGTGCTGTCCCTTTTAAACATGATGAAATTGGGTTACACCCAATTTGCACATTTAATTTACTTGTAAGTCCCTAGTAAAGTGATGCTATATAAACCCTGGTCTTGTAAATGCTACTAATTACCAGTGGCTGAGATTAATTCAAGCATTCCATCCATCTTTTGTGGAAAACAAATATTAAAGCCAACAAGCTCTAAAGATGGATTGATTTGGTACCCTGAGAGTGCCCCATGACAATTATTTTGCAGTATGGAATCCCGCTAATAATCAAGGGGTGTTGCTTACCCTTTTTGACAAGACCTACTGGTGAATGATTTGCACTGTGATATTCCTTGCGAGACACTGTTAGGATGGCTTGAAAGATTTGGTTGTCTGCCAGACTCTTGTAATGAAAGCACTCAATAAAAATACGTACATACATATAAATACATACATAGAAAGGCTTTAGATGAGCCCTCTTCTGCCATGTATGTGTTTGAGGCTCAGTCTCAGTCTGGTTCTGTCTGTGACAGCACATAGCATGGGGCAATGGGTGAGCCCTCTTCAGCCAGTCTCTATTGCCCTATGTGTGACTACATTTTTCCTGATCATATGTGCAACTATGCCTGAAAATTAGCGTTTCAGTGAAAATTGTCTGGTTGGCCAAACCTTTTGTTTTCCATGTTGCCCTTTTATAAGTCCCCCTTTATTTCTTTCCTTCTCCTTTTTTTTATTCTAGTATTTTTTTAGAGCGCCAAGCAGCTCCCTTGGCAGTGTTACTGGACACCTCACTTGTGGCTCATCTCATCTGCGCAAACCTGTATCCTGCACAGCCACTGCTTCCAAACCGGGCAGCCATCTTGGAATAGTATTAGCCATAATATACAATTGTTTATTTTTCACAAATGGCCAGCTCACTTTTGCTAAATGTGGTGGCCATTCTGGAACTTTAAAACATCAATAGCGCATGTACAACAATATTACAAGACGACCACCCACTGCTATGTTTATTTTCATTGTTTTATGGCAAGCACAGTGCTTAGACAGTGGCATTGTTTTCTATGTTTATTCTTCTGTAGTGCTAGAGACACTCCTATGTTTTGAAACCACGTGATGACCTTTGGCTACCATTATTTTAATTGACTTTTGGTGTTTTACTTTACCCTGGCCTGAATGTACGACATGATTTCCCTGCATGTGCATGTTTCCCTTGAAGATTTCTTTCATATCTCTTTGTAATTTTAGCAGAGTGGGAGCTGTCACATAGTAGAACAGCCTTCAGGAACAGAACGTGTGGGATGTGCATTTCAAAGCATGAGAGAGAGAGCGATGTGGAATGTACTTCTTGGTCTCAAAGTACAGTGTTATGAGCAGTTGTGCTCAAATGTGCATTATGTTGCACATTGGAAGGTGAGGTGTGCAGTGCTATAGACAGTGGTGCACAAATGTGCATTGTGTTGTACATTGGCAAGTATTATGAAGTTCTTACTATTGGCTTTGACACGCCCTCATGTCATCTCGAATTCTGACTCTGTCTTGCTTGAGCTTTTTGCGCGCACAGGCAGTCCCTCAGATTACTCAAGTTGTTTAGGTTATTCACGTTCAAGGTTGCTTTGTTTTTGGAGATTGTTGAATGTACTGCCGGAGACTTTCGTAAGCTTTGTTAAGATAAAGGCTGGAAGACTTGAGAATGCAGAAGGAACGTGAGAACACCTTTCCTTTGGAATGCTTGCATGGAAGGTGGCCAATTCCAGTAGGTTTCCTTGGCGCAGAGAAAGGCCTCTCGGAACCTTCTAGTGTGTTTTGAGACTATAAAGCTGGGGTTTGTTGACTTAGAAACTTGGATTGGAGCCTGAACGGCGGATGCATCTTCAGTGCAGGAATCTGGTTGCTGAGTCTCCTGACCCTGGCTGTGAATCCCCCAGTCTGGAGTGGACCAGGATGAAGTTTGCGCCAGGTGATGTGTTTTATTTTTGATTGTTGCTATTGTGATGCGTAACTGTCTGTGTGCACATTCAGTTTCCAGTGGCTATAACAGTCATTGTGATGTGTGAGTGTCTGTGTGCACATTCCAGTTTCCACTGGCTATAATCATCTGAGGTGTTTTCTTTGATTGTTGCCATTGTGATGCGTGACTGTCTGTGTGCACATTCAAGTTTCCAGTGGCTCTAACAGTCATTGTGATGTGTGAGTGTCTGTGTGCACATTCCAGTTTCCACTGGCTATAATCATCTGAGGTGTTTTCTTTGAGTATTGACTTTGTGATGTGTGAGTGTCTATGTGCACATCCAAGTTGATCATCTAATGTATTTAGTGTATATATCTTTCTGATTTCTAGCAGGACATCCAGTATTATCTGCTTTTGTTTCATTCCATATTATTACCTGCTTGTGTTTCATTTTATTATTATTATCTGCTTGTGTTTCATTTCATATTATTATCCATGCATTTAACAGTTGCATTTGCCAATTGTTATTATTGCGTGTATGTATATATATATTTGAATGTTGTTCATTTGACATCTGGGAAAGCCTTTCTGTTAGAGAGCATTGCATAAATAAAACCCCAAGCCTTATTCTGAATACAGTCTTTGATGTGACTCATTTTATAAAGTGATATCCCTTTCCAGGTGGTTTTGTGTTATTTCTTCGTCGTGTTGGAGCCTCCGTGTGGGAGGGTCGTATTCTCTATTATCTCGGAATGCGAAGCAATACATCTTCTAACTTATCTTGCATATGCTTATTGAACTTTTGTGTTTATTTGATAAGTGGATGACTGCAGGAATGAGTCAGTGTGTGGATGGATTAGTGTCTGAGTGCATTTATAAGTGCCTAAACTCACCAGTTACTGAGGAGGCATATTCAATTAAAAGCCATATCTTACAATTTCAGCTACCCTCCTCTAAACACATGCATACACATGCATATATCATCTATGAGTAAATCAGACTAGAGATTGGAAGAGTAAATACAATAAACATGCACAAACACACATATATATAGTCTACGAGTAAATCAGGCTGGAGATTGAAGGAGTATGTACAATAAAAATATTAATTAGGTGTTCATGTAGGTAACCATCTTCCCCCTCTAACCACCCCTCCTACCGGCCAGTCTCCATAGGCCTAGGTTATTGCAACCCTCTGAGCCCCACTCCTAGCCCACCCACTCGACCCCTTCCCCCAGACCAAGTAGTATGTACACACCCGTCACTAGATTCCAGACTTGACGAGATCTCACTCTCACTACAACAAGTCAAAGCAGACCTCCTAAGCCTACTGGGCCTTATCCTACAGTCACCCAAGGTCAGATGGCCTAATAGGGATTTGGTTACGAACTATCATAGTAACAATTCTCCAGCCCCCCCCCACCCTGTGCAATCACCTTCTCTGAAGCACTTGCACCCGAGATGGAGACCTTTACCCTACCCCAATGTGCCAACTTGACCATTCCGACTGAGGGATCCTTTATCAACCAATGATATCCATTCTCTCCTCTGCTTCTCTGATCTTCTGCAACACATTCGCAACACATTGCACCCTGACAACACAAATAATCATACCCTAATCCAATCCATCCCCCCTAATCCACACAGAGTTCCAAGACGCAACCATAGAGGAATAAATAAAGACAATCTTATGCGAGTCCCCCTCACACAGGACCCCATAGCTCCTGCCAAGCCCCATCTCAAATGTATACTTCTAAATTGTAGATCGGCTTCAAGACATGCGGCAGACGTTGCTGATCTCATACTCGCTCATGAACCCGGCCTTCTAATCCTAACCGAAACCTGGTAAAATGAATCATCTACACCCATCCTCGATATTCTGTTCCTTCCAAACAATGATATCACTAGATTAGGCAGAGCTGATAGACCAAGAGATGGCATTGCCTGCAACCATCGGAAAAGCCTTACTGTGAACCGATCTCACTCACCGGTATTATCCTCATGTGAATACCTTTGTATTGATATTACAAGTAACAACAGACCAGTTTGCACCTTGTATACGTTCTACCACCCTCCAGGTGATAACCTCACTTTCATCGAACAGTTTTATGGATATTGTGACTACAAACACAGGACAACAAGGCACCCAAATCTTCCTCGGAGATCTCAACCTACATTGGAACGACCTAAATGACTCTGCTGTAAACAGCCTCAAAGCATTCCTTACGGACCTCAACCGTAATCAAATCTGCAACAGCCCCACACATGATCAGGGTTCAATCTTAGATCTTGTCATTGCCAACACTGATTCCACTCAACTTGAATCGATCCTCCCTTGTGATTGTTCGGACCACCACTCCATTATATTCCACATTAATGAAGCTGTGAAACTAAACTCAGCCCAACCTACGAAACCTAAAATATGGCAAAGGAACCTAAAAAACGCTAACATCAATCTACTAACATCCCTCAGTGACAACCTCTTGCTTCCCCCTGAGGACTTTTCAGATGTACAAGGTCTTACAAACCACTACTTCAGTTCCATGATTACGGTACTAAGCTCAGCTGCACTGCTACAACTGAAAAGACACTCCACAAAAGACTCCAAACCATGGTACGATGGCAGCCTCAGTTCGGACAGATGTACCTTAAGACTAATTGAACGTCGATGGAGAGCCTCCCTGTCCCTTGACCACCTTAAGCTTTTAAGAGTTAGACCAAGCCAAAAATGGACCAAAAAAACTATTTGAATTAGTTAAAGCACAATCAAATGGCTTACAATACCCACCCCAAGCTGGACTGAGCTCATTACCCATTTGTGAAGAATTTGCCTCCTTCTTCATTGAGAAGACTGAAAACGTGAAGATTGACCTGCAGACGGCCTAGGTGCATAATTCTTACATCTCCAACGACACCCTTTCCCCCTCTTTGGCAACCTTTACCATCTGCCCAGCAAGGCTCGTCCTCAAAAATAATGCCACATGGTCCTCCTTCAAAACTTTTAATGAAGGCGCAATCTTAAAAGTGCTCACAACATTGAACCCCTCTAACCACTTTGTCGACCCTCTACCCTCTAACTTCTTAAATGAGATCAAACCTTTGATACTGCCACTATGGACCAAGATTATCAATGCCTCCCTGCTTCAAGGCATTTTACCAGATAACCTTAAATCAGGACAGGTGTTCCCCATCCTAAAAAAAAGTCTGCAGCCCACACAGGCTTAAATAATTACCGCCCGATCTCTAACATTCCAACTCTGGCTAAACTGCTGGAAAAATGTGTACACATCCAACTTTGCAACCACATCGAACAATTCGACCTGCTAAACCAATACCAATCTGGTTTCTGCGCAGGGCACAGTACTGAATCGGCTCTGACGCACATAGTGGATGATGCGCTAACAATCCAAGACATATAGACGCTTGCCTTTTAATCCTGCTCGACCTATCTTTGGCATTCGACACCGTCAAACACGACAATCTTCTAGTCTTCCTGAGACATAGAATGGGCCTATCAGGACCCGTCCTAAATTGGTTCACCTCTTTTCTCCAAAACAGTTCCCAAAGATTCAAGGTCAATCAATCTCTAACTGAGTCCATCCTAGTCATGTTAGGAGTCCCGCAGGGCTCCCCCCTTTCTCCCACTCTTTTTAAACTATTCATGGAACCTCTTACCGAAATTCTTAGTTCCTCCAACATTCATTATCACATGTACGCGGACGATACACAACTGAACCTAAAGGTCTCTTCTCCGGAGGACATCAGATCTCTTAACTTAACTCTACAAAAATCGCAGCTTTGGCTTGCTGAAAACCACCTTAAACCACTTTAAACTAAATACCATCAAGACTGAATTCCTCCAAATTGCTCCTCCCAATCAAACACCCATCATAGAGGAATGGCTTAAACAACTTACAGCGCTCAACTGCCAGCCGCAAGTTATCGACTCAGCAAGATCACTTGGAATAACACTCGACAGGAATCTAAACATGCATAAACATATCAGGGCTGCAACAAAAGGGGCGAACATACAGATGAGCATTCTGAGAAAACTAAAGCCCTTCCTTCCCTCTAATGACTTCAAATTGGCAGTACAAGCTCTAGTAATCCCCAGACTAGATTATGGGAGTGCATCTCTTTGCGGACATCCCATGTCTACAATGGCCCCTCTAAGAGCCCCCCTCAATTCGGCTGCCAGGTTCATCATGAGTTCTAAAGGAAACTGCCACATTTCCCCTGACCTCAGAACTCTCAATTGGCTCCCATTAGAAGCAAGAATTCAACTAAAAATCGGTTGCATGACCCACAAAGCCCTTGACTCCAAGTCCCCGATAGATCCTCCAGGAGCTCCAGCACTCTTCTTCTGAAACCAAAAAGATTTTCCAAGAGGAAAACATACAACCGAGCCTTTTCTGGAATCGCCCCAAGGATCTGGAATGCATTGCCCCCAGAAACCAGACTGAATCCCTCTACTGCCTCTTTCAAGAAAGAAGTAAACTCTCTAATAATGAGTAAACTTACATGAGCAACGAAGTGACCTGCATAATGGATGTTGGTCATCACTGTTTTTTGATGTTTTTGTATTTTTAGTCTTTATGCATACACTTTTATAACTATCTATATCAGGAGACAATAATGGTATACATAGTACTTTGCCTCATGTCTCCCCCTGTATAGCGCTCTGATACCCGCAAGAGTCATGTACGCACTATATAAAACCTTCAAAATAAATAAATAATCTGACACCTTTCTGTAACACCTCAAACTTATACCCAGATATAACTTAGATGTAATATGTTAAAAGCACACCACCAAACCTCACCCCCCACCTCTGATATAATGCCAACACCCTATTAATAATGCACTCTGTAAAGGGATCCCAGAAACCCAGTGTAAGTCAGAGCGCTACACATTCTTGTAAAGTGTATGAAGCGATATTATGACGCCACACTAAATGTAAATGTGCCTAGTCTCATCAGCACATTGTGTAGCACACTCTGCTACCAGCCTACTCAGGTTAACACCTGCACATGGCCTATCGGGGCTGCACACTGGTACTGTAGCAATCTCACCTCTTCCCCACCACTCGTCTTATGACCCAGACAAGTGACTTTGCTACTACATGGACACTCACAGATAATACTGACAGCTCAGCTGGTGATGACTGGATTGGCCCAATTATACCCCTCCTAATCCAGTAACCAGAGGCAGACTCAATAAGTGAATGATAAAGGGTCTCAACTTCCTGATTGACTGTTGCTGACACCTATGTGGGAGACTAATTGGCACACAGAAGTAGAGTACCTCGCAGGTGTGTAATATGTCTACATTTCTCCCTTAAAAATAGCTGATTGGTGCAGTGCTGTTCTTCTCTCTGCTTCACATGCACACAACGATTGTGTGTTCCACACCACCTGTATAAAGTGGTTTGAATGATCAATACCATGGGCTGGATAACTTTTTGAAATTGTCTATTAGGTGTTAGAAATCCAGGGATCTTATGTAATTCCAGTCTAGATCCAGGCCTACAACAGATGAAGTATGCAAGATAGCAATCCAAAACTCTTTTATTGTCATGGCTATTGGCGCAGTAATGACTATGTTTAGGTATTTACAAGTCTTTGGATTTGCGCATCAGTTACACATTACTGTTAGAAAGAAAGATGGAATAAAGTGATGTACTGATACCCTACTCTATAGTCTATACTACTAAAGCTTTATTGTCCTATTAGTGTCACAATACTGGCAAGGAGATGTAATGAACCTCAACGTGAATCCCAAACGTCTGCACCACAATTCACCCCTTGATACACACTGTAAATAGGGTGTTTCAGAGGGGAAGTGTAGGCATGAGGGAGTTGACAGTCTAGCCTTCAGTCATGTCGAAGTTGGGTGGTATCAGATTAGCTGACATGAGGAGCCAGGTAACACAATAAAGGAGGTATTATGATCAGGAATGCAGTCACTTGAAGGAAAAGGGAGAGGGAGAGGGAGAGAGAGAGAGAGACAGACAGAGAGAGAGAGAGCGAGAGAGAGAGAGAGAGAGAGAGAGAGAGAGAGAGAAAATTGTAGCAAATGGGTTCAGTCATTTATTCCACCAATATTTAATCAGGTTTTTGGACTTTTACTGTGAGCATGTATAACTATCTGAGTCTCACTCAGGGTAAATTCCCAGCAATTGGAATGAGCATGTTAGCCACCAATGTCTGCCTATTTACATAAGGCCACTGCTGTGCAGGTAGGGTAAGAGACCCTGGGCTGGGTATGCATGAACACAGGGCCACCACCAATGATTTCAAATTATTGTTCAGGGCTGCAAAGAGTACAGCAGCCCGCTCCTAAAGTTTTTAGAGAACCTGCCCTAAGTCTCGGGGGATGTTGAAGGGATGACCCTGGGAGAGGGTTTGTTTGATTTCAAGCACTCTCAAAGCTGGAGCTTCTTCTCTTAGGCTCTAGAGTGGTTGGTTCTATGGCTATATTATGTGGCCTAGAGAAAGTGAAGAAAGACTCAAACATGCTGTTTTGAATTTAAATGCTTTTTTGACATCCTCAATATTAAACAATGAGCATTTACCATTATAATGAATGCTTTTGACTGATACTACTACTGTTTCCATTTATTTAAATAATGCTGTCATATTGAAACATGACATGGGGCTGTTTTTGTTAATGTGGTGACACCCTGACAAAGCCAGAAGGCCTGCCTTATATCTACTGATGCCGCTTATAATGCGTTGCCTTGACAATGTATAACATGTAGGTATTATTATGAATGGATAACCCCTTGAAAAAGAAGGTAGGCCTGCCTTATTCAAAATGACACCCCCCTATATTGTAATGTTGTGTCTGTTGCAGGGGTTGGGGGTATTGTGATTAGGGGGTTCAGGACCCATTTGGGATGAAATATGATATGAGAGTACCAACAAAGGTATTTTAATCTACCTACTGTATATGTTTGTAATTTTGTGCATAGTATTTGGTAATGTGTGTGTAATAAAAGTTCTTATCCTTTAAAAAAAAAAGTATTGTCTGGACAAGGACAAGGATTTATTGAGTGTTGTTGTTGTTGTGGCGTGCCACCGCATTGGGATTGCTAGCCCACACCACCTTCCCTGTGTAGGCTTTGGAATGCCCTGCTTTGCTACCCTGAGAGAGTTGAGTGCTGCAATGCTGTGCTTGGTTCCCTAAGACAAATGCAGACCTATTACTTGTGAAGGACTCACATCTTTTGCAATTAATAAGCCAGTTTCTTGCGCGGACATTGTCATTATTGTAGCGGTACGCAACAGATGTGCAACCTAATGTGGAAGCTGTTACCAACTTCTCCATCAGTGAGACGCTGATGAGTTAGTGAACAGTACGGTTACACAGGAGAAGCCAGCGATAACAGCAGGAGGAGGAGTGAGGAAAATTCAAGAGTAAAGGAAACCAAGAGCAACCAACAGTGAAGCCCTAACAAACCCTTGCATGCACCTAAGAACAAAAATAAGAAAGATGTGGGTCATGAAGTGTGTCCCGACTTTACAAATGCCAGGTCCTACAACAGACTGATAGTGCTAGGTGACATTACTTTCTGGCAACATATTTTAATGGATGGAGGAGGTAGAAGTGTCCAACTACATGTGTTGAACTTATGGGGGTGTACTCTAAGTACCCCAACCACGTTCACTGACCTTCTACCATTGCCATCAAGAATGTCCTGTGCATCAGGGATCACTGCTACTCATCTTCCTATGGTTCAAACCTTGTAAGGTTAAGCAGGGTCTTACAAGTAGTGTCAAGCTTTGTTGCCTGTCCCTGGAGCCTTGGATGCCTTTATGTTGTTGCATGGTGCCAATCATTCTATAGCTCTTTCAGCCATTTCAAATGTTTTCACCTAGCATGATTCACAACTTTTGTTCATTGTTTCGGTTTAAAAGTCTTTGATTATCTATTCAAACTCTAAAATAGTATTGGCTTATTACTTCCTCTTGGGTACACTAGATAATCGGCTACTACAAGATCTCAGTTTCATTACTTGCAAATCATGTCTTACTTCGGGTTCCGTCTCTGTCTGTATCTGTCTGTCTCTCAATCCAATTTATCTTCACCACGTACACATTTTATTGTCTGTGTTAAGTGGTTCCCATTTATTAAGACATTGGATGCAGGTAAGAGAGCTTCAACCAGATGAGGGGATTTGAAGGTGAGAACTTTAATAGATATCATGATCCTTGGCATTCAACAAGACTGAAATACATCTCCTTTCTCCTCAACTCCCTTTAGCAATCAGAACAGTTTCAATCTCAGGATTCTCCTAAGTTGTGGTGTACAGATTCAGAGTCATGTGGGAGACCATGTTCACTGGGAGCAGAGACGTTGTAAGGCATGGGCAAAGTGGGCTCTGGACTAGGGCCCCAACCTTTCAGGGGGGCCCCTGATAGATCTGGGTTTCTTCTCCACACAGTCCTGCCCTGATGACCCTGATGTATTTTTAAAGAGAGATTTTCATTTAATTTATTTTTAATATAGGTTTTGTGTGGGAGTTTTTTACAAACATTTTGTGTCGAAATGTTGTTTTATGTTTTTCAGTACCATGTAACATCTATTAAAAAAGTCCCTTTTAGATAAAATCAGGACCTCACTTATTAGAAATGGCAGTGGGTCGCAGAGCTTATTTGCAATAATATTAGTCAGCTGCTGCTTTATGCGATATTGAAAAGAAAAATCTCAAAATCTTCAAGATGTCCCTGACTGGGAGCGAATCTGTTCTACTTTCATATATCAAACTACAGCCAGTCTTTCCTTTTTTGAAAAGATGCTTTTCTTGACTAACTTCAAAATAGCTGTGACTTGAATAATTCTTGTATCCGTCAATACTTTGTGTATCAGTACAATAGCTAATAGTAACACCAGACATTTACAGCACAATTTGCAACTGCAAACCTTAGCAGTTTGGTGCTATTTACACCAGCATTGACAAAGTAAACAGGTTCGACTTTAGTACAGTGTATTCACATGTTCGAAGACAAACCATACATGAGGACAACGGCAAAGATTACATGAATGCAGACAAGCAGAAAGAGCAACATCTACCCCAACCCAAGAACCTCTGCCGATAGATAAGCAGGCACCCATACACACAGACTTAGAGGCACCTCTAGACATAGACCTTCTGACATGCAGTCAACCTGCGCCCAACCTCCCATTCAGCCAGCCTGTAGCTGTACATGGCCTTCTGACGTGCACAGGACAAGTTGACTGCATAGCCAAGCAAGGCCCTGCAGCAAATTCACCACACTGCCACTGTGCATTTGGCCCTGCACTGCAGGGGTTGACCACAGACCTTGGCCTGCAGTCAGACCCTTTGTCCAATTCTCAATTGAGGCAACCTACAATGCACAAGACCTCTGCCTGTGCACAATGAGGGTTGGTTGCAGTCCCTGATCCATAATTCCTCCTGTGTGGCCAATCTCAACTGTGTACCCAGTTAGCAAGTTAATGCCAGTTCTGCTATTTCAACTGCCATGCAGACCCAGCAAATGCCTCCAAGATTGTTAGCAAACCACCAAAGCTTTTTTTTTAACCTCTCCTTTAACTTTGCTCTCATTATCGAATCTGCATGAAATGTAAAATCCCTGCACTGGGCTTAGTTTACACACTGCTTTGAGTTTCAGAAACAGTGCTAAGGCTATTGACAAATGAAAAGATTTTTACCTTCCTAATCCTAGCTTTGCCCCCCACTCTTGCATCTGGATAAAACATACCTACAGTAAGGTAAACGTGATAAACATCTTCCAGATTCCATGCAGATTTGTCGAACGGACCCAAAATTAGAAGCAAATTAAGAAATGCCATTTCGTGGAAACTGCAACTCAACATTTGCATATTTTCATTTGCATATTTAAAATAGCAGCCTGAGTTTGCATAAAAGTGCTAATTCGAATTTACCAACTTCGCAAGTTTACCATTTTTCACCTTTTTTCTCAGAACAACAAGCATTCTTCTTGCCTCTGGAGATTGCCATTTCTAAATCTGTACTCCACCAATGATCATCATGCCTTCCCATCTCGCTACCACTCTATTTTCCACCACTCTGAATTCGAGAATTTGTGCAAAGTCTCCATTTTTAAGATTGCAGAAAAAAATAGTACTTGAAGTTGTTGAGCAAATAATCACATATCTCTAAGCATTGAAAGTTTATTGAATTTAAAGTTCACAAATTCAAACCTCAAGGTATATTTAAGATGCAAACCTTCAAATTCTGCCTGACACAAATTGCACTGTAAATATGCCAAACAAAAAATACACCGAGGCACTAAAAGGTACTACTTTCATGCCAAGTTTGAGGTAATCACATGCAGCATTTTCTTATTGTAGCAAAGAGCAAAAACTATAGTGGGAGCTAGAATTGGCCCGACTGCATGTGGAACTGGTATCCTAACTTTTCTTTCTACCACCATAATCTACAATGTTCACTTAGGGCTAGCTCTGTCCATGATGCTTATGTGGCCTGGAACGGATTCTGTGACCTGCACCAATCATGTCCTTTATCTTGCCTTGAATACTATCCATATCCTGGGTTATTGACATAAAGCGAGGGTGGGAGCATACCGGTTTTTGTGGATTATTGTACTGAGCCTTCCCTAGACTTGATTAAGTTTTGGTGACCTGTCTATTGAAGGCATTCCGTTCAGATAACGTCGTTAGCTACAATTTTGTAAGCGACTTCTGTGTCATTAGAGCATTGGACGATCTTGAGCTCCTCTTGTTATAAATGAGCCCCTGACGAAGGGACGAGGGTCCCGAAATGCATTGGGCCTTTACTGAATGGCATGGATTACTGAATCGTTTTGATAACCATGTTATTTTGATGATGGACTGTACCGTATAGTACATGTTTGTTAAATTGCATAATAGATGATGACAATTGAGAAGTTCTGTTACACATCAATAATAATTTTGTTTACAAAAACTAGGGTGTATTGTCATTGACATGTTTTCAAACGTTTGTATTTCACAAAAAAGTTGTGCACACCTTTGTCCAAGAAACCAAGTGGCTCCTGGCCCCACATTTCACTTATATGACACGCAGGCATTTGCAATTGCATCCTATTTGCATGTTGAATGTAATCTGTGTAAGGTTTGAATGGTGGTAAAACTCCATGTTCTGATGAGAGTATGGCTGCTGGAACAAGCAGGATCCATTTTAGATTGTCCATGGTATGACATGGCACCAGAGTTGGACAGGCCTTTTATTTCACAGGGCATTTCTCTGGTGGGTTGGATCACTTGGAGGCCAGTTTTGAAAGCACATGGTCGCCCCTGGTGCCTCTGTCAGTAGCTCCTCAAGGTTAACTGCAGCAGGCTTGGGGGAGCTCCAAGAGAGGGTGAAAGAGAGGGAGGCGGGGGAAGGCAGTGAGAAAGCAATCAGAGAGGGAAAAGAGAAAGAGGAGCAAAGGAGAGAGAGAGAAAGGTTGGCTGGAAAGAGAGAGATTATGCTCACGGCCGGACTGGGAACAGCAACCAGCCCTGGAAGATTGCTGCTCGACTGCCCCGAGGGGGGAGGGGTGCTAGTGATGAGCAGCGCTCCCACTTTTGTTGCAGGGGGCCGATATTGCAGCACTGCTACAAAACCGGCACCTTGTAACAAAACAGGCCCCCACGGATACAAAACTGGCCTCCGGCCCACCAGGGAAACGCCCGGTGCCCGCTAAGCCCAGTCCGGCCCTGATTGTGCTAGGAGATGAAGGGATCTGGGGCTGGTTTGAGCTTTTTGCCAGGAATGCTTTTGTTTCCATAGCCAGCCCTGCATGCACAAAATGGATGTTTGAGTACAGCTTTCCAAAACAGAAGAAGTGTATTGCCTACATTCCTGCAGCTGAAAGAAGGAGCCTAATACAATGAAATAAAAAGGATGACGACAGGACTATCTTCAGAAATTCAATAAGGGTCTTGTTAGCAAAGAAACATGTCCTTCCTGATTACTTCCATTTGCACAAAGATTGAGTCTGCAATGCAACCAGAAAATTAAATTTAAAAAGAACCACCCCAAACTCATGGCAGAACTTGTTACAGTGGATCAACATCCCCTATCTGGAAAATTAGTCTCAAGGTGGGCCCCAAACCATGCCAGTTTGTTCCAGTTACAATTTCTTCTTGACCAAGGAAAGAAGTGTACTGTGTAGTATTCTAAGAGGTGCTGCGATCTAGGGCTGGTGCCTGTCGGACACCCAATCTTCCAGGGGTGAGAGGATATCACTAGAAGTCTATGCAATTTACTGGACAGATGTGGGCCTACCAGGTGCTTAGAAGCCTGCCTGAACAGAGCGTGAAGGAGCATGCTTTGCCCTGGGAGAGAAAAAACTGTCCAGGAGAGTAACCATGCCCAATTCAAGGAGTGTGGAGCACCCAAAGATTGGACTTGTTACTAGGAGTGTAACCAGCTGAACTATGAGGGGTCACTAGGCCTCTCTGCTTGGTTTATCTGGTGAACACTGTGAAAAATCAACAACCTTCCATGCTACTGCATGCTGCACTGCATCAGTGTGATGTGATCTGAGAGACATGCTCTGCCTCTGTGCCTGATGTTTTTGTGAGTCCTACGAGGTCGACAACACTGCTGCAGCCAGCAGAGGACCTTCCGCCAGCACGGAGGCCACAGCTGTCTAGGATTAGAGACCGCTGCCAAGGCCTGTCATGCTGTTTATACCTAGTGGCGATATCCTTCGCCCACTGATAGTGATAGTTGAACACAGAGCCTAGAGTGAACTCGCACCTGTGGCTGATTCCTGCCTATGATCTCCTTTTATTGCTACTAGAACTTCACAGTTGAGGTGGGCACCATTCAAACTGTTTAAGAAATCTATATCTGGTGCTGGAATTGTAGAATTTGGCTACATCCCCATAGTCATGTTTGTATTAGCCAATAGCTCACCCGCATTACTATGTGCAGAAGTTTGTTTTGTTGTGAGCTTAAACTACTTCTCTTTTCATTCAGACAAGCACTGGACAGTGAACTACTGTGTCTGTTGTTAGACTTTTGAATTCTGAGTCTCCGCACCCCCCATACTACCTCCCTGAGAAGCCCTTGACTGCTTGCCCTCATCCCTGAGAGTTCAGTGCAGAAGGGGTGTACTTGGTACAGTTTGCAGGCTATAGTAGGATGGGCACACTAAACAAAAAACATTTTTGATGGAGGGTCCTAGGGAAAAAATTTAAGACCTGCACAGGATTGCATCCCCAATACAATACGTCAATATAACAAAAAGTCCTTGGGTCTAGAAAGACAATATCACACAAATAAAACTGTGGGATGATCCCTTTTTAGGACGAAATCCCTCACCCACCAAAGGTGGCATGCTTCATCATTTGGGATTCTCCTCTCAGAGGAAACCTAGGGGCATATTAGCAAGGGCACTATCGCCGCTTTAGCGGCACTTTTTGCTGCTAAAGCGGCGATATTCATATCGCCCTATCAGCAAACTGTCTCTAACAGCAGTTAGCGACAGTTTGCGGGCATTAGCGCCCGTTTTTTTACCGCTTTGCATGTCAGCGATATTTATCGCTAATGACATGCAAAGTGGGCGTTCCCGGCGAACAAACCTGGGAAAAACCCGCTAACAGGCCTATCGCCTATTAGCAAGGTGGCCATAGCCCCAGTTAGCGACGTGAAAAGTCGCGCTAACCGGGGTCATCGCCATTTATTTAACACCTGCAATTAGCATGTGTTAGCCATACCTAACATGGGGGGGTGGATTATGCTGATACGACCACAGGGTCGTATCAGCAAGGTGTTCTCCCTTCTCCATGCAACATCGCTGGTTTTTCAGCGATGTTGGCCCATTTCCCCCGCTATCGCTGGAATATTCATCGCCATAGCGCTAATCGTTGCTAATACAGCGTTAGCGTGGCGATATATTCCAGCGATAGCCGGCGATAAAAAAAATCACGCTAAGCAGGGTTAGCGATGATTATCGCCTCTTCTTGCTAATATGCCCCCTAGTTCCTCTGAGGGCTACAACACCCACTCTGAGTGGGAGGAGCACAGGGATGTTTTGAGGTCTACTCTACACGGATTACTAAATGTGGAGCTCTCTCTCTTTTTTTAGACTCCTGTTTGCTCTTTCTTACAAATGTCGTGAAAAAACACACGCTCGAATAGTGCTCTGTTTGACACTTGCACCCTACTCACTTTTCTACAGAGCGGTGCCCCCGATCCTGAGCTGTTGCCAGGTTGAGGTGAAGCTTTCTACCCAGTCATTACGGGTAAGACATTATTGTTTATCTTTCTGTCCATACATACATATGGTGTATAATGTAAGTAGAGGAACCCTGTTGATCCCTCTTACATTGTTATTATGTGTTTTTGTAAGCCACTGACTTTATTACATATGTGTCTGCATCTCTTTCTCATTAGGTACAGTCTCCTTTCTGAGAAGAGGAACCGGAAGTGCCTTTGGTTCCGTATTTGATTTTAATTTTTTTCTTTTGTGACACACATTACTTTGCAGCAGCATCGATAGGGTCCTGACGAAAGCCTTGACACATTATGTGTTGTTATGGCTGAAACATGTTGACCACACTACTTCGTCTGACACATGCGGTTTAAATCTATACCGCAGGTGCACTGTTTTTAATCCTGGCAGTGAGAATATATGAATAAAGTATGTGAAGTATTCTCCCTAGCTAGTTTTAATATCACTTCACTCACGTTACTTCTTCTTTTGCGCTGCGCCCTCACCCATACTTTGTCTCTCATTTAGTGGATTTAGTAAATCCGTGTAGAGTAGACCTCAAAACATCCCTGTGCTCCTCCCACTCAGAGTGGGTGTTGTAGCCCTCAGAGGAACTAGGTTTCCTCTGAGAGGAGAATCCCAAATGATGAAGCATGCCACCTTTGGTGGGTGAGGGATTTCGTCCTAAAAAGGGATCATCCCACAGTTTTATTTGTGTGATATTGTCAGTGTCTTATTCCTTTCTTTGCGTGTTGTCTTTCTAGACCCAAGGATTTTTTGTTATATTGACGTATAGTAGGATGGGCCCCAGACCACCATGAACAAATTACTTCAAACACCATGGTTGAGGCCCAGTAGCTCCTGTCTGCCTTATGGTCCCTGAACAGGTCTGACACTCCACGTTTAACTTTTCCTCTCCTGGACAGACATGCACAGAATTTGACAAACCAAAACGTAGCCAGGTGAATTAGGCTAAATTTTGTGCAGCTTTGTCAAGCAGCACTAAAGTTATTATCTAACAAAAAAACGCCCTTTTCAATTAAAAGTGAGACATAACCATAACTACAGAGTTGCACTCACTGACAGTAGTATATACAAGAAAATATATGTACAGAGATGGTCATAACAACTCTAGTCATTGTTACATTTCCTCTCCAATGGAATGGCTTTTTTTTTTTAATCATTAATAACCTTAGGGCAGCATATGACAAAACTGCAAGAAACCTTTGGAAAACTTGCTTCATCTATATCGGCTTAATCCTGGAGAGCTCGGTGAAGCTCTCTCAAGGGGCCAAATGTTGTAGGGGGATTCCCAAAAGTGCTGAGCCCAATAGGGAAATTTCTGTTGCAGCAACAACAAAACCTACCTGATGGATTTTTACCAAACTTTGAGAAAGTAAAGTGACTTGGTTCTACACAGTCTTTTGTGGTTTGGTGAAAATCTGTTCAGTACTTGTTGCAAAAACAAATAAAAAAATCATGGGAGAAATGGGGGCAAAGAAGTCTATAAATATCATAACAGTTCCATTAGATAAGTCTGTCAATCGAAAGTTGAAAAATGAAGGAATACGATTTGACCAATATTTTTCCCTTGGTCCCCCCGGTGTCAGTTTGTGGTCTCAAGTTATTTAATTAGCTGGCTGGCTGTGACAGATAAGTATTGATTATGCACCACAACTGTTACAAAATCTGAAGGGTTGTATGTATCCTAAATTCCGGAACAGAAATGTGAGGGCTTAAATGGGTCAGTACAGTTCATTGGCCTCATAGAGGATGTGGGGAAGTGCAACAAACTTGGATTCTGCTCTGAAAATGTTTAATTGTCCCCCATTTTGCTCGCATGGTCTGTGAGTTTGTTTCTGGGACTAATAAGCCACCATTTTGATTTTTGGAAGATCCATGGGTGCAAACTTGTGTCTGGGTGTTGTCACACCCACTGACCCAGTCACCATTTTGTCCGTGGTCTTCACTTAAGAGTCTCAATACTGTTTTTTTAAATATAAAAAAACAAATATTTTTATTGTCAGCAAGGGAATTTCATCACAAGTTATACTTAAGTAATTTTATACCATACCAAAATAGGAAAATAAACTCACATTAGAGGTACATCCCTACACATATATAAACATTCCTAAGACAATACCGTTAAAAATAATAATTATAAAGTTAAGACTAGCATCTAGATTCCTGCTTCCGGGAGGCTCCCCTTCAAATTACATATTATGCAGTCACCCAATCTAATCTATTGATCTTATGTATCTAATGCCAAGTGCCCCCATATAGTCTCTAGTTTCATCAGGGAGCAAGTTCCTCTTGCCCGAGCTAGTGCTTTCTCCATTTCGTAAGTTTCCCTTACTATAGCCCACCATTCACCTACAGAAGGAGGTTTAGAAGAAACCCAAGCCCTGGCAATAGTGAGTCGGGCAGCAACCAATAAGATTGCAATAAGCCGTTTCAATCCTTGACTCTCTTCTTTATAGCCCAACATAATTTCAATGACTATAGGGGGGGATCTATCCCTAATCGTTGCCTCATCACCTGGCCTATCCTCTGCCAAAACGTTTCTAGCTCTGGACAAGTAGCAAACATATGTACTATGCTTGCAGCATATACCCCACATTTGGGGCATTTTTTCTGATCCCCTCCTTGACCCTCCTGAGCCCAACTAGCAATCTTCTCTGGGGTATAATAAAGCACGCAGATTGTACGAAATTGCTGTAGTCTCAAGCTAACAGAATGGCTACTTCTAAAGTATTATTGCAATGTATCCAATTCTGCAATTTTGTACTGTAAGCGCTTGCACTTTTATGGTCGGAACGGCCGAATAAAGTTTGACTTGAGACATTTGAATGGATTGACCCGTCTATAATACCTAGTGCTTGATTGATAGTTGTAGGAGTAACATTTATCCCCAAGGCCTTACTCCATCGTGCAGCAAGCTTTTCGCACCCATTCTGTCTAGAATTGCTGAGACATTGATACATAATACTAATTACTGATTTCGGCTTCTCTGCATGCAAGCAGTCCCATATCTCCAAGCTAGACACTTGTTACGGCTAGGTGTTTCACAAAGTAATCCCTAATCTGAAGATACTTAAAAAACATTTGGCCAGGAAGATTGAAAAGAAGCTGCAAGTTCTCGAATGTGCTAAAGCCATTACAGTCGAACAGATCCCCCAGACATTGAATCCCATGCCTAGCCCAGCGTCTACTGATGGTATCTTGAAATACCTCCGGAAGCATGGGATTGCCCCATAGTGGGAGCTTGTCATGAAAAAACGACAGGGTACAGTTAACAGGCATTGCTCTCCATATATGCACACTATCTCTGATGGTCTTAAACCTAACCCTTTTGAAATAATTGGGGTCATTAGTTTTATATAGAAACATTCGACATTCAGATCCCAAGACCAAATGGTGACAAAAATTTTGATTTTCGGGATCTAGGAGACTGCGGAAACGTCCTGCAAATGCTGCCTAGTAATACATTTTAAAATCCAGAAAGTCAAGCCCACCCTGATCATACAGAAGCTTCAGTAAATCTATTGTCCATCGTGCTTTTTGTTCCCCCAAATAAAACTACCTAACACGCCTTCTAGTTTCCTAAAAAGGAATTGGAAACAGAGAGGAATTGACCGAAATAGGTATAAAAACTTGGGAAGTACCTTCCTTTTATAATATTGCACCTCCCTACTATACCAATTGGGAGCTTATGCCAGCTTTTCAATCGCTTAACTATGACTTCCAGCAAGGGCTCATAGTTCAGAGTAGATATACGTTCGATCTGCGTCAAAATACACACCCCTAGGTACATGGCTACAGAGAAAACACCCGTTATGGTTCTGACAGGTCAAAAGTTAAGGATCACTTGTGTCTTTTTAACATTTAACTTCTAGCCTGAAAAAAGACCCAATTTGCTCGCTTCATCTTCGATAAGACTTATTGCCGTTTCTGGGTCGGTGGTAAAGACGGCGATATCGTCCGCATAAGCAGTCACCTTAAGCTGACTTGCTCCAGATGTCAACGGTATAATATGTGGATTAGAATGTAATGCCCGAATGAATGGCTCAATATACAGAGCAAACAGCAGGGGAGAGAGAGGGCATCCCTGTCTGATACCACTTAATATAGGGAAAGATAGTGATTGTAAGCCTGCATACAGCAGTTTTGCTTGAGGTTTATTATACAGAGCTTGTACCCATTGACTAAATTTCCCTCTAAAACCAAATGCTGCAAGTGTAGCCCACAAATAGTCCCAGACCACCCTATCAAAAGCCTTCTTGGCGCCCAAAAGGACCATGCCCAGATTTATTGCTGACTTCCTAGCTAGGTCGAAGGCCCCCACTGCAGTGTTGACATGAGCAGTAGTATCCCTTCCCTGGATAAAACCATGCTGCTGGCTGGATACTAATCCGGGCATTATTGGGGCCAAACGAGTAGCCAAGATGTCAGCAAAAATCTTAGCGTCTGAGTTAATAAGAGAAATCGGCCAATAAGAGCCGCACTCCTCTGATGGCTTGTCTTTTTAAAAAATTGTTTTTAAAAAAAGACTATATTTGTCATATTCCAAGATTCAGGGATCCTCCCACTAGAGCCTATATATTGTATAACCGCCCCCAAGGGCGAGACTAAAATGCTCTTAAAGGTTTTATAAAACTGCTCTTAAAGATTTTATGGAATCCTCCCCTGCGGCCTTCCCAGAGGGAAGGGTAGATATTGGCTCAGTTATTTTGTCATGCAGAATTTCCTTCTCCAATAAGACTGAGTCTTCCTCGCTCAAAGCCGGAAGGCAGCTACCCCGGAGGTACTGCTGTAAGTCTTCCTCCTCTGGTGGTGTAGTTTGCGCATATAGCTTTTGATAAAACCTGGAGAATTGATCCACAATTGCCTGCGAATATGTATGTAGGATACCATTTGTTCCTTTTATAGCCTTTATCTGGGTTTTAGCCCTGTTGTCTGCTACTTGATGAGCAAGCACTTTCCCAATTTGTTCCCCATATTCATATTGTGAAAACCGGTGCTTATTGTAACTCGCCGCGGTTTTCTCCCTTAATGACTGAGTCATAGCTGCCCTTGCATCTAACAGGGAGATATACATTTGATCTTGATCGCCAGTGCCTCGCTGAACCGCATCTGCATGTTGTGTTTCAACAACAAGCAGTGCTTGAGTGGCTGCTCTGCATGAAGTTTCCCGCTCTTTGTTCTGCTGCCAGATATATTGTTGGGTGACCCCTATTATAAACGCCTTCATCGCGTCCCAGACAACAAGAGGGGAGGCCGTCCCCATGTTATCCATTAAGAAGTCCTCTAATAATGTCCAAATACCTACTATCAGTAAGTAGATAGCGTGGAAATGAAAAAAACCTAACTGTCTTACGATCGGCTTCGACCTGAAAAGACAGTAAGATAGGATTATGGTCAGAGGTGATCCTGGGACACACTTCCATATCTGCTGATAGCATAATATTATTCAAAACCTATGCCATATCGATTCTAGAATATTGCCTGTGTGGGGCAGAATAATACGTATAGCCGGGAATGGTTGAATAAAGTTGCCGCCAAGCATCCCTTATGCCATGCAGCCGCCCCATTTCTAATATTGCAGTCCTCACATTCCCTATTCTAGAGGTGGCTGCTCTGCTTGTTGAATCAATAGAATAGTCTACAACACAATTAAAGTCCCCCATGATCAAACGCTCCCCTGCCAGTCCAGCAGCTCTATGTTTAAAAATCAAAAATAGTGGAATCATCAACATTAGGACCGTATATTGAACAAAAGTTATATTTCCTTCCCTTTATCTCAAGCTGCGCTAATGCCCACCTTTCCCATTGGTCGGCCAGGGTCTTAATAGTTCTACATTCAAACTTCTTGTCCACTAATATGACTGTGCTCCTTATAGAGGCGCTCTGGGTTGTACACACAATTGTCTGATACCCCAAATGCTTGAGAAGACCACGAGCTTTATAGGCTACTTGTGTCTCTGTAAGGAGAACAATCTGAGGTCTATACATTTTTAGCTCCTCCTGGACAAGTCGTCTCTTAATTCCATTATTTAGGCCTGATACATTCCAGGCCATACACCTAGTCTGCACCATAATGGATGTTATACGTGTCTCCGAGACTCCTATATAGTATGGTCTCTCTGCTATCCCTCCTATTGTGCCTGTTCACTCTGATTTGAGTACTGTACTCTCTAATGCAATTTACTGCCATCTTCTCTAAGCGCTTCTGTGCCCCCCTGCTGACATTTTCTTCCGCCCCCCCTCAACCCACCCAATATCACCCTCCCCTCTCACTGCCCACCCCCGCTCCATGTATCGTAAAGGAGGAATCTTCCCCTTTGTAAGTTGCCGTTGAATTGACAGCTGCGAGGAGACAGTGCACCCCCGGTAGCCCACTCACACTGCCATTGCCCGATGTATCTATTACCTAAAGAAAAAAGACAAGGGGAAAAAAAAGGAAAATCAAAAAAATCAGAGAATCAGTAGCATTAGTCGCCATCAATGTAAAAATAAGCTAACTTTTTTGCATAGTCAATGCCCTTGGAAACCCAAACTCTTAAGTATTTTTCCCTGCTGCCTCCAGTTGCCATTTACTAAGGGCTTGCTTACACTCCTGTTCATTAAGGAAAAATTGCGAGTGTCCTCCTTTGATGATCTTTAATCGTGCAGGCTCCTGTAAGAAGACCTGTGCCCCTTCAGCGGGTCTATGAGCTGTCTTAATTTCCAGCACCTATCCATGGTGGCTCTGCACAGATCTGATCTCACAAAGATAGATAAGGAATCAACATTTACCGGGGAGCTAGCGCAGGCTTTCAGGGATATTGCTGGCCTAAGTAAGAAATTACCGAAGAAAATCAGCAAGGGTCATGGGTAGCGAGATCCCTGCTTGTGCGATACGAGTGGTAGTCTATGCGCGCGTTGTAGATGGCAATCCCAATCCGCGAGGTCAGGGAAAGCCTTTTGAAATAGCTGGACTACATATGCACGAGGGTCCGATCCCTCTTTACTCTCCGGGACCCCAAACAATCTTAAATTGTTGCGGCGTTGCCGATTCTCCAGATCTTCTATCTTAACCTTCATGGCAAGTATCTGAACATCATGCGTAGTGACTTCTTCAGTTTCAGCAACCCTTTGTTTTAATTCAGATATGTCATTCGTTAGTGTCCCGACCTTAGATGTCACTTCATTTAGTGGCTGCTGGATACTGAGATTGTCTGCCCTAGCTGGTGCATAGTGCTCCTGCAGTTCCAGTCTTTGATCCTGAAGGGCCTGTAGGATTAAGGAGAGTACTGTGTCATTGCCATCCTGTATATTTTTGGAGTTCTGCTTCCCCTCTGCCTCTTCCCCCCCATTAGGAGGAGCTAATGTCGGTGGCAAACCTATAAGACCTGCCCCTGAGAGCCGGGATATTATTGACTTAACTTCCCCCTTTGCCTGGGCCCACTTGCGCAGAGGACTACCCTCTGAGGTGGCTTTACATCGTGAAGTGGCACTGTTGTGTTGTTGGGTGCCATAGGTTTCGGGTGTTTTCTTCAAGACCCTTGATGGTTTAGATCTTCCTTTCTTTTTCGCAGAGGATGATATAGGCGCGCTGGTCCCAGCCTGGGCCTCATCTGCTGGTTTATTAATCGCCAGTGGCGAGACCTGTGTAGGCTGTGTCTTTCTGGCCGGTATAGAGTTATTGCTGCCTTGGGATACACATCACACCTCTTGTGATCCTTCCCTGTTCGTGGGCATCACCTGTAATACCAGCTGAGTTGAGGAATCAGCTCTAGGAATAAGTGTTTCTTCATTCAGGCTATCGATCCTCCGTGTCCAGCCAGTTCTCTGGCTGTTGAGTTCTCCCACCCAGGCTTTGTGGCAATTTCCTTTTGTTTTCCACTACAGCTGCAGCCGGGTTTACTTGCTACAATGTTTCCAGTCTTGGGTAGTAATTCAGGCGGATTCATTGTATCCTTGGCTTTCTCCGCATTATGAACGCAGTTTACTACCCCTTGACAGACCAGATCCTGCCCGGGGCCGACCGGCCCAGTGTCTTGACACTAATTTTGGCTCTCACCCAAGTTTGCTTGGCCCACTGGAATTGCCTCTAGAAGTACATCCACAATTTTGTCTCCTGCTGACTACTCCGATAGCTCGCCAGCTGAGAACAAATCTGCTGCTTTGCCTGACTGCAGCAATTTCAGAAGCGGCTTACCTACTCTCGATGTGCCTCGTGAAGCACTCGTCCCCTGGACTGCCGACAGTAGTTCCTCAATACCAGCCGTGGTGGCAGAGCCTCCTCCCGGATTTGCTGGTGCACGAGCCGCTCTCGCCCCTCTCGCTACCGTCTTCGGCGGGGCCATGTCTCCACCTGGGAGGAGAGCTGGAGCTGAGGGCAGTCTCGACCAGTGGCCTGCCGAGTAGCGTAATCCGATCAGCCAGCGTGCGAGCCGGGACGTGAACAGCAACTGTCCAACAGTAGTAGCCGCCGCCATTACCAGCATTCATCCTCGACTTCCGTAGGTTTTTAAACACTTTAATACTTTTATTTGTGGCTATGTTTCTTTTTCTCCGTCTCCTTGTGTTTTCACAGAATTCAATCTTTCATCATCTGGTGCGCGGAAGCTTTCCGTATGCCTGATCACCGCTGCGGCGTCAGTCCACCATCTTCCTGCCGTTTTAAGAGTCTCTGTACTGTACAAAAAAATATTGAGAACAGAAAACGGAGAAGCCTAATAGTGTGTAGTTGCATGTGTGAGGTGTAGGGCCTGGCCAAACTCATTTATCAACAATATATACTGAAACAATATTGACATTTACATGATCTATTTGAGAAACCTGACCATGTTTTAATTTATTCAGTGAAGTTGCCTCAAAATATTAAATAAAGAATCATCTTTATGCTAAGATCATATCATGTGAATTTCATCAGGAGTCTATATCTTTTTAGGACACAGTCTTTCCCTCAAAGCATTTAATTTGACAAATCCTAAATTCAAGCTTTTCTAAATGGATGAGTACCAAAAATCTGATAGTGTTAAATAGATTAATTGGCTTTAGTTTTTTATTTAGCTGATTATTGCAGGTTAATCTTTAGTAGTTACAACAAGGGTCCCATACAAATGGGATGTTGAAACACAAGGCGCCCTTGCTATGCTGAAGGCTCCTTTTATGGCAGCACTAGTCTCGGGCCATCCAAATTAGTCCTGGCCCCTTGATATATCTCCGTAAACAAATTCTTGTCCAGAGATTTTCTTTTTTGATTTGTGTTTTTGTATCATTAGAGAAGTAATTTAGCTTATGTCGACATTGCTAATCTGGGCCGAATTTTTCTGGATGACATTTTTAAAAATGGATGTTGCAGTGATGATGTAATTTTTCAGGAACCCTGAGACCTAAATACTTCATTTTGGTGTCAACATATAGGTTTTGGGGGTCAAGTAGTCTTATAGAGACAGAAAATAACTCCTGAGAGCAACCTTTCCGCCATTTTCCAAAATGGTGACTTTATAACGATATGTTTTAGCCATCATATAGGTAATTTATTTTAATATTGTTTTTGTTTCAGGTTTTCTGTTGATTCAAATTCGTAAACCTGAGTGAAGCAGGTGGTAGCAGAGGATCTTTACCTCCTGAGAGTTGCTAACTACAAAATCTGAGGACTCCTTCAACAAAGAAAAATGTGTCATATGCCAAACTTCTCAGAAAAAAAGCTAACATTAACTGCAGCTGGACAGAAGAGAGTTCGAGATGCTTCAGAAATATGGCAAGACGAAGTTCACAAAGGATTGAAACTGATGGGTGAAGAGGATCAACTATTTTATCATTGTAACAACAAGTGCTGCAAGTCAAAAACAATGGAAAAAAGCCTGGAAAAATGTGTCCAAAAATGGCAGAAACCAGTGAATCACAGCAAGAATTCGAGTCTTCTCAGAAAGTGACGACAACAAAACCTAATGCCCATCCTCTTAGAAGACCGATTGCTACCACTCGTCCATCTCCAACAACTGATCAGAAAGCTGAGGATCTTCAATGTGTTATCTATGGTTTAGCAAGAACAAGGGCAAGAGGGATTGACAAAAGAACAAAGTACAGAGTATATGAGTCTAAAAGGGCAAACATGTTTCTATCTGCTGCTAGTTTCTTCCATCCAAGATGAAGTTTTCAGCCCAGTAGCTGACCTAAACAGCGAGGTGAATGTATTAACAGTGGATTTGTATGCCCACCCAAACTGCATGTGTGCATACATTCACAAATATGAATGTACAATGAGCTCCAAGCAGCAATGAAACCACCAGCCTTCAGTTAAGTTTGCACTCTTTGAAAAAGCATATTAAGTTTTAGGGCCACTCTTGAGTGTTGCCTACGGGTTCACACTCAGTGAGATCAGAGAAATACTGGTCAACATTTATGAAACTGTATTGATCCATAATAATGAAATGAAGATGTTTTTGGTGAAAATGTACCATGACAGAATTCATTTTCGTCAGTCTAACAAAAAGAATGAGCCACTTATGGTGTTCTCAGTTGATTTAACTCCTGAAGTTCTTGCTGCCAAAATAAGATCACAGGATGCAGTAAAATCACCAGGAACCATTTTAAGAAACATCCCGAAAGATTTAGAAATTGGATTTAATGACAAATTTTGTCATGCCCCAGAGCTATGCAAATCATGGGAGTCAGCAAGAATGCCTGATGTTGTCTTAACATTTTTTGCATCGTTTGATATCAGCAAAGCAAAACTGTTACAAACGAAAGTTCTTTAGTTCCAAACAGAAGCCAACAAAATTCATGATGGCTTTGAAGATATAAGCGAAGAAGTGGGAGACAATCCCATGAACCGACAGGCTTATACTGTGCAAATGTACTGTCTTTTCCAAATCATGTTTTATGAATTACATCACAATAAAAAGAAAACTCAGCTACACATGATGACTGCCCATGCAATCTATGACAAGTGCAAAAGTAGAAAGCTAATCACTTCCATGAATACGATTGGTGTTTCAACAAGTTATACTGACATAGCATAGAGCAGGAACTTGTTAACAACTCATGCTGTAAAATCTTGTGAAACCAGACAGTACCCCACTTCCAAGTCACTTTATCAGGAAAGGATTTACAATTGCTGCTCTTGATAATTTTGATTTTGATGACAGCTCTTCTTTATCTTGAACATCCAGGACACATGATAAGGCCATGGTGCTTTTTCAAGACTGTACCAGTGAAGTAACAGCTGGAAAACAAGCTGTGTCAGCTGTCTGCATAAACAAACGAAGCTGCAAACTTATAATCCAACTGCTTTGCCAACAAGTGCAAAATCACTACAAACCAACAACACGTCCCAGTCTACCAGAAAGCTTCAAAGTGGCTGGGGATATGGATCTTTTTCTACCTGTTGCTGGGGTCCGCAAAGCTGATTTAACCACATTTATCATATTGCTTATTCCTTGTGGACTGAAGGATGAAGAAAAGCAAATTCCTCCATGGGCTGGAATTCAAGCTCTGATCTCCCAGAATACCGTCCCACTAAAGAAGGTTGAGTTTTTACCAGTAATACCATCTCCAGTCAAACTATGCAACAGTAAACACAGCTTAAGAAATGTCCAAAATGTGCATGCTCAGCTTGAAGACCAGCCTATTCTGCCAATTTTTTGCTAAGAAGGTGTTTTCTGTATTGTAGCTGACATTTTTATAAGCAATCCAATAGAATTTGACGCTCTTTATCCAATAATGGGCGTTTTCCACCTGAAACAAGTTGTGTTGCGGCATGCAGGAAGTTATCTCAGTGGATGTGGCATAGATGATGCACTTATTGAGGTGGAAATCTTTGAAAGCAAAACTGTTCAGTCAGTATTGAGCAGAACATATTATGTTCATTTGTTACAAGGTATGCTCATCATATCTGAGGCTGTAGTAACATTGCATTGGAATGCTTTCTGGAATAAGAATGACAAATGATGTTTTGCATATCTTATCTCAGAAGTGAACAAGGCACACAGTGCACTTCATTCAAAAGACATAATGCAAAAGCCAGGCAATGTACAATACACTCAGTTTAAAATCAGAAAACCTAAAAACCAAGTTCATTGAGTTTGTCAAAGAATATGAAGAAAAATCAGAGCTTTGCAAGTACTGGGGAAATGTTTTCCACATGGTAGCTCTAATGAAACAATTGGTGCATGCTGATCAGGAAGGTGATTGGGAGCTACACGTGAAGACTTTGGAGTCAATGATTGCTGGGTTTGCAAATTCAATGCATAAACTACCTGAGATATGGGACCTGGTATTCGGAAAGAGTGAAGAAGCTAGAGGTGGAAAAACCATACCTCTACAGAAAATTCATCCAAAAACATTTTGTGTTGAAAGACAGAGAGGGAAGGTTTAATGCTGTGGCTCCAGATGTGAAACTGGAACAGACAATCCAGAGATCACAGAAAAGCTCCAAGGGAATATGTTGCTCAATGGCAGCTAGTTTTGCATGAAGTCCTTACTACTTGCAATGTTTTCAGAGAAATGAAAAATTCTAAATCAATGGACCATGGTGAAACTATTCCTCACCACAAACTTGTGGGAAAGAGATGGGAACGTTTTAAGAAACATGTTGACAGCCTTCTTCATTTCATGCAGAAGCAAGGAAACCCTTTGAAATGACTGAGCCTGGGCGACTACACAACTTCGTGACCAAACAATAAGGGGATAACGATATAAAGACTTGTCTGCTAGATGTCCTGGAACATGGATCGAAACTATATGCAGAACTGAAGCAGGAGAGATTTGTATTGAAAGAGAAAACGTTTTTTGAAATAATCACTAAAGCAAAACTTTCACACTTTAATTGGCAAGTAAGAGTTACGTCCAACCAGCCACTATGAAACAGGTTCCAAAAAAATTACTTTCGCAAGTCCATGGAGAAATGGATGTAGCAAAAGAAAGGGGTGCATTTATCAAGGACATTCTGCATGATCTTCCAACAAACACATTATTTGATGGAGATGGTGCAACCAAACCAGTGAAGCACAGACTCGTACAAGAGCTTGAAAAAACCTTTCACCTGATAAATTTCAATTCGAAAAGGTGTCCTCGTTGAAAACTGCTGTTGTTGTGGACTATATGTCACTATTGTGAATGGTCAAGATTTCATCCATGCAAAACTTCAGAGAGGTTGTTGAGACTGTTCTACAGATATCAAAGTCAGTGTGCACCTTGCAAGAGCTACACATTGTCTTTGACAGTTATCTTGAACTATCTGTCAAAGAATGTGAGAGAATCAGACGAATGTCTACAAGTGGAACAATTGATCTTGCCTGCATCAAAAATTCGACACCTATACCTGTGCAACTTGATAAATTCTGGTCATCAACATCGAACAAGATGAACTTGGAGAAGTTAACTCAACAAAACATTGCTGATGCTTCAGTGAACACTGAATTTCCAATTATTTCAAGGGGAATGATTGTCAATGAGGAGTTGGTACCTGCAGAGATATATTCAAAAGGTATGGGCCATACTGTTCAAGAAGTTAACAGCAAATTGAAAGAAGCTGTCTTCGTGTTGTGCCACATGTTGAGTTGGCTGTTCGAAATGGTTCAAATTGAATCATTGTACTGTCAAATGACACAGATGTTATTATTGTGCTACTTAGATTTGTTGCAATGTTCATAAGTCACGGATTGTCAGTGTTATGGATATGGTATGAACAGGCAAGAAAAGACACTTAATCCTGCTTCATATTCTGTACAAGAAATTTGAACCCAGAGATGCCCAGTGTTCTTATCAAGGCATACATTCTTATGGGTGATGACACTATGAGCAAAATTGGCACAAAGCTTGGAGCTTTAACTTCAGAACCTGTGAAATTTCTAGAAGGATTTGTTGAGATAGAAGAAGAATGTGATTTTAAAGACGTAGAAAAATACCTTGTGCATGTGTGTAAAACGAGTTCCGACTGTCCCACATTTGATGATCTTCGGTACAGTGAGTTTAATAGATCAGTCCCGCTAAGTGACCTTCCACCAATGTCATATTCTGTGCATGGACACTTTAAAATAGCATTCTACTTGATCAGAAGATGTATAAATGTTTTGGATCATGCATATGTAGAGAAATATCTGTATGAATTTGTTTAGGAAGATATTGATGGGATGCTAAAAGAATCGAAATTTCTAAAGTCTCTACTCGCAGAACTTACATGTACACGTACTTGCAAAACCTGTGCTACAAAAAGATGTCTCTGTCGATATGCTCTTCTCAAGTGTTCAACATTCTGCAAATGTACCATGAGTGAGTGCCGAAATAAATAAATAAAGTGAACAATGAAAATGTATCTAAAACAGAAGTAATCAACATTATTTGTTTTCATATTTAGATCATAAACATTGTTTGGTGCATACATAAAAGGATTAAAACCCATTATTATTTGTTTCATTTCTTTAAATGTCTCTTCCCTTTATAGCTGCCGTTTTGGAAAATGGCGGAAGGGTTGCTCTGATAAGTTATTTTCT
Organism: Calotriton arnoldi; assembly: GCA_963921515.1. Classification (NCBI taxonomy): domain Eukaryota; kingdom Metazoa; phylum Chordata; class Amphibia; order Caudata; family Salamandridae; genus Calotriton; species Calotriton arnoldi. The sequence goes on along the minus strand of CAWUFW010000485.1, from coordinate 2,764,551 downwards.
GTCTCTATAAGACTACTTGACCCTCCAAACCTATGTTTTGACACCAAAATGAAGTATATAGGTCTTATTGTTCCTAAAATATTACATCATCACTGCAACACATCTGCCATTTTAAAAAATATCGCCCAGAACAATTCGGCCTGGATCAGCAATGTCTACCGAAGCTAAATTACTTCTCTAATGATCCAAAAACACAAATCAAAAATGAAAATCTCTGGACAACAATTTTTTTACAGAGGTATCTCAGGGAGCCGGAATTAAATGTGAAATTTCAGTGTTAGGTTGTAGCTGCTTCTTTTCATATTAATATAGCAGTGCTGCCTTCCCAATTACAACAATCTGTGGGGGTAGTAAATCCCATTGCACATCACTCTTAAAAAGTAAAACCTTTTTTTTGTTTTTGTTATTATTTTTCTTTTCTAGCTACAAAACATAAGAATTCAAAGGTGGGCACCAGACTAAATAAATAACGATAGTAAATATCTGCAACTAAAGGTCAGTTTTTCGACTAGTCTGGGGCTTCTCTCCAAAAACCAGAAAGTTATGAGGCTCGACTTTGATGTCCTCTGAGGGTAGCATGATTCCTTTCCAAAGCTCCAATGCCACCTATGCAGGGCAACAATGTCTGGTTTCATATGGCCTCAAGAAAGTTCGCAATGGAGAAAAAAATCCCAAATGGAAAAAACTTTGAGAAACAGATGGTTGAAGATGTTTGGAGAAACATATTAGTAGTTCATGGGAATATAAGAATCAGGATGCTAAACTACTCAGGACTGTGTAAAGAAGAATCCAGACCCTGGAGAGCTGCAGGAGAGACTCACAGAAATTTCTGGCATCCAGGGAGAAACATGAGGAAAAATAAAGGGGCAAAAATATAGAGCAGGGGGCAAAGAACATGACAGAAATTCTATCCGCTATGTTACAGCACACATTTCTCTGAATTCAACAGCCTTTTATACAAAAGAAACAGGAAGTCACTTCATAGAAAGTGTAGAGGCTTTCTTGGATTGGGAAACAACGATATCAATCCGTGGCGCCCACCATATTGGTTTGCGAATGATGATATAATCCAGCTCCGCCTCTTCATGGAGAACTGTTAGACAAAGAAGGCAACATGGAGTATTTCGGATGGCACATAAATGGCTTCCTGACATAAATACATTTTCATAAACCCTTTTCCTCCTAAGATGGTCCATGAAGAGGTTCAGGCTTTTAAGGGAAAAGGTTGTGCAGATTTGCAAACCCAGAAAACCGTTAAGGTGCCCCGAAACACAACATTTAAGAACAATGAAAAGACTATGGGTATCTCATTGGTGTCAAGGTCCAATAGAACATGTACCATTTTGTATCCTATTTGGTGCTATCATCTATAGACATGAATGCACAACAAAGGTCTACAACACCATTACAAATATTTGTACTAAATGCAAAATATATGAATGGTTTGGTAGTTCAGTTACACAGACTATGCCAGTGCCATTGTTTTTGCAATTGTTTTGAAGATAGCCAGCATCCCAGTATGTGAGCTGCCTTAACAGCCCATAAGTGAGTCTAGGAAATCTGACCATGCACCAGTGACTGCTCTGGGTTTCCCATGATCTTACATTTGCTAAAAAATACTTTTCTCCCCTGTGACTTCTGTGTCAAGTTGTATATCAGCATATAAAGCCAAAAAGATTGCGCTTCAAAAATACCTTACCAAAAATATCGCTTCCCACAATATTCTAATAATAAATATTTATAGGTAAGTGTAGATATAGCATTCTTATTCCCATATCAACGTACCTTAAATATGTATATCTCATCAAGGTACTTAGATGTGGAGTTAAGAATGGAAAATCTCTTTACTTACACATATATGCTTACCTTTATTATGATGTGGAAGTTGATATTTTGGTTTTGAATTTTTTGCTGCATGATATTTTGGATACAATACTTTGGTGATTACCATGTGTCATACCTCAAACTTTGGGCCTGCCTTATTTAGCTAAGGATCACATAGGTATTGTGCATGTATGCAACTTGTCACATAATTGTTAGCCCTAGGCCATTCCTCTTTGAAATTAGGCATGGCCACATCATATGAAAGAACTCAGCATCTCTTCCCCACGGTCTCAGGCAGTTCAAGAGTAATTTGGTGTGCAAGTAAGAATCCTCACTGGTGTTAGACAACTTCTCTGATTGGTGCATCCACAGCTTCTTAGCCACTTTGGTGCCCAATACCTGCAGTTCTTTGTGGGGCCCCATAGTTACTGAGCTTCAGAAGACACCGTACATAGCCCCTGGCTGCGGACTAGTAGCGTCTCTCACTTGGGCCTCTTTCTTCTCATGCTCCTGGGTTCCTAGCTGCTGCTGCTGACTTCAACTCCAAAATGGCAATGACCTGACTGAGGGTTTGCAGCTGCCTTTTAAAATGACTCCGTAGGTAGGCCACTTTATGTTGTCCTTCTCTTTTCCCTTTCTATCCTGGCTGTTCCTCCCTTGGTTTCATCCTGGCTTTTCAATCCATTATGTTTCCTGTCAGGTGCTGTTTGATTTAATTTCCCTTTCCTGTTACTATTTAAATGCCTCAGTCTGGTTGGAGGGAGTGTCCTAACAAAGCAGCATTCCTTCACTTATTTCCTCGCTCCTGCCAGTTGATCCTGACTCCTGAAGAATTCCACTACTGTATTCCTGGTTTTTCTTCATTCTTTAGAAGTCCATGTCCAGTAAGGATTTTTTTTATGCCTTTGGCTTTTTCCTCCTGAGAAGATGGCAGCTTCTCAAGAGCACTTGCTTACCATATATTCCAGTATGTGGTGGCATTGTGGCTTCCAGAAACAGTCACCTGTACTTTGGACAGTGGAGGACCCAGACTGGATTACAGGTAAGCATCCAGACCTGAACCATTATACTCCTGCATATTTATCAACTTAAAACATACTTTTGAAGGTACTTTTAAAAAATAGGCACTTGCCTTATCCTACTTCTCTTCATTTAGGTCTCTATTCATGTTTACTCGCACAGGTGTATTATTGGACAGAGAAAGTTCTTTCAACTTGTTGTGCATGTATGCTTACGAAGTATCAAATGCTGGTATACCTTGGATATGTCAGGCCAGTATTTTCAGCAATGTCAGGGAATTAATATAGACTAAACATTGACCCCTCAAAATCCTTATTCTTTACTCAATTCACACCTGATACCAATTGGTAAACCGGCATTGCTCCTAATCTCAGAATTCAATAACGAAGAAGCCTTTATGCGTCACTCAGATGGAAGGAATGCTTGAATTAATCTCAGCCACTGCCAATCGCTTTGGGCCACATTCAAAGACCATAATTTCTTTGCCCACTGTGGCTTTATAGACACAGACCCTCCTTAGGCAAATCAGTCTTGGTCGTGCTACAATAGGAACAGGCCAGCCCGAATTGCCAGGTCAGGACCCCTCCAGATGGGAACACAAGCAACCCCAGACCAGTTTCGACTTAATTAGGTCACATCAGTGAGGTATTGCTTGCATCTAAGACACAATGTGCACAGAACCCATGCCTGGGCAGACCCATCTCACGTAGGGTGTCTACTGCAGGAACAACAAGGTCATAGAAGAAATGATTGAATTAATCTCTGCTACTGTCAAATGCTCTGGGCTGTATTCCAGATCATCTATTTTTGCCCATGGTGCCATTCTAGACAGAGAAGAAAATTGGTCTTGTTCCTCCTCCAATAGAAACAATCCAGCCTGAACTGCCAATGCTAAAACAAGCATTGGTAAAGCAGTAGGTCTGAATTTAATATGATAAAGTATGCAAACACAGACATGAAGAAATTATGTTTTGTTGTGATACCACATTAAATACAGGCCATAACGCTTTGCCAAAACATTGTAGTAGTGTAGGTGGTATGGTGTTGGCATTAGTGGTGATGGTACTAGTAGGGGTATTGGTATTTGAAGGGTAGTATTGGTGGTGGCATTGGCAGTGGTAGTGTTATTAGTGGTGGAATTGTGATCGCGGTATTGGTGGTATTTGTAATATTGATAGTGGTGGTGGTGTGGTATTGGTAGTGTGGTATTATGGGAGGTGCAGTATTGATTTTATTGGCATTGTTGGTTATATTGGCGGTGTGATATTAGTGGTATCGGTGGTGGTAACATAGTGGTATTGGTGGTAGTATTATTAGTGGGGGCTGTTATCCAGCTGGTGTTGATGGTGGTATTGGTGATTTTGGTGATAGTGGCTGAGGTGGCACTGGTCTACATAGTAGAGGTGGTGATAGTGGTGGAATTAATGGTGGAGGTATTGGTAGTGTTATATTTGATGTGGTATTAGTAGTGTATGGTATTCGGTAGTGTTTTATTGTTGGTGGTATTGTTTGTGGTTGAATTTGTGGTGTAGGAGATATTGGTGATGGTGGGATTTGTGAATGCTGGTGGTTTTGGTGGTGATACTGGTATTATGGTGGCCATTATTTGTAGTTTTGATGTTGTAAAACTGGTGGAAGTATTGATACTGGTATTGCTGGTGGTATTGGTGTTATTGATGTTGGTGGTATTGGTAGTCATTTTTTTTTAAAAACTCTTTATTTCGTATTTTCATATATAGATTACATTGTAAAGCACTGCATGCATAACAAAGGCTGATTATAGTGATAACTTTAGACAGATTGCTGTATGAACAGATCTACATCAGTGTAAACCACTATAGCATTGTAGGAGTTGTGATCTAATACATCAAAGTTACTGGACATCCTGTGTGAGCACAATAAATGCGGGTCTCTGAGCTTATTTTAAGAGATAAACCTTTACAACAAGAGTCATTAAAATAAGCCTGCACCTCTCTTCATAGTTCGGGGATAATTATGCAGTATCCATCACTTTGTTACAGCATGAGGGGGTGTGACAATGTTTCTCCTACCATGGTATAGGTTCCAGACGTATATGTGGAATGTCTAGCAGTCACCTCAGGCTCTGGTGTAGGGGGGAAGACTCCATTGTTTATGCTGGCTTGGAGCTCTGTCAGCAGGGCGTCCCATGCAGCAGCTATGGGGTAATTACACAGTCCCATTGTGTCTTTGCAGTGTAGTGCTCTACTCTTGGCTTGCACCCATGCATTCATGGGGAGTATCTAGCTAGCCAGGGTGGGGGGATTAGGGGATTTCCATTTGCGTTTAGCAAGGAGCATCACTAAATGTATGAACCTGGAGGTGGCTCTGTTTCTCTTGGTGTGATGCAACAGGCCTAACAAGCAGGCTGCCCAGGAATGAAGTGTTGTGTGTCACGTGCATCTGGCCAGGTGGGCTGCAATCTCAGGCCGATACTGGGAGAGCGATAGTCATGCCCATTACATGTGGAGAAAGTATGCATCTGGTGTGTGAGTAGAAAGGCAGTATCAGTACGCTGAAAGTAGCGATTAATTTTTTTGGGGGGTGAGGTATGCTCTGTGTAACACATTACACTGTATAAGGTGAAAGAGGGTATGGCAGGAAACCAGTGCAGGGTATTCTACAATGCGCTGCCACTCCAGATTCATGTCTGGCCAACCCAGGTTGGTGTTCCAGTGCTGGTAAAGTGTGGCGAGGGAAGTGGCAGTGTGTGAGCTCAGGGATCCAGCTAGCCAGTGTATTAGATGCCGGCCTTTCCCAACATGTGCATGTATTTAATCATTAATTGCATGTGTGGTTCTTTATGCACTTCACCCCAGTATGTCTTCAGTGACTGAACGATGGAGGTATACAGCAGGAACTGGCCTGGGGATAGATCAGTGTCTGCTATTAGATCCTCCATAGGCAGGACTGCCCTGTCACAGTAGAGGTCCCCCAGTGTGTGCACCCCTGTGTTGTGCCAGCAACCTAGTTCTTGTCACAAGGTTATCACTGCACCGTGCAGCATGCCCAGGAGCGGTAGGGCTGGTGCATAAGCCTCGTCGACCTTGTGAGAAAGAAGCTCTTTTTAAAGCAATGGTATGCCACGCTTATCAAGGGTGGCTGTGGCATGAGCCTCCTGGAATGAGGGTGGAACAAATGCAATACTTGGGTCATGTCCCATGGGGAGAAGCCGACGCTGTGTCCTCCCGTTGGCGACCCGCCAACCACCGGGACCCCCACCGTAGCTGGGAGGCCAGTTAATAATGCTCAAAATTTGGTATGCCTAGGCCACCTTGAATGGGTGGGAGGTAGAGTTTAGCTAGAGCCACGCTGTGTGGGGAGGCATGTCAAATAAAGTCTACTATGGATCGTTCCAACAAGTGAAAAAATGGCTATGCAATATACAGGGGCAGGTTGACAGAAGAATATAAGAAAGGAGGTAGCATGGCCATTGTGATAAGGGCTATTCGGTCTACTACTGAAAGTGGCAGTGTCTACCAGAACGCCATTTGTAACTGCAGGGTGGTGACTGCCCGGCCCAAATTACCATCCAGAAGGTCTGATGGGGTATAACATATGTGGATTCCAAGATAATGAAAAGTGGTGGGTTGCCACAGTAAGGGGACACCATTGATTTGACGAGTAGGGTAGAGTTTAGTGGCCACATAGGGGAAGAGACACGACTTGCTCCAATTGACCCTAAGGCTGGAGATCGTTGCAAATCATTCAAGTGTGTACGCTATAGTGGTAGAAAGTCTTGAATATCTGTGAGGTCTAGGAGCATGTCATTTGTGTACAGTGACACCGAGTGCTGCCTATCACCCAGGGTTATCCCCCATCTCAGGCCTGCATCTCTTAGGATGTGATACCACTAATGAAAATAGCAGCGGGGACAAAGGGCAGTCCTGTCAGGTGCCCCTGTGGATCTGTATTGAGCCAGATATGAGTTGCCCCATCTTGATCCTGGCTGTTGGATTGATATATAATAGTTTGACCAAGTGGCTGAAACACGACCCCAGACTGTAGCGACATGGTATTGGTAGTCATATTGATCGTGGAGGTGGTACAGGTGGTGATCCTGGTTTTGTTGATGTTTGTGGGGTGGAGGTGGTGTGGTATTGGTGGTGGTGTGATGTAGATAAATAGCACAAAGTGTCCAAGGCGTTTTAAATTTTAAAAAACATGGTTGCTTCATTTTCTTTGAGTCGGTTTCAAGATCCAGGCTTCGTTTCACTAAGAAATAAAAGAAGGGCTAGTCTATCATGAAGACTTACTTGCTGTCCAGGGCTTTCACACTCCTGTGTTGTCACTATGTGAGAAGCATAAAAAGAAACGCAGGACCATAATGAATTCCTTACAGCCTGTCATGTAGTTTTCACTTTTCAGTAGGAACTGTGCGTTTGTTGGGCAACATAGACCTTGGGATAGTGCTAGACGAATTCCGAGCACTCCCTCAAGATATATTGCCCTGAAGGTCAGCTAGTTCACTGTGCCACCATAAGCACCCCTAAACCTAGACAGGTAGCAAATGGTTTTGGCAACCACAGAACATGACCACCCGGATGCCTCCCAAGAATTGTGGTAACAGATCTAGAACGCTTTGGCTCAGTCACTTGTACACTTTTCTCTCAGAGGAATATACAAGGAATACACAGAGAGGTGTTTTTCAATATTTATTGAACCATCTTGATTCTTGTATAGAATATATGTGCTGCAATGATCAATAGACAGAAGCAGATAAGAGTAATAAGCAATATAAGGACAGTGAACAGAATGAACAGTCCCACCATCTTGCTAAAGCAATGTACATATGAGAGCATATAAAACCATATCTAGATAGCGTACTCCTACCATGTGTGCCCTAAGCTAAGTGGCTAGGGTGTGTGTGTGTGTGTGTGTTCTGCCAAGAATCCCCTATTGGATGATCAAACCCCTATTACCTGAAGGGAAAGCATGTGGGTTCCTGTCTTGATCAAAGGTTTGACCTCTCTCTCCTCGCAGAGGGATCAGCCAGCAGCTGGACTGAGGTTTCAGCGTGTAGTGACCTTGCAATGACAGCAAGTGCTCCTCTACCTAAACCCACTTGTGCTTGTTTATTTATAACAAAAAGCATCCTTGCTCTGAAGCCAAGACCTTAGCCAGGTCGCCATTGTTTATGATCTATAGATAGCTGCGCCACATCATGGATGGACAACAAACAATCACAATTGCACAATGTATGTTCAGGCCTTTTACGGGATGTTAAAGGTGTTGTGATAGTGTTCTTACGAAGTGGAATTTGTAAGCAATGTAGTTTTAGAGAAACTAATCCTACACTGTCACACAAGTAAATGTGTGTTAAAAGTCATTGTGTGAAAGAGAAGGCAACTTAGGAAAATGTGTGCATGTAGAATGGCAGCGTTTCTCATTGGGCCTAACTGAGACACATGACACCACCTCTGTGAACATAACTTGATTAATAAGCTATCTAAATAGGAAGAAAGCCATGGCAATTAATAGTACAGCATATGTATATAAATGATTTTTAAAATCTATCTAAAAAAAACAATTAAAAAAGGCAATGATACAATTTGAAAGCCAAAGCAATAAGAAAGCAATTAAAAATGTAAAAGCAAAAAAAAAAAAAACAATTTAAGAAGTTCAAAACATGCTGAATTAAAAGCTCCCACCAAACAGAATAGCCAAATGTTTTATCTGTTCTGAATGGTAGAAGAAACATTCCAGCTTCCTGCAACCGCAGACAATGATCCCAGAGACCCACTTTGGAGCAGGTTTATGGAGCAAGCGTGTTCCCATCCAGCCCTCACAGCAGCGGCTGAAGGAGTGTCTGCAGCCAGTGGATGTTCCGCCGAGCCAGAGCTAAGATCCAACTTACCAGGAGCAGAAGCATCCCAGGAAGGCTCGTAGAATGCGGCCAGGAGCAATGGAATACACAGTGGACAGCGATACAAATGGGCCTTTAAAGGGTCCACCAGTACATTTATATCCGAAGGTGCAAACAATTGCGTTCCCAGGCTCAAGTCCAAAAAACACTTGAAAGTGCACAGCAGAAAGTGGAATGCGGTCTGCACGCAGTGAAGCCAAACAGGCTGAAATGATAAGAACCAATGCTCATTCAGTTCTCAAAGCAAAGGTGCACCAAAGCAGTTTGCCACGCGTTCACAGCACAGTAGCACATGTGGTAGTGCCAGCTCCATTTGTTCTTGAAATGGGACATTGCGGAGCAGAAAAATTTAAATCACAGTCCCGACAATCAGGAACAGGACCAGCAGAAGACCTCCAAAATGCTTCCGAGCTCGGAGTGCATGATATATGGAATGACTACGAAAACTGTCTGGAAGGTGCTAACCAAACCAGAGCCTATTCTTTTAAAAAAGTGTGCTATTCCTGACATGTTAAAAATACAGCGCACCAGCACTCCAAAATGTCGTGGGAAGTTGGTGCGGCGTAGTGCTTGCAACTCTGAAGAGGACCTTTCAACTTGAAGATCAAATGTCTCCTGTACAGATGTTGAGGCCACATCTTTCTGAAACAGTAAGGCTTTCAGTTAGCTCAGGGCATCAAAGTGCACATTGGTAAGATTTATCGAAGGCCAATGCGTCGCCTCCCTAACTGTACGGGCAGGTGGAAACAGTACAAGTGACAATGGAAGAAACCATCATTAGATAGGCAACCCCTGGTTTCATCCCACAGCAACCTTGACTGTTCAGCATCATGAATCTCCCATTAGAGAGTAATCTGAAAGCTTGACGCATCACTGCCACTGGGGAACCTTTCATGTAGCACAATAAGTTTGCCACAGAAGCATTACAGGCCCGTGAAGCGAAACGTCCTTGCACACTAAAGATCCTCTTAAGGTATTCTCGCAGTCTGAAAAGCTGAGAATAACTTCAGTTTCCCTATTTCAGCAACAAAATTTGAAAGGTAGTTCCCAATACTCGTGTACACACCCTTCCCCCAACCAACGCTTCATATCTGCCCACTTTGTGGTATTGAAGACAGTACTGAAACTGAAATGTTGAAATCGGCAAGGTGATGTGCCCATGGATTATCCACTCTGCAAAGGTGTTTCAGCAATGGTGAAAGGTAAGTTCTCTAGTTTTTCTATGTGTAACATAATGTTCCTTGCATCTTTTCATGCCATGAGTATTTGCTGTTTTGCAAGGTGGTAAGGGGACAACAGACATTGACGCAATGGCACGTGGCCAGAATGCAGTATTTGTAGTGTCCAGCTTATTAGTTAAATAGACCTAAACTGTGACTGCCCATGTTGTAATGCAGACATGTCTTATTGCACAATGTCTATTGCCGATGACACTATGTTTCTCAAACAGTAAATTCTAGAGGACAAAGTGGTCATACCATTGTCAACCACTGCTAGAGCTTTTTCTAAATTGGTCTCGTCAATTTCGCGCAGTCTTTCAGCAGCTTTCTGCTGAGAGACTTTCCATATTTCATTGTATATTGCATACAAGAAGTGTTTTGATGTGGTTTCCGGGGACCTAATAAAAAGTCCCTGAGTTCCAGGTCATCAGATAAAAGGGACAAGTTTTGTTTCACCTGAGACAGCATTGAGGTTTTTAGCCTCCAACACTGTAAGTTGTCACCACCCTGAGTGATCAGACTGCACGTAACGCATGTCAGACCTGCTTGTATTAAATCCCTCTATGTCATCTAGGAATCGTGCCTGACATCCGTTCGTGTCTAGTGGCCAAACTAACCATCCCTTCCAATTGGGGTCTGATGAATTGTATGTGTCATTACATAGCACGGTGTCTAATGCATCCTTACTCTATTTTGTAAACAGCCGCCAGTTTTCAAAGCGTGTGAATGTGGGAATTTGTGGTGAGTTCAAATCTTTCATCTTAGCTAATCCAAGACATGTCATTTGTTGCACAGTTTTGTTCAGGACAACCATTTGTTGTGGTATTAGGCATGCTCTAAACCTCAGTTCCATGAACTTGCCAATCTTTTGTCCCCCAAATTGAATTTTTGATCAATAGTGTCCCTCCAAAAGTTGAACCCTGGTTCTGCCAGCAGGGAAAGAAAAGAAGCAGAGTATATCAGCTTGGTGTCTATTAGCATATTTTTCTTTGCAGGTAATGGTGCAATATAGTAATAAGAGGCAAGTTCAGGTGTATCATACCCAGAAAAATAAGCACACGTCTGTGCAAATGTTTTTGGACTACCCCGTGGTGGTGTAGGGCAATGTTCCCATTGTATGCAATTGAAAACAGCACGTGGAATACTTGCTTTATGCAAAATATTATGACTGTAATGTTGAAAACAAAACATATCATCATAATTAGATGCAACTTCATACAATTTATTATAAGAAAACACAGTATAATGCTCTAGATCTTCTAGCATTTCATGCACTGTATCAATGTCCCAATCATCAGAAACAGTACTAGGGGTAATGATATCATTCAATGATATTTTAAACAGGCATGAATTTGTAAAAGTTCAGTGGGGTCATATACATCATACGATATCCTATCCCAAACAATCCTGCCAGGAACTGGAACAGCTGAAATGTTCTCCAGGGAAAGGTCTCTTTGTTTCGGTGTGATGACAAATGTGGTTTAAGAACCAAGTTCACCAATTGTACTGCAGAGCATTCTGGGAGATAGTGTCCATTCAGAAGTAGGAAAAAGTAGGAAAAAGACTGTCAGAAAACCAATCAAAAGGACCAGGAAAAGAAGCAAGATTGTAATCCAAAGTTGTAACTATGGAGAAACAAAATATGTCCTTTTCAGCCAAAGATAGAAGCTTGAATGGTAGAGGTGGCAGTGGATCAGATGAATCCGAAGAGAAGTCATCAAAGTCGGTGAAGTAGCCCGAGGCAGTCCGATCTATTATTGGCAGCTCAGCAGGTTTTGTAGAACTGGGAGATGACTCGATCTGTGGTACATTGACGTAGACCATCTTCTTTTCAGGTTTCTGAATTTAAATCTGTGTTTCTGCACTTGTTGACTGTACAGTTGTTGTGGTTGTAGCTGCAGATAGAAGGCATATTTCAATGTTATTGATTGTTATCTCTAGTTTGAGAGAGGATGCTTCATTAGTTATTAAAGCTTCCATCTGAACTTCCTGTATGTTAGCGAGGGGAGGCTGCTAGCTACCCAGGAGCCCATGTGGCTTACTGTTGAGAATCAGCCACATAGTGTGGTTTGATCAGATCAATGGAGACAAATCTTTTGTCTTTGCGGCTGGCAAGAGGCCCAAGAAGTACAGATGCAGGCGCTCTGTAAGATGGTCTAAATTCTGTCTTGTCCACAATTTTCTCCCTGACCAGATCCCCAAACTTCGGTACCCAGCCAGGTCTTGCCGGCACTTCCTTCACTTCCCCAGTGGCAGTGCGTTTTACTTGGACATTGCTATTTTAGTTCCAGAAGTCATTAAGTCCCTGTAAAACAGCCAAACATTCAGTGATATAAGATGGTATTTCATCCACCACTGTGCTGGCATTGTCGAGGTCTGGGACCCACATCTTCACCTTTACCTTTTCATAGGGAGTCTGACTACCCAGGGATTTTCTAGGCACGGTATTGAGAGCCCTCTGGACCCCATATAAGTGATGAACCCAACTGCGACCTGAGCCTAATTACCTTTCCTTCTTGAATTGTGGCAGTGACGGTGAATACCTGAGATGCTGAGGCAGGGAATTCCAGGTCTTTGCAGCGAGGTAGGAGAAGGATCTTCCTCCAGCCGAGGTCTTGTGGATCTGTGGGATAGTGGCCAGGGCCAGTTGGGCGGAGCGGAGATGTCTGTTAGGTGTGTAGAAGGAGAGGCGGTGGTTGAGTTATTCAGGTCTGGTGTTGTGGAGGGCTTGAAGGTGATTCTTTTGTTGATCGGGAGCCAGTGGAGGTCTTTCAGGTGACCGGAGATGTGGCTGTGGCAGGTGATGCCCCGGTTAAGTCTAGCGGAGGCATCTGAATGCTCTGCAATTTCTTTAGGAGTTTTTGGGAGGTGCTGGCATAGAGTGCGTTGCCGTAGTCGAGCTTGCTGCTGACGAGCACCTGGGTGACTGTTCTCCTGGTCTCGTTGGGGATCCACTTGAAGATCTTCTGCAGCAGGTGGAGCATGTGGAAACAGGAGGATGATACAGCATTGATTTGGCAGTTCATTGAGAGTGAGGAGTCGAGGAGGATGCAGAGATTGCATAGGTGCTCAGTGTGTGGGGGGGTTGAGCACTGCTGGTCACCAGGAGTTGTCTAATGCGGAGGGAGTGGAGCCTAGGATGAGGACTTTGGTTCTGTTGGAGTTAAGTTTGAGGCAGCTCTCCTTTGCCACGGATGCTGGAGTCGTGAAGTCTTGTGCAGAGGGTGTGGTGGGAGACGGTGTCGAAGGCGGCAGAGAGGTCCAGGAGGATGAGGGCTGCGGTTTCACCTCAGTCGAGGAGAGTGCAGATGTCATCAGTTGTGGGGAGGAGTGCAGTCATGGTGCTGTGGTTGCTCCTGAAGCCAGATTGGGAGGGGTTCAGGGTGTGGTTAGTTTCGATGAATTCTTTGAGTTGGGGGTTGATGGCCTTCTCGATCACTTTGGCTGGGAAGGGGAGCAGAGAGATGGATCTGCAGTTCTTGAGGTCTGTAGGATCGGCAGAGGGTTTCTTCAGCAGGTGGTTGACCTCTGCATGTTTCCAGTCTTCAGGGAAGGTGGCGGATTCTGTGGAGCAGTTGATGGTGCGGCAGAGTTCAGGGGCGATGGTGGCGCTGGCTCGGTTGAAAATGTGATGGGGGCAGGGGTCCGAGGGGGGTCCAGGGTGGATGGTTTTCATGATCCTTAGGGCTTCGTCCCCAGTGAGGGTGGTCCAGTTGAGCAGTGTCGGCTGGGATCTGGAGCATTTGGGCGAGGTGGTTGTGGTTGGGGTGTTTGGGTCCTGGATTGCGGAGCTGTTGTAGATATCTATGATCTTGCGGTGGAAGAGGGTGGCGAGGTTGTCGCAGAGGTCTTGGGATGGGAGAATGTCTGTGGTATTCATGCGGGGTTTGGCGAATTCTTTGATCATGGTAAAGAGTTCTTTGCTGTTGTGTGCGTTGTGAATGAAGGCCGTCGCAGACTGGATGAAGACTAGCCGGCTGAAGCTGAACTCGGACAAGACAGAGGTCCTCATCCTCGGATCCACCCCCTCCGCATGGGATGACTCCTGGTGGCCGGCCACGCTGGGAGCTGCCCCGACTCCCACCAACCACGCACGCAACCTGGGTGTCATCCTGGACTCCACGCTCTTTATGACCCGGCAAGTTAACGCCGTCTCCTCCTCCTGCTTCAACACTCTCCGCATGCTCCGAAAGATCTACAGATGGATCCCCACCGAAACCAGAAGGACGGTCACCCAAGCACTCGTCAGCAGAAGGCTGGATTACGGCAACGCCCTCTACGCAGGAACCATGGCCACACTCCAGAAGAGACTCCAACGCATACAAAACGCCTCCGCACGCCTCATCCTCGGACTCCCTCGCCACAGCCACATCACCACCCACCTGAGAGACCTGCACTGGCTCCTGGTCAACAAGAGGATCATCTTCAAGCTCCTCACCCACGCCCACAAAGCACTCCACAACGCCGGACCAGCATACCTTAACGAACGACTATCTTTCTACACCCCGAACCGCCAGCTTCGCTCCGCCGACCTCGCCACCGTCCCACGCATCTGTCGAACGACCACCGGCGGCAGGTCATTCTCCCACCTCGCCGCCAAGACGTGGAACACCCTCCCCACCCACCTATGGCAGACCCAAGACCTGCTGACCTTCAGGAGACTCCTCAAGACCTGGCTGTTCGACCAGTAGCTGCTCCCCCCACCCCCTTAGCGCATTGAGACCCTCACGGGTGAGTAGCGTGCTCTACAAATGTCTTGATTGATTGATTGATTGTGCGTTAGCGTTGATACGTTCCTGTATGGCAGTTTTCTTAGTGGTTCTGATGAGGTGGTAGTGTGTGGTGATGGCGGTTTTGAAGGCTGCGTGGTATGCTGAGGTCTTGCTGCTCCTCCATCTTCGACTCTTGAAGGGTGGGAGAGAACCAGCCTGCTTTCCCGGAGGAATGCTTGCTGGAGGGTTTCCTGAGGGGAGCCAGTGTTTTGGCACAGTCTGAAATCCATCAGAGGAGGTTGCGTGCTGAGGCTTTGGCATTTGTGGAGGTCAGCGGTGGGGTTTTGTAGAGGGAGGTGACGAGTTGGTCTTCGGAGACCTTGTTCTGGCTTCTGCACAGGTAACAGTGGGCGCGGTGGTGTATTGTGGGTTTGGTGAAGGAGAGGTGGACACAGTGGTGGTCTGTCAAATGAAGTTCGGAGGCATTGCTGACGGAGATGTTGTTGCTTGCGGAGAAGATGGGGTTGAGCGTGTGTCCTGCTGAGTGGATTGGGGAGGAAACCGGTTGTTTCAGTCTGATGGTGGCAAAGTTCTCCAGTAGGGATGAGGTATTGTGGCCGCCGAGGTTGTCCAGGTGGAAATTGAGGTCACCAAGGAGGATGTAGTCCATTGAGGTGAAAGCGTGGTGTGTGATGAAGTCGGGTGTGGATTCGCTGAAGGGGGGCGGAGTCTGGGAGGTCTGTAGACGAGGGTGCTAACAATAACGCCTTTGACCCGAGCCAGGGCTCGCTCTCTCACCACAGCAGTCTGTACTCCTGTCAGTACTTTTTCTGTAGGTGCAAAACGCATTTCAGCATTAGTGTATAAATGTGATTTATATGCAATCGGTACAGTGTCACCTTCATTGAACGTGACGTAGGTGTACCCTGATGCCCCTGACATGACGCGGATCTCCATGTTTGTTGTGTTTACAAGGGTGTGTATGTGTTTTGAAGCTATCATGTCAGCTTGTAAAGAATGTAAAATATTTGTATGGTCCTCAGTACAATGTGTGCTGGAAAAGTTTGGACGTTTCAGGTCGTAGAACGGTTTAACCCATTCTGCGTAATCTGGAATGTATGTTCTGCCAAAATGTAGTAATTCCAATATAGATTGTAGTCTTTTCAATGTAGTTGGAGGTTGAAGTAGCACACACTTCTCTAAGAAGTGAGTCACAAGACTTTTGCCTTCACTTGACAACTCATATCCCAGAAAAAGGACATTAAGACTGGCAATTTTCGATTGCATTTGTAGCCCATGTGAGCAAACCACAGAATTATACGGTGTGCTCTTGTCAAGTGTTCCATAAGGTCATCATCTGTTAGATATATGTCATCGACATAGGACAATGCCTGGTCATTGACATTTTGTAGGAGCCCGGGGCTATTCTTAAACCCCTGGGGCAATCGACAGAATAGCCTCTGAGAGCCTACCACTGAAATTGCGGTCAGATATCTGCTTCCAGGTGCTATATTTTGGCAAAATAATCTATTTGAGATATCAAGTGTTGTTTTGTATTTTTTCCGCACTATGTTGTTCATTAGTGCGACACTGTGTGCATTTTGTACTGCAAATGTGCGAGTAGCTGTGTTTAAGTGTCTGTAGTCCAATAGTAGAAGGTATGAATGATCGACTTTCATGACAGGAAAAAAGGTATTATTCATTGATGAGGTGCAATTTTCTATTACACCTGACTTCCTGTTGAGGAGACCAACCCCGTGATTTTATTTTGTCTTTGCTTTTCTTATTCTCTCACTTCTTCTTTGTAGAAGACTTGGGTGCTTGCTTAGACTTATCCTTTTCAGAATTACTCTTTAATTGTGGTTTACCAAGTCTGGCTCCCAAATTATCTCTACCCAGCGTAGCATAGGTTTCTTCGATAATTTTAGGTAATCTGTGCTCCTGCTGTGCAGGAGCCTAACCCCATATGCGCTGGCATATAGCCAACAGTGCTGCTTCCCCTTTTATGTTACTCAACATAATGGCGGATACTGCGTCAAAATTGCCCATCAGTTTCATCCCCAGGTCTAGGGCAGATGCTGCCACCTACTCATTCTGGATCTGTTTTAGCACTTCAAGCAAAACAGCTAGTGAAGAGGTACCATGTGTTCTGGTATATACTGCATCAAAGACTGCACCCCAAGTTCTCCAGTCTTCTACAGGGGGACCCATCCCCATTGGCAGGCAAATAGTCAGTATTCTGGACTTTTCCTGTGGACCCGTATGGGGCAATACTGCCTCAAACTGACTTGTTTTTTGTGCAATCCAGAATGGAATCTCCTCCCTTCTGACAGGGAATTTTCCCATTACTGCATTTAGTGTTTGTGGGCTAATGCCTGGGGTAGCCAATTGTGGCTGTGCAATTTTGGCAGTCCACACAGCATTAAGTGTTAGTGTTCGCATAAAGAACTGTGTAAGACATCTATATATTGTTACTAAAGCTTTGTATAGTGTCCGCACCTGTGCAGCTGTTATATTATCAACATTAGGATGCAGTGTAGCCAGCTAATACTGGCCATGTTGCTCCCTCATTGCTAAGGGGACCAAGTCTAGCATTTGCTGTTGTGTGTAGTAGGGCACCTGTGAACCAATTTATATGTTCTTGGTATGTCTATTCCTTAGTATGGTGTATAATTTCCTGATATCTCACCCTCTTTGTAAGTGTTAAATACCCGTGTGGTGTTATCTGCAGCAGGGAATGTAACCCAGGAATAGAATACCTCTGTCTTATATGCTTTATGAGCCTCAAACACGAAGATGACATCTCCATCCATAGGTGCGAGACCATGTTGTAGTAGTTTCTGAGTAACCACATGTCTGCAGTTCTCAGCAATGTTGGGTGCTGCTGCACCCCCATCTTCAGACATTATTCAAAATGAATTACAGAGAGGGTAACACAATGGGAAATAGATCCTTTGAGGAGTTCAAGCTTGAACAACCTACAGCCAATACATAGAAGTTATCTACTGAGCTGAGGAGGATGGCCCCTACCACCACGGACATAAGTAGGGGTCTCTGAGAATGCACGATAGATTAAATAAGAACCCATTCTACTGATGTTGGCAGCACCATGTTGTGCAGTTTCCACTTTCCAGTAGGAGCTGTGCGTCTGTTGGACAACATACACTTTGGGATGGTGCCAGACTGATTCCAAGCACCCACTCAGGATATGTTGTCCTAAAGGCCAGCTAGCTCACAGTTCCACCATAAGCACCCCTAAACCTAGAAATGTAGCAAATGGTTTTGGCAACCACAGAACATGACCACCCTGATCCCTCCCAGGAATCATGGTAACAGATCTAGAACCCTTTCGCTCAGTATCTTACGCTCTCTTTCTCTCAGAGGAATATACAAGTAATACACAGAGGGTTGTTTTTCACTATTTATTGAACCATCGTGATTTTTGTATAGAATATATGTGCTGCAATGATCAATAGACTGAAGCAGATAAGAGTAATTAGCAATATAAGGACAGTGAACAGAATGACCAGTTCCACCATCTTGCTAAAACAATGTATATATGCGAGCATATAAAACTATATCTAGATAGCGTACTGCTACTATGCTTTCCATAACCTAATTGTCTAGGGTGTGTGTACGTGTTCTGTCAATAATCCCCTATTGGATGATCCAACCCCCACTCCCTGAAAGGGAAGAATGTAGGTCCCTGTCTTAGTCACAGGTTGGACATCCTTCCTCGCAGAGAGATCAGCCAGCAGCTGGGCTGAGGTTTCAGCATGTTGTGACCTTGCAATGACAGCAAGAGCTCCTCTGCCTAAACCCGGAAAGGCTTGATGTTAAAGTATCTTTGCTCCGAGCCGAGACCTTAGTTAGGCCACCATTGTTTATAATCTATAGATAGCTACAATCTCATAAAAAGAAATATTCTGCATTGAGGTAGATGGCAGTCTCCTTAGTGTGCAGTTCAGCTTTAGCTGTCTCACAGAGCTCATGTAGCATGATTAGTTACAATTGTAATTCACCATATTCATCAGCTATTGGTTGCCTGTAGTTGTCATTCCCAACTTATAATTTTTTGCCATTTATTTAGTGCAGCAGGAAGATGAGTACCTATTGGGCGATATTCCTCTTTTTCCTTAGTCTTGTTCAGCTTTTTTACAAATTATAATATTTTTTTAGGGTATGTGGCATCGGCTGCAAAGAATGGAAGACATTTTGTATGCTCTTTCTTGATGTGGTTGCTGTCCAAAACACATCCATGATTCGTAGCCCTTGTTTACTCTGATCGGTTGCTTGGTGCGAGGCTCAGTAGATGCACTGTAGCACTTGACATGCAGCCTTACTCAGCATTCTTGAAAATTATATGCTTATACTGCAGACTATTAAGACATATCTCATTTAACATGTATTTAATGTCACTTCATCTTTGACGAATTCAGACGCAGTAGTCTATTTAATCCTTTGGCCCTTTTAGGTGAAGACCGTAGTAACCCAATCTCAGCAGAAAGATGCAATTCATTGGTGTCCAATAGTTCAGTCCTCGATGACACAACTTGCATTCACAGTACTTGAAGACTCGAGTTAGTTCAGAATATTTGCTATGTTCAAAGTCCTATATCAAGCAACATAAAACTGCAATCCTGAAGACAGTTCACTAGTTCGCAGTCCTCGCTGCCACGGTATATATAATTTCATAGCACTGTATTCATAACAGAAGATAGTTTAAACCAACATGGTGGGAAGCCTTTTATCCTGCTGCTTGAATTAAGGCCTGCGAGGTTAGCAGGTAAGTTATCTTAATGAGCTGTATCTCCAGTTTACAAAGTCATAAAATCAAGGGAGCAGTTTTATGTCGCATGATATTGCTGTTGTGAAAAAAATATTATGAGGTAGTTAAGTCTTTTTTATGTGTAAACCTTTATCTTTTTCAATTTTTCAAAGAGAACAGACTATCTTCCTATTCTTTATGATTGTTTTTACCTTTTAGTTGGTCCGCTTTACGGATGTACCTGGGGGATGAACTATCGTTTATAATTTACTTTAGTTTTGTTCTGTTGATGTTTTTATGAACCACGCACCACACAATAAATCACCATTTGGCGCTGTCTCTATCTGTGCAATGTAGTTTTGTATGGATAAATATTTTCGGTGTAGTGTGCTTCTAATATTCGCGTGTATAGAACTGCGTTCTCTATGTATGTCTGTAGTGCTGCTTTGTCGCAAGTGCCTTGCAGTAAAGTCAAACATACATACATGGCTTTGACAATGGTTGTTTTAAAAGTGCTTCAGAGTAGCAAATGCGAAGAATCAGTGTTCAATATACCTTAAATGAAGCTGTGGTGCTATCTAGTGGACATTGTCAGAATTACAGGCAAATATTATATATTCCATGTTTGGGAATTAGGCATTCACTGTCGGCCGTATAGCAGGTTTCAGTTTATATTCTTTCGCTAGTTTTTTTTAAAGACTATTTATAGGTTATGTCTTCGTTTCCATTTTCAATGATAATATTTTCATCACATATAAACTTAACTAACAATGCGTGTCTCTATACATCACTTGCTGCCAGTCGTTCAGCAATAACAGATGATGTAATCCACAAACTCAGTGACACTTAGGGCCTCATTTATGGCATTTTGGCGTAGGCGCTGCCCTACGCCAAAGTGAAAGGGCAAGAGTGCACCATGTTTAAGCAACACTGTGCATTCCTGTCCTTTCTCCCTGCGCTGGCGCCGTTTTGGCAGCCTAGCGCCAACATAGGCACTCTTGCACCATGGAGCAAGGGTGCCTCCATTGCAGGCAGGTTTGTTATTGTGCCGGATGGGGCACCTTCCTGCACAAAAACAATACTACAAGGCATTTCCTCTTTCCATGTGTGCTGCAAAATGCCACACACATGGAAAGAGGGAAAAACTAGGAGAAATAAACATATTTCTCCTGGCTACGCCTCACCACGGGAGGCGTATGGATTTGATGCTCCCCCAGGGTTACATCAGTTTGTAAATCTGGGGCATCATCAAATTCCATGGGTGTTGCATGGGAAAACCCACTGCAACGCCCTTGGAACACCTCTTGGGCGCAGAGTAAGGCGCTGCAGAGATTTGTGCTGTGTCGCCTTACTCATGATTTATGAGGCCACTCAAAGCCACTCAGGTTGGATTTGTGTGGCTTCATAAATTTTTATGAGAGCCCTGCGTCATGCATGTACCACTTTATGTGGTGCAAAAGTGACGCAGGGCTCTAATAAATAAGTCCCCCAACTTCTCGATCTGCGAAGAATGACATGTTTTGATGAGTAACTTGCAATGATCTGCAAATTACATGCACATTTCTGGAATATGTGCGTGAAACTGCCTCCGTTACTTACCTGTAATCTTCATTACTCCGAATCATGGTCTTCCTCGTCACAGTCATCTCTGAGCACTGTGTTCGGGGCACAGCATTCACCCATAGAAAAAAATCTCCACCCAACATGGTGATCTGCCAGAAAGTACCTGTCACCTGACCTATAAGGGTGGGGCAAACCCATCCACATCCTGACATACCCAATAGATCAGAAACAACAACAAAAAAAAAAAAAACAAAGAAAGAAAATAATAAAAAGCAAAGAAAACCCAACAACTTGCGCAGTGGCTAGAATGGACCATTTTCACTTTTGTTCACCCCCCAACTTACGCAGGCGGGAGGGATACAGGACTGTGATGAGGAAGACTATGACTCGGTGTCATGAAGACTGAGTCATTACCTTCTTCCTCTGTCTTCCTTGTCACAGTCACCTTTGAGCATATACCAAAGCACCAGACGAAACAAAAGGAAAACCAACAACTTCAAAGATGCCAAGAAAATATTATTGTCGGTTGAGCATATTCAGTGAATTGCAGTAAGAACAGCAGGACCAAAATCCTCAGAACAAAACCTCCCCCATCCTCAATTTATAATGGGAGATGAAGGTATGAGGGGAAGCAACAAAAAGGGGGGGGGGTAGAGGTAGAGACTAGGTTTATCCTCCTAGAAGATACTTTTATCACTAAAATTGAAAGATTCGAAAAAAACTTGCCCGGAAAATAGTGTGTAGGATACAGCAAAATTTGACTGTGATCATTCAGTAGGAAAAAACCTTTTTTCCTAGAGACCCCTCACCCACCAGGGTTGCCCCTTAGTGGCATGCTTCATCATTGGGGTTCATCCCAATCCTCTACGGATTGAGGCGTGCTACGACTTAGCGGTTACGCAAGAGCACTTATCGATATAGTTGAATGATAAAGATAGTGAGGTGGGAGGGAGTGGAAAGTTAAGTTAAAAATACCTGACTAGTAGGACAATTCTTTTATTCCCGCCCCTAGTCGGTAAGGTTAAAATCAGGGGTTGTGATTGAAGGCGTGGACTATAATAAGTCTGTTCCCTTCAGACATGATCAGTCAACATGTTTCGAGCCATTCCTGTATTGGCTCTTCTTCAGGACCTATAGGGAATCTAATCCCAATGGTACCACTCCTCAGGATCCCCTAATGAGGAAACACTGGAAAAACATGCCATGCGCATGCCCCTAATATACAGACAGTAACTAAGGAGTCGTTCCATATCTGAAACAAAAAGAAGAAGAAAATTTAAAAACATCGGCTCATCAGCCGTGACTGTCGAACCCACATGCTGTCAAAGGACATACAAATGCAACACCCTATAGTGCAGGTGCTTAGTTAAACTGAAAACCAGTAATCACCCCATACGTGATAAATCGTAGTTTACACTCAGTGGCTGTGAAAATGTCTCCACTGCAATAGGGAGGCATAGTGAAACAAAACAAGACACACACAAACAGGTACACTATCAAATTACATACATTTTTTACGCTGTACTATTGCATCATGGTCTTTGCCAGGGAGGAGGGGCCTGTAGTCAAACCCTATTTATGGAGAGAAAGTGTAACACAGGATCGTCAGGAGATCCTTGTATTAATGAGGAAGCAGGAGTACTAGTTAATGTACCGCTGTTCGTGGCCACCGGGAGGTATGCCCCCTAATGCCCTCCTTGTTACTTACTTCGTCAAGGCAGTTCTCGGCTTACTTGCCTAATCGATTCCCTGGAGACTGTATCTTGGCGATGTGTGTCTCCGGTTCCTTACTTAAACTGAAGCTGAGCAGTACTTCCGCGTACGTGCGTGTACGTGGTAGAAGACTAGACCACTTGCGGTTCTTCCAAAATGGCGGCTTACCGTGGATCTCCGACGGGGCCATATTGGAATGGTTGATTCATGCTGAAAAAAGTCTGGAGGTGCGATATATGCGTACAAAATTTTTTGTTGTTGTTAAAATATTTGAAAAATCTTAAATCAAAAGGGCGATTGATATCCGAAGACCAAAGTGGTGATGTCTCTTTTCCTCGGTTAGAGAAAAAAAAAACGGTGATGGTAAAATCTCGTTAATCACTAATGTGCTGGTAAATGATCAAAAAACGGTATATGGGTCTAATTATAATTGGAAAAAATACTATTGGAACTTAAATCACTCAGATTAGTGCAATGGTGGTATTCCTGTCATTATCACGCCCACTAAGTGGCTGATATAAAGAGATAAGATGACCCCAGTAACTAGACTGCTTAGCGGGGTGCATCATATCGGCATACAAAGTAAGAGTGGGTGTAGATTCATATGTTGGTGTCTAAAGAAATAGTTGCTGCACAAAGAGCGTTGTTAGTTGCCCATAGTGCAGAACGATACACTATATTATCAAAAAAAGAATGATTCAATGTTGTTCGTATCCATAGGTCTGTAAATCATAACCAGGGGTATTTGTTAGAGGTCAATAGGATATGAATTGGAAAGTTAGACGAAAAGGCCCCACGGGATATTGTCATTAAGACCCTGGGTATCTGTCCTCAGTTAAAAAAACATCTCTGCTCCTTCTCCAGAAGTCGTTGCTCCCAGTTGTCTGTGCTTTTGATATGCTCCAGAATCACCCATTTCAAATCTTGGGGTGTATGTTTCAGTTCAAGGAAATGGGATGACATCTTTGTTGTGATGCATTGGCATCGGACATTGCTGTGCTGTTCACAAATTCTGGTGCTAACTTTGCGAGTGGTCATGCCCACATAATGTAGGTTGCACGGGCATGTGATGAGATAGACCACCCCTGCAGTGTTGCAATTTGACAGATTCCGCAGTTCCCAACTCATACCATTATTGAAAAACATAGTCTTAGTGATCTTGGTGAACGCTACAATTCCCGCATGGGTAGTGGCCCGTTGGTGGTGTTCCAGAGATGGTTTGGCTTGCTGATCTAGTATTATTGAGTTTGGGGAGGGTGTGTACTAGCATATCCCTCAGGCTTTTCCCTTTCCTGTGAGAAAACATAGGTTTTGGTATGTTCAAAAAACGCTGTTCAGGATCCGCCAGTGTTTTCCTATGATTTTAGTGACTCGGTCTGAAGCTATGTTGTATGTGGTTATGCAGATTGGCCTTGTTTCTTCTTGTTTGTCTGGTTTTGGGCAGGGGTCCAGGAGGCTATCCCTATGGTTGTTAGAGGCACGTTTCTTTGCTTGTGACACTATTCGCCTGGGGTAGTTCCTTGCTAGTAGTTTCTTTGTCAGTTTTTCTGCCTGTGTTTTGTAGTCATTGAGTTCTGTACAGTTTCTCCTTAGTCTTAAAAATTTGCCAGAGGGTAGATTTTCTTTTAGGTGTCTGGGATGGAAACTGTCATAGAGTAGTAAGCAGTTCTTTGCTGTTGGTTTTTCATGGGCATTGGTCTTTAGGATACCTTCTTACACAATGATGTTAAGATCCAGGAACACTAATTCTGTCCTGCTCATAGTGTGAGTGAACTTTAAGAAAGTATTCTGTGTGTTGAGCCATGTTATAAATTCCTCAGCTGTGGACTCATTGCCATCCCAGATTACCAAGATGTCGTCGATGTATCTTTTCCAATGTTTTATGTGACAGAGATGCGGGTTGATGTCATTAAGAATTCTGTGGTACTCCAAGTGGCGCACGTACAACCCCACCACACTAGGAGCAAAGGTACTCGCCATGCTGGTCCCATGTTGTTGGGGGAACAGCATATCCTCGAAACGGAAGAAGTTTCCTGTTAAGGCCCATTTGCAGCATTCCAAAAACATTTTGTACGCATATATCGCATCTTCAGACTTTTTTCAGCATAATTAAACCATTCCAATATGGTCCCCTCTGAGATCCACGGTAAGCCGCCATTTTGTAAGAACCGCAAGCGGTCTAGTCTTCTGCCACGTACACGCAAGTACGCGGAAGTACCGCTCAGCTTCAGTTTAAGTAAGGAACCGGAGACACACATCGCCAAGATGCGGTCTCCAGGGAATCGATTAGGCAAGTAAGCCAAGGACGGCCTTGACGAAGTAAGTAACAAGGAGGGCATTACGGGGCATACCTCCCAGTGGCCACGAACATCGGTACATTAACTAGTACTCCTGCTTCCTCATTTCTACACGAATCTCCTGATGATCCTGTGTTACACTTTCTCTCCATAAATAGGGTTTGACTACAGGCCCCTCCTCCCTGGCAAAGACCATGACGCAATAGTACAGCGTAAAAAATGTATGTAATTTGATATTGTACGTGTTTGTGTGTGTCTTGTTTTGTTTCACTATGCCTCCCTATTGCGGTGGAGACATTTTCACAGCCACTGAGTGTAAACTACGATTTATCACGTATAGAGTGATCACTGGTTTTCAGTTTAACTAAGCACCCGCACTATAGGGTGTTGCATATGTATGTCCTTTGACAGCATGTGGGTTCGACAGCCACGGCTGATGAGCCGATCTTTTTAAATTTTCTTCTACTTTTCGTTTCAGATACGGAACAACTCCATAGTTACCATCTGTATATTAGGGGCATGCGCATGGAATGTTTTCCAGTGTTTCCTCATCAGGGGATCCTGAGGAGTGGTACCATTGGGATTAGATTCCCTATAGGTCCTGAAGAAGAGCCAATAGGAGAATGGCTCGAAACATGTTGACTGATCATGTCTGAAGGGAACGGACTTATTATAGTCCACGCCTTCAATCACAACCCCTGATTTTAACCTTACTGACTAGGGGCAGGAATAAAAGAATTGTCCTACTAGTCAGGTATTTTTAACTTAACTTTCCACTCCCTCCCACCTCACTATCTTTATCATTCAACTATATCGATAAGTGCTCTTGCGTAACCGCTAAGTCGTAGCACGCCTCAATCCGTAGAGGATTGGGATGAACCCCAATGATGAAGCATGCCACTAAGGGGCAACCCTGGTGGGTGAGGGGGTCTCTAGGAAAAAAGGTTTTTTCCTACTGAACGATCACAGTGAAATTTTGCTGTATCCTACACACTATTTTTTTTCGAATCTTTCGATTTTTGTGATAAAGGTATGAGGGGAAGACCATGTTGCTGCCCCACAAACATCCCTCAATGAGGTGCCCTTAAAAGATGGCGGAGAGAAAGCACCACCCCTGTTCGAACGCCCCTGAATCACAGGAGGAAGAGAAACCTCTGAATGAAGCTAGGCAAAGGAAATGGTTGACCTAACCCAATGAGAAATAGTAGTAGTCGTAGGGCGATGACCCTGTCTGTCTACCCCAAAAGTGACTAAAAGAAAATCCACCTGGCGAATAGGGGAAGTTCTCTCCAGATAAACAACAAGAACCCTTGTCAATTCAAGTGAATGTATCAGAATGTCCTCCACCATAGAAGGGGAAGTAAAAAGGCAGGAAGGACAGTATCCTGGGCCAAAAGGAAAGGAGAGGGAACCTTGGGAAGGAAAGCGGGGTCAGGATGAAGGACCACCTTGCCCGGAAATAACCTTAAGTAAGGAGGGTGGCAAAGCAATGCTCAAATCTCCCCCAAATGCCTCCCCTAGGTTATAGCCACAAGGAAACACACCTTAAGGGTCAGAAACTCCAGAGAAACAGAAGGAAGTGGCTCAGATGTGGACTTCTGTAAAGCATTATGGACAAGTGGGAGATCCCACGGGTGGAACAGGAGAGGAAACTACTGGTCCCTTAAAGTAGAAACTCAGAAGAAGGCAAGAGCCCAGGGACTCAAAGGGGATGAGAAAGGTACCACTGATAGCCTTGATGGTGGCCCACAGTCTACTTAAGTACAGACTGAAAGCCCCATTAAGATCCCATCTAGTAGCAACTCAAGGATAGAACCACCCTCACAAGAGTCTGGGACAAACCCCCTCAATGAACACCAGGTACAGAAATTCTTCCAGTGCCATTCATAAACCCGAAGGGTACAGACCTTTCTGGAATTCTGAATTGAAAGAGCCACCTCAGAGGAGCAAACCAAAGTGACTTGCCTCCTCCTTTCAATTTCCAAACCCCCAATGACAGCTGCCTGAGTGAATTGTGGGACAAATGAGAAAAACCTGAGTGGAGAACAGCACAGTGGAAACTTTTAAGGAGGAGCTATGGCCAAATTGTGCATTAGGGGGTACCACGGTTGACGACACCAAAATGGGACTACCAACTGCACCACCACCCTTTCCTTCCTGATTTTTTTCAAAACCCAGCTGAGAAGGGAAAAGGGGGGAAAGGCAAAGAGAAGACCTAGTGGTCAAAGGAAACTCAGGGCTTCCACCTTCGAAGCCTCCTCGCAAGGAAGAAGGGTGCAGAATCTCAGTAGAAGAGCATCCTGCGGGGAAGCAAAAAAATCCAGCCATAGTCTCCTGAACCTCTCCGAAATCTCCTGGAAAAGCAGAAGTCACAGGTACAAAGACCCAGAGGAAGGGAATTGGTGACTCAGCTGAGCCGCACACCCATTCTCCCTCCCCGGTAGATAAATTGCATTCAGACCCAACAGGTTGGACTCTTCCCAAGCCCCTCTCTATCCCACCAGGAGAGCCAAAAGAGGAGAACGAGTCCCCCCCAAATCCTTTAAAAATGATTGTCCATCCTGATCTGAACCAACTTGTCCTTGAGAAGTGGGGCAAAGTGCAGGACAGCTTTGAAAACTGCAGCCAGCTCTTTCCAATTTGAAGTCATCCAGCTCTCCATCATTGAACGAAATCCCTGAGAAGAAAGAGCCCAGAGGGTTGCCCGCCAACCCCAAGGGCTTTCATCAATTGTCAGGGAACTGGGCACTTGTGAGTCCAAGGGCACCCTGTTGGAAAGTGGATTATTGGTAGGGGCAAATGTAGGTCTGCCACTGGCAATAAGGCCACTAACACAGTATAGGGCTCAGAATAGGTCTTAGACAATTATTCCTATGCTCAACCCTTGGTAGTTTGGCTGCGAGCAGGCAGGCTTAACTTCAAAGACAGGTTTGTAAAGCATTTGAAAACACCAATTCAGTAAATAATTAAGACACAATGCACAATAAAAATCCAACACCAATTTATAAAAATAGGAAATATTTTTATCTTTAAAATGACACTGAAATGATAAAAATCCAATGTAGGGAACCGGAGATATGAATTTTCAAAGATTTAGCAATTTCTAGCACATAGAAACCTATAGCGCCTTATCGGGATATCTGGTCGCGATAGACCGGGTCAAAGTCAAAGTTTCAGGCCGACCGCGCTGGAGTTCTGGGCGGCTACCCCTCGCGGTAGGTCTCGGTCACAGTTTTTACCTTGTGACTTGGAAACTTTTCTGGAGCTTTTCTTCCCGGGGTCTCTCGAAGCTCTCAGCCAGTCAGGATTTGGTGAGGGTTCGCCGGATTGCCTTGTGACGAGCTCCCGGTCAAACTTGTGGAAGTCTGACCTCCCGAGCGTTCCAGCGGGGCAAACCAAGGATCCAGGCCGCCACGCGGTTGAAGGCAGGCGGCTTGGCTTTCGCGGTTGCTCCCGGTCACCTTTTCTTCGTTCAGACTTAGAAACTTTTACAGAGCTTTTACTCGCGGGGTCCCTCGATGCTCTTCACCAGGCCAGATTTGTTGAGGGTTCGCCAGCCTCGGATTTCGACTACTCCCGGTCAATCTCTGGAAGTAGGACCTACGGAGCTTTTCAGCGGGACAAACCTGGATGGCAGGCCGGCTCGTAGTTGAAGCCAGGCAGCTTGGCTGGCCAGCTTGAGCCGGTCCCCTTATGGAGCTTTTTTCCAAAGTTGCTCCAAAGTTCTCCAAACTTCTGGAACTTCCTCCTGAAG
Source organism: Calotriton arnoldi (assembly GCA_963921515.1). NCBI lineage: Eukaryota > Metazoa > Chordata > Amphibia > Caudata > Salamandridae > Calotriton > Calotriton arnoldi. Next base: position 2,735,796 of record CAWUFW010000485.1, on the reverse strand, counting down.
TTCCCCCAAAGGGTCCCAAAGTGTCTCAAACTCACTCCAAGGGTCTGGAAGCTCCAAGATGGTCCTTGAAAGTTGAGGACTTCAGTTCCCACAATCCACTTGGACACAACCCTTACAAATCCACTGGTAGTTCTCCAGGTTGAGGATCCTTGGAGGTGATGTTCCAGGTGAGCTCTGTCAACCTGTAGCTTGCAGGGAGTCCACTTTTTAGTCCTTTTACAGCAAGGTAATCCACAGGCTGTAGTTTCAGATGGTGCAGAAGGTGCAGTCTTCAGAGTGCAGGCCTTAGGAAATGCACATCAAACTTCCAGCATGGCCCGTTTTGCTTTCTTAAGTTTCAAGCAGTAGATATGAGGGTCTCTGCCCTTCTCAGATACTTATTACAATTTCTCTGGGTCAAGCAGGAGGTCACTCCTGTCCAATGGGCTGCAGGGTACCACCCAAAGGTCTGACCACTTCCTGCAGAGTGTGGCACTATTTTGTCCCAGAGTGCACCAATTCTTCCAAATTCATAATGGCTGATTTTCCAGCAGGGCGAGAAGAGCTGGCTAAACACACCCCTAGGATGGCTACTCTCCATAGTGGTTCCCCGTGCATCTGCTCATTCCTTCCTTAATCCTAGCATCTGGCAAGGGTCAAAACAGTGGAGTTGTAAATGACACTGGTGTCTTCCCCTTCCCTTGAAGTCCATTGTTTATGACTCCTCGACCCTGCTCTGGCATTCCTGTGTTACAGAACACTGCCCTCCCAGCAGAGCCTGTCAACTGCAGGGGCTTTTTATCACCTCTTCAACGCAGCCTGGCTAATCCACTTAACTCTGACCAATCAGGACAGACCACTGGAAGGCTGAATCTGGGCTTATAAACAAGAAAGTCTTATAACTTCTTGTATGTACATTTTAGGAGAAATTCAACAATAGCATATTGTTGAGTTTATTAATACCATTCTGGGAAGTCTTTGAATGGTACTTTTAGCCTTCTCCTATCAAGAGTTATTAGTTAATAACTTTCTGCCATGTTAACCTATGTGGCAGGGGATTTGCAATGGGAAAAATGACTTGGGCCACTTTTGCAGCACCAGGACTTATAAAAACATATTTTATAAATACTCTACATATATCTACAGGATCCCCACCCCAGGAACACCTAGGGGAGACTTTAGGGGTTCTGAATATGTAAACATATTGCAGATCCTCCGTCCACAGTGCTCCTACCACCAAAGTCGATTTTGGGCAGCACTTTATCACAATGTGGGGAGTGAAATGTGCAATTTCACTTAACCCAGGGCATATAAAACTCATTTTATAAGGGTCCTCCTTATAAATACCTGATCCCCCACCCCAGGGACACCTAGGGGAGACCCTGGGGGTACCTAATATGCCCAAACATTGCAGGTAAACCATTTTTAAGTGCCCCAGACACCAAAGTCGAGTTTGGGCACAATTTACTTTTTAAAAGCAGTCCTGCAACACAGAGCCACTTTTAAACTGACCTCAGGCTTCAGCAGTGCACACATGCAAGTGCAGAAAGGGCTGCTGGCCTCTAAACTGCCATGCCCTATTATATACTAGGAACTGATATGTAGTTTCAATCCCCCTGCCCTATTATGTACTAGGGCCTTATAGGGTAGGTCATGCCAATCACAGGGGTACCCCAACACATAGTGTACCCTAGTGTATGTAGGTGTTTTCACTGTATTCTAAATGTGTCTCTTTCAGCATAGCACTGGCCCTGGGCCTGATTAGGCAGAGCCCAGGGTCAGTCAGAGTCAGTTACCACCAGTACCAGTCAGCAAAATCTTGGGGGGTGCCCAGTGCAGAGGATGACTTTCCAACACACCCCCATTGCAAGGTTTTCCAGCAGCAGCCACCACTGCAGTTGCGGAGAAATTGTGGCTGACACTGGCACCAATGCATCGTAATCCCGCGACCTCAGATTCCAGTGCACTTGCAGGTGATACACCAGATGGAAGAGATGCCTGTGAGCCGAAGGAACCAGAAACAGGGAGGCAGACATGTCCCCCTGAACCCTCAACCAATCCCTTGCTTAAGCTGGCTAAGCAGAGAAAAGAGACCCCAGACGGGACCTGAGTCGTTGTTGTCATGCTGGTGGAAGAAACACCTTTCCTAACCTCGTATCGAAGTAAGCTCCTATGAGCAGGAGCTCCTGAGATGGGATGAGATGGGACCTGCTGAGATTCAAAATAAACCCATGGGTCTCCAGGCAATCGCGCACCAACTCCACTTTCTCCTGGGCCTTAAGTAAAGATGAGGAAGAAATTAGCCAATCATCTAAGAAAGGAAACAGACGCACCCCGGGCATTAAACAGACCGACCAGTGGAGCTAGGGTTTTCATGAACACCCTAGGGGCCGAGGCAAAGCCAAAGGGAAGCACACAGAACTGGAAATGCTGCCCCAGGGCAAAGAATCTCAAATACCTCTGTGAAAGAGGATGTATTGGGATATGGAAATAAGCACCCAAAAGGTTAAAAGAAGCCAGAAATTCCCCGGAAGAAATAATGGGTAAGATTTTCTGTAAGCTCACTATCTTGAAATTTTGGTAGGAAACATAGAAATTCACTGTCTTCAGATCCATGACTGGGCGGTAACCCCCTCATGCCTTCCGGACTAGGAACATCAGAGAATAACATCCCTGACTCTACTATTCCTCCAGGACAGGAATGACGGCCCCTTTCTGTAGAATCTCGAAGATACCCTTCTGTACACCCTGGAGCTTCAGCAGATTCCGAGGAGTTGGGGTTAGTACAAAAAGATCTTGAGGCCGAGAAGAGAAGTCGATAGAATAGCCTTCTGCCACCAAAAGAGGAACCCAGGTATCGGTGACGTCTCTTGACCAAACTAATGAAAATCTTCTAATTCGGTCTCCCACCATTTGACAGTCATGCTTTTGGAGTGGAACTAGCTGGAGGGGCTCCTGCAGGCTGTTGCCAGGACTTATCAGAGGAGGGAATGCCTTAGCTTTGTCCCCTCCTACGAAAGTGATGAGCATGCCCTCTACCTTCTGAGGAGTAAATCTCAAATGCCCACCTGTAACCAAACCCACAACCTCTCACTGCAGGCCTCAGAGGTGTCAGGAGCTTATGATCCTCCATTGACTTCTTCAATAGCTCCTCGAGTTGAGGACCAAACAACTTCACCCCATCAAAGGGCAGACGAAAAAGGAGTGCCTTCTGGGACACCTCCGCCTACCATGACCTTATCCATATGTGTTGCCCAGCTGAGACAATGGAACCAGAAATGGCTGCTGCAGCTGACAGAGAAACAAAGGTAATGTCTGACAAGAAGCAAACCTGCTGCTCCATAAGAGATAGCCGTGAATTGACATAATCCACTTGCTGAAGCTCCTCAGACAAGGCCTGAAAGTCATGCAGGAGGGACTGAACAACACATGTGGCATAAGCCCCTGACCTGATGGAAAGGTTAGATGCTGAATATGCCCATTCAGCAGCACTGTCTACTTTCCTATCAATCGGGTCACTTGACGAGGCATATTCAGAGATGATGGAACCATTGAAAACCCGGCCGGCTATCAGAGAATCCATCTTCACCTGAGGGGGCAATTCAGTCTGGAAATTACTAATAGGATACTTCTTAGCAAGGAACCTAGGTAAACCAGACTTCTCAACTTCAGACCATTCCCTTGATAAAAGTCCACAAATTGCTTTATGGATGGGAGCAGCCTCAGGCTTCTTCCGAGGGTACTTCGAGAAAAAATCCTCCTCTTCATCCAAAGGAACCACCATAGGAAAGGCCAATTTGTCCTTTAAGTGGGTCATAACCTCCTTCAACTCAGCGCCCTTCACAAATCGCCCCCGCTGTTCCTCACCTGAACCATCAGAGTCAGGGTCAGGCTGGGAAGATGCCCTAGGGATCTTAGGCACTGAGCCCTATCGTCCCGCAAAATTAGTATCTACAGCTTTACTAATCATGGCCTGAAGGGACATCCAGATCCATGCCAACAGGCTTATGCAGGGAAGCTGGCTCTGACAATACCCTCGGAGCCAGAAGAATCACGCCTGCCTCTCTCAGAGCTTTTCCCTCCATGCCTGCAACCATAAAAGAACTGCTGACATGGAGGAAAAAATGTTACTTCCTCAAATACTGCTGTCAGGCACTGCTGCAAGGCAACAGGCCTGGACCCCATGACGCGGTGAGCTGCCCGACTACAGCTGACCGAGATTCACAGACCGGGCCTGAAAAAGATGCTGCCCTCAGGATCCAACTGGCGCCTAGCCGAGCCCACGTAACACCCACCACCGCTCCAACATACTCTGTGCAGGAGTGGCAGTGTGTCTGTCAAAACAGGCTGCAGGATACCAGCAAGAACCCTCTGCTCCCAGCGCTCGGTGCTGGAGCCACGGCGTAAACACATATTGTGACTGCCGCTCCTGACTGCTATAGTGCAGGAGCGGCGCTGGGACACACAGAAAAAGAGAGCCCACAAACATCACAATCGGTCAGCGTAGGATCGGCGGTAGTCCAAAATGCAAACTGAAACCGCAACTCACAATCGCTCAGCGTAGGAGCGGCAATACCGAGTAAACAAAGGCGTGGATGCTATAGCAGTCCGACCTACATTAAGAATAAATAAAAACATACTTACCACTGCACCAAAGTGCACAGCGCCATCAGCATACGTTCCATGGGTGTTCCTTGCCGGAACACAGAGAAAAAAACAGGATGTGATATGGGTTTGCCCCTCCGTTGTAGGTCAGGTCACAGATACTTCATGTCAGATCACCATGTTGGGTGGGGATTTTTTTCAAAGGGTGAATGCTGTGCCCCGAACACATAGTGCTCAGAGGTGACTGTGATGAGGAAGACGGAGGAAGAAGGTAATGTTGATTTAGTCTTCATTGAGAAAATTCCATCACAGTACTTAAAATTAGTAGTGGATGAAATTTGTGTAATGTGCTGTTGCATAATTATGTGAAATTCTGCATAAATTACATGAAGTTACCTGAAATTCTAAACTAGCGATTAGCACTACACTTAAGCCTCAAGGATTAATTTTGCACTAAAAAAATAGTGCAGAATCCACAAGTGCCGTGAACAGCAGCGGCTAGCGTTCTAATCGGTTGCGTTGTTCCTGTGCTCTCAGGCTACAATGTTGCCACAAACAGAGCGTAAATACACCATGTGGCATAAATAGCATAGTTTTGGGAATTTCACTTAGCAAGCATATTTGAAATTCACAAAATTACATCACATGTCCTGGATGTAGGCGTGCAGGGGGTGTTGCAGCACCTGCTCGATTCTGCAACATATACTTAGCAGAGAAAATCATTGCTCTTTCATACAGACGACCAACAGCAGTGCATCAATTGGCAAGTTACAAAACAATAACAGCCCTGCCAAGTGCCATGCACCAGGCGTTAGAGTAACGCATTTCAGTGTGGTGGTCCGCATTATGGCACTGAAACGCAAAGTCACACATTATAGCGCCTCCTCGGTTGCCCTGCTATAATGCACCATGACTGAGCTGCAGTGACAGAGCTCTGTGTGTGCTGCTCCAAGGGGGCTTCAGGGGCTGGCTCGTTATCTGCTCACAGCTCTCTCTCCTACAATGCATTCTACCTAAAGCAGGACACACCTCCGGCCGGGCAGACACCACGCAGCATTACTGATGCCACAGTAGTTACTGTCTGCCCAGTGGCTTGGCTCCTAAGAAACTTATTTTCTGAGAGACACTTTAATAGGCAGGCCTGAGTCACAGGGTCAGTCCTGCTGCCACCCGCGGTGTGAGCGGGCGGCATTTCCAAAAAGTTTGGCTGCAGTTCAATATTGCCAGATTGGGCTATTTTCTGCACAAATGGGCGACAGTTTTCCCATTTGTGCGGGGAAAAGACCCATTTGGCAGGTGACCTATTTTTGGAGTGTAGTTGGCCCTGTGTACGGAATTTTTCAAGGAGAGGCGGCGCCCCCTTTATTGCCTCTGACTGCGTCCAAAGTGCACGCACGATTCAGCTGCCTGGTTTCTTTTACGGACCTCAAGCAAGCTCAGGCCCTCCTTAGCCTGTCCCTCCACCCTCCCCCAAGTCAGCCCCCACCCTCTCCTATGAGGCAGCAGGCTCACACACAATTGATACAAGTAGTTACTTTAAGGCGCAAAGGAAATCGCCTTACGGTAACTTCTTGTGTCACTATTGACAGCGTCCCAGGTCCACAGTGATGCTTGTCTGCCGGGCCGTCAATATATTAGAGCGCGAGAAATCGCTTGCAATGACGGCCCTGTTTAAAAGGCGAGAAGACAGCTGCTGATCGGCTTAAGCTCTGACTCTTGTGCTCGAAGTTGTGCTAATCGAGAAGGGGTCGGGCCTGCCAGGCTCCCACATCTTGAAGTTGGTGATCACCTCTGCTAGTCTGTCAGTTCACTCGCATATGTTATTGTTTCCAGTTACGATGAATAGATGACAAGGGCAGTGGCCACTTCTCCTGCGCTGGCAGCTGCGCCCCTCCCCACTTTTTTTTCCTCTTCCGCCCTCTTTTTCAGTCTCTGCTTTGCTCCTCCTCACTTGCTGAATGAAAACCGTGACTCCAAGAAACTGCTGTTACCCTCTCTTTACTCTCCTTTCCTTCATTCGTTCCCCTGTGACATGGATCCAAAAAAGAAGGAACACTTTTGCTTGAAATGTCTTTTTCTGACATTTTTCTAATCCAAAGCAGCCTCGGGACGCAGCAGCGGCCCGTGCAGGTAAGAGCGGTGGGGCCGGGTTGGGGGCTGATTTGACAGACGACCACAAGGAAAAATTAAATAAATAATTAATTTTCCCTCGTCGTCGTCTGTTGAAATCCCCCCCACCCGGCCCCACTGCCCCACCGCTCTTACCTGCACGGGTCGTGGCTGTCAGGACGGAGAGGAAAAAAAGGTTGAAAATACGAAAAATAACTAAATAAAGCAAGTCAGAGTGGTCGCAAAGTGGCTACATTGGTTTTTATTAACATCCAAACACATTAGCGCCACTTTACCGAGTTTGCCAGTGAAGCGCTACTTCCGTTTTCTGTCTTTCTTTGAACAGCATTGTTTTCCCCGGGTGGGTAAGTGCACAATTCCTAGAGGTACTGCAATACCTGGTTGATGCCTGGAGTGAGAAACGTTTTATGTGACCCTTATCAGCTCTTTTCTGTGGTCATGTCCTTAACTTTTCAGGCAAAAACACTCATTGATTTCTGAATAATGAGTGCACAAGCGTTAAGGTAACCAAGTTGTTCCTGCTTACATTTCAGATACTTTACTTAATCTTGCATTCCCTATTAGTGTGCTTTTTCCAAGAGAGTGTTACTTTTTTTTCAGGCTGCATATTACTCTTGTCTAGTACATAATTTGAATTGAGTCGCATCCAGGTGTTTATAGCGGGGCACAATTGGGTTGCAGCTGAAGGCAGTGCAAATTTCTTTAATTGGAGAAGTATGGTGTTAAGTGAGGCGAGAGGACGTGGCTCTATGGCCAGAGCTGCCGAATTTGGAACTGGGGAACCAGGTTCAGCCTTCGTGACCAGTCCACCAGACCACTCTTCCTGAGGGAGTGCATTCCCATGCTTGACCTTAGAAGCCCTGTTATCTTAGCACCAGTAGGTGGACCCTAGCAGTGTCAAGTGTGGGTTAACCTTAAAGGCCTGTGCACCACAATCTGTACTGAAGTTCGCCTCCAGTCTTGCGGGCAGGTGTACGAAGCAGCACACCTTAGAGCAACAGTGACTCTGTCACTGAGGTTACAGGACCCTTGAGGCCAGTCTGCCTCACCCATTGGTTCCATCCATTGGCCTTGTTTCAGCAGTAGTAGTGCAACTCACCAGAGATCGGCAATGCAGGATTTGCATGCACATCAAATGAAGTTTGCAAGCTTTACGGTCTTTATGCTTCATGCACAAGCACTTTTCACATGTGCTGTCTGCTTTGGGGCCACTGGAATTATGCAGCAATGGGGGACAAAATTATGTCACAGTGTTGACTAAATTATGCACCAAAACAAAAGGATGCAGTGTAATGCGGTACATTTTCTGATACTTTATTATTTTTAAATTTTTACACATACTAACAGTCTCTGCAAAGATTTTGCCTCAGTGCCAGTCTAACATGCAAATGCAGCAGTGAGAAAGGTGACCAGTCAACCTTTCCAAAAGCCCTCACTTTGCAGCAACACAAGTTACATTTTTGAGTAACTTTTGAATCGTTTGAGCTACAAAAATGTTTTTGGTTAAAATTGACAGATTATGCAACAGATGATGTATCATGTAGCTAATATGGCAGAGCCATAATTATGTGGAAAATATTTGCAAACTAGGATATTGTGCCATTCATGTTTGAACTACTTTTGTGGAAAAAGTGAGAAGTGCTGATGACAAATGGCTTGTGATTCCACTTTTAAGTGCATTTGGGACATTTTGTGATTGGAAACGTGCTAGAACTGGCTTGTTCAGCAGGTTTATCCCCAGACGTTTTGCTTTGTGGCCTCCTGTTTTGGACCCTGTTTTTGTTGGTTTTATGATTCTGGGCACTTTACCACTGCTGATCAGTGCTAAAGTGCATATGCTCTCCCTGTATATTGTGTGTATGGATTGGTGATTCCATGATTGGCATATCTGATTTACTGGTAAGTCCCTAGTACAGTGCCCTGTGTGTGCCCAGGACCTGTAAATCAAATGCTGCTAGTTGGCATCCAGCACTGATTGTGCCACCCACATGAGCAGCCTATAAACGTAACTCAGACTTGCCACTGCAGTGTCTGTGCACAGTTTGGTACTGCCATGTCGACCTGGCAAGTGCACCCACTTGCCAGGCCCTAACCTTCCCTTTTCTTACATCTAAGACACCCCTAAGGTAGGCCCAATGTAGCCCCATGGGCAGGGTGCAGTGTATTTGAAAGGTAGGACATATACTGAGGTGTGTGACATGTCCTGATAGTGAAATACAGTGTATTTCGTTTTTCACTATTGAAAGGCTATCTGTCCCATAGGATAGAATGGGATTTTATTTATAGCATATTATAAATATAGCTTCCCATTGGGACAAGATAGACACATGGAGTTTAGTATGCCTGAACTCAGAATATAAAAATGCATATTTTAATGAAGATGATTTTTATATTGCGTGTTTGAAAATACCACTTTTAGAAAGTGGGTATTTTCTTGCTTAGCTATCCTGTGTGCCTTTGCTGGTTTGTGAATTGACTGTATGGCTTTTGAATGACAGGGGCTGGGGATGTGCATTCTCTCAGACGGCCACCGGGGGAGGGGTTGATGTGTGTCCTGCCTTTCCTGGATGAGTCAGGGCTGGGCTGAATAGACCTGGGCTGCATTTAGAGTAGGGGGAGGAGATTTCTTTCACACCTGACTGGGCCTGTTCTGCCTTGGACAATGCTATCTCCACCTCTTGCCGGGCAGCTGCACCAGAGAGGGCAGAACTGGTTTTGGCTGGGCAAAGGGCTTCTCTGCCACCAGAGAACAAAGGAATTTGTGCTATAAAATGTGGAGCCCAGACCCCTGAACTTTAGATTACTGCTGAACTAAGGAACCTGCCAGGAAGAAGAACCGGGAAAGCTGGAGGAGGAGTACTGCACCTGTGCTGTGTGCTGTTGGGGTTGGCCTGCAGTGATTGCTTCTGTCTTGGGCAAGGAAAGGACTGGATTGTGATTTCATCATCCTGCTGTTAGAGTTTTCTCCAAGGGCTTGAAGTAGAGCTTGCCTCCTATTGGAAGTCTCAGGGATAGAAAAGACTTCAAAGATCACTTCTGGCAATCAAGAGGAACTTTTGCCAAGGAGAAGAGCTGGAGAAACTGAGAAGGAATACTGCCCCTTTGCTGTTTGCTGTCTGGGGTTGGCCTGCAGTGGCTGTTTCTGCCAAGGAAAGGACAAGGACTTTGCTGTGTGCTGTGTCCCCTGCTTGAGGAAGATCTCCAAGGGCTTGAAATAGAGCTTGCCTCCTGATCTGAAGTGTCAGGGACACAAAGACTACCCCCCCAGCTCCCCTGAACTTCCTTTGCTGGGAGTTCTGTCCTGCTAAGAGGCGCCTGCTGCTGCTTTGGACCTCTGGAGGCTGTTTGCCACTGGGTGCTGCAAAAGTAACGCAACTTTGAGAAGCTCGAAACATTGCACCTGTTGCCGATGCATCGGCGAAGTAATCGACCCAGCGCCTGCCCGTGGCTCGAGAAATCGGCGCACGTCGCATCGAGTGCACCAATCTACGAAGTCCGAGATCACCGCACCGATTCCGACGCAGGCCCTGCTGTGCGGCTGCAAGAACCAACGCATCGTAGGACCGCGGCTGGAGAGAACAATGAAGTGTCATCGCTGCCGCCGCATCGAGAACCGATGCATCCCCGATCCTCATGCATCGCATCTGGGCACGACACTGGCAAGAACCCCGGGGTCGCAGTAAGAAACCGTCGCATCACCTCCCCGCACAGTAAGAAACCGGCGCATCACCTCCCCGCACAGTAAGGAAGCAGCTCATCACTGCCCGTGCGTGGCAGTAAGGCACAACGCATCACCTTGCCTGAAGTAAGGAACCGACGCATCACCTTACCTGGGCGTAAGGAACCGACGCATCACCTTCCCTGTGACAGTTTTTGTATGTGTGCGTGACGCATCCAAGGTACTTTGTGTGAAAAGTGTCACATCTGCAATTTGTTTTGAACAGAACTATTTTTACCTTTTAAAAGTCATATTTTGATTACTGTATTGTGGATTTGTGTCGTTTAGGTCTTGTTTGGTTTAGATAAATATTACTTATTTTTCTAAACTGTTGTGGTGTCCATTTGTAGTGTTTTCAATGTATTACTGTATGTGTGCACAAATGCTTTACACACTGCCTCTGAGATAAGCCTGTCTGCTTTTGCCAAGCTACCAAGCGGGTGAGCAGGGGTTATTTTAGAAGTGTATCCCCCTTACCCTGACTAGGAAGAAGGGTCCCTACTTGGACAAAGGTACCTACCTCTGCCAACTAGAGACCCCCATTTCTAACATTGGTGGTCAGCAGTGAGGATCTGGACTTGCATGTGTGCCTTACATATAGTGATTGGCATACACTACTAGTATAGTGCAGACCATTACACAACCACATACTGTTTTTCCTGTTTCCTGGTGTCCTCCTGGAAGTATTTTTGATACTGAGACTCTGGTTAGTTGTTGCACCTGTGAAGTCTTGAGAAAATGGAACTTGACTTCTGGCACATGTTCATCTATACGATGAGGGAGCTACGTGTGTTCTGCAAGGAAAGGGGGCTGCCTGTGAAGAGAAAGTCCAGGGAGGATCTAGAGGCAGCCCTATTTCAGTATGAGCTACCCCGCTGGGGGCCAACACTACCAGTTGAGTCTGAGGAGGAGGGCTTCTCTGAAAGTGAGGGAGAAACAGAGAAAGATGAATGGTGTCTGGCTTGTGAGCAGAGGCTGAGAGAGCTTGATGAGGAGATCGAGAGGCCTGAGACCAAGAGGGCCTTAGCCCAAGGAAAAGAAATGTGTGTAGCTCAGTAAGTGAGCTTGGCTGGGCTGGAGGTGGAGTTCAGCTCAGATGGTTGCAGCAAAAATGTGTTATCTAGTGCTGAGGGAGCAGTACACACACCCAGAGATGTGGCACCTGACTTGAAGGAGGGGGTTGACACACACCAGGGGGCTCAAGTTTATGAGGTAGCTCCAGTGGTGCGCAGTGTCCCTGAAGTGGGTTGGGGAACTGGCATAGGGGATCATATTCCTAGTGGTGGGAGGGACACTCATCTGAATCTAGATGAGAGGTACAGGGAGAGGGGTTCCCCTTTGGTAGAAGTCCTGGTATGTGAGTGTGGAGACCGCCCAGAAGAGTGTGGGTTGAGTGACAGAGACATTCAGCCACTGTCTTGCCAGTCTCAGAAGAGTGATGTGGGGTACTTGTGTGAGGCACTGGATGGTAAGGCAAAGGGTAGCTTGGTTAACACCTGTGTGGGGCTGTGTGATTCAGTTATTGGAGAGCATATTTTAAGTCCCTGTTTTCCAGCGCTACGCCAACACCTGGTGGAGTGTGAGTTCTCTGACCCCAGGGAGCTCGCACCGGAGGCAGACCTTTTGGTGGATTCCAGAGGGTCTGAAGAAGCATCTGGGGGTGATCCAAAATGAGGTGGCTCAGGTTTTCCCCAACTAAGTGAGTAGGGGAGGGTTGTGGTGGCCCAGATAGGTCCCAGAGTAGTGGGAGGGGCGTAGGGTCCCATGTCCTGTCTCAGAGGAGAAGGAGTAGGAGTGGGCTGTGTCCCGAGGTGCCCGAAACCCAGTCTCAAGGCCTGGTGGGTTCCATGAGGGAACACCAGGAGGAGGGGGTCCTAGTCTGTACCGGGAGTCCGATCCCTGAGGGGGATCCCAAGATGTCAGTTGAGCTGTGGGAGACTGCTGTAACCAGCATCCCACCAATTCTGGTGTCTGGCAGCACCTCTCCATTTGGGAGGGTGCATGAGTCCAGATAGAGGGGTGAGGGGGGACACAGTCCCCAGTGGAAGGACCACTGGGTCAGGGGTTGCCAGCTCTGAGGTCAGAGAACCCCAGGACTGACCCTGGTGAGGCCACTTCTGGCCTGGAGGGTCTTCATGCTCTGTCAGGTGGACAGGAGGCTGGAGCCCTGCACCAGGCAGACTCTTGCACAACTCCGGAGGAGTGTGTTTCCCTTGGGGGGGTTGGTGTGCTCCCCAGGAAGTCCTGGGTTGCCAGGCACAGGTCCAGGATAAGGGTGCAGACCCTGGGTTGGAGGGCCAGGTTCAGGGTGTCCCACCTGACCTAGAGGAAAGAGAGACTGCTAACAGTGCCCCTACCGGTCTGTCTTCTGGGGGCATCGCTCCAGGTGGGAGGGTGCAGGGCCCCAGTGGGAGGGGCAGGGAGAGGGCAGCCTCACCCCTGACCCCTGCCCAGCCTAAGGGTACAGACTCTTGACTGGGATACCAGTTGCAGGATAACACCCCTGAACTGGTGGACGAATTGTGCAGGACACCTGCCACAGGTGCCCTGACAATTCTCGAAGGGAGTACCGCTCCAGGTGGGAGGGTGCAGAGCCCCAGGGAGGAGAACCAGGTGTGGTAAAGCCCACCCCAGTCTCCTGTCCAGCTGCCGGGTAGAGACCCTGGGCTGGTGGGTCAGTGTCAGGATGTCATCCCCGACCTGACAGGAGGGAGAGTGGACAAAGGGTGCCAGGCACCTGATGCTACTGCCCCCCACTCCATGACGCCACAGGGGTTAGAGAACCATGAAAGACCAGGGGCCTGGCTCTCAGCACTGACAGCTGTCAGTGGCCACTGTGGCTTGCTGTCCTGGCGGACAGAGTGGTCCCTGGGGGGGTGGGCAGGAGTCATACCCCGGGGGTGGACTGGGCCACACGACTGTGTTGGGCATGTGGGTACTGTCTGCCTGTTGGGACATACCTGTGAGCAAGCTAAGGTTGGGGGCTGCACAGATGATGTCCACAGGTGAGGAGAAGGGTTCCCCATGGGTTAGCTTAGTGGGCCCTGAGAGTATGGACAGAGGGATCCAACTGGGTTCAGACAGGCGTAGAACCAGAACGTGCCCCCGCTGTTGTGGGCCAGGTCTAGGTTCTATCAATTCAAGCATGGAAGTCTATCAAGGGATTGAATAGTCTACACTGGCTTTAGGCTGGAAGGGGGTTGTGTTAGATCTGGCTTGTGCAGTGGGTTTATCCCAAGACTTTTTGCTTTGTGTCCTCCTGTTGTGGAACCTGTTTTTGTTGGTTTTATGACTCTGGGCACTTTACCACTGCTGATCAGTGCTAAAGTGCATATGCTCTCCCTGTAAATTGTGTTTATGGATTGGTGATTCCATGATTGGCATATTTGATTTACTGATAAGTCCCTAGTACAGTGCACTGTGTGTGCCCAGGGTCTGTAAATCAAATGCTGCTAGTGGGCGTGCAGCACTGATTGTGCTACCCACATCAGCTGCCTGTAAATGTAACTCAGACCTGCCACTGCAGTGCCTGTGCGCAGTTTGGTACTGCCATGTCGACCTGGCAAGTGCACCCACTTGCCAGGCCCTAACCTTCCCTTTTCTTACATCTAAGACACCTCTAAGGTAGGCCCAAGGTAGCCCCATGGTCAGGGTGCAGTGTATGTGAAAGGTAGGACATGTACTGGGGTGTGTGACATGTCCTGATAGTGAAATACAGTGTATTTCGTTTTTCACTATTGAAAGGCTATTTGTCCCTTAGGATAGAATGGCAGTTTATTTATAACATCTTATAAATATAACTTCCCATTGGGACAAGATAGAAAGATGGAAAGATGGAGTTTAGTATGCCTGAACTCAGAATATAAAAATTCATCTTTTAGTAAAGATGATTTTTATATTGTGTGTTTGAAAATACCACTTTTAGAAAGTGGGTATTTTCTTGCTTAGCCATCCTGTGTGCCTCTGCTGGTTTGTGAATTGACTGTCTGGCGTTTGAATGACAGGGGGTGGGAATTTGCATTCTCTCAGACGGCCACCGGGGGGGGGGGGGTTGATGTGTGTCCTGCCTTTCCTGGATGAGTCAGGGCTGGGCTGAATAGACCTGGACTGCATTTAGAATAGGGGGAGGAGATTTCTTTCACACCTGAATGGGCCTGGTCTGCCTTGGACAATGCTGTCCCCACCTCCTGCCGGGCAGCTGCACCTTAGAGGACAGAACTGGTTTTGGCAGAGAACAAAGTAATTTGTGATATAAAAAGTGGGGCCACGACCCCTAAACTTTAGATTACTACTGAACTAAGGAACCTGCCAGGAAGAAGAACCGGGAAAGCTGGAGGAGGAGAACTGCCTCTGTGCTGTGTGCTGTTGGGGTTGGCCTGCAGTGGGTGCTTCTGTCTTGAGCAGGGAAACGACTGGACTGTGCTTTCATCATCCTGCTATTAGAGTTTTCTCCAAGGGCTTGAAGTAGAGCTTGCCTCCTGTTGGAATTCTCAGGGATAGAAAATACTTCAAAGATCACTTCTGGGAATCAAGAGGAACTTTTGCCAAGGAGAAGAGCTGGAGAAACTAAGGAGGAATACTGCCCCTTTGCTGTTTGCTGTCTGGGGTTGGCCTGCAGTGGCTGTTTCTGCCAAGGAAAGGACAAGGACTTTGCTGTGTGCTGTGTCCTCTGCTTGAGGAAGATCTCCAAGGGCTTGAAATAGAGCTTGCCTCCTGTTCTGAAGACTCAGGGACACAAAGACTTCACCCCAGCTCCCCTGAACTTGCTTGCTGGGAGTTCTGACCTGCTAAGAGGTGCCTGCTGCTGCTTTGGACCTCTGGAGGCTGTTTGCCACTGGGAGCTGCAAAAGTAACGCAACTTCGAGAAGCGTGACGCATCCGCACATGTTTCCGGCACATCGCTGAAGAAATCGACGCATCGCCTGCTTGCGGCTCGGGAAATTGCCACACGCCGCATCGAGTGCGCCGATCTATGAAGTCTGAGATTACTGCACCGATTCCGACGCAGGCCCATGATGTGCGTCTGCAAGAACCAACGCATCGTGGGCCCGCGGCTGGAGAGAACAACGCAGTGTCGTTGCCGCATCGAGAACCGATGCATCCCCGATCCTCATGCATTGCATCTGGGTGCCACACTGGCAAGAACCCTGGGGTCGCAGTAAGAAACTGATGCATCACCTCCCCGCACAGTAAGAAACCGGCGCATTACCTACCCTTCAGTAAGGAACCGACGCATCACTGCCCCGGCGTGGCAGTAAGGCACCGACGCATCACCTCCCCTGAAGTAAGGAACCGACGCATCACCTTCCCTGGGCATAAGGAACCGAGGCATCACCTTCCCTGCGACAGTTTTTGTGTGTGTGCGCGACGCATCCAAGGTACTTTGTGTGAAAAGTGTTGAATCTGCAATTTGAACTATTTTTACCTTTTAAAAGTCACATTTTGATTACTGTATTGTGGATTGTTGTCCTTTTGGTCTTGTTTGGTATAGATAAAGATTACTTATTTTTCTAAACTGGTGTGGTGTCCATTTGTAGTGTTTTCACTGTATTACTGTGTGTGTGCACAAATGCTTTACACACTGCCTCTGAGATAAGCCTGACTGCTCGTGCCAAGGGGGTGAGCAGGGGTTATTTTAGAAGTGTATTCCCCTTACCCTGGCTAGGAAGAAGGGTCCCTACTTGGATAAAGGTACCTACCTCTGCAACTAGAGACCCCCATTTCCAACAAAACGTATCCCACTTTGTAATGTATTTTAATGTCAATAACTCATATTAAACCTTAAATAAACATATGTATTTATTGGTTGAATTAAATAACGTAATAAGCTGTAACTAGTCAGTGAAATGCCAAACAAATACTAATAACTGGGATGTTTTGCTCTTTCTAGCCACACCTCTGACGCCACCCATTGGCCCAATCCTCAGTTTATTCCCCTACTTTTTTTCCCCCACTTTGACCACTGATAACACTCTTCGGTCAGAGGGAGAGTTGAGCCTGTTCGTATTGTATTTCTGTTGTTTTTTTGCACATGAGAGCTTCTCATTGGTCCAAATGGTATGGCTGTGGCCTCACCTCTTCTTTGATCTAGGTCTAGCAGCTAGAGCCAGGATGAGTCAGAGAGGTGCTGTGCTACGCAGATAGCCATATGTACGTACCCCATCTGTAGCAGATACTGGGTGATCCTCTGGACACTGCTGCAGTGACATACACATCCTGAATGCCTTACTTCCCAGCATGTGGGATGCAGTGTCCCTCAGCCAAGAGAACTTCAGGGGTTATTATTTTTTATTATATGTGGGGTTATTTAGCGGCTAGTGGCAGGGACGCATATGCACAAAGTGGCAGGGTGCACTTTCGTGTGGCATACACTTTAATGTGGATCGCTTGCAGAGGGTGTTTGACCAAGACAACTGGAGGTTGTCTGCAGCTGGGTACAGAATCCTGCAGGCTGCTTTCTGTGCTTTGTGAAACTAAGTGAAGCTGTGGTTCACATGGAACCTTCTGTGGGATTTTGTTCGGGTAAGCGTTGAGCTTTGGCCTTGATTTAGGTTTGCGCAACTACATTTTGTGTGTGTGCGCAATGCAGCCTAGCAGGTTCCGTCTCTGATGTATACAACGGAGTGTGTTAATGGTCCTACCACAAAGACCTTAGTGTCAGTTACAGATACCATTCAAATTCCAGTGGACCACCACTTGCATTCATCCTTTTGAGGATGCTAAGGCCTGCCCCATTGTGTGTGTAATGAGTCTGACCTATTACAGAGGCATGAGGGTGTTGGGAATAGGAAAGACTCTTTGGACCAGCAGGAACAGGTCATGAACAGTAGATTTATCATTCCTTCTGACACTCATCTTCTCATTCTGTGGGTATGTTCTACAGCACAATGCAAAATGCTTATGCAGGAAGCAAATAGAGTCGTTGTCTGACAGGCACATTTCTGGAGTGATGTTTTTCTTTTGCTGCCCTGGTCTGTATGGTATGGGAGTGCCTGCCCTCCTTGGGGTGGTGGGCAGACACGAGTTGTGTGTTTCCTCCTACCTCCTTCAAGCTTCCATTTTTTAACTCAAGTTCATTAGGATCCGCTTTAGTGTGCCATGTGCTACAGTATTTTTCAGTGGCACACAGCTAGCAATATCTACAAAAAAGCCAGACCTGGCTGAGTCTAGGAAGATGGGAAATATATGTCTGGTTTATAAGTGGCTTTTTGTGTTTGCATGTATAAGTTAATACATGCAATTGGGTTGTATGTGTGTGAGTGCATGCAGAAGGAGGCCGGCATACATAACCAAACATGTCCAAGCGTGCATAGACATATATTTGAGTGTATAGCAAATGTCAGATTTCTGTAAAAACACCCGAACCTTTGTGTGTGTGCATCTCTTAAAATCTGCTGCCATTGTCTTGAGTGTTTGAGCCCGGGGTGCCTATTTTCCGCAAGCGAGTCTGGGCGTCCTTGTAAAATGTATCAACACCAGAATGTATGGTGTTGTACATGTCATAGATTAGTAGACGAGCACTGCAAACTGACATTGGTGAAAGTGTGCTGGTGGGATGCAAGATTTGTGTCTCCCATCCTGATTCAGTTCTGGAAATTCAGCTCAGGTTTTTCAGAGCCTTTCCAGGCTAATGACAACTGTTAAAGGAGGCTGAGAGTCTGTGAGTGAGGGTGTTGTCTGGACAATTTAGATTGTAAAGCACCTCTTCTGCTGCTTTCTGGACAAATGTACAAAGCAGTGCTGGAGGAAGCGCACACAACTTTATTAGAGGGAGCTCACACTGCATTGAAATTGAAAAGCAATTCTGCGTGGTCTGGGCACATTTTTGATTGTGTTTCAGCAGCAGTTTCATGCAGAGTTTGTTCTACACACCTTATATGCCAACCAATGTCTCATTGCTTCCCTTGTTAATATGGAGCTGGAATTAAGGAACCAGATATACTAAGCATTTTTACAGTTGCAAACACACTGTGCAAGCATTTGTGGTCATAAAAATGCTTTTTCTAATGTACTATTCCCATTTTAAGGGTCAGAAAAGTCTTTCCAATTTCTAAAACGGGATTGTCAATGGATAGCTGGAAGGGGCATGTTGTAGGCAACTCTTCCAAATACAGAGGGTATCAATGTTTTGCAACCAAAATCCAGTCTCAGAACATTGAAGATTTTACAGCTCCCCAAGTTGGAGAGGTAACCCATTTGTAAAAGGGAAGGGCCTATGGGACTCCTTTCCCTTAGTGAATTAAAGAAAAGAAAAAAGTGTGTTGGGGACTAGTCAGTGGTCTAAGTGGCTACACTCAACTCTCAAGCAAAAAAAGGAAACTTTCCTTTTAAACACAGTCCATTGTCATTAAGGAAATTGAGCGGGAGTTTAAAACAAAAGTTTACCTTTTTGAAAGAAGATCACAGACATGGTGGTCTACTGGTGCCAGCAGGCCACAGCCCCAGTCAAGGTCTCCAATGGGAGTGAGTCACAGTTTGTGACCTACCTCAAGATTAATAAAGTGGCATGTCTGATTGCGACCCACTCTGAATCTGAATTTTCGGAACTTGCCTATTTGTACTAAGCTCAGTTTGGAAAATTATTCACTGTTTGCAAACTGTGGAAGTGAGTTATAAATGACCTGTTGACAGTCTTGCAGCCAGTGGAGAGAATAGGGAAGTTATTTGCCCACTTGTTCCACCAGGCTTGGAGGGTATGGTAGCCAATAGAAGGGAGCGGTTGATTTTACTTAATGGAAATTGCTAGTTTGTTTTTGCTATTATTACTGTGGTAGGGGTGTTGGGTGCAGAGTAAGGAGTTTCAATTCCTAGATGATTGGAATACAAACTTGAAATCTGTCTATGTGTCATTAATGGCATTATCAATTGGCTGGGATTCCACCTTTGTTAGTTGAATACTACTTGTATCGCAATGAAGCTTGTGACTTTAAACATCTTTGATCTTTTCCATCCCAAATGTATCAATTAGAGGGACTGGACATGTGTGCTGAAGCAGATGTAGTAGAAACATAGGTAGAAATGCACCAATGTCTATTCACCAGAAAATGAAGAATTATCTTAATTGTTTTCAAAGTGCACATGATCTGTGCTCAATTTTTGCATAACAGGGAGGAGATCACCAATACCTATTCTTTCATGAGTTTGTGCAGTGTTCTATTGCCCCTCAGCTAGGCTCATGTTATTTCGGTAACTACATACATCGAAAAGACACTGCACATAAAGCGGTAAAATGCACTGTGAATAGACTGCCCGAGTAACACATCGCATTATTATGGCATCTTGGCCCCTAGAATTATATATTCATGTCAGCTTTGTATATCCCCACAGAAAGGAAAATGTTTCCTGCAGGCCATGTGTGTTGTTTGAGACTTGGAGCTTTGGGCTGCTTTTTGGGCTGACACTGGTCTCCATTGGGCTGAATTTGGGCTAGTAGCTGGAAGGTATTGGGCTTGGGAGGGCTTTCAAAATCTGGCAACACTGCTGCAGTTGTGTCAGTGTATGGGCAATAGAACGGCAGCACAGCTCCTACTCACTGCTCGCACCACATCAGTAAGGATGAGGAGTGACTTCCACAACCCGTGCCACATGACCACAGAATCATGCGGGGTGGCGTTGGTTGTCATGACAGCCCGACAGTCCACGATAAGTCGTTGCAGGCTGGCCAACACGCAGGGGGCCTGCCTGTTACTGCGTTGCCGGCTCACCTCGGGAAGTAAGTCAGTGCCTGAGAGAGAGTGAGCTGATTTTAATCTATAAACTTGAAGTTTGCCAGTAGTGTTAGGGACATAAACAGCCTGGTAGGGAGCTGTTTCAATGTCCATTTTAATTACCAAATAGGTCTGAGATGGGGGTGGTGTCACAGCCCACTTCAAGCCCTGCCTCGCATCGTCTTTACCCTCTGTGCCCCAAGCACCTCACACTGTGCACTTATAGTCTGCAAGTTCCTTTTGTAGCCAAAGAGCTCGACCTATCGGTCCATGTCGCCCGAGTCCCTGATCTCTCTGTCTGTGTACCTTAACTACTCACCTTGTCTGTGTGGCCCAAGCGCCTCTCGCACTGCCCGATAGCTCATCCCTGTCAAGAATGGTCGCGAGGAAGACTGTTCGGTGATGGGTGAAAGAAAAATGCGATCCCTACGCCTAAAAGGTAAAGGAAGGCGTCTGGCTCTGTGATGAGGTTAACATTTTATGTTGACGAGGTTTCAAGGAAAGCACACGATAAAAACACTACTTGACTGCTCTCCAACCAACAAAGCTCAGTTACTAGGTGGATTTCTTTTGTGTCTGTGTTTGCCCTGACCTCCCATCTGGATTCACGTGTGTTGGGGGGTGCCAAGGTCATAAGTGGGCACTTGTGTGTCCAGTTACATCACGTACTGTCTTTATAAGACAGCCGTGCTGACCTTTGACTGGACAGAGGGAACCACAGGGCGCTAATCAGGACAGAGTCTCTGATACTCAACTCTGCTCCAAGTTGACGGACTTGCACATGCTGCCCGGCTGTCACTTGTGTTCAAGGGTGGGGGCACGCACAGAATTGTGTCAGTTCCAAGAGTGCGCTGTGCCACGGGCTTTAAAAAGCAAAGCACAGCCCAGCTGACGAGCCTGTAACTAGGGCTACAGTGAATTCAGATACCATTGACTGCACTCACCTGCAGAAGTTCTAAAGGCCCCTGAGAGTCTCAGAGTTACCAGTGCGACAAGGTCCTCGAGCCAGCATTGAGGCAGTTAGCAGACAACAGCCGTACTGTGGCTGAGTGCAGAGACCTTCAAGTAAGTTTTTTGTTTAAACTGTGAGCTTGGGCCCACGGCCTTACGTGTGTGTGTGTTTAGTTAGAAGGTGGTTCAGGTGGGTACCGAATAAGAGCACCATGGGAATCAGTTCTTAGTCCAGTGAACTGTTGTGTTTTGGGTGAGTGAGTTCTTTTATATTCAGTTCCAGCTGGGCCTATCTCAATGCCTCACGCCATCAGCTATGCTTTTGTTCAGGTGTCATCCTGGGTGGTGGATAGTTGCAGCTTAACACCCTATTGCCAGTGTCAGCTTTTCACTTCACAAATATTTAAATTATGCTTTTCAATTTTCATAATCTATTCATGACCTAAATGAGTGCCTCCCACTGTCGGCTTGCCAATGCAGCTGTGTTTACTGCTCATGTCACCGGTGGCAGTCTCTGTCTGCCAGCCACTCAACTGATTATAATTCAATTATGAACATCTTCCAGACCACTTTATCGATTTTCCGCAATTTTGGCTAGAATCTGATAAATGAAAGTCGTTTAAAAATTATTTCTTATGCTTTGCAGAAGTTAACTTAGAGCTTCTCCTTGCTCAAATGGGTGTAATTTCTGATATTTGTATGTTTCCCTCTTTAACATTGCTTGACTTTGTTCATGAGAAAGTGTCACGCATAGTCCTTGAAATGTCACTCATATTTACACTGAAATTATGAAAATGTCACACATAGCAATCTGAAACCTTGGCTGCTATGCAATAACACAGTGGCTAATGCTATAATTGGTCAATGTTTTGGAGCCGATGATGTTATGGATCAAAAAATATGTGTGCCATAAAGTAATTACTCATCTTGCAGTCAGTGCACGACCAGAGGTCATGCGCAGTTCAAATCAACGCTGCTACTGGTAGGAGAACATTTCTCTGCAGCTCAACGTTTGAATGCAGCGGAGACAGTGCAAGTCTGCGAGATCAAGGCGCTGAGGTGGCTGATTCAATCGCCCTGTGAGGGGTCTTGTAATATGACATGCAAGAGCAGAAAATAAAAGTTATCGTCAGCTGAATTTCTACATAAGCCTAGTAAGTAGCCCTGGCATAGAATGAAACGAGGGCATGACACGTGAAAATACCAAATGTGTCGGCCCTCATCTTGTGTTTTCGTTAGTTTCCTCAATTGTGCTACTCATGCAAACCAGTCGGAATGCAACTTTCATGGAAATGTTAAATGCAGTGTCTAGCTAAAACAAAAATCACTTTCGGTTTTTCCTTTGCTAATTATCATTATAAAGTGAACTTGAAAGGACCAATATAAGTGGTCCTGTACCCCAAGTAGCCATTTTTTCCTGTTTTGTAATTCCAGTGGGCCAGGAGCGAGGCGGTATTTCATATTACCTCTGTTTGCTTGAGTAATCACTTATGGTTAGTTTAGACAGCTCCACATGATTTTTATAAGTGATTTCTGCTTGCACTAGATGTTGTAGGTTTCTAATTCAGAGCCTAAAAATACTGCCTTTACTGATTTCCTCAATTTTCTTTACTGGCCTCGAAATAAAGCTACTGGCCACATTGCTAAAATACCCGAATTAAAGTAGCAGTCGGGGAATTTGAATTGAGAGAGGCCCGAGGGAGAGTAGAAAGCTCTCTGTATGTGTATGCAGAGTGACTGGAAATACCAGCGCAGGGGTGAGAGACGCCAGCAGATAATGAAGATGGCTACAGGGCATTGTAAGTGCCTGCACAAGAACAGAAGTAACAGTGGAGGAATGCGACATTCAACAAGCGCATGAACATGACTATTCAAATGTGACCAACTGAAATGAAAGGGGTTGGGCGTGGACAGTGCAGAAATGGGCTGCTGGGCCACAACCGTCCATTTTCAGTAATATATTCCCTATTCTGCTGTTAGCCCATTAGTCCATTTTCAGTAATATGTTCCCTACACTGCTGAAAATGGACTACTTGTAATGTGAACTAAAACATTTGAAACAAACAATTGAGCTAACAAGATGTTTGATTAGGTTTATTCCCATTCAAAAGCCAGACTTCAGTAGATATCCCCTCACCTCTGGGAGACTGACTGCCACATAGACACCAGTCCAGGTTGCATAGCTCTGTGAATATTCTGTGGAGCACTCCCTCCCTTGGTCATAAAGGTTTATTGGTGTGGTTTGGGTCCTGCTTTCATATACAACTCCACTGTCTCAAGCTTAGGAACACATTTGGGGTGGTTCTCCTTTCAAGTGTCCTCTCTAGAATGCTCACCAGACACAACTTTTGTGCACAGTGTACACATCTTTGTACAGTGATGCTTCTTACTTAGGCACAGGACAGGCTTCACCTAGAGACTTCCTCAAGTTTCACAACAAATTAGTCCCACACTTGTAATCCACCAAATAGCAGTGGCCAGGAAGACTAAGCAGCAGCTCCTTATTGATCAAAAAGGCTTCATAGTACTTCTATGTCTTCGTTCCGTTCACTTCAGTGTCTGGACCTCCTTTCGCCAGCTTAAGCAATGTACACAATACAGTTCCCCTGTCTGGGAGTACAGTCCTCACTCTCCATCGTCGTGCTAGGCCAGGCAAGACCCATCCAAAAGGGATCGAACTGGCCTCCATTACTCTGGCTCACTCAAACACCATGGATGTGCTACACTTGCTACACAAACAGCATGCATGTGCTACACTTGCTACACACACAATGCTTAACATGCACTTGGGATGTGAGCACAAAGGTCTGGACATATAAGCAGAAGCAAAACTTTACACAGGTAAGACAGGGAGCCTCAACCCGAGTGACCCAGATAAAAAGGTCTTGTGTCAATATTGATTTATATTAACCAAAGTGTGCTGCCATCACCTCTCTATGCGCCCTATTCACGATAGGTACAATGGCTCACTGTCAGTAGCGAGGGCCCGCTTGGTGTGCCCCTCCATGCCAAAGGGCTGGTCCAGGATTTCATTAAGTCAAGGGCAGGCCTAGGATCTGCACACATTATAAAATAACGTTTCCCCAGGGTCAAAATAAAAAAAGATACCAAAAATGTAGTTGGGCACTCAGGGCAGAGGAAAGCACCTGTATACCATACCGAGGACATTCCAGCAACAGTCTAGTGGGGAAATGCGAGAGTGAGTTGAAATAACAGAAGATTGCAACAGCTCGAATGGAAATGGAAATTCCCCAATAAGGCAAACTGTCAGCAAAGGAAAGGACGCAAATAACTGTCAGGGAAAGTGACAGCCTGAGGGGGAATTAAAACGATTCTGTATAGATTCGGAATGTGAAAATTTTGACTCTGTGAAATGGCAAGGACTGTATGTGACAGACTGAGAAGGAATGCATCTTGTCTCACTGTGTTCATAGGGCAAAGCCTGCAAACTCCTGAAGGTTAAATACAAACATGAAGCTAGTACACCATATTAGACACAAGTAAACGATTTCAAATCGCACCTGAAATAAACCAAATTGGTCTTCATAGAAGTTCAGTAGATGTTCATACAGTTACAGACCAGAACTGAACGCATTTGAAAGGTCTGTCATTGGTTCACTGGTATATGAAGCAGAGTGAGTTTTCTTGCAAGTGTCTTACAGCTGTCTAAGGCCCATTGTTATTTATTTATGATGCTTGACACAATCAAGAGCAGCAGGTAAACTGCAGTGCTGAGTTGTGAGAAGGACAATCAATAGAACAGCATAGGAGGAAGCAGGTGTAGTCTGTTAATGATGGCATCAGTGGTGCTCGTACTAAAAATAGCTGATGCAAAAATGAGCCAGCCGTGTGTATTGTAGGATTTGTACTCGAGGTACGTTACTATTTGAGATCTTGGTTGACAGCATGTTTAATACTGCTCCAGGAAATGATAAACACTTGTCTTACAGACACAGGACCCGATTTAATAGCGCATGCTCAGTGCAACTTGACGTCACATCTGTTCTGCTTCAAGAGCATTCATAAAATCCCATAACACAAATATTCCTGTGGGCATGATTAAGTTATGTTACTTGGTTTCTGTAAGCACAGAACACACCTTCTTGGTGCTAACTCATTTTCACATCATCCTGTTCTTTAAAGCAACTTTAGATGCTGTGTTCCTTTGGCTTCTGATCACCACATGAGCTCCATGGCTTGCAGGATCCTGTGTGACTGAGTCTTCTATGGTGGCAAGTCTGGGGACTCTCTCATTGCCCCTGGTGATGCAGGGAGCTCCTGCCCCTTCACACTTCATAGCACACCACTAGAATGCTGTACAATAGCGAGAAGTCAAGCCATAACAGACCTTTTTAGATCTCATTATGGACAGCTTTAACACTTTGACAAGACCTGTTGTCACCACTGCGCACTCCCCACAGACCCCATAGCAAAACACTACACTACACACAATGCATATTATACATGTAGAATAGGGGTTTTAGGTCAATCCACTTCATCCATTGGCTCTTTCCTGTGAGCCTCCTTCGGGCATTGAATCAATAGTTTTTTGCCAAAGCTTGTTTTTATGTGTGATGGGCACACTCTTGCAGTGAAATCTTTGGCAACTGTGCCGAAATCTAGGGGCACGTTTACTATTATTTCATGCCGCTCAGCAAGGGAACTTGCGTGAAAGGGAGAGAGCAGAAGTGCTCCATATTTACAAAGATATAGAGCATTTCTGCTTTCTCCTTGTGCTGGTGCACTGTGTGCTGCCTTGTGCCAATGCAGATACCCCAGCACCATAGTGCATGTGTGCCTTCATTACGGGCAGGATTGTTTTTGTGGAGGAAGCAACACCTTCCTACAGAAGGGCATTACTTAGAGGGATATTCCTCTTTCTATGCATGCTGCACAATGCAGCACAAATGGAAAGAGGAAATAATCAGAATAAATAAAGATATTTCTCCTTGTTACGCCTCTGTTGGGTAGGCACACCATTTGGCGCGGCGAACGACCATCGCAACGCATGCGTTACATCGCATGCGTTTACGTCTCGTGCCGTTACAACGCACGCGACGTTACGACGCGTGCGTTCACTACGCACGACATTATATCGCAGGTGCCATTACTTCGCGGGCGCTTTTAGAACGCAGGCGCAGGGACACGGACGGCGGGGAGACAACGCTGGAACCACGACGAGAGACAGGTAAGGACGACGCTGTACTCGTAGTGTTTTAGGGTTTAGGGTAGTTGGTGGGGAGTGTAGTGGAGGGGAGGGTTTTAGGCTTTAGGGCTTAGGGTTAATAGTAGTATATGGTAGTGTTTTAGGCTTTAGGGTTAGGGCTTAGGGTTAAGAGTCGTATATGGTAGTGTTTTAGGCTTTAGGGTTAGGGCTTAGGATTGAGAGTCGTATATGGTAGTGTTTTAGGCTTAGGGTTTAGGGCTTAGGGTTAATAGTAGTCTATGGTAGTGTTTTAGGCTTTAGGGTTAGGGCTTAGGGTTAAGAGTCGTATATGGTAGTGTTTTAGGCTTTAGGGTTAGGGCTTAGGGTTAATATTAGTGTATGGTACTGTTTTTGGCTTTACTGTTTACGCCTTAGGGTTGAGGGTAGTGTCAGGGCGTTGTAGTGTGTTTGGGGGGGCCGTTACGGAGAAATTTGCTGTGTAATAGAATGTGTGGTCTTTGTGTGCGTTGTAAAGGTCTTTTGCATGCATGTGAGGGCGGAGTGCGATGTAATGGTTTGCGTGGTGAATGCATGCGATGTAACGGTGCATGCGATGTGAGAAATGCGATGTAATGGTGTGCGTTGTTTTTGTTTGCATTGCATCATCATACATCCATTTGGCGCAAACCCAGGTTTGCAAGTCTTTGTAAATCTGAACTTGCATTAAAGTACATGGGTGCATGCATGGGAACATCCATGCTCCAAGCATGTAATGCCGTTAGAATTTGGGCTCCATAAACAATCGGTGGAAAGAAGGGGTGCATACATAAAAAGCTGGCACAAGATCCGTAGCGCCGAGGCAGGATCCCTAAACTTCCATCTTTGGATCGAGCTGCTTTACCACGGAAAGTCACCAGCCAGGGAATATTTGTTTAACTCCCTTAAGCTACTGGGATTGTCGGACCTTTGGGGAACCCCAACAGATCATATATCATTCAAAAAAATCATGAGAAAAGCAACACAAATGGTATCTGTCTTAGAAGACAAGGAAACGCTCACTAAAAGGGCACATGGCTGGATAGTGCTCAGTGATTACGAAGGTCTCAAACCGCAATCCTACTTGAAAACAAGAGTCAAAATAAGAACGAAGGAAAAATTTCTGAAAGTTACGATTAGGTGTCGTCCCGATCAACCCACATCTTCCAATATGGGAAAGGAAAGGAGGTTGCAGTCCTGTCGCTTATGCTGTAGCGGTAAAGAGTATATCATACATGTCATCTGCATCTGCCCTAATTAAAAGGACATAAGAAGCACCTTATTACGACCATTATTGAAGCGGCACGGCACCAGGACATGCTGGCAGGCAGTAACGCTGTGCTTCAATCCAGCCGAGGTACAGCTAAACTGCCGGCTCACAAACTTTTTTGACACAGTAACCAAGAGACTCAAAAACACCCCGCAAATGGACACTGGCCATAAAACATAGCTGAACCGGGCACTCCTTGAAGTTAGACCCATAACACTAACAACAGCACCTTACAGTTGCACAGTCACTTTGAACCAACGATGGCTATATGCGCAAAATCATGCACTTTAGTATGCTGTATAAGGATGGCTGCTCAACTCAGGAAGCTACCACCAGGCTAGCTTTTTCTGACACACAAGCACTTTAGACTTGCTAAGGAGCATAATGCCCAATTGCGTCATTTTAAACAACGTATAACTATCGTTTTTTAATAGTTTTATTCATTGAATTGCGAATAAGAAACTTTTTACTGTTACGTGTATGCAAAGGTTTTAATTAATCATGCATAATAAAAACTACTACTACTACTACCTGACGCAAAGTAAAGCAAGTCAGTGCAATGCACTGCCCTGCGTTACTTTACATTTGTTAAATCATGCAAAGCCATGCAAACTGCCATTGCGTTGCTTAGTAAATGCAAAAAATAATTTTGCATTGGGGCTGTGCCATAAAAGTGATGCAACCCTGTTGCAAAATCATAGTAAATCTGGGCCCTAATGAACAAAAAATGTAACGTGTAAATGTGCTTCGTGTACTTCACAGACACTACAAGCATGCTTTAGCATAGCACGTATGTCATGGGCCAAGTGCAAGAAAGGAAATGAGCACCAGGGCTGCTGTTTGAATTAGAAACTACAGTAATAATCGTGGTTCAGTGGGCCCGTCGGGCCTCTGGTCCTCAGTGCCACTGCACCTGCTGCACCAATGGAAGCTACACTCCTGCAAGGATGCAATTTTGAACACAGGTTGGCACACCATGTATAGAAATCCACTTTTGTAAGCACTTGAGTTTTTTTGACTCCACCTAATATGAAGTATTTCTGTATATGCATCTGTATTTGGGTCAGAACAATCAAATGCATAATTAATTTGAGATAAACCTGTAACTTTGATAGAGTCCCTTTTATCAATGTTATACACACACTGATAACTTTACAGATTTGTCCACCTGGCTGACACATTTTGGTGAAAATACGCATTGTGAAGCATTGAAACTAGGGGTGGGCACAATTTGCGCAACTTACTTTTCAGAACAATTTTTGCGAAATTATGCAAAATGCAAATCTGTCATTCAGCGTATATTTTAGAGTGAAATGCATCTTTGTGTTTGACATGAGGATGCGTTTCAAGGTAAAAATATAGTGTGAAAAACAAGACTAGTGCGAGCAACAATCACTTGTATTGTGGCTGTTTGCGTTACTCCTGCGTGTTTGCTGTAAAATTTCACATGGCATAATTATGGAAATTGTGCTTAATTAGAGTAATGTGAAATTCCCAATGTTACACATATTATGCCAACGTAATTTAAATGTCACCCAGGGCTAATTGAAACTGCATCCACGGAGCATTGTGTGCGCTATAAAGTGCTTTCATTTGAACTCCAGTGTGGTCGAAGAGGCGGCCTCACACGTGCTCTTCCTGCTCCTTCTTTCGTCTGGTGGTCATTTTGCCATTCAGTGCCCTGTGCATGTATGAAACCAAATATGAATGTTTTTAAAACCCAGAATAAAAGGTTACTATATGAGTAGATTGTGCAGAAGGATCTCGTCTGACTTCTGTGGAAGCAGTATTTGTTCCTTTATTATAAGAGCTTTGCAGTGTTTATGACATTGGATTGATGCATTGATTTCACATTGCTATACCTGTTCTCTTAGCGTGAAACCTACACTGCTGCTCTCTGCACTGCACCAGTTATTGATTGAGATGCATGCTGCTACCAAATCTGAGCTGCTTTGTGCAGGGGCGCCTCCTCCACTAGGGCGGAGGAGCGTCGCCCCACTGCTTTCTCGCAGTGCGAGAAGCAGATACATAAAATGGTAATTACTACCATTTTATGTTTCTGCTTCTCGCACTGCGAGAAAGCAGAAGGGTTTGGTTAGGGGCGGGCGACTGGCGGGGCTGCTTTGTGAGCAGGGTAGGAGTGGTGTGCCTACTCCTGAGGGCGCAATGACTGTTTGGACGGCCCTCTGGGGCCACCCAAACCAGTCATGCACACTCTGTCCTTTCTCCATGCAGGCTGCAATGCACCTGCATGGAGAAAGGATGGTCTGTTGTGATATCTGATCGAAAGGTTAGAAGCAATGAGGTGGTGATATTTGGGAGCAGTGAGCAGCATGTAAGTAATGATTTACCCTGTGATATTGAGTGATCTTTGGTCATGGAAGATACGAGCCAGAACCCTCCCTGCTGCCAACTGCTAGGACCACCATCTCTACCAATGCACCTCTATTCATGACCAAACCCCCTAATAGGTCCACAAGTCTCTGCCTGAGCATCTCTATCCCTGCCTGCAGCGCCACCTTCCACCAAGTGATGGGATCACACCACAGTGCTTGTGACATTCGGCACCTAACAATTAATACAAGCACCTACAATCAGCAGCCTGTCACTCCACGCGGACTATCCTTTTGACTGCGGGTCACATGATGGCTTAGTTCAGCGCCTTGATGATTATTTAGGTGCTGAGCTGATACAGTGAGCTTCCTTTCCAGCTGCGCTACGTGACTCGCTAAGTAATGAGCATGCTGTACAAAGTTCTACAGAAAAGGACACACAACTGAGTTCTTTATTTTATTAAGGTGGGGAGGGCATATCCTTACCAAGTGCATTAATGTTTGGCCGTTTAGATCATGTATTAAGTAATTATAAAAGTATTATCTATAGGTGTTTTTGTGCCATGGAAGGCAGCCCTCGACAGAACACCACAGCATTAAACTTAACTACATACCTCTCCACAACACAAAATACCATTCCACATAATAACACTCCAAAACACACAATCCCACTCCACATAATTCCAGTGCACTCAGTACCACATAATTACTATCCACATAATTCCACAGTGCTCCATGCCACATAATTCCAATTAACAAATCCACTCCACACCACACAATTCCACGCCAGGCAATTACATAACTAACTAATCCAATCCAACCTACATAATTCCACAACACACCACATACATACTTTCCATAACACACAAGTAAAAAACATTGCCATTTACAATGCCAGTAGCTCCAACTCCAACAAATGCGAGACCTATTGCATTTCAAATGCTTGTTTCCCATTTGCTATGACCGACTTTTTGTAATCCTTGACCTCAGTGACTATATCTCCCAATAAGAAGCATTTACTCCCATCTTCGTAGAGCAGTAAACCTTCTATATTGGGTGCTCGAGTCTCCCTTTGTTCTCTCTCTCGCGCAGTTTCTGTCCTATTAACATGGATGTACATATGCAATATTCACACGCTTAGAAGCAATCCCCTCCTCTTTGGTTGCCTGCATTGCTATGTTATTATAGTCTCTCTGACTGACTCACCCACTCACTCACTCACCTTGAACACGGTGATGTCATCTCAGTGTAAATGTCTTTGAGGGGGAAATGAAATGGCATATTTTCCTGTACAGAACACATTTATATTAAAGGTTAGCATGACACACGCTGATAAATACCTGCAGCGGTGTCTTCCGCTGAGAAATAACTGCCCCTTTCTTTTTACTCACATATAAAGCTCGTTTTAATTCTTTTGCTGCCTTATGCTTTAACAACATAGTGTCCTAGAAGAATTAGGGGGAGCAGCTCAATCCAGCTGCATTGTCTGACAATAATGTAAATTAAGCGATGTTTTCCACTAATGTGATGTACTTTTACAGGCTTGAATTGTGTGCAGTGTTGTTTTCCATTATGAGCTCAGCTTGTAGTGGAGCTGACTAATAAATAACAAAGGCCTGCATTTGGCAGAATTAGCAAAGAGCAAAAATGTTCATAATTAAATGAATATTTCAGTTTCCTCACAGCTACGTATGTGGAATTTTCAGTTCACTGAAATTCATAAATCCAGTCCCCTAAAATAGATTAAGAACATATTTTAAGCACACATCGGGTCTGTTCCCAAGAGCTACTATCGTTTTATAATTAAAGCTATCAAAACTGATGTTATTTTTACTGTCATACATGATGTTGTATATGATGAACCAATTAATAAAATTATTTAAATAGCCAATAGGTATGGCCTTGCTAAGCTGGTGCACTGCGATGATTATTTTTTTTAATGTTTATTGCAAACAAATGTAACAAAAAGAAAAGATGCCATTGCCTAAAAGTTGTAGTCGTATGCCTGCAATAAATATTTCAAATGAAAAAAATAACATTAAACATCGCATATCACTTTAAAACAGCAAGGACGCTCCTAACAGGTAGGTCAATGTGCAAGAGACATAGAAACTCTTTTTTATATATAAAGCACATCACAAGAAAACAGTGGCGGGTGGCATGTATTGAGGGTGGTGGGTGTATGGGACAAAAATAAAAAAGTAAAAAAAAATAAAAAAATTACACTTACCTTTCAGGCAGGCAGGCAGGCTCCAGCGCGGGATCCCGACACGTGTAATAACCAATCCTGGGACTGCTCTCATGCAGCATGAAAGAAGCGCCAGGATTGGAGGGAGCCGCCTCCTTCGGCGCTCCTGAGGACAATGGAGCCCTATGATGTGTTAGACAGCTGGGTTAGAGAGGCTTGAAATGCACACGCCTGGTTGGCCTCGCAAGATGGCCGGCCAAAGAGACATGTGCACTTTAAACTTAAAGTACCCTGCCCATCACTGCTTTCTGCTGCTGTTTGATTGGCAGCAGCAGAAATCAGAAAGCCCCACCCTCCGTCCTGATGCTCGGCTCTGCACGGGGTTTTGAAAAATAAAATGGTGATAAATGAACTTTATTACCATTTAATCTTCCCATCTCTGGGGGCAATTTAGTTAGTGGGGCGACGCTCCTCCGCCTTAACGGAGGAGCCGCCCCTGCAAGAAAATATGATTTTTATTGGTGCCAAGAAAAAGTATTTTTGGCTTTGGATTACTTTAACCTGAAGACCTAATTTAAAAGATACAAGGATAGCTACAAAAATGAAAAAGAATAAAGAATTGAAAGAGATTGAAAGAAAAAAATGTCAACAAAGTGAAGTATTGGACAACGAGCCCTGGCACTCTGTGCACTTCTTTGTATGCAGATTTGCAAAAGTGATGAGGCGAAAAGCTGTTACCTACAGTGCAAAAGAGTTAATGGCATAAGTGGGCTGACCCATGCTCACAGACAATATGTTGTTGTGGTCAGAAGTAAAACGTGTAGGACAGCTAAGGAGACTAACGACGAGGACAGACCCAAAGCACCTGTACGTCCAAGCTTATAAAATGTATTGTTTATGTATGATTTTTGTTTATTACATAAGGTTGGCAAACCAAATAATGCTGTCACGAGCCAGACCTAATAAGGGCATGACCTTTAAACAGCATACCCCCTCCGTTTGTAGATAGCATATTTATTTTCTTACACGTCTCTTGCATTTCACATCATGCCCTACATGGAATAGGACTAATTAAAGCTGTGCTGCTGCCATCCATGGTTGAGTCTCCATTCCAAGAACTGATTGAGGATGGAAAACATCTCTTTTATCAATATTAACTGGAAGGATCGGCTTTCACAGCATATTCTGCAATATGCTAAAACTCACTGCCAACATTCAGAAAATTGAGGGCCGCATCTCTATGCATTGGACTATTAAAATGTTTCTGTTCCCTTTGAACTTCTGGGACAGCATTCAGCCTGTGCGAACCTACTGACGTTATCACCGGCTGGACTGGTAAGCCAACAGACATAGGTCCTCCCTCATCCCCCACATATAACCTCAGTGCCTCTCAGGGGCATGTATGGAGGCCCTCCTGCTGTTGTAAATAAATTACATTTCTGTGACTATGGTTACATGGCCGCAGCAACACGAGCACCACAATATGAATAGATAGCCTTGGGCTACACTCAGACCTTCCCACATTGGACACTTGCAGCCATTCACATCTCCACCGAAACAGTAAGCGACAACCTCTACTTTATCGTCTTGTAGTGTGGTTTGTGGCCTCATTGCCTACGTTGCTAAGTTAGCTTAGGCCTGGCTGCCATGATGCCTTTTTTGCACACGTTACTTTGTGACTTTGTTTTCCAGACTCTGCTTGTGCCCGGCTATATTAGAACTGTCTGCCTTTTTGCCTTTCACCTTTTCTCCTGTTCCCTGTGGGTTTCGTCTGCACAACATGTACAAGGTCGAAAAACAACGTCCCTTGTTCTTGCTGATCTGGTCAGCCCCTCGCACTTAGACATAACACAGAATACAGCTGCACTGGAGAAATTAGTGTGCTTTTAATATTGTGATCTCGCTGTTTGTGGCACTTGGAGAAAAACCTTTCCAGGGAGAAGAGCTGTGCTTGTCTGATGATGTAAACCTTGCATCTAGATATTGAGGTATGGGGGTCCACCTGACAAAGCCCAGAGATCTTCTGTTTTTATAATAAACTAGTTATTAGCACGGGGAGGGTGGTAAGGCCATTTAGTCCTATATCCACTGTCTTTAGAAAATGCTGTCCCCGTTTGTATTCTATGGAATTGTAACCATGCTTATTATTTTATCGTTATGCATTATGCTGATAGTACTGGCACGTGTACTGTATCTTAGAGCACGATAATTGAAATAAACATTTTAAACTATACAGTGTCTCTTATTACGCACGTTGTGGACAAGTATGAGTGTTCTTGCTCCCGCGAGTCCTGAGAGAGACCGTGTTCTGGGTTGTCTAAACATTGGTAGCTGCGCTGCGAATGAGACGCTAAAGCTAGTCGGATTGGGATTGTGGGTACTAAGGGGCATGGTTGGCTCACCACTATACTCTGAGGTCCTATTATCCTGTGCATAGCTCTGTGTATGTGCAGAATCCCTACAACATGGCGCCACCAACGTGGTGGGCTGCTTATCTGCGAGACGCTTGAGTAGTGCTTGTGCTTGTCCACAACACCCTTCGCATACGTTTCCGGAAACGGGTGTGAGGGTGATACCTCCTATATTGATGTTTTTATAGGTTCTTTCAAGCTTGAAGTTATTAAAAGGTGTTAATATAAACCCTATATAGCGCTGCCTCATACTAGGTTGTCGAACATTCTTAGCCTCAATGGCTGTCAACATTGCAGCACATAGTCGCGCAGCGCTCCGAGCTCATTTGACAGCGTATGGAGTGCCTGACGCGGGTGTCGATCTGATCTTTGTGGTACAAGCGGATCCTGCTTACCACTTTGAGGTGTTTTACTCTTGGGTCACCTTCCCGGCGGTGGATGGAAATGATAATCTGTTCCACGAATATACAGCCACCGCTCTTCCTATAGTTTATAGGCCTTATCGGACTCTTGAAGTACCGCTCACGGCATGGCAACACCGTGTTTGGTTTAATGGCGCCCTCACACAACCGGTTACCCCGATTCGTTTAGGCCCCTTATCGATTGAAGGGGCCACTTGGCCAGAATTGGCCGGGTATACCCCACATCCGCGTTATTTGACGCTTGCGGTTGATGAACTGGCTGTCTTGCATACGTCTTTGATACACGTTCACAGAGCTTTGGTACAATATGTTACTGGCAATGTCCAGGGAGCCCCTCCTGGAGTTGCGGTGCATCCAGCTGGACTGGGCGGTGTAACCATAAGTCCCGTCATGGTTAATTCGGTGATGGGCAAACGCCCACAAAATAAGGATGATTTACCTTATTGGCTTGCAGAAAAAATTGACCAGCTGGAGGCAGTTTTTCCTAATACATCTCCTGTAGAAAAACACAGGATTTTGACGATTAGTTTGCCAAAAGACTTAATTCCCGAGTTGGCAGAATGCAACAACTGGGGCAAGGTATTCGCAGCAGTATATGCGAAGTGTTTCGGCACTCTTTCCATGACAATACTCCCCTCTGTAATTAAACGAGTGCAGGATGAACATGGCCCTGAGGCGGCTGTGGAATTGGGGATGAGACTGGTGGGAGTGTTCGATGTAGTGGCTGACCTAATCCTTGCTAACGTCAAGGGTGATGCAGTTAACTTTCAAGTAGCTAATGCTTTGGCTTTGATCCCAGAACCGGACAAGCCACGCGAATTACCGAAAATTATTGCACAGGCTTATAAAACCATTGGCCGCAATAGCCTGGGAGTTAAGCCTTTTGCTAAAACGCAAACTCAATCACAACCACAACAAAAAACTCAATCTGAAAAGGATGAGAAAGCGTTCTTCACTAAGAAGAGCTGGAGGTTGAAGAAACAGGGTAAGCAACAGAAAAAGCCAGGGTCGCGTGCTGCATCCCCGGTTTCCGTATCTTCTGAACGCACTTATGATTTGCGCGACCGAGCGAGGATTAAATCTCCAGAGAGATTTCAGGTCCCTGATCCGCGTTCTCCTCGTTCTTCACAGGCACCATCGACCTCCCAGACTGGTGGAGGAGATCGCCAGGATAGAGGCAGGGGTCGTGAGGCTCCACAGGGACGAGACCAACCTCGACAACCAGTCTGAGGGAAACCAGAGGAATTTCTACATCCTCGCCCACAGTTTCAGAAGAAAAAAGTTGCAGCTGTAACAGCGAGGTATGCCACAGACGGTGAGAACGAGACTCCTGAATTGGACGTGGGCAGTAACGCTGCTAGACAGCGCCGCGGAAGTTACCAAAGTGCGGGAGGCACTGCGTCCTCATGTGGAGGCAACAGCAACTGATACATTCATTACTGTCGAAACAGCTGACACCCGAGTGGCACCCCCTGACAGACTATTTAATATTGTCATTCAAATTGAAGGTGACATTGAGCGTGTTATTAAAGGGATTTTTTGGGAGAATCTGACCTCTTCATACGACATTTTGTTGGCAGAGGCGGATTGGCCGCCCCCATTCGTACTTGCTGCTCGTAGAGGGGAGGAGGTCATCCTTCCGAGTTTTTCTCGTCATGTCCCCAAGGACAAAGCGGAGGCTCTCGCAGCTGAATGGGCTGGGGCCCTCGCTCCGGCGCTATACCGTAATCACATGGGCTGGGATGAGGATTCTCCACCCCATGATATACCATTGCGGTCGCTGCCACAGCCACAACCCCAATATCCCATCCGGCGGGAAGCTAAAGGTCCCGTTTCTGATATTCTGACATAGTTGGAATATCAAGGAGTAATTGAAACATGCGTATCACCAATGAATAATCCCCTTTTTGCGGTTTCTAAACCCGATGGATCGTACCGCCTAGTTTTGGATTACCGACATTTGAACTCTCATTGTCGGACCTTTGCGGTACAAAATACACACAGTTCTGGGCTTGTAGACAGTCTTGTTCGTAAAAAATATAAAGCGACACTTGACCTATCCAATGGAATTTACACGCACAACTTGTCCCCGGAGTGCAGCCAATGGAGCGCTTTCACTTCCGGTGGTAAACACTTCAAATTTCGGTGTTTGCCCATGGGCTATAAGAACAGCCGGGTGTCTTCGCCGCCCGTGTTGTCTCATTGTTAGACAGCATAGACCCAGATGCGTGTTCGTACGTCGACGATATCTATCTGACAGACGACGAATTATGGCCGCATCTTTCCCGAGTGGACCACATTATTCTTGAATTTGCGGTCTTAGGATACAAATTTAATTTTGCCAAATCTCACATTGCTGAATTTACCGTTTTGTTCTTGGGCTATGAGCTCAACAAAGAAGGTAAGGGCTTAGCATCACATTTCCTGGAGAAGTGCGCACTTTTGCGCCCTCCATCCACACTGAAGAAGCTTCAGTCATTACTGGGTTTTCTAAACTTCAGGCATACTTACATTCCCGAATATGCCCAGCGTATCAAGCCTCTTTATGCCTTGATACAACCTACCTTTTCGAAGTCATGCTGGTTTCCTGAGCATTCCTCTATCCTGCAGTCTTTGCAGTCTGATCTACTTGAATCTAAATTCTTGTTGACTCGTGATAACCACACAAACCTGGTGATTAGAATTGTGCCAGGGGCAGTGGGTTTCACGTACTTAACCTTTAACGAAGGTGACACAGTACCGATTGCATACAAGTCACACCTTTACACTTCAGCGGAGTTGCGCTTTTCCTCTGTGGAGAAAGTTTTGACTGCAGTGCAAATGGCGATTCTGAAGGAACGCGCACTGGCACAGGGAAAACGCATTTTGGTGGTAACACCATATCCTGCCCTTGAGGCAGTGACGAAGGCAAGTGTACCAAACTCTAAGGCTTTGCACCCCCGTTGGATACAATGGGCTACATCTTTGACATCCCCGGATGTCACTTTTATCTTTGATTCCTCACTTCAGACACAGGAGTTCTTACAGTATGAATTTGTTCATCCTCCTCCTCTGTCTTTGCTACCGCTTGAGGAGTACGAATGTATTATTTACACCGATGGTTCGCCACAACCGGCCAGGGGTTCCAAGCATGCTTATTCCACAGCGTGTGCTATTGTTGCAGGTACTATGGTGAACGGAGAGTTCAAATCGACTGTAGTGCACACACAGGCACTAGGAGACAGTACTGCACAATTGGCCGAGCTGCGTGCTTTGGTGCTCGCACTTGAGTTCGCGAATCCAGAAGTGACTACTCTTGTTGTATGCGACTCCTACTACTGTGTTCAATATTTCAATGACAACCTATTCTTTTGGTCGCAAAACGACTATAGAGATGCTAAAGGCAGCACAATTATGCATAAAACGCTTTGGGTTCGAGTGGCAGATCTTAAACAACGTTTGCCTCTCACACAGGTGATTCACACCCTTGGCCACCAGCGTGTGGGCGCACACGCTGTCGGTAACAGTTTGGCAGATGAAGCTGCCAAATCAGCAGTAGCCAGGTGCACAGTAGCAGCAGTTACAAGATCCATGACTAAAATAGATAATGATATTTTGGCAGCTATTGCTGCAACAAAGGAAGGTGCTAATTACCCAAGGGGTTTCCCTTCCAAGTACTCTTATCACCTAAGTCCCGAACAGGTTCCTTACGTAACAATTCCAGACATTGGTGATCGGCTGATTCCCAATGCGGACCGCAGACCTTCCTTGATAACGGCCGCACACGAAGGCTTGGCTTCGGCCCATGCTGGCGTGTCTGCGACTGTTTCCATATTGCAGCAGCGTTACTGGTGGCGTGGTTTATATAAACAGACCCGTACTTATGTGCTTTCTTGTGACGTTTGTCAGCAAATTAAGCCTTCAACGGTTACATGACCACCACAAACACTGCTCTGCATTTCTAACAGACCTTTTGGGTGTGTTTACCTGGATCACTGCGGTCCATTTTCGTCTGACACTGCATATAAATACATCTTAGTTGCAGTAGACTCGTGCACACGTTTCATCTGGGTCTGGCCACAACGGAGTGCTGACGCTCGAAATGTCATCAGGGATTTGCGTGTCTTTGTGGGAATTTTTGCCTGCGGCACCTTCCATTCTGACCAAGGTCCAGCGTTCGCCTCTAGGGCCTACAAGGACGCAATGGGGTCACTGGGGGTGTGGGTGCAATTTTCGTTTCCATATAGACCTGAGGGTAATTCAATTGTGGAGCGAATGAACCGTGACTTAAAGTAATCCTTGACAGCTAGAGTCTTAGGTACTGGCAGGAACTGGTTGGCCCACTTGTATAGCGTGCAACGTGCACTTAATAATCTCCCTAGAAGATCTCTGGGTGGGCGGACCCCATACGAAATGCTCTTTGGCATACAAATGTTTGTGCCAGACCTTGATGGTCTAGACATGGCGGCAAATGCCGCAATCTTTAACGTAGATAATCATTCTACTATATTACAGGACTTACAAGTGACCCGTGACAAACTTGCTATTGAACACTTGCCTTCAGCCACTGACGCTGCGCTGCAGATTCCGGTTGCCGGCTGGCTTCCGAAGGTTGGAGATCTGGTCCGAGAGAAGGTGGAGAACAAAAAAGTATTTGGACCCTCTTATCGTGCACCGGTTCCAGTCCTTGGCTTGAAGGGTACTCGTACAGTCATCTTACCACCGCTTCCTGGTCGCAAGGACAACAGAAACATCTCAGTGGACAATGTCAAACTACAACGTCTGGCAGATCCTGAATAGTGTAACACCTGCGGTCTCATGTCCGGCCATTTCTAGGGCTCATGTGTATGGCCCTCCAGCCCGCACGGACACTGATGTTGCCATTGAGATGATCAATTTGCCTGATCGTCTGCTCGACTTTCCGGCTTCCTCCTGCAACGAGGAGACCGAATACACCTATCCCGCCACTGAGTCGGTGGCTCATTTACCAACAACACCACTGAGCCCAACCCGTTTTTCCTTTGATTCGGATTCCACCTCATCACTTATCCCGTCCAGCTTCAGTATTTTTGTATCCTGGTTCAGAGACAATTTTTTGGTCCCACCATGGACATATATCTGGTTGGTGCTATTCCTGATTTTTCTGTTCATGTCCATTGGCTTTGTGACAGTTTTCTTCTTGCTCATTAATGGTCACTATTTACCAGAATGCTCTGGTCGCTGGAACTTTGGCTCCACATTCTTCATCTCACATCATGAAGCGTGACCACACATTTATGAACATTTCAGCTTTCCCAGTCTCTGATGGCATCGTATGGGATGCAGTAAATTTCCAAATTCATGGACCAACCGAGATTATTAATGTACCAAATGTCCTCCGTGTTTCAATGGGTGATGTCGTAAAAAGTAATATTCATTCTGACGATTGGGATGTGCATGCAGTTGAATCGTTATTTTCTGATTTGAAATATTATGCTGCTTTTAATGCTGAAGATCTGTATTTAAATTCTGCAAGTTATGCTGACTTATATTGTTACCAGCATTGGGGCAACCATTTTCTCCATAAACCAAGTGCTCTTCGGGGTCCTTTTAATTACACCCAATGGGAACATTGTCCGACCCCTTTGCCTGGTAGCTCCCAAACTCTTAGGAGTAAATACACTTACTT
Source organism: Calotriton arnoldi (assembly GCA_963921515.1). NCBI lineage: Eukaryota > Metazoa > Chordata > Amphibia > Caudata > Salamandridae > Calotriton > Calotriton arnoldi. The sequence continues at coordinate 2,695,253 of CAWUFW010000485.1, read as the reverse complement.
TACAGACTTTGATAGATCAAACCCTGGGTCCTATTATTTTAAATTGAACACTTCGTCCGCTCAGAAGATCATGTTGACCCACACCAAATTGCTATATTCGGGTTCCTTTTTGAACGCGTTAGCAGTGGGTGGTTATGAACACTGGCAGGACACCATCGACTTGAAGTCTATTTGGGGCACTAAATCATGGCAGGTCCGAGGTACGGAAGCCTTGCACCGTGCTTGCCTAATCCCGGCCCAGATTTTGTTTTTAAATAGTACGATCTATCAAACGATCTGTTGGGGTTTGGCTACTTCTAAACAATTGAATGCACCCTCCATTCCCGCATTGTATTCCTCTCCCAACGACAGCTTGCATGTTAATATTTCCCTAGCCGATTTGCAGGCTTTGTTTCAAAACAATTAGTTTAATACCTCCACGATAGTTCAGTCACCCTGGTTGGCTTGGCCCATAGCATCCAATGCCTGCCAGCTGTGTTTTCATGACTCAGCTCCTGGTTACAAACAGAATAAGCCAGATCCGAGGTTTTCTGAATCTCGTACTGTTACAACATATTCTGTTGGTAAACTGTGTAAACAGTGGTTGCAGCACTCTTCATTAGATTCTGTAAAGGACCATTTATCCCTCCTATCAGGCAACATTGACCTGTCCGATTTTGTTCTGGGGCCTCGTGGTCCTCGAACTAAGAGATTCATTTATGAAACTTACAATGAACTCTGGAAGCTTTCACAAATTGAAGCTGCTTCCCGACTTCGGGAAATCGATCAAGCAAATCTAGAAAAAGTGCTTGCTGTTGTTGACAATAGTATTAATACCCTGTCTTCCCGCATTTACACATTAGAGAATATTGTTTCCTCTGTTGTTGATATTGTACAAGATGATGTGTCTGTGTTATATCATGGTCAGAATCAATTGCGTTCAGTAATGCAGTTTGCATGGACTTTGCAAACACTGAAAATGGGTAACGTTCCTTGGCATTTTTTAAACACGACTGCCTTATTCTTACCGTTTAATTTAACTGACAAACAGCAGTTCATGTCCATGAAAGATGCAACATACACTCTCTTACATATCGAGAAGATAGAGCCGTTACCATTCTCTGTGGCGGAGTTGGACTCCACTGTGTGGCTAGTACACAGGGTTATCGCTTTGCCTTTTTCTTTATTTGAATTCAGTTCCTGCATGAAACATTATCCTGTTGGCCGTTTTCAGCCCTTAGGCAGTGCCTTCTTGCATGAACTTTGGTCCCTGCCTTTCATGTACAGGTGCATTAGGGACGGAAAAGAGGTTTTTCTCACAGGAGAGTCTTGCGATTCTGCAGTGGGTCATTCCCTCATTTGTAAAAACATTAAATTGCACGGGGCTTGTAACGTTTCGGCTCCGAATCTTGCTTGTGTTTTAAAGGGCATTCCTGCTCCTGCTATATCACCTACTTTCACTGTGCTTGCAAATGGTAGCTATCTCCTTCTGAATAATCAGGACTGCTGTGGAATGCTGGCCGGCATCCCCTATATTGTAACAGTTTCCCACCGCGTTGTGTGCTGCAAAAATTTGCTTTTTCCTCCCCCGCACGACATAATAGATAGTTCCATTTGGCCTTCCATTCCGACTTTGAAGGCAGATTTCAATAAATTGAGCAGAATAAAGGCGCTATTATTGAACCAGGAGGTTATGCTCACGTCCGCACGGGAGAGCTTCATCCTCCAGGTGGCTAGTACCCACAGTGAGATACAGGCCCTTTTGAACACAAACCTCCCACAACATTTCGGTGAGCTGATTCACCGCGTTTTCAATGCATCTCGCACCGAAGGTCTTGTGCACTTTTTTAAAGTTGTGGGCTCTGGCCTTGTTACCTCCTTTCAAACTATATTTGGTGTAATACCGGCTTTTATTCATTCTATTTTTTCCAGCGTCTTTGGCGGGTTTCCGTTGATCCTAGCGTTAGCTGCTGGAATACTACTTTTAATTTGTTTGCTACGCAATGGCTGCAGTTCCTGGGGGCCTCCTCGACCAAGGTCGACTCCGGATGCTCCGTGAACGAATGCTCCTCAGCTTCGGCATCCTACCATTGGCGACACTCGGTGTGTCATATAAACTTTCTTTTCGCTTTGCGTATTTCACTTGCGTGCAACCTGTGATGTCTTGCTTAAGATGTCCTTTCTCTTGGTCCTTGGATCTTTGCCTCTCCAATACGTCTCAGTCGGACCCGGATTTTGGCCAGTTGATGGGCCCCTTAGTGGCCCATGAATGGGAATGTTCCGGCACTGGATTGATGGCGCATGCGGCTGCACTTGGAGTTTTGGCGCAATGGGATATCTGGGCGGCTGCTCAGGATCTCCTACAACGAAGTTATATTGAGTATCACGCAAGTTGTCCCGCAATGCTGGTCACTGCTCCCTATTATGAGGAACATGAATGCAGTTTTGATTTGTTGAACTGGATGGCATCTATTTTTTCTGACGATACCAATGATGTCCTTTTGGAAGGTGTGGCGTTTTTCTGCACTTACAGTCTATTAGATTAAGTAGCCTCCGTCCTGAGTCACTGGATTTTTTTTGCCCACGCTGGATTTTTTTATCCTGAAATGATTTTTTCCCCCATTCACTGTCCTTCATTATGGGCTATTCCCAAATAGACGCTTGCGTTCTGCTCCATCTGTTTGAACTCTGTTTTTGTCTTTTGTCTTGGCCTATGGACTGACCAGGGGAGGGTGTAGTGTGGTTTGTGGCCTCATTGCCTACGTTGCTAAGTTAGCTTAGGCCTGGCTGCCATGATGCCTTTTTTGCACACGTTACTTTGTGACTTTGTTTTCCAGACTCTGCTTGTGCCCGGCTATATTAGAACTGTCTGCCTTTTTGCCTTTCACCTTTTCTCCTGTTCCCTGTGGGTTTCGCCTGCACAACATGTACAAGGTCGAAAAACAACGTCCCTTGTTCTTGCTGATCTGGTCAGCCCCTCGCACTTAGACATAACACAGAATACAGCTGCACTGGAGAAATTAGTGTGCTTTTAATATTGTGATCTCGCTGTTTGTGGCACTTGGAGAAAAACCTTTCCAGGGAGAAGAGCTGTGCTTGTCTGATGATGTAAACCTTGCATCTAGATATTGAGGTATGGGGGTCCGCCTGACAAAGCCCAGAGATCTTCTGTTTTTATAATAAACTAGTTATTAGCACGGGGAGGGTGGTAAGGCCATTTAGTCCTATATCCACTGTCTTTAGAAAATGCTGTCCCCGTTTGTATTCTATGGAATTGTAACCATGCTTATTATTTTATCGTTATGCATTATGCTAATAGTACTGGCACGTGTACTGTATCTTAGAGCACGATAGTTGAAATAAACATTTTAAACTATACAGTGTCTCTTATTACGCACGTTGTGGACAAGTATGAGTGAGTTATGAAAGAGTGTTCTTGCTCCCGCGAGTCCTGAGAGAGACCGTGTTCTGGATTGTCTAAACATTGGTAGCTGCGCTGCGAATGAGACACTAAAGCTAGTCGGATTGGGATTGTGAGTACTAAGGGGCATGGTTGGCTCACCACTATACTCTGAGGTCCTATTATCCTGTGCATAGCTCTGTGTTTGTGCAGAATCCCTACAACAGTCTCACCCCTTTCGGAAACTGAGCTGCAGTGTCAACTTCACAGCACACAATTAGAGCACGTCAGACCCTCCTGCACCAACCACAGTTATTGTTTCATATAAAGGTATCAGGAACAGTTGCGTTCAAAATATTTTATTGAGTTTTGTAATAAACAAGAACAATACAGAAAAGAGCACCGGACTAAGTACCTTGAGGAATCATTCAATCAAAAAACAATAAATATGAATATAAAAGGTACATTATAGTGTGAAGAATAACCAATTAAAAAGATATGGGAAGAAACAGAAAATAATATTGTTAACTGACACAAATTTCTTCTTAACAGACCTACATATGAAATCGACATAAGAGTTATAATTATGAGAGAGAAAATAAAAATTATAGGTTTGAAGTAATATAATCATCAATCAGTTGCCAAAATGAATGATAAGAAGGATTATTATGAAGAATACCAGACAAAGATAAATTAGCACCTCTTCTAGTAAAAATAATCCATGACCACCAAACATGGGACGATAATATGGACACATCTTTCCAACATGCAGTAATAGACTTTAAAGCAGCCGACAATAAGAAATTCAAAAGTTTACAGTTCAAATCAGACAGTTTTGTAGAAAGAGCCATGGATTTGCAAATCAAAATATTAAATGATAGCATTTCAGAAAAATGAAAAAAAAATTTATGACATCCCAAATTTCCATCCAAAATGCGTGAACAAAATTATAATCAAAAAGCATATGTTTTAACGAACCTGGAAATAATTTACAATGCCAACAATTCAAAGTAGGTAAAAGCTTAGCTTGAAATAACTTCAACGGAGTCCATAAGAAGTTAAAAAGAATGAAGGAGTTTGTTTGATATAGTGATACAGGTAGCTATCCAGAAATATTATTTAACCATATTTTCCTCCATGTATCATTTGAAAAAGATGTTGAAAGTTCATTATTCCAAAACGATGTAATCAACTCTATATTGTCTCCTTGAAAATTATTCAGTTTTTTATAAATTAATGAAACAGTATGAGATGAAGAAGATACTGCATGAATATAATTTATGGAATCTGAATGAATATTTAAAGGGAAATTATTAGGGAAGGAATCTAGAATAGAATTATATAAAATTTCATATTTAAAAAAATCAGGAGATAAGCTACATTTATGACATAGTTCATCAAATGACAAGAAAGCATTATTATAGTATATATCCTTTAAATAAAAAATACCAGCTGTAATTCATGAATTCCAAAATTTTACTGATTGAGATAGTTTTACCTTAGGATTATGCCATAATGACATATCAGAAGAGTATGCATTAGTCGATTGAAAAAGAGCGTCTAAATCGTGGAAGATTAACTTGGTAGAGCTCAAAATTCTAGAATTCTTAAGTAGTGGACATCGTTAACAGAGTAGGCAAAGGGAATGGCTTTAAGAAACCATGTAGGGGATTAGTAAAATGGAAGTGATTACCCCAAAGAGAACTTTGTTTTAATATAAACGCTTTATGATAATTAAAAAAATCAGGCAGGCCAAGCCCTTCATTACATTTAGCTATTTTTAATTTTTTGTAGCCTATACGGGGTGTTTTATTATTCCAAAGAAATTTAGTAAAATGCCGATCAATAGTCTTATAAAACTGCATAGGAAATTGACTAAGAATCATAGCTAACAAATAGAAAATTTTGGGAGCTATTACCATTTTTATTGAGTCAATTCTTCCCCACCATGACAAATGTAAAGCAGACCATGTGGAGAATTTTTCTTTAATATAGTTTATAATAGATAGAATGTAATTTTTGTTTTATAGAATTGGCAAACTGAATCCCAAGATATTTAATTTTATCCCTTTGCAAAATTATTTCTTGTAAAGGTAGCATATCAGGGGTACAAAGCGGATTTAAAAGAAAAAATTCAGTTTTGTTAGTATTTAATTTATAACCTGAAATCTGTGAATACATTGAAATAATCTCTATTAATGGAGGAAATGAAGATTCGGGATTGCTAATAAACAAAAGTATATCATCTGCACATGCTAATGTTTTAATGATAACATCCTTAATATTAATACCAGTGATATTAATACATTTTCTAATAGTAGTAAGTAAGGGTTCGATAACAAGGAGAAATAACAATGGTGACAAGGGACAGCCTTGTCTGGTCCCTCGAAAAAGAAAAAAGTGATTAGAAACTTGACCATTAATGAATAGGCGAGCAAAAAGGCTAGAATATAGAGCAGAAATCATGCGAATAAATAGATCACCAAAATTAAATGCATTCAAGGTATGAAATAAAAATTGCCAATGAACTTTATCGAAAGCTTTTTCAGCATCCAATGCAAGCACTCCAGCTGGTAAAGATAAAGAGGACCCTTGTACAATAGCATGCATTAAGACTCTAGTGTTATTAACTGAATATCTATTTTTCATGAAACCAGATTGATCAGGATGAATAAGGGAATCCAATACTGAAGTCAACCTGGTTGCAAGAATTTTAGCGTAGAGTTTACAATCTTGATTTATTAAAGAAATAGGACGATAATTCGATACAATTGCCGGGTCTTTATTAGGTTTTGGAAGAACTATAATCAAAGCTCCGTAAAGGGAACCCGAGGTTGAGCCAGAAGCATCAAAAGTGTAAAAAGTTTAAATAAATGAGAAATTAGTTGCGAGGAAAATTCCTTATAAAATTCTGCAGGAATTCCGTTGGGATCTGGAGATTTACCCTGTTTAAGGGATTTAATAGCCAATTCAATTTCTTCCATCGATATTGGTGAGTCTAATTTGTCTTTGTTTGATTGCGAAACTTTAGGTAATCCACATTTTTGTAAAAAACTGTCAATCAGAGAAGTGTTTTCTAAACTAGGTTTATTATATAAGGTTGAGTAATAATTCAAAATTCATTAACAATATCCATTTGCGATATTGCTATCTTTCCATTGGAACCATGAATTGAATTGATTTGGGATTTATCTTTTTAAATTCGTAAATAGTTTGCTAAGAGCCTTCTAGATCAGGGGCGTGGCCAAGATGGCGGCGAGTGCAGACCCGCTTTGTTAAGCTCCGGGCCTGGCCTGCCGCATTATCCTGACATACACCACCAGGAGCCGTCTATCCGCGGTCAAATTTGCAGCAATGGTCCCCTGAGTGCTCGGTGCCCTCAGATCGTGAAGCAAAGACGGACGAAACGGCGATGGCATCGGAGCGGCGCTGAGATCGCTGCTGACAGTGGATCTCGCCCGAGGCTGAGCCGCCCGGCATCATCAAAAAGAAAGGGAGGTGAGGAGGAGCAACGTCAGAGGTAGTGTGGGAGGAGACATCTCCTACTCCCAGAGACCGGTGCTCCTGCAGGGGGCGAGCGCCTTGGACACCAAGACCTTCCCAGTGCTGTAAACCTGCCGCAGCGGCCAGCGCTTGGACTACGCATGTTGCACTGGGCCATGGCCTTGTGCAGAGCACCGCCCTCCCTTACCCGCGTCACTGCATCAGGTATCCGGCAACCAGCGGCTTAGGGTGTGCCACATATGCGCTCCCCACTCCCCTGAGAAGAGACTCGGGCCATCGGAGCGGCATTGAGAGCCTTCGCCCGAGGTTGAGCAGCCCGAAGCCATCAAAAAGAAAGAGAGGAGAGGAGGAACAACGCCAGAGGCAGCGCAGAAGGTGACATCCCCTGTTCCTGGAGCTTGGTACTCCTGTAGGGGGCGAGTGCCTTGGACATCCAGACCCTCCCGGTGCTGTATACCTGCCGCAGCGGCCAGCGATTAGTCTGCGCATATTGCACTGGGCCCCGGTCTAGTGAGAAGCACTGTCATCCCCTAACAGCGTCACCGCATTGGGGGTCCGGCAACTGGCGGCATGGGAGTGCCGAACGTGCGCTGAGACTCCCCCCTCCCACCCCTGTGAAGAGACTCGGGGCCGGACTGCCCGTGGGGACTGTGAGGCAACCATCATATGAACTACTGCAACGCCACGTAGGAGTTGGGTTGCTAAAGAGCCCGCACGCTCCTGTACCGATGCCTAGCTACCAGCGTGACTGTGTGCTTCTCTCTTCCACGCGCCAGAAGTACTACCCACACCGGGGAGCCGGCGGTTTCCCCTCCGCCCTGGGGGCCATATGAGTGAGAGTCGCGCTGCATGTACTGAGACTTGCACTGTGTAGAAAGCTGCCAGGTGGCCCCCGGAGCGGCGGTTGGCCCCATAGATGGCGTGAGGACTATTGCTGGGGTGCTCGAAAGTGGTGGGACCGACATCATCCTGATAAAGGGGAAGAGGCCCGGGTCCTGAGTCAGGCAGAGCATTACTCTGCTATATTTTTGCTACAGTGACATTCTGGGTGATTCGACATACACTAAGTGGAGCGGCCCGCTGGACGGAGCGAGTCCCTCACTCGCCTCTTGTGCTCCTTGAGCCATCGCACATGTTTCCTCCCTCCACCCTTCAGAGGCACTGGATTGTAGCGGTATTGTTGCATGACACTCTGGGTCCGGCGGTGTGAGTGGGGGGCTGGCTGTGTTATATGGTTCTTAGGCACATTATAGACATTGCTGCCATGATGCTGCTTTTGCGCATGCTACTACATGACTTTGTTTTTGCAAGACTTTGTTTGTGCCTTTCACATGAGAACGGGTTGTCTTTCGTGTTCTCTGCCTTTCCTGGAGTTTAGTCTGAACACGATATGCAAGGTCGATAAACAATGCCCCTTGTTATTCTGTTCTGGTCAGTCCCTAGCACCTAGACATAACATGCTACACAGCTGCAGTACTGAAGACTCGTGCTTTGATATTACGTTGTTGCATGTTGTTTTAACACACTTGGAGAAAGCCGTTCCATGGAGAAGAGCTCTGCTGTTCCTATGATGTAAACCTTACATCCAGGCTTTAAGGTATGGGGTCTGCTGTCAAAGCCCAGAGATCATCCTTTTTTATAAAATAAACTTCTTTTAGTCAAGGGAAGGTTGGTCAGGCCTATAGGCCCTTATTTCCATAGTCTTTATATAAAATGACTTCTCGCTTTGTATTCTATGGAATTGTAACAATGCTAACTGTGCTGAGTTTATGCATTTTGCTGCTAGTAGTGGCACGTATACTGTATTGTGGAGCACGATTGTTAAAATAAACATTTTGAACTATTTCAGTGACTCTGCCTATTCTCATTGTGGACAAGTACAAGTGAGTGAGCGAAAGAGTACGTCTTGCTCCCGCGATTCCTGAGAGAATCGGGAGTGTTGTGTTCTGGGTTGTCTAATCATTTGTAGCGCCGTGATCTTTGGAGGAGAACGAATGAGACACTATAGCTAGTCGGTTTAGGATTTTGGGTACTGATGTGGTAGGTTGGTACACCCCTATTCACTGAGGTCCTGTTTTCCTGCGCATAGTTCTGTGTATGTGCAGAATCCCTGCAACATGGCACCGCCAACGTTTGGTCTGGTTCTTATCTGCGAGACGCTTGAGTAGTGCTTGTGCTTGTTCACAATCCCCTCAAATCTGTTTCCGGACACAGCTGTGATGGTGTAACCTCCTATATTGATGTTTTTATAGGTTCTTTCAACCTTGAAGTTTTAAAAGGTTTTATCACTTTCTTTTTGACCCATTATTGCGCTGCCGCGCTCTAGGTTGTTATTCTTTAATATCCATTATGGCGGTCGTAATTACGCCGCCTAGTAGGGCAGCACTCATGGCTTATTTGACTCAGAATGGGGTCCCTAATGCTGGTGTTGCGCTGATTTTTGTGGTAGAGGCGGATGCGTCTTACCGCTTCGAAGTGTTTTATTCTTGGGTCACCTTTCCGGCGGTGGATGGGACAGATAACTTGTTTCACGAATATACGCCTACGGCCCTTCCTAATTCTTATCAGCCCTATCGGGCTCTTGAGATTCCGCTTACAGCTTGGCAACACCAAATTTGGTTTAATGGCGCCCTTCCTCACCCAATAACGCCGGTCCGTTTAGGTCCTTTATCGAAAGATGGGGCCACGTGGCCTGTTTTGGCTGGGTATACCCCTCACCCACGTCGTCTGACAACAGCGATGCTTGCAGAACTGCGCGTGTTACATACATCTTTAATACGCGTGCATAGAGCTGTTATACAGTTCATGACGCGCAACTTTCAGGTGGGACCACCTGGCATTGCTGCGCAACCTGCTGGACCTGGTGGTGTAACTATCAGTCCCGTCATGGTTAATTCAGTAATGGGCAAGCGACCACAGAATAAGGATGAATTACCTTATTGGCTTGCTGAGAAATTTGGACAACTGGAGGCTGTCTTTCCAAATACCTCTCCTGTGGAAAAACACAGGATATTGACTATTAGTTTCCCTAAAGACTTACTTCCCGAGTTGGCTGATTGTAACACCTGGGGCAAGGTGTTTGCAGCAGTATATTCGAAGTGTTTCGGCACTCCCTCCATGATTGTGCTCCCCTCAGTGATTAAGCGTGTTCAAGATGAACATGGAGCTGAAGCGGCTGTGGAGCTGGGGATGAGATTGGTGGGGGTGTTCGACGTGGTTGCTGATATGATCCTTGCTAATGTCAAGGGCGATTAGGTAGGCTTTGAAGTGGCAAATAACTTGGAGGCTGTCCCTAATGCAGACAAGCCACGCAAATTGCCAAAAATCATTGCACAGGCTTATAAAACCATAGGCCGCAATAGTTTGGGAGTTAAGCCTTTTACTCAAATGCAAACTCAATCTCAAACTCAACAAAAAGCCCAGACTGATAAAGATGGGCATCTGGTCTTTCCTAAAAAGAACTGGAAAAATAAAAAACAGGGGCAGCAACAGCAGAAGCAAGGTTCGCGTGCAGGTTACCCGACACCTGAGTCTTCTGAGTGTACTTATGACTTGCGCGATCGCGCGAAAATTAAGTCTCCTGATAGATTTCAAGTCCCTGATCAGCGTTCTCCTCGTTCTTCACAGGACACATCTGGCTCTCAAGTCGGAGGAGGGAAATGCCAGGATCGTGGCAAAAGTTAACCTGCGCCACAGGGACGTGATCAGCCTTGACAGTTTGAAGTCAAAGGAAAACAAGAGGATCTACCTCGTTTTCAACCCCCGTTTCAGAAGAAAAAAGTTGCCGCTCTAACAGCGAGGTATGCCTCAGACGGTGAGAACGCGACTCCTGGATTGGACATGGGCAGTGACTCTGCTCGACAGCGCAGCGGAAGTTACCATAGTGCGGGTGGCTCTGCGTCCCTGTCTGGAGGCGACAGCAACTGATACATTCATTACAGTAGAGACAGCCGACACCCGGGCGGCCCCCCCAGATAGACTTTATGACATTATTTTTCAAATTGAAGGTGATATACCGCGTCCGATCAAGGCGGTGTTCGGGGAGAATTTAACCTCCTCGTATGACATTCTGTTAGCGGAGGCAGATTGGCCTCCACCCTTTGTGTTGGCAGCTCCTAGGGGGGAAGACGTGATACTTCTGAGTTTTTCGCTTTACGTCCCTGAAGAGCATGCCCAGACTTTTGCTGCAGGGTGGGCAGCGGCCCTTGCCCCGGCGGTGTATCATAATCAGGTGGGTTGGGATGTTGATTCACCGGCTCATGAAATACCCTTACATTCTATGCCACAGCCACAACTGCAATATCCAATCAGACGTGAAGCAAAAGCTTCCGTTTGTGATATTCTAACACAGTTGGAGTATCAGGGTGTGATTGAACCATGTATATCACCAATGAATAATCCTCTCTTTACGGTATCAAAACCTGATGGTTCATATCGGATTGTATTGGATTACCGAAATTTGAACAGTCATTGTCGCACTTTTGCGGTGCAGAACACTCACAGCTCTGCACTGGTGAACAATCTTGTTCGTAAGAAATACAAAACTACACTTGATATTTCGAATGGTTTCTACAGTCACATTCTCGCACCTGAGAGCAGTGATTTGACAGCATTCACTGCCGTCGGGAATCAGAAAAAATTTACACGATTGCCTATGGGGTATAAGAATAGCCCCGGGGCATTTGCGGCACGTGTCGTGTCACTGTTGCACGACACAGATCCAGATGCGTTCTCAAACATTGATGACATTTATTTGACAGACTATGAAATTATGCCGTATCTAGTCCGAGTCGACAATATTATTTTGTCCTTTGCCGACTATGGATACAAATTTAATTTTGCAAAATCGCACATCGCCCATTTGGCGGTGCTCTTTTTGGGCTATGAGCTCAATAATGAAGGAAAGGGCTTGGCCCCTCACTTCTTGGAGAAATGTGCACAATTGCAATCCCCTTCTACACTGAAGAAACTTCAGTCTTTGCTGGGATTTTTAAATTTCGGGAGGACATACATTCCCGATTATGCCCAGCGTATCAAACTGCTCTATGCATTGTTACAACCAACTTTTTCTTCTGCCAGCTGGCTTCCGGAACATACTTCTATTCTCAATTCTTTGCAAACTGACTTGCTTGCAACTAACTACTTGTTGACGCGTTACAACACCACAAACCTGGTAATACATATAGTTTCTGGGACAGTAGGTTTCACTTACTTGATGTTCAATGAGGGAGACACAATACCTATTGCATACAAATCACATTTATACACTGCTGCTGAAATGCGCTTTTCAACAGTTGAAAAAATCTTAACGGCAGTACAGATGGCGATTCTAAAAGAACGCTCACTGGCACAAGGCAAACGCATTCTTATGGTCACGCCCTTCCCTGCTTTGGAAGCCGTGACTAAGGCGAGTGTACCTAACTCGAAAGCACTACATCCCCGTTGGATACAATGGGCTACTTCTTTGACATTGGCTGATGTCACGTTTATCTTTGATCCTTCCTTACAGACACAGGAGTTTTTACAGTATGAACACGTTCATCCTCCACCCTTGTCTCTGCTTCCTTTACATGAGTACCAATGCATCATTTACACCGATGGCTCGGCTCAACCGGCCACGGGTTCCAAACATGCTTATTCAGCCGCTTGTGCAATTGTTGCTGGCTCAATTGTCAATGGAGAGTTTAAGTCTTCCATTGTGCACACTCAGACACTTGGAGACTGTACGGCGCAATTGGCGGAGCTGCGTGCTCTTGTACTTGCTCTCGAGTTTGCTGATCCAAATATGAATACTCTTATTGTGTGCGATTCTTATTACTGTGTCCAGTCTTTTAATGACAACTTGTTCTTTTGGTCTCGGAATGACTATCGAGATTCCAAAGGCAGCGCAATTAAGCATAAAACGCTTTGGGTTCGAGTGGCAGATCTTAAACAACGTCTGCCCCTCATTCATGTTATACATACTCTTGGCCATCAGCGTGTGGGAGCACATGCTCTTGGTAATTCTTTGGCTGATGAAGCGGCCAAGTCTGCAGTAGCCACGTGTTCCGTAGCAGCAGTTACAAGATCCATGACTAAAATAGATAATGAGATTTTGGCAGCGGTAGCTGCTACAAGGGAGGGAACTGCTTATCCTCAGGGTTTCCCTTCAAAATACTCTTATCATATAACTCCCGAACAAGTTCCTTATGCCTTGATTCCTTCCGTTGGGGATCGGATGATTCCCAACTTGGACCGCAGACAAGCTCTGATCAAAGCCGCACACGAAGGCATCTGCACATGCCGGTGTGTCGGCGAGGGTCTCTATTTTACAGCAACGTTACTGGTGGCATGGTTTATATAAACAGACCCGTAATTATGTACTTTCTTGTGACATTTGTCAGCAAATCAAGCCGTCTAGGGTCACGCGCCCACCGCAAACACAGCTGTGTATTTCTAATCAACCTTTTGGCTGTATCTATCTTGATCATTGCGGTCCTCTTTCTTCTGATACTGCGTATAAAAATATATTTGTTGCAGTTAATTCGTGCACTAGATTCCTTTGGATTTGGCCACAACGCAGTGCTGACGCTCAAAATGTCATCAGGGATTTGCGTGTCTTTGTAGGGATGTTTGCCTGTGGCACCTTCCATTCTGACCAAGGTCCAGCGTTCGCCTCTAAGGCGTACAAGGATGCGATGAAGTCAATGGGGGTGCTGGTGCAGTTTTCGTCTCCATACAGGCCTGAGGGCAATTCAATTGTGGAGCGAATGAACCGTGACTTAAAGCAATCCTTGACAGCTAGAATCTTAGGTACTGGCAAGAACTGGCTGGCCCACTTGTATGGGGTTCAACGTGCACTTAATAACCTCCCTAGACGATCTCTGGGTGGGCGGACCCCGTACGAAATGCTCTTTGGCATTAAAATGTTTGTGCCAGACCTTGATGGTCTAGACGTTGTGGCGGCTGCCGCAACCTTTGACGTAGATAATCATTCTACTGTGTTACAGGATCTACAAAAGACACGTGGCAGCTATGCAACTGAGCATTTACCCTCATCCACTGATGCAGCACTACTGATTCCAGTTGCCGGTTGGCTTCCTAAAATCGGAGATCTGGTACGAGAAAAGCTGGAAAACAAGAAAGAATTTGGTCCCTCTTATCGTGCACCGGTTTCAGTGCTTGGACTGAAGGGTACTCGTACAGTTATTTTACCTCCTTTACCTGGTCGCAAAGACAACAGATATATTTCAGTGGACAATGTCAAGCTACACCATGTGGCTGATTCTGAATAGTGTCACACCTGCAGTTTCGTGCAACGCAATTTCATCGGATCCACTGGCTTCATCATCTTCCACCGCTCCTCGTAGGGCTAAGAAAGTGATGGACACTATCATTGATCTTTCACCCGTCCGACCTCTATCTTCTACCATGGATGTCGAGTATATATATCATCCTGATGAGTCCGTCAGTGAAGTGCCAAACAGTCCTGGGGAACATCAAGCGGACCCGACACTTCTACCTCTGATAAATCAACCTTCGAGTGGCTACATTGGAGATCATGCCAGCCTCGCTTCCGGCTCGTTGTCCTCGACATCCTGTTTGGCAGACACACCGACTAAATTAAGTATTTTTTTTGCTTGGTTCAAAAAAACTTACCTGGTCCCTCCTTGGACCTACATTTGGTTGCTGCTTGTCATGATTTTTCTCTTCATGCCAATTGGTTTTGTGACAGTGTTCTTTTTGCTCATCAATGGTCATTACTTGCCAGACCCTCTGCAGTAAACTTGGTCGATGGAGTTCTGGCCCCTCACACATCGTCCCATATCATGAAATGTGATCAGTCTCATGTTAACATTTCAGCATTCCCAATTGCAGATGGCATCGTTTGGGACAAAGTAGCCTACGAAGTCCACGGCCTGACTGAGGTACTTCGCGTACCATACGTGTTTCGCGTCTCTCTAGGAGATGTGGTAACAGGGGACATACATTCGGATGATTGGGATGTGCAAGCAGTACATGCACTGTTTTCCGATTTGAAATATTATGCTGCTTTTGATGCTGAAGATTTGTATTTGAATTCTTCCAATTATGGGGATTTATTTTGTTATCAGCATTATGGGCATCATTTTTTACACAAAACAAACACGATCAGACCTGTTTTTAATTATACACAATGGGAACATTGTCCTACTCCCGTAGAGGGGAGTTCTAAAACTTTTAGGGATAAGTTCACTTACTTTACAGATTATGACTTATCTAATCCGGAATCCTATTATTTTAAACTTCGATCATCTACACAATCCAAATTTATGTTGACCCACACAAAATTGATTTACGCCAACTTGTTTAGAAATAAATTGGCAGGGTTATGATCATTGGAAAGCTACTGTTGATTTAAAATCAATCTGGGGCACGAAGCTTTGGCAGGTTCAGGGAACTGAAGCTTTACATCGTGCCTGTCTGATCCCAGCTCAAATTTTGTTTTTAAATGATACAGTGTACCAAACAACTTGTTTTGGCCTGGCAACTGTCAAAAATTTAAATACGCCGTCCATCCCATCTTTAGCGGAATATGATGATTGGCGCACACACACAAATTATACCATTGAGGCATTGCATGCTTTGCTTCGAGATGACACCTTCAATGTCTCTGAAGTTGATTCTTCTGGGTGGTTGGTGTGGCAAACTAATAAAAATGCATGTCAAATGCGTTTTTATAATGTAACACCTGGTTTCACACAGACTGGACCGGACCCACGTTATCCAAGTTCCCATTCGGTTACCACATACTCGGTGGGTAAATTATGCCAACAATGGTTGGAACATTCAAGCCTATCATCGGTAAAGCATCACCTGTCGCTCTTGTCGAGTGACATTAATTTGGCTGGTTTTCTCTTGGGACCCAGGGCTCCAAGAGCGAAAAGATTCATGTATGCCGCTTACAATGAAATTTGGAAACTTTTGCAGATGGAAGCTGCATTTCGTCTGCGCCAAATTGATCAGGCCAATTTAGAAAAAGTCCTTGCCGTAGTAGACAATAGCATAAACACACTTTCCTCACGCATTTATACGTTGGATAATATTTTTTCATCTGTTATTGATATTGTTCAAAGTGATGTATCTGTGTTATATCATGGTCAAAATCAGTTACGATCTGTTATGCAATTTGCTTGGACATTGCAAACTCTTAAATTGGGAAAAGTACCCTGGGATTATTTGAATGCCACTGCTTTGTTTTTGCCATTTAATATGACTGATAAACAAAGATTTATGTCCATGAAAGATGCTGCATATACACTATTGCATATTGAACAATTAGAGCCCTTGCCGTTTTCTGTAGCGGAAACAGACTCTGCTGTTTGGTTAATTCATGGGGGTATCTCTCTCCCTTTTTCGCTATTTCAATTTACATCATGCATGAAACATTTTCCGGTTGGCCGTTTTGAACCACTGGGTAGTGCATTTCTACATGAATTGTGGACCCTGCCTTTCCCTTACAGATGTCAGAGGGAGGGTAAGGAAGTTTTTCTAAGAGGGGAGGACTGCGATTCCACAGTAGGACATTCCCTTGTTTGCAAACACGTTAAGTTGCACGGCGCTTGTAACGTTTCGGTGCCTAATCTGGCCTGTTTTTTAAAAGGGACTCCAGTGCCGTCAATAATTCCCGCTTTTTCATTGCTTACAAATGGCAGTTATCTTATTTTGAACAACCAAGACTGCTGTGGTTTACGGGCAGGAGTCCCGTATGTAGTAACGGTTTCCTAGTGCGTAACTTGTTGTAGCAATGTGCTTTTTCCGCCCCCGCATGGGAGTCTAGATAGAATTTGGCCTTCCATTCCAACTTTAAAAACAGATTTCAACAAGTTGAGCAGGCTCAAAGCGCTGTTATTCCAACAAGAGGTGGCCCTGACTTCCGCCCGCGAGGCCTTCCAGTAACAGATGCTAGGACTTCTAGTGAGATACAGTCCCTTCTAAACACCAACCTCCCACTGCATTTTGGAGAACTGATACACCAAATATTTAATGCGTCTGACACCACAGGCCTTGCGCATTTTTTTTAGATGTGTGGGATCTGGCCTTGTGACTTCTTTTCAGACTATATTTGGAGTAATACTGGGTTTTATTCATTCTATTTTTTCCAGCGTCTTCGGAGGGTTCCCCTTAATTTTGACGTTAGGCGCTGGAATCCTGCTTCTCCTGCTCCTGCTGCACAATGGCTGTTCATCTTGTGGTACTGCACAGACCAGGCCAGTTGCAGCTGTACCGTGATCGCATGCAACAGGTTTTTGGATGCTTGCCATTAGCCACGCTTGGCGTCAGTTATGGATTGACTTTTCGCTTTGCCTATTTTACTTGCGTGCAACCAGTCTTTTACTGTCAGCGATGCCCCTTCTATTGGGCACTGGATATATGCCTCTCCAATGCATCCTGTCCAGTCCCGGATTTTGACCAGTTGATGGGTCCCTTAGAGGCCCATGACCAGGCTTGTTCTGGGGGTGGCCGTTTGGCGCGTGCGGCTGCACTTGGAGTTTTGGCTGAATGGGATGTCTGTGCGGCTGCGCAGACCGTCCTGCAACAAAGTTTGATCGAATGCCACGCAAGTTGCCCGCTCATGCTTTTAGAGGCGTCTGATTACGAGGAGCACGTTCGTTCCTTCGACTTACTTAATTGGATGGCATCTCTTTTTACCAGCGATAGGGATGATCTTTTGGAGGGAATTGCATTCCTCGGGTCACACACCTTGATGGACTTCCCACCTCCTTCATAATAACTTTTTCATAATAACTTTGTTATCCCGTAGACAGCTCCCCTTCAATAAGCCCTATTGACAACTTTGAAAAAAAAAGAAAAAAATTTCTGTGAAAAAGTTTGATTTTTTTCCAATTTGGTTTTTTCCAAACGCTTTGAACTCTGCTTGACTGGTGAACTCTGTTTTGGTCCTTTGTCTGTGTCCTATGACCTTACCAGGGGTAGGGTGTTATATGGTTCTTAGGCACATTATCGACATTGCTAAGTTTGCATGAGCTTCGCTGCCATGATGCTGCTTTTGCGCATGCTACTACATGACTTTGTTTTTGCAAGACTTTGTTTGTGCCTTTCACATGAGAACGGGTTGTCTTTCGCGTTCTCTGCCTTTCCTGGAGTTTAGTCTGAACACGATATGCAAGGTCGATAAACAATGCCCCTTGTTATTCTGTTCTGGTCAGTCCCTAGCACCTAGACATAGCATGCTACAGAGCTGCAGTACTGAAGACTCGTGCTTTGATATTACGTTGTTGCATGTTGTTTTAACATACTTGGAGAAAGCCGTTCCATGTAGAGGAGCTCTGCTGTTCCTATGATGTAAACCTTACATCCAGGCTTTAAGGTATGGGGTCTGCTGTCAAAGCCCAGAGATCGTAATTTATAATTTAAACTTCTTTTAGTCAGGGAGAGGGTGGTCAGGCCTATAGGCCCTTATTTCCACAGTCTTTATAAAATGACTTCTCCCTTTGTATTCTATGGAACTGTAACAATGCTAACTGTGCTGAGTTTATGCATTTTGCTGCTAGTAGTGGCACGTATACTGTGTTGTAGAGCATGATAGTTAAAATAAACATTTTTAACTATTTCAGTGACTCTGCCTATTCTCATTGTGGACAAGTACGAGTGAGTGAGCGAAAGAGTACGTCTTGCTCCCGCGATTCCTGAGAGAGTCGGGAGTGTTGTGTTCTGGGTTGTCTAATCATCTGTAGCTCCGTGATCTTTGGAGGAGAATGAATGAGACACTATAGCTAGCCGGTTTGGGATTTTGGGTACTGATGTGGTAGGTTGGTACACCCCTATTCACTGAGGTCCTGTTTTCCTGCGCATAGTTCTGTGCATGTGCAGAATCCCTGCAACAGCTGTCGCTCCACGGGACGAGAGCGGTCGACCATTAGACGGCCCATCTAGGCCCGCCACGTGGGAGCGGCGGCCTGTGAATTCACTGTCATAGGACCTAGCCAGTACCCTCATATTCAATGGGGAAGCCACGTTTGGATAAAGCGCAGCCCCCACAGGCTGAGGCAATGACATCTGCAGCAGATGGCGGAAGCACACCACAACAGGGTGCGTCTACTGGCAGTGCTCCACCAGACCACTCACATCGTTTCGACAATCTGATAGCTGCAATACTGGACATCAAGACCACGTTGGGGCCCAAAATAGATACGTTATGCGTCGATATGGGATTTCTAAGGGACGGTCACAAAAAACTCAAGGCCAGAGGCGAGGAGTCTGAATCGGCGCTAGCGGTCCTGAGCCCTACAGTGTCTGTTGCCACAGATCAAATTAAAGCCCTGCAGCAGGAGGTGGAATACTTAGCGAATCAGGTGGAGGACCAGGAAGGTTGCTACTGCAGAAACAATGTACGCATTGTAGGGCTGCCAGAGCGAATAGAGGGGCCAGCCATGGACCTGTATCTGGAACAATAGTTCTTCAACGAAATCCTACAAGGCAAGGTCTCGAAATTCTTTTCCATAGAAAGGGCGCACAGGGTCCCGGGTGGCCCTCCACGCCCAGGGAACCCGCCACCACCAGTTGTGGCCAGACTGTTTAACTACAGGGACAGAGACCAACATCCTTTAAGTAACTAGAATCAGAGGTCCCTGGCAGGTGGAAAACGCAACTGTGCATATATACCCTGACTATACCCTGGTTGTCCAACGTCGCAGATCCTCTTGCACATAGGTTAAGCAATGCCTGAGAGAGCACCAGATACAATATGCGCTGCAATTCCCAGCCAAGCTGTGTATCCACCATAAAGACTCCAACATATATTGCTCCACCCCAGAAGAAGCCTGGTCTTGGTTGGTCCAAAATGGGCTTGCGCATCCTCCGCCCACTGTCAAGGCAGACTCACGGCCAGCCTGGAAACTTGTAGGCGCAATTAGAAGGCGAGGGAGGAGCAGGATACAGCGGCCTACCAAGACCCAGGTGGCAGCTGAGCGGGCGCAGGCCATAAAGATGGCGGAACATCTTAACAACACCACAGTGTCGATTAATCCTGACTCGGACTCGGAAGACGGTCAGGACTGCCTGGTATCCTTAACAGATGCACAGCATGCAGAACTACAAGGAGAAGGCCCTTAGGTGACCCCACAGTCTGCGAATGAACTTGGGTGATGCCTTGGAGTTTGCAGAGACCTGGAGACGAGACTCTATGTCCAACTAGTGGATGGCGAAGGGACTCGGGGGATGTCCGGCATATCCTTTTTTTTTTTTTTTTGTAGTATTAACACATGGTAAACTGTGCAAATGCCGATCTGAGGGTTGCCTCAACTAGTTGTTTATTGTTTTCCTTTCCAAATATGGGGGACTGAGCTATGTGATATCCTTATGTTGGTTGATTAATAGACGGCAGCCAAAGTCAGTCTAGAATAGAATCCAGCTGCGCCCTCACAGAACGTTTGGTAGCTGAGATAGCAATTGTTCTATAACAAGTTTGAAGGCATTTCAGTGCATGTGGCGAATTGCCCGTTGGCAAGCCGGCCTTGGGTGGGGAGTTCCAGGGATGTTATCTTTGTTTAATGTGATCTCTACTTGTTACTGTGTAAGACATGTGATACAGTTGTGCAAAATAATATACAGCGGGGAGGCTGAGGGGAGATGGAGTGGACAAATAGGTTGGGTGGCTAGGCGGGGGAACCGCTTGTGTAGGGCTTCACCCGCTCTCCCCACAATAGGGACTGAATGGCTAATGATGAGTACACACTAGTAACCTGGAATGTGCGCGGGCTGTTATGGGTGGCAAGAACTTGTCATTGCTTTCTTGATTTTCCTGTGTTAATCGTGATTAATATTGTATAAAAGCTTTAAATGTACTAGGGAAACACGAGACCACATTATGGTAATTGCACAGGGCACCATTGCCTTCTTGATTTTCCTGTATTTATTATGGCACTGTCAGAGGTTTGTAAGATGACTCAGCACACGTTGTCTATGGCTTGAACATGCAGGAAAATAATCTGAGTTAAAACACGCACGTTTAAACGGACAAAGAACGTGCCCTTGATTCAGCACGTGCACTCATGCAGGACGGAATCAGCCGGCTTAACCAAACGCGTGCTCTTGATTCAGCACGTGCACTCATGCAGGACGGAAGCAGCCGGCTTAACCAAACGCGTGTCAACTGTTAGAAACGTGCACACGTGCTTTAGAAAACAAGCGCTAACCAAAAACTGCTTCACGCACAATTCAACTGCTTCGTTGAAGTTCCTGACACTTACCCGTCTCCAGCCTGTCCTTGCTCCAGTGCGAGTTCCGGTCTTCCTCTTCATTGGCAAGTTCCGATCTGGTTCCTAGTGCCCTCCGGATTCCTTCCCCCGACGCATCTTCCGGTCCACGGTATCCTGCAAAATAGAAAGAGACAAAAACTCAAGAATTAATCTTGCAACTCCTGAAAAAACATACGGTAACATGTTTTATATTTCAAGAACATTGCACTAAGTTTTTTTTTATTATCGCTTCTCAGTATTTCTCGACAATTAGTTAATTTAAACAGTACTAGGACTCGAAGGAATAAAGACTTAATTGAAAGGTGCTCACAAGTCAAGGGCACGTCCGGAAACAAGAACTTTCACTTGAACTTGAATACTTTTATTTGTTATTTGAAAGACTGCATAAGGCAGGAAAAGAGGACTGTGAAAACCCAGAATTATAGAACTGGTGATATTTAAATACAGCTTACTTGAGTGCTGATAATAATGAAGAAAGGCTGTATATTTCTTTTGTTTTTGTTTGTGTTTTAGTTTGGGCATTCTTATATTTCCAATGAATACAAGTACCAGGTGTGTCATTATTTAATGTTTAAAAATATACCTTCATCACAGGAAGTTTAGACGACAGTGCTAACATTATTATATTGTTTTTATAGATAATCCAACTGATGAACATTAAGTAAAGGCTTCCGGTGGCACAACGATGCTCGAACTGTTATAAAAGATCTGTGAGTCTTTATAGGCACATACGCAATTGGCACATTACATTCTGACTGTGGCCCCACGTTTAGCTCTTGGGCGTACAAGGAAGCCATGGGAGGTTTGGGAGTAGCATTGCGGTACTCCTCTCCGTACCATCCCGAGGGAAATTCGGTTGTGGAGAGGAAAAACCGGGACTTAAAGCAGTCTTTAACAGCTAGAGTATTAGGCTTGGGTGTGAGTTTGGTAAAACATCTGTATGGGGTACAAAGAGCATTGAATAACATGCCAAGAAGCTCTTTAGGGGGTGTCACTCCTTATGAGGTCCTATTTGGGACGAGAATGTGGGTACCTGATCTTGATTGTGAAGGCACAGTGGCGGATGAAAAACCTTTTGACATCCATAAACGTTTGGCTGTTTTACAGGAGCTAAATGAATCCAGGGCACTACAAAGCAATGTCCAGGTGAAACGGACAGCCACTGTCGAAGTTAAGTCTGTCACGGCAAGACCTGTCTGGATCCCTAAAGTCGGGGACCTGGTCAGAGAAAAAATAGCGGACAAAAAAGAATTTGGGCCATCATACAGAAAGCCTGTACCTGTCCTGGCAATTGAAGGAACAAGAACAGTACTTCTGCCCCTCTTGCTGGTAAAAAGGAGAAAAGATTTGTCTCAATAGACCTAATCAAACCACACTATGTGGCCGATACTGAGTAGTAGACCGCGTGGACTCAGGAGTAACAGACACCCTCCTCTCGCAACTATACAAGAAGTTCAAACAGAAAGACTCATCACGTTTGAAGAGTCACCTGCACGGAATGATGGACTATGCAACAATGCCATGGAACTCGTTCCTCTTGAAACTGAAGTTCAAAATCAGAACTTAAGTGAAAGACAAATTTCAATTCGACCAAACACGGATACCTACGTCAACATGCCCCAACAAGAGCAAGCTACAGTTTCCACAAGACCTGCGGAACTACCGAAAATTGATCGAATAGCATCTGGCTATTTCATTGACTTTGATACTTTCTCATTGGATCCAAGTGAACTGAAACAATGCCCGCCCAAAAAACTCGCCAACAACAAATTAAAGATGTCCTGAACTTTCTTAAAAAGACTTACATGGTATCACCTTGGGTTGAACTCTGGGAAACTACCGGGATACTTTTCTTTCTTTTCTGGATAGGCCTAGAAACTGTTTTTAGAATGCTTATAAATGGAACTTATCTCTGAGAAAGCTCTGCAGCACAAAAAGTGAATGTGATTCTCAAACCGCATCTATCATCCCATCGTGAAAAAAGAGACCTATCATCAGTGAACATTAGAGCAGTTCCTATACCTGATGGTATAGTGTGGGACAAGGTTGATTACGATATATTTGGCCCGACCAAACTTTTAAAAATACCACATTTATTTAAAATTTCAATAAGTGATATCATTACCTCGAGTACATTTTCCGATGATTGGGATTATGAAACTGTAAATAATATGTTGTCTGATTTAGAAAAATCTGCTGCTTTTTCTAATAATGAAATGTTGGAAGATACATCAGACTTTGAAACAATGTATTGCTATCAACATTATGGTCATCATTTTCTGCATAAATCTGCTAATCCCAGAAATGTTTTCAGATACCACCAACGGGAACATTGCCCGACACCGCCGAAAAGCAGTTCAAAAACATTTGCACAGAAATTTTCATATTTTCAGGGTTTAACACGTTGGACCCAGCCTCATATTGTTATAAGGTTATAAGGTTGCACCAACACCAGCACAGACAAATATGTTGACGAACACCAAACAGATTTATTCTGCTTCCTTTATTGCCCAATTGTCTGAACAAGGTTTCGACTTATGGAAAGACACCATAGACTTAAAATATGCCTGGGGTACTAGAGACTGGCAGGTCCAGGGAACAGAGGCACTATTTAGAGCATGCCTTATTCCTCAGCAAATCATGTTTTTGAATGAAACTGTGCAACAAACGACTTGTCTTGGACTAGCCAAGAACAAAGATTTGAATACACCTCGGATGCCCACACCATCACACACTGAGGGTAACATAACATCACAAGAAGGGATTACGCTAGATGAGATCATGCAATACAATAGATCAGACCCCGATTGGAAGAGATGGTTGATTTGGCCCACAGACACCAATAGATGTCAGGAAAGATTAATGGGTAAAACCAAAGGATTTAATATCAACAGGCCAAATCCACGCTATGTACAGAGAGAACACCCAGGGGAAGTGATATCATACAGTGTTGGGAAGTTATGCCTCGATTGGATAAAGACCTCAACACTTACACATGTGAAACAACACTTATCCTTACTTACAGAGGACGTGGACCTACAGGATTTTTTATTAGGTCCTAGGAAGCCACGTCACAAACGTTTCTAATATGCTGTCTATAATGAGATGGGGAAAATATCACAACAAGAGGCCGCGGAGAGATTACAAGAAATAGATCTTATAAACCTAGAGAAAGCTCTATCAGTGGTTGACAATGGGTTAACTACACTAACCTCCAGGATATATTCACTGGGCAACATTGTATCTTCTGCTATTGATGTACTAGAACAGGATTTGTCCCTATTACAACACGGGCAACCACAATTGCGTTCTATTATGTTATTAAGCTGGACGCTGCAATCTTTGCACGCAGGCTATGTGCCTTGGCGTTTCATTAACAGCGCGTCTCTGTTTTCTTCATACAATCTAACGAAAAAAAGATAGAGATGGCACAAAGGGGAGCAAAATATACAATGCTGCGTATTGAAAAACTGGACAGATTAGCCTTTACAGTGGCAGAGTCACCGTCCACAGAATGGTTAATCCATGGCCACATAACTCTTCCGGTCACTACTTTTCAATTCCAATATTGCCTTGAACAAAAGCAGGCAGGCAGATATGAAGAAATGGGTAGGGAATTCATCAAGGAATCTTGGGAATTACCATACAGATTTAGATGCCGGAGTGGGGAAAGAGAAGTGTTTTTGAGCTGTACAAACTGCGAGAATACTTTAAGTGGATCACTCATATGCCAGGATATAAGACCATAGGTTCTGGACTATTAAGCACCTTTCAGACGGTCCTCGGAGTTATACCAAACTTTATACACTCCGTATTTGGAAGCATATTTGGAGGGCTGTCGCTGATCCTGTTTCTAATAGCAGGTATCCTGATTGTTATTTTTCTGCTACGCAATGGACGTCCCAGTCACCAAGGAGATGGAAACAGTACTCCTGGAGCGAAAATACAGTGATCGCATGGTACAGCATCTAGGCACACCTCGCCTAAGAGAACTAAGTGCATCTTGGTTCTTGTCATTTAGACCAGTCTGGATGGACTTACCTGTCCTCCGATGCCTGTTTTGCGGAGAAGAATGCGTGTTAGATCTCTGTCTGACACTCCCATCATGTGCGCAACCGGACGTTGATGCTTTACTGGACCCGATAACGGCCCATGTTCTGCAGTGTCCCCAGAGTATTCCGATGTTGATGGCGGAATTCCTAGAGGCACCACAGGCAGTATCGGCTCCTGTTGGTATGGACATCGGCTCCTCCTCTGACACCCAGGCCTTGGATGGCGCACAGCTGCCCCAGCATCGGTTGTGGACAGTACGAAAGATTATCTGTGCTCAATTGACATAATCTGCGAGGTGTTACAGGGACCGCCGTCTGCGGAGGCAGCCAACGAGAATGTTGCGTCTACCAGCCAGGACACATAAACATTTGACTCATTTGGCCCGTTGTGTGCTGGGAAAAATTCGACCTTTTATTTTTTAAGAAACAAACTGATAAATTGGAACTCCATAAACAAAATTGACATTCTTTTGAGCATGCATGGCTTTCAAATGCTTATAGTAGTTCGAACTATACCTTCGGACACATTAGGGCTGTGGCTTGAGTGATAATTTCCTTTTTAAGATTTTTTTTAGAATATTTTAAGAACTTTTTAAGCATTGTTTTTAGCACAAGAAACTAATGTTTTTAACTTTTTGCGTACAAGTATCTAGTCAGCTTAGTAGTACGTTTAGAATTTAACTATGTCGTCCATTTGGAAGAGGAGTGGGTGTTATATTCCATATAGGTACCATAATATAGGCCCCGGTAACTTCATTACCCTTCACCTGTATTCTTCCCTACATTACACTTGTAACGGTTTTACAGGGACTGACCTTTTACCTAGATACGACACTGCATTCAGAACGCGTGTTCGAAATCTCATACATTATGCATGAGGATTCTTGGAAGCACAGCAGGACTACCATCTCCTGTATAATATCTATGTATAAAGTTCATGCCCGACGTCATCCTTAGGCCGACACAGTAATACAGCGAGGTAGGACCCCTGGGGAGACCTATGGGTATATATACATCACATCTTGCTAAGATAGAGAGAGGAGACCGAGGGGGGGCGTGGCTAGCGCCCGGAGGAAATGGCGGCAGGTCCCTGATGCTCCGGTGAAGGCGCCGAGCTTTAACGGACCTAGCGGGACCCCTGCCCTGCTTGCGGCATCATAATGGGAGGAATGGCTGCATGAATAGGAGCGGCACACGGAGATACTCTTCCGGATTCCCGAGCAACCTGTAAGTTGCTTAAATTTCAAATACGCGATGTGAGGCGGCTCCGTTACAGGTGCGGCCGCCATTTTCTTTCGTTTTTGAAGCACCGCGCTGAGGAGATTTCAAACATGACGCTTCATGAAACGTGCGTGTGGACTATTTAATATCGTTTTTTTTTCCCTCTGTCCTGCCATGAACAGTTGTACAAGCCTCATGTGCTTGTTCTGTCTAATTTTATGGAAAATTTTATTAGGGTTGGTCTCTTTTTACCCTTCATTTGTATTGATATGTGCATTTTTCAACTAGCTGGAGAAACGTCTTGCTTAATATAACTGGTTGTTCCTTATACAAATATGGGAACTCTTCTTTCTTCAATTACTATTCTACCTGCAAGAGACGTCTTCTCCTTCCTGTGACTCTGTGCAGTGCAGCCATTAATTTTGCTCCAATCTGTTGTTCTCTCTTCATGCATGACTATTAATGTCTACTTGATGGGTCTATTGGTTAGACCTCCATACGCTGCGTAATATTGCATCCTCCTATCTTAACCTTTCACAACTCGCAGCTACAACTACTGGATAATATTTTTCAAGTCTTCACGCATCTTGTATGGGGAGAGTGAGGAATCTTAAACTGTCTGCGTCTTCTAAACCTTCTAATCCTTCCACGTGTTCAGACACTGAACCAAATCCTAAAGGATTGGAAATGGAAGACTCTCTCTCTCAAAAATCTGATATTGCTTCAGGAGCTATATCAAAAACGCAGTTTTCCAGTAAACTGCCTGCTATCTCTTCCAAGAGACCTAAAAAAGATCCTCCCTCCCCAGGAAAGCCTTCCACGTCAACCATGGAGGTTATACTTGAGGAGATTCATGCCCTAAAACCCTTCATGGAAGAAACAAACAAAACTTTACAATTTTTGCATGATAAGTGGTCTACCTTGGAGTCCCGGATCTTAATTGTAGAACAACGCACAGAGTCTTTTGAGTCTTCATGCTCCCGCATCTCTTCTCTGGAATCTGAGGTGTCTCTCCTAAAGAAACAGACAGAGGATTTGGAAAACAGAAATCGCAGAAACAATCTCCGCCTTTACGGTCTTCCGGAGAATATTGAAGGATCTAACCCCACCACATTTTTTCAGTCTTTTCTGCCCAAGCTTTTGGACTTACCTGCTGATACCTCTTTCAATATCCAAAGAGCTCATAGATTGGGTCCGAGAGTTTCAACGAAACCACGTGGGGTGATTATGTTTTTTCTGCAGTACACTGATCTTCTTCAGGTTCTTTCTGCGGTCAAATCCAAGAAACAGGTGTTCTGGGAAGGTCATCGTCTCTTCTTCTCCCAGGATGTGGCTAAGATCACAGCAGACCGACGAAAAAAATGTCTTGATCTACGCCCTCAAGTGCGTTCGCTCAATGCCAAATACGGCCTTCTTCATCCATGTATCTTCAAGATCACGTATAAAGAGCACACTACAACCTTTGAGGATCCCGCAGCACTGCAGAAGTTCCTGAATTTTCATGGAGCCGACAACATGGACACTTCAAGACCTACTTGATTGTTATATTTGACTCCTGTTATGTTGTTGTTCTTTTGTTACCCATTCTCCGCATGTTTCAATAACTATTTGTTCTGTTATGTATTTGTGCTTCCTTTATAATGTTTACTTCATTCTTCCCTTCTTCCTTTTCTTATTGCCTCTTATATTAATGATCATTTTCTCCCGCTAATTCTTTTTTCTCATTTACAGGTGTTTATTCTTCAACATCTTTGTTCCCTCCTGACTCCCCTGTTGTGTTGACACCTTTATTTGTGGTCCTATATGGATACAACGGATCCTCGGGCTGACGTTGTCTTCTCCCGGTGTGGTCCTCCCCCGATCGTGTTGTTTTGTAGGTATGATGTTCAGTCGTCTTTGTAAGACATGTACTGTCTTTTTGTTTTTTACTCTCTTCTTTTTTCTTTCTTTCTTCTACTTTTTCTTCTCTTCCTGTTCTGATTTTTCTTCTTTCTTTTTCTTTTTATCCATTTTCCTCATTTTATCCACCTTCCTTACTCCTTTTTTCGATCTCAGTTATCTATTCATCCTTTTCACTTTAAACGTGTTCACATTTGTCTTTATTCTGGAAATATTTGTTTCTCATCTATTTACCCTCCTCTGTGCATATAAAGTCAATTTAATAGATTTTCTTTGGTAAGCATAATGTTTGTTCATACTTTTTGTAATACTTTATATTTCGGGTTACTACCTGGAATATTAAGGGATTGAATAACCCTATTAAAAGGCAACGGGTGTTATCTCACCTAGCAAAGTTGAAAACAGACATTGCCTTACTCCAAGAATCACATGTTTCAGATAGTGAAGCTTCCAAGTTAAGGAGAGGCTGGGTGGGTCCTGTCTTTAACTCTCCGGCTTTTGGTAAAAAAAATGGTGTTGTAATCTTGTGTCACAAGAAATTGAATGTATCTGTAGTACACCAAGAAGCTGATACTGAGGGTCGTTGGGTGATTGTTAAGTTCCTCATAGATAAGATTCCTATTGTTATTTTTAATGTATATGGTCCTACTTTAATTGATAAACTTTTTTGGCCTAATATGAGGGACAAGATTCTTACATTTGACGATGAATACGTTATACTTGGTGAATGAAATGAAATGAAATGAAATTTGTACTTGTAAAGCGCACTGTTACCCTAGGGTGTCCTGGCGCTGTACGCATACCGCTGTGGAACCCTTCCTGTCTTTTCCCTGTGAAATGTCCACTCCTGGGCATGCCCAAGGTGAAGCCAGGCATCCCAGCGCTGGTGGGGCCGTTGTGGAGATTAAGCAAGCTATTGCCCAGAGTTGCAGAGTGGGACCCATGATTAGAATAGGCACTGAGGCGAGAATTATCAGGTCCGAGGAAATTGAGCCCAAGACCCGCCGAGGCGGGAATTGAACCCTGGTCCCGGGCCAGATCTCTGCATCAGGGTCTGCCGCTCTAACCATTGAGCCACACTTCTCCACTATAACTGGGGACTGTCATCAGATTTTAGATCCCATTCTTGACCGAAATTCTACTGTTAAGTTCTCTCCTTCTAAAATGCATACTCAATTTGTATCCTCTATCAAACATAAAGCGTTGGTTGATATATGGAGGTTGTGTCATCCCGAGCTTAGAGAATATAGTTTCTATTCACCTGCCCACCACTCACAATCCCGTATTGATTATCTTTTCTTAAGTAAATCCTTGTCTCAACATGCCATTCATTCAGAGATTGGTTCAATACTAAAATCTGATCATGCCCCTGTTTTTGTTGATATCGATTTGATCCCCTTTTCCCCTCACTCTGATAGATGGCGTTTTAATAATTCCCTCTTACTCGATTCTAAATTTTGTCAAGAATTTATTTCCTTTGCCTTAGAATTTTTCATTGTCAACGATACCCCAGAGTCTTCTTTTGTGATGGTATGGGATTCCTTTAAAGCAGCCGCCAGAGGTTTTATTATGAACTATGTTTCACTTAAAAAGAAATCGTTTGAATCCCAATCTTCTCAAATACTTATTAAAATCAAACAGTTGGAACACGCATATTATCAATCCAATAATGTCTCTGATTTGAAAAATCTTATAGACGCTAAAATTAATTTTAATAAACTATCAACTGAGGCAGCTTCTAATTATCTCCTGAAACTTAACTCCCGTTATTATGGTGGCCAAAACAAGATGGGCAAACTCTTAGCTAATTATCTAAAAATAAGGAAGGATAGGACTAAAATAGAATCCTTACAAGGCCCTGCAGGTACTCCTATTTTTAAAGATAAGGAAATCATAAATGAATTTGTCTCTTTTTATACGAACCTCTATACCCCTGAATCTACGCCGGACAACGCCGATATTCTTTCTTACTTTCGGTCTATTCCATCTCCACCTTCTAATCATTTTGATTTGAATTCCTTAGAAGCTGACATTTCCTTGGCGGATATAACTCAAGCTGTATCAGTACTTCGTCGTGGGAAAGCACCTGGACCTGATGGTTTTACCATTGAGTTTTATTCCCATTTTGCCAATATTCTTTTCCCTAAGCTCTTACATCTCTTTCATTCATTTGGAGATACGGGCTTTTCTAGTGGCACCTTTCAAGAGGCACTGATCTGTCTAATCCCCAAAGATGACAAAGATCATTCTTTTTGTAAAAATTACTGACCTATCTCATTAGTTAATACTGACTACAAGATTTTTGCGAAGATCCTGGCCCTACGTATTGATCCTATTTTACCTGATCTTATTGGTCCTGAGCAGGCGGGTTTCATCAAAGGCCGGCTGGCCTCGGATAACTCTCGAGTCTTTTTTAATATTCTAAGCAGAGCCTCCTCCTTGGATTATCCGATGGCAGCAATCTCTTTAGATGCGGAGAAGGCTTTTGACAGGATTGGGTGGGTGTTTATGTTCCAAGCTTTGAGATGGGCTGGTTTTCCTTCTAAATTAATAGATTTGATTTCTTTACTGTACTTGAATCCCCGCGCTTCCATATTCGCTAATGGCATCTCTTCTGATTTTTTCTCACTGAATAGGGGGGTAAGGCAAGGCTGCCCTCTATCCCCTTTATTATTCGTCATTGCCCTAGAACCCTTCCTAACTAAAATTAGACAAGACGCTCGGATTTCAGGCTTCCAGTCCAGCTCTTATCGAGTTAAGATGTCAGTTTATGCTGACGATATTCTTCTATATTGCTCCAACCCTGAAACAACCCTTAATCCCTTTCTTCAACAAGTATCCTCTTTTTCTAAACTTTCAGGATATCGCCTAAATACAGACAAATGCGAAGTTTTGCCTTTAAACCTTTTATGTCAAAAACATCTCTTTGACTCATCTGGTTTCTCCTGGCAACCCACCAAAATAAAATACCTTGGCTTATGGTTTACACCTTCACTAGCCAACACGCTTAAAGTCAATTTTGATTATATTATTAAAAAATTAGATGATAGTATTAACCGATGGCATCCTCTTTTTCTTTCTTGGTGGGGTTGACTGGATTCCATTAAAATGATGCTTTCTCCCCTAGTGCTATATATGATATCAATGATTCCTATTCATATTCCCCAATATTATTTCAAAAGAATTGATTCCATTTTGTTAAAATTTTTATGGAAGGGTAAGCTTTCGCGTATAGCGCTATCTTCTTTAAAAAAAGATAGGCCCAATGGTGGTCTCAAATTCCCCGATTTTAAGTCCTATCACTCTGCTTTCTCATTAAAACAAGCCGCCAAGTGGATTACTACGGATCTTCCCCTACACCCACCTATCTGGCTACAATTAGAAAAAGACTTCATCTCCCCTTTTGGCTTTCAAGAGATTTTATCCTTCACGGCCAAAATTACTTGTTTACGTTTTCCGGTCATTTCTCATTCCTGTAAACTTTTATCTCCTCTGCTCTCTTCGTCACATCCTTCCACTGCTTCACTCAATATCCAGCCTATTTGGCATAATACATTTTTACTGATCCGCAATCGCTCTATATACTGGAAGACATGGCATTCGAAAGGCCTACGTTGGATTTCACAACTTATTGATGATAATAAACCCCTTTCTTTCTCAGACCTTCAATCTAGTTTTTCTCTACCATCATTTTGTAAATCACAATATAATACTCTGTATAAGGCCCTCACCCTCTTTCTTCAAGCTTTACCTCCGTCCCTGGACCTCTCTATATCTCATAAATCTCTTCTATCAATACTGGAAGGCTCTCCTTCAGCATCGATAATTTATAAAAATTTGCTATTCTCCTCAGAGAGACTTAAATCAAAAACTGAGAAGTTATGGGAGAAGGACCTTTCTCAAGAGTGGCCAATCACTACCTGGGATAAAATTTGGTCTAAGCTTCATAAAACCTCTCGCGCTGCAAATACCTCGCAAACCCTTTTTTTCATTTATCATAGACTACTATTTACCCCTATGTCTTTAGCTTCTTTTTCCGCTGACTCACCCCCTGCTTGTTGGTCATGCAATGAGTCAAATGCAGATCTAAAGCATATGTTATTTGAATGTCCCTCAATCCATCAGTTTTGGCAATTAGTCTGGTCCCAAATTCTGGTGATCTTCAAGGTTCGGGTCCCATTTTCCTTTACTAATATATTTTTGGGCACCCTATCCCCTCAATGGCCTCAAACCTCAACCAATTTTAAACTTTTGGATTTATTAATAGCGATTGCCTTCCATTTAATAACCTCCAATTGGAAACAAGCTGACAAAGTTACTTTTCGAGCATGGTGGAACGCTGTTTGTTTTCACCATAGACTAGATACTAACTATGTTTCCCCCATATCTCTAGCAATTAAAAGAGATCTTTTATGGCTTCCCTTAACATCCCATTTAACTCATTTTGCTTCCTCCTTAGCTACCATTACAAGTGTATCTGATGAAGTTCGAAAACCGCCGTAACTTACTCGTTTGCCTTTTGATGTATTCCGGCTTAGCCGATTTCTTTATTTAGAGTAAAAATCCATTACAGTTTCTTTAGTTGTTTATAATTATATGCTTACACTGTTGTATTTAATTGCACATTTATATGACGTTCTGATTATTGTATTTTGATAGCTTAGGATATTTCCTTTCCTCCTCTCCCTTTCTCTTTCTTATCCCTTTCTTTTACATTTATAGATATAAGGTTAATTTTACATTGTCTTCTGTGCCTATTTCATTATTTACTGTTTTATAAGATGGACTTTGTTATTTTTATGACTGTTGCTTTCTTTGTTATTCCTTAATAAATCAAACTTAAAAAAAAGAGAGAGGAGACCGAGACTTCCCGGCAGACACACTGACCAGAGATGCTGAGGTTCCTGCATGCAGACACTCCAGCTCGCAGTGGTCTAAAACATCCCTTGCGAGGCTTAACACCTATGCACATGCTAGGTACATGTAGGAACATCTAGTTAGGGAAGCATCGTAGGAGTACGCATCTTTTTATCATGTGTTTTATATACTCGTATGTATTCATGATTATTGTAAGATGGTAGAGCTATACCATTAATTTACCTTCATAGTACTGCTAATCATTTAAATCTTATACTGTCTAACGGTTGTTGCAGCTCATCTATTCTACACCAGAATAACAACTGTTCAATAAATACTTATTGAAAACGCCCAGCCTGTTTAATCTGTGTATCTCTCTGAGACAAACTAAGTAAGCACAAGTGCCTGAGCGAAAAGTAGTATATTGTTTCCACGGTCCTGAGGGATCAGGGTTGTCATGTTCGATGGTTGCCAAGAACTATTCTCTCCTTGGTAAGAGGATATTCTAGTGGCAGAATGAGCTAGTTGGTACAAGAGGCCAACATACCCGGTGGGGGTGTTCAGAGTCAGTCTGCCACCAATCCTACAGTGTATGCTGTCCAAACGCGCAGATCCTGTATAACTATAATAGGAGCTACACGACAGCGCTACTTTTGTTTTCTCTTCTTTCTTTGAACAACAGTCAGTGTTCACTTTTTCTGCTCTACCTCTGCCCCTCCCCTCTCTCTTTCCTCCTCTTAATCCCTCTTTGTCTCCGTCTCGCTCCTCCCCTGTCTTGGTAGACCTGGATGTTTAAAACACAGATGCCATTTCACTACTTGATTTGATCTATCCATGGGGATTGTTTTGCTTTTTAAACTCTCCAAGATGTGGCTCTACGTGGGTTCTGGAGTACTCACCATCCCCAGGTATTGATGGTTTTGGGTCCCACTGTGTGGCTCTGCATTGTTCTCTGGCTGCCCAAATGTATTGAGCGAGGAGAACATACAGAGACTTGCATGCAGAGCTGGTTCCGTGTGCCTTGTTTCATGGAGTGAGGGCCCACTGGCAACCTCTGTGCCCTTGACTACAATTGCCTGTGCCTTGCGTGAAAGACAGTGATTAATCCGATCAAAAGCCTGCTTCTTTCTGTTTACGATTAAAACAGCATTGGCACTGCTTTGTATAGTGTGGCACTGTGTCTTATATTTACTGGATTCACATTGTGAACATTGTGTGAGTTTACGATTGACTTTGCTCTTGGAATATCTAGCAGGATTTGGCAGAGGCGAATCTTTGTGGCCTGCTGTGTGTTATTGAAATCTGCGCTCGAAATAATAGTGTTTTGAAACCGAGGGCTGTGAACTTCATTGGGTTAACATGGCATCACTCTCTTTCGTTTTCTCTTCTTTCTTTGAACAACAGTCAGTGTTCACTTCTCCTGCCCCTCCCCCTCTCTCTTTCTTCCTGTTCGTCTCTGTCTCGCTCCTCCTCACTTGCTGAAAACCATGACTTCAACAAACGGCCCTTACCCTCTCTTCCCTTTCTTTTCCTTGGTTTGTTCCGCTGCAAAATGGATCCAAAACCTTTGACTGCCAATGTCGTCTTTTTCAGACATTTTTCTATTCAAAAGTGCAGCCTCGGGTGGAGAGTAAAAGAAAAAACCTACTAAATAAAGCAAGACAGAGGTTGCAAAGTGGCCAGATTGGTTTTAATCACAACCAGCGTTAAGGTAACTATGTTGTTCCTGCTTACATTTCACATGCTTTACTAAAGCTTGCATTCCCTATGGGTGTTTGCTATTTCCATGATGTTGTTACTTTCTTTTCTTCCAGCCAGCATATTACTCTTGTCTTCCCTTCCTTATAACCTATTTCCCATTTTCTGGTTCTCCAGCGCTGCTAGGTCATATGAATGGCAATAGCGCTATGAAAATATCTTCACTCCAATGCATACAAAAAAACTAAAGTAAAAAACATTGTCTTTTTCAACACTGTCATTTTCAACACCAAGAGCTCTAGCTTTCACAAATGCGAGGCATATTGCATTGAAAATGCTTGTTTATTATAGGAAGATGGAAATAATTATTTTACTGTATTAATATTACAGGTTTGCACACCTGAAAATGAACTTATTAACTTATTATTGCTATTAGCATGGTATCATATACCTTTTTTGTTAATGGTTTTAATTCACTTATACAATAAAGAATGTACCTGCTTCAGATATGTAGCACACTGATATAGGAACAAGCCTTCATTCACATGCAACACACCACCTAATGCATATGGGTGGGAGAATCAAGTCATAACTTTACCACACCAATCATCGGGTAAATCTCACAGCAGCACACAAGACATCTACATTTTTGTACGGTCCGCTATTTCATGTCAGTTGGTTGCTAGGGATTTTTGTGACATGATGCTACTAGGTAAGTTTAAATAACTCACACTGGGACTGCATGAATTCCTAGGCAAATGGCATGTTATGTGGTATGTTATGTTATAGGATTTATAGAGCCCATGGCTGTCCCAGGACAGGGACGTCCCAGCGCTAAATGCCGGAGATGCATGGGGGACTGCTAAATCAACAGAAAAGCCAGGTCTACACAGCCCTTCTAAAAGACAAAAGATTGGTGGTGTTTCTGATAGAGAGTGGCAAAGAGTTCCAAAGGGCGGGTGCAAGCACCTTAAATGAGCGTCCCCCTGCTCTGGCCCTACAGAATCGTGGCACACGAGTAAGAAGTAGGTCAGCGGAGCGAAGGACGCGGGTTGGGGTGTAGGAATGACAAAGATTGCTCAGAATCACCGGGCCTACGCCTGCAAGAATTTTGTGTGTAAAGCAGAGCGTTTTGAACTGGATTCTTTGCTCCACGGGCAACCAGTGAAGGCGACGCAACAGGGCTGAGACAGAACTATATCTAGACAGAGCAAACAATGTTCGGGCTGCCGCGTTCATGGTGCGCTGTAGCCTGTTGATAACGGACTTATTGGATCCCAGCAGCAGACTATTGCAATAATCCAGCCTGGCCAGAACCGTAGCTTGGACGACCAACTGACGGGTATGGGGATCAAACAAACCCAGTATGGGTTTAAGGCCACGCAGTAGGCCAAAGCAGGTCCCTGCCACAGATTTAGCGTGGTCCTCAAAGGAGAGGGCATTGTTGAACCGAACACCCAGGTTTTTTACGACGGTTTTAGGCACCGGAGGGTTACCCAGCATCGGCGGCCACCACTTGTCTCCCCATAGGTGAGAGTCTCTACCTAATAGGAGGATCTCTGTTTTGGATGAATTAAGCTGGAGGAGTTAATTTCCATCCAGACGGCTATGGCAGATAGATCATCTCGCAATTTGGCAGCGTCCTGGCTGGGATCCTTAGTGAAAGATAGTATCAACTGTGTGTCATCCGCATATGACACCAGAGAAATATTGCGGGTTTTGGCCAGCACAGCCAGTGGTCGAATATAGACATTGAACAGGGTCGGACTCAATGCCGACCCGTGAGGAACACCGCAACATAGTGAGTGTCTCTGAGAGTGAAAGGGAGGGGCAATAACCTGAAAGGACCTATCAGACAAAAAAGAAGTGAACCAGGCGAGGGCGCTACCATTCATACCGATCTCCTGCAACCGATGGAGCAGGATGTTATGCAAGACCATATCAAAGGCGGCACTAAGGTCCAACAAAATGAGTGCCGCCGTGCTGCCCTCATCCAAGGAAGCTCTGAGTTGCTCCGTAACGGTCAGTAAAGCTGACTCAGTGCTGTGTCTTGGCCGAAAACCATTTTGTGAGAATCCAATATAGAATGGGATTCCAGATATTGCGTTAGTATGGTATTCACACGTGATTCTGTTACTTTAGCCAGGAATGCAAGCAAAGAGATCGGGTGATAATTCTCCGGCCTAGAGGTATCTAATGACAGTTTCTTTAGTAGAGGGATGACCATGTTTCCAGGCTTGCGGCAACTCTGCTGTCCTAAGGCAAGGGTTAGTAAGTTCCAGGCATCTGGGGAGCAGACATTCCTGGAATTTGACAAAAAGTTCCGGTTTGAGGGGATCATTAGGAGACCCTGATTATATTTTGACGAACAAGGCCTTAAGGCCATCAATCAGGATAGGTTGAAAAGCAGAGAGAGAATGAGTCTCACTGCCAGGCAGAGCTCCCTTCATTGAGCATATAGCCTCACTCTTTGATTGGAAGCTGTGATAGATGCCCACCACTTTGTTAATGAAACAAGTGGCCAGAGTTTCACATTGGGCATTGGAGGAAATAGTGTTATCTGCTCTCTGCGGTGATTTCACCATATCCTTTAACAAAGAAAACATTTTTTGGAGGGGTTATTATTGGTGTTAATTTTATTTGCAAAATGTGCGGCACGGGCTTTCCGTATCTGTTTACGGTAGGCTTTCCTGGCCTTTACATATTCAAGCTTGGCTGAGGGACTGTAAGCGCGTCTCCAAGTTCGCTCAAGTACTTTACAGTTTTTCCTAACTGTGGTAAGAGTCTTATCAAACCATGCATGCGACTGGGCTTTCTTCTGATGAGTCCATTTAGCAGGGATACACTTATCTAAGGCCTGATTGATCCATATTGAAAAACAGTCGCTAGACCTCTCAATGTCTGTGGACAGCATAGGTTGTGAGATGGCAAGGGTGTCTTGAAAGGTGGAGTGATCAAGTTTCTGCCAAGGGAGTTTATAAACCAAATTGCGAGAAACAGAGAGTTTGGGACCAGCTAAGTGCAATGAAAAGAGAATAAGGTTATGGTCAGACCAGGCCATCGGTAAAGATATCGGTGCCTGTGGGAGCAAAATGTTAGACAGTACAGGGTCCAGGAGATGTCTTGCCTCATGTGTGGGGCCTGAAACCAATTGGAGGAGTTGGCAGGCCGCCATGTCATTTAAGAAATTGCGGCTGTCAGGGTCATTATCAGACTCCAGGTGAAGAGTCAAGTCGCCAATAATGGTAAAATTGGCTGACTTGAGTGCTAAACTGCTCACCATATTAGCTATCGCTTCTCTAAAATGTTTGGATGGCCCCGGGGGGCGATAAATCAATAGTCAAAAGAACGTAAAATTGGCTGTTAAAGCTATTCTAAAGGAGGCGCTTTCGCAGTCCTGGATGCTTTCCTGAGTAAAGCTACAGGTGTAACAGTTTTTATAAATTACAGCAATTCGCCACCTCTCTCTGACCCTCTATCCACATTCTTCATAGTAAAGCCTGGGGGAAGGGCAAGAGCGGGGATGGCAACTGAATCTTGGGAAAGCCAAGATTCCGTTAGGAATAGCACGTTCAGCAGGTGCTCGGACAGTAAATCAAAGACTTCCGCATGATGTCTAACTAGCGAGCGGCAGTTAATACTGCCGATTTTAAATTTGAGTTGCTGACTGCCTTGGCAGTGCACTCAGGCTGTATTGAGGCCTAAAATTACAGAAACTGCAGTGCAAGGCACCTGCAGTGGGGGACCAGCTATGGACCCCACACAAGGGGCTACTCCTTTGCACTTTGAGCAGGTCTTCTCGAGAATAAACTAGCCTGTGGATAGGAGAAAGGGCATAATACCTGGCGCCGTCCAGGGGCGGACTGGTGCAGACGGGCTTGCCTTTGGCGTGCCAGCAGCGCGTCTGCACACGCGCGTCTGCTCTGCGGCATGCATGATGTACCTGGGGGCACAACTGGCTCCTCCCAGGCAGGCCTCTGATTGGGGAAAATAAACCAATCAGAGCGCGGCACAGCCGAGTAGAAAACAACCACACCCCCCAAAGAAGAAGGTCAAAAATGAAGGTATTTGCATTAAAAGAACATAAAAACGAGCAGCATAAAGAGGAACCTGCCTCAAAAGACCTTTGGCAAGCAGTCCCCCACACAGAAAACACTCTCTCCCCCCAGCAGCGCGTTCGCACTGCGGTGTGCGAGATGTACCTGGGGGTACAACTGGCTCCTCCCAGGCAGGCCATTGATTGGGAAAAAAAAACCAATCAGACCGTGGCACAGCCGAGTAGAAAACAATCACACCCCCCAAAGAGGTGTGTCATAAGTGAAGGTATTTGCATTAAAAGAACATAAAAACGAGCAGCATAAAAAGAACCTGCCTCAAAAGACCTTTGGCCAGAAGTCCCTCACACAGAAAACACACTCTTCCCCAAGCAGCGCGTTCACGCTGCGGCGTGCGAGATGTACCTGGGGGCACAACTGGCTCCCGCCAGGCACACCTCTGATTGGGGAAAATAAACCAATCAGAGCGCGGCACAGCCTTTTAGAAAACAACCACACTCCCCAAAGAAGTGTGTCAAAAGTGAAGGTATTTGATTTAAAAGAACATAAAAACGAGCAGCATAAAGAGGAACCTGCCTCAAAAGACCTTTGGCTAGCAGTCCCTCACACAGAAAACACTCTCTCCCCCCAGGCACCACGAACATATATGCTCACAACTTCACTTCATCATAATATACACTCTTGATCCTAATATTGAACACATTTGTATATACCATGGCTGCAAAAATGTCAATGTAAACACTTTAAAACAAATATCACATCTTTGTTACAAGAGAAGCCAGGTATGCCATGTCTTTCCATCGTCTTACACTCATCCAACATTCAACCACACAGCCTCAAGGGAGGTAGATTAGGGTGCACACAAGTACCTGAGCCATCATTGTATGCACCTCTGGCAACCTCATGTGATGCTTCAGATATCTTGCTTATACAGTGAGATGCTACAGTACTCCCCAGCAGTGGTAGTGCAAGAGCATTGTAGCCTGTTACATGTTGCATAACATCCTCATCAGACAGAGGTTACATGTAGAACTGCCCTCTGATGTATGCTCCATTCTGGGTTTCCAGGGTAACACAGAGAACTGAGGTCAGTGTCTGCAAGTGTGTGACTGACCAGTGGCTTCATATTTCACCTAAGCTGAGAGTTTGTTGACTGCATAACAGTGGATGAACAGTGTCAAGTCAATGATGAATGATGGATTATGAC
This sequence comes from Calotriton arnoldi, assembly GCA_963921515.1. Classification (NCBI taxonomy): domain Eukaryota; kingdom Metazoa; phylum Chordata; class Amphibia; order Caudata; family Salamandridae; genus Calotriton; species Calotriton arnoldi. The sequence continues at coordinate 2,655,141 of CAWUFW010000485.1, read as the reverse complement.
ACCAACCACATATACCAGCCTGAGACGCCACTGTTGCTCCACCAGGATGTTGCTACCAAAGTAGCAAAGTGTGGTATCAATCAGCAAATACATCACTCACTTATTCATTAATACATTCAATTATATAACTACATGTTCATTCACAAAAAACATCACCTCATAATCAGGGTAACCCACATGTAGTGTATAGAAGAACACATAACACACATAGGACTATATCTACTCATCTTAATATATGCATTTGCCAACTTAACTGATCAAAAAAATTGAGAATCCAATAAGGGACCACTAGGGGGCTATTTAGCACCACATACATGCTGTTTTCTTCCCTATTTACAATGTCTTGCTTATTCTGCTCACAAAGTAGACCTTTTATATAGGTGGAAAACTACATAACAGAGGTGCAGAACTACAGAGAGAAGGTGGAGTTCTTCCGCTAACTGCATCAAACAGGAAGTGATATGCAGGAACATAAAGTAGGCCATTCTTGACTTGCACCATCCCATGGCCACCCATACTTCCTCTATCCTTCTGCTACTTTAGTTACGGAAACTCCCACACAGGCTGGGAGTAGAGACGAGAGGGTCCCCAGTTTCTCCCAAGAGGAATTGGAGGTAATTGGGAAGAAGGGTCCTCCAAAAATATCCCCAGGTCTAAAAGGGACCAGACACTGTGGATGGAAACATGGCAGCACATTGCTAAATACTGCAGGAAATTGGTGCTCACAACCTTACAACTTTAAACACGCAAGTGGAGAGGGGAGGTAAGGCCACTCTACGTTCTCCCTAAACTAAACACTAGAACACAAAAAGGTCCGGTAGATCAAGCAAGAAAAGGACTTTTTCTTCTATTTGGAAAGTAAAGTCGGAGCCCTATTTGGACCCCACAGGAATTCTGTCAGATCACGTGGGAAGACCAATCTTTTGAAAGAGGACGCACACACAGTTTGTGTCATGCTTCATCATCGGCAACCTCTGCCCACCCTGGTAGGACAGTGGCAACAGGGCAGACTCGACTTCCTGATGGACTCGAATGAAGGAGGGAGTTCTTAGACAAAGTTCTACTGGACAGATGGTGGGATCCAGATAAGTCAAAAATATCTTGGGGTAACCAGGTATATCACCTTTAATACTGGGGACCTCAGGTATATCTAAAAACATCAATGAGATGGCAAGTGAGGACAATCCAAATAGTAGAGAAAGTCCTTTTTGTGCTTGAGCTACCGTATCTTTTTGTGTTGTAGCATTACCTTACAACCACAGAGTGATGCAATTCCGGGGCCGGACTGGGAACAGCAACCAGCCCTGGCAAGTTGCTTCTTGACCGGCCCTGGGAGCGTGGGGAGGGGAGTGCTAGCAAAAAGCACCACTCATGCTTTCCTTATAGGGGGCCTGCAAAACCAGCCCCCAGTAAGAAAAGCGGCCCCCCCAGGCACAAAGACGCCCCCCCACCCCTCCGGCCCACTGGGGAAATGCCCGGTGCCCCCCTGCGGCCAGTCCGGCCCTGTGCAAGTCCTGGGCAGACCTCCAGCGATGAACAGCCCTGAAAGCACAGGATGTCCTGGGGTTTCCTCCCAGCCCCATATATGATACCACAGCCATTTCCCAATGCACAAATGGGTCACACAACCAGTTTGGCTGACTTTCCATGCTCAGCAAGAAGTGCGCAAGCAGCAACAAAGCAAAGTCGTGAGCCTTACCATATGAGGTGTGGGGTCATGTGGGCCTATCGGGGGAGATCAGGGACTAGTCTAGCAGCTGAGTTCTGTATGGTCTGTTATCTGTTCAGTAGGTGCAAGGTAATTCCTACATAGAGTGTGTTGCTGTAATCCAGGCGGCTGGTGATGAGAGCCTGGGTGATGGTGTGTCTGTTGTTGGCTGGGTGCCACTTGAAGCCTTTCCAGAGCATGCAGGCTAAGGATACTGCATTGATCAGATTTTTCATGGTGAGTTTGCTGACCAGTATGATGCTGAGGTTCCTGGCCTGTTCTGTAGGTGTGCATGATGGTCCAAGGTTTGCGGGCCACCAGGAGTTGTTCCACGGGGGTGTGTCCTTCCTGAAGATTAGTACCTCCGTTTTGTCAGTGTTAAGTTTGAGGCAGTTGTTAAGCAACCAGTGGGCGATGTTGGTCATGCACAGGTAGAAGTTGGCTTTGGTGGTGGAGGTGTCTGCGGAAGAGAGAGAGGATAAGCTGGGTATCGTCTGCATGTGATATGATGTTCAGTGCATGGGTCCTGACAATGTTGGCCAAAGGGGTCATGTAGGCGTTAAACAAGGTAGTGCTGAGGGAACACCCTTGGGGGATGCCACAGATGATGTTCTTTGTGTCCTAGGTATAGGGTGGGAGGCGGACGCTCTGGGTTCTTCGGGTGAGGAAGGATGGGATCCACTTGAGGATGTCCCCTTGAATCCTGATCTGATGGAGCCTTTTTATGAGGGTGTAATGGGACACGGTGTCGAAGGCTGCTAAGAGGTCAAGGAGGAGCAGGGCAGCAGTCTTTCCCAGGTCTAGGAGAGTCCTGATGTCGTTGGTGGCTGTGATTAGGGCAGTTTCTGTGCTGTGGTACGACCGGAACACAGATTGTGATGGGTCCAGGAGGTCATAGTTCTCTAGGTAGTTTGTGAGTTGGTGGTTGATGGCCTTTTCCAGGACTTTGACAGGAAAAGGGAGCAGAGATATGGACTGGTAGCTCTTGAGGTCGTTCGGGTCTGTGGGAGGTTTTTTAGGAGTGGTTTGACTTCAGTGTGCTTCCGTTCCTTCGGGAATGTGGCTGAGGTGATGGATGTGTTGCAGGTGGTGGTGAGTTCTTAGCTGATAGTATAGTTGCCCAGATTGAACATGTGATGGGGACAGGGGTCCCTGGGTGCTTCTGAGTGGATGGAGCTCATGATGATAGAGGTGCTCTGCGTAGTGGGTTGATCCCATGCGGTGACCTTGAGGTTTGGGTGGGAGTCGGCGGGGTTGAGGAGGCTGAGGATGCTGGTGTCGGAATGTTGGGGGTCAAATTGTTTGTAGATGGTGGAGATCTTATTATGGAAGAAGTCTGCTAGAGTGTTGCAGAGGTCTTGGGAACTGGTGACGATATTTTCGGTTGCTGCGGGGCTGGAGAGCTCCTAGACTATGTTGACGAGTTCTTTGCTGTGGTTAGAGCTGGCTTTTAGGGGGTCAGCCAGGGTTTTCCTTTTCGTATCTTTCAGGCGCTGGTGGTAGTTGTTGAGTGCCAGCTTGAAGGTGGCATGGTAGGTTGGCTCTTTGCTAGAGCGCTAAACCCTTTCCAGTTGTTTGCAGTTGCGTTTGGTGGTTCTAAGTTCTGAGGTGTACCAGCTGTTATGCTTGGTGGGTCTGCCTAGTTTGGTGGGTTTGATGGAGGAGATTTTGTTGGCGCAGTTGGTGATCCAGGTGTTAATGTTTTTGACGGCCTCTTCGAGGTTGGGAGTGGTGTCCGGAAGGGAGGAGCTGAGGTTGTTGGTTCATTGGTCTTCAGGTACCTTGATCCAGCTCCTCTTGGTGGTGCTGGGCAGTTTTATTGAGGTGGTGATGGCTGCTGTGATGGTGAAGTGGATGACTGAGTGGTCCGACCAGGTGAGTTTGGTGGTATGGCTGTACCAGACTCTGTTGCTTGCTGTAAAGATGGGGTAGAGTGTGTGCCCGGCGATGTGAGTGGGGTCTGTGACTAGTTGGGAAAGGCAAGGTTGGTCATACTCTTGAGGAGTTTGGCTGTGTTGGCATCATTGGGGTCCTTGAGGTCTCCGAGGAAGATGAAGTTCTTGGTGTTGATGACCAGTGGGGCGATGAAGTCGGTAATGGCCTCTCAGAAGGTGGTCCTGGAGGTCTGTAGGCGAGGGTGCCTCTGATGGTTGTCTTGCTTTCTGTGTTGAGTTGGAAGTTGAGGTGTACCATGATGGGGATGGTGTTTTCTATGGCAGCTGTGCAGCGGAGGGATTCTTTTTGCATGACAGCTATTCCATCTCTAAGTTTGTTTACATGGTCCTGGCGTATTATCTTGTAACCACTGGGTGTAGCAGTGATTATGTCTGGTGCGGATGTCGGGTTGAGCCAAGTCTCGGTAAGAAAGACAATGTCGGGGTGAGGGAGGTGATGGTGTCCCAGATCTCGGTGGCGTGTTTGAAGAGCAATCTAGTGTTGATCAGGAAGCAGTGGAGTTGTCCCTGCTCAGTGGCGGTGGGTGGGGGCCTGTGAGCAGGAGGTCTGGGAGCACAGGAAAATAGACAGTGCCAGCAGGAAAATGGGCCTGCTGTTGAGCAGGATGGGTGGCTGCAGTCGTCGTTCTGAAGTCTGGGGTTCAGGGGTATCATCTCGGAGCTGGTGTAGCTGTGGGTGGGTCGAAGTCCAGGGTTCCTGGCACTGGGCGCGGTCCAGGCATGGATGGACGCAGACGGGCTTGCCTTTGGCGCACAGGTAGTGCTGACATGCTGCCGCCTCCATTACGTAGGCTCCCGAGAGGGGTGCTGGGCGGGGTCAGCGAGAGATGGGAAGCAGGAGAGAGAGCTGCACTGAAGGCGGAAAAAAATGCGTGGCAGAGATAGAAAATGTTTAGCGTGGGTAAAAAACGAGCGATCAATGGGGAGGAATGCAAGTGCCAGGTGGGAGTAAAAATTAGATTAATGAGGAGAAAACCCAGTTTAAAGGAGGAAGATGAGATTTAATGAGGAGAAAAACCAGATTAATGAGAATAGAACACAGTTATGAGGAAAAAGAACAAGATTAATGAGGAGAGAACACAATTGAGAGGAGAAAAACGAGATTAATGAGGGGAAAATGCATTTTGAGGAGAAAACTAGATTACATGAGGGGAGAGGAAAAGGTGAGATTAATAAGGAGAAAACGCAGTTAGAAGGAAAAAGTGAGATTAATGAGGAGAAAACTCAGTTAAGCGGGGAGAAATGGGGAGAAAGAGCACAGTTAAGCAGAGGAAGAACGAGTTGGGGGAGACAGAATGTGGTTGAGAGGAGGAAAAAGAAAGGGTTAAGGAGGAGAAAAACGAAGTAACTCAGAGGGAAAACGAGGTGTTAGGTGAACGCAAAGTGTACAACAGTGGATGCAGTGGATCGGTCGTTCAGGCAATGGTGATCAAGCGGAGCACTGGAGCAGGCAGCAGCAGAGAGGAGCTGGCCGGGGGACCTGCTCAATGGAGTCGCGCTGAGGCCTCCATTAAGTTATATTATTCTTGGCCCTGATCAAGAAACCTCCATGGTGTCCCATGAATAGGCCCTTCTATCATCAAGGCCTGAAACCGCCTCTCCCGCACTCGACCCCCCACAACAATAAGACCTCCAGCTGCACCCCATTATCCCACCTCCTCTCACCCGTAACCCTACAAACATTACCATGGCTGGTTTCCAGGAAGTCAATAGGTTTATGATTGATGGTCAGTAAGCATTCTCACAGGATGTCAAAGACATAAAAGTACTCAGGGAGGTGCAGGCTGACCAGCATGAAGAGCTCTTCTACCTCCTGTCCTCCTGGACTGCAGCCATTTCTTCTTATCCAGAGACTCACCACCCCCCACCACCGGCTGTTGTGTCTCCCAGTATAGCTCCCCCCTTTTCCTCTATACATCTACTTCAGTGTGCCACAAAGCTCTAGAAGGAGGTGTTTGGTTCCATCTCACAACCCAAAATGACAGCACCTGTCAGATCCAGAGAATGGCCAGGACCTTTTACTTTTAACCAAGAGTAAACCATCTCAGATGGGAGACAGATTTTAAGTATGGATGTTTCCTTTGGATATTAAGCCAGCTTTGGGACATTGGACAATTTGATTTTCTTTTTATTTTCCCCATAGGATTATTATATAGACTTGTTGCCTAAAGTTCCTGATATTTTTTTTCTGTTGCCCACCCCCATGCAGGTTGACTATTCCTTCCATGTACTCTGCCACTATCTGTACTATTTCTCCTATTCCCAAGGACAGTCAACTTGACACCAGAATTCATGGGCCAATATATTTCTACATATTTTTTTAACTTGAATGTGTTGTTGCTCTTTTCTAAGTGTACTACCATGCCTCTTAATGTACATGAATATTTTACTATAAGGGAAATGTTATATGATACACTTGATTATATAATAATTTATTTTTATACGCCCATCTTTATGGTCAGGCATACATGAGATGATACATACGTAGAAGATATGTTCAATTGATATTCATTCAAAAATGTTTACAATGAAAGTTTTTTTAATATACATAAACAGTGATTGGATGAGTGAATACATAAGTGACGGTGAATTCTGTGTGGATAGGTATGTGAGTGGTGGCTGAATTTGACATGGGGGTATTGGTTGCTGTCCTTGCCCATGTCCATGGGGGGTGGGATTGATGCATGCCCAGCTATGCAATGATGAGGATGACAAGGATCTGGTTGCGGAGTGGGAGCAGGTGGGTTCGTTGGAGTGCAGGTGAGTTGTTGATAAGGTTGTGGCTGTGGTGGGCCTTGTAGGCTGGTGGAGATCCCTAATTGACTGAGGAGCATGAATTGGCCCTACAGCTTGAGACAGGCCCATGCGTAAGAGGGCCTGCATTATCTGTTTGGCCAAAGAAAGGCACCTTGTATCCTCCTCCCTTGATATCCACAGAAGTTCGTGGTGCAATGTCACATTGCCTTGAAGACATTTCTCAATATTCTCCAGGACACAGGTCTGTGTCTCAGTCATCCTTGGTAGTTCTTCCTGATGGGTTGCCATGTTGCGCAGAGTCAATCCCTGCAAAGAGGATTGCTTTAGGAAACACTGATCGTCCTGTAGGGCAGGATGTGCCCATGTCAATAAATGCCACCTCCTCACTTGCATGCATGGCCATCTGATAAAGCCAGCAGGCTGTCCATCATGTAGAGATTAAATATTTGGGTGGCTGTTGGAAGTAGATTGCTGAATGGGGAGAAGTCCACCTCAATATGGGTTTCCTCTCCCACAGAAGATGGAGAGAAGACCAGAGTTGACCCTAGGTTAGAGGGAGGAGCAGGGTTGTGAACTGAAATACCTGTAGACTGACAGCTGGTGGGAGGAGAGTCCTACGTACTGTCATGTAGTTCCTGCAAATCTATACAGGATCTGCACGTTTAGACAACATAAACTAAGGGATTGGTGTCCAGACTGATTCCAGACACCCTGAAGGATATGCTAGTCTGTAGATCAGCTAGCTCACAGTGCCACTATGAGCCCCTCTTACCAAGGAGCGAATAGTTTCTGGCAACTATCGAACATGACAACCCTGACCCCTCAGGAATTGTGGAAACAGTACAGTACTTTTCGCTCAGTCACTTATGCTTACTTTGTCTCAGAGAGATACACAGAATAAATGGTGGGGACGTTTTTAATAAGTATTTATTGAACCAGAGTCATTCGAGTATAAAATACGTGTGCTGCAACAACCATTAGACATAAACAGATAAATAGTGTTATGAGCACCAATAGAGTAAAGAACGGTAGAATTCTACCATAGTGCTAAAACAACGAATATATGCAGGCATATAAATACATAACAGTAAAAATGCGTACTCCTACGATGCAACCCTGACTAGATGTACCTAAATGTATCTAGCATGTATGTAGGTGTGTAGCTACGAATCCCCTTAGGATAGAGCCAACCCCATTACCTGAGGTGGGAGAGTGAAGGACCCCGTCTTGGTCTCGAAATGGACACCCCCAAGGGATGTCAGACCACTGGGTGCTGGAGTGTCTGCGTACAGGGACCTCAGCGTCTCACGTTAGTGTGTCAGCATGGAAGTCTTTTTCCTCTGGTTTGCCCAGCGAAGATGTAGTGTTTATATACCCGAAAGGTACCCTCAGGGGCTCTACCTAGAAATGTACTATGGGCATGTCGGGCAAGGATGACGATAGAGATGTCCCTTATACAGAGTTATTATGCAGAAGATGGTAATCCAGCTGTGATACTGAGAATCTTCGTGCATAATACAGGAGGCTAGTTTTCGGAGAAAATCACACGACGGTGTCCATTCCAACAGGAGCTGAAGAATCCCATGGTGGCTCTAAGAATGCCGTCATCAGGATTCGAATACGCTGACGACACTGCACTACATGGGCCTTTAGTGGGTCCAGCAGTACATCCACGTTTGGAGGCGCAACCGATGGAAGAGTTAGACAGATGTCCAACACACATTCGTGTCCGCAGAACAAGCAGCGGAGTACAGGCAAGACACAGTCTACCCAGACTGACCTGAATGATAGAAACCAATGCTCGCTTAGCTCCCGAAGTCGAGGTGTGCCTAGATGGAGTACCATGCGTTCACAGCAACGGCGCTCCAAGAGCGCTTTTTCCATCTCCTTGAAATTGGGGACGTCCATTGATCAGCAGAAGCCCTCCAAAAATGCTTCCAAATATGGAGTGTATGAAAGATGGAATAACCCTGAAAACCGTCTGAAAGGTGCCTAATAGCCCAGAACCTATGGTCTTAAATAGATGTACTATCCCACTCGTATCAGACATATTAAAGATACTGTTAGAAATGGGATCTCTGGTTGGCTAAGGCTTGCGCCAAAGCCAGGCAGAGACCACCACTCTAGTCAGGGCGAGGGAGTTACACGCCAAAGATAACCCCTGCTCACCCCCTTGGTAGCTTGGCACGAGCAGTCAGGCTTATCCCGGAGGCAATGTGTAAAGCGTTTGCGCAACACGCACACAGCAACAACATACCAGGCACACCACAAAAGGAACTCCACACAAGGTTATATATAAAAATAGCCTTTGTATTCTCATAACACATTAGAATAGTAATCACATAATATACATTGTGCCACCTGGCACTAGGTAATATCTACAAGGGATTATTTACACCTGACAGGGCCAACTGGACCACTGTCAGAACCATCACAAAGTGAACTTAGTAAAGGAAGAACTTATAATAAATGTAGCACGAATTGTAGATGTAGAATACAACCAGTAATTACTGGCAAAACCTCGTACTCAGCATCGTCCTGCAATCATAAACCATATTATGCAGTCATCATCACATTAGGCGTGAAATCTATTCTGCGCCAACCTCATCAGCATAAACACCTTATGCAATCCTCTCATAAGTCTAAACGCCTTAGACAATAACCTCCTAAGCATAACTCACATTAGGGGCATAACTCACAGTAGAGAATCATCTCACTAGCATAAACCACAGTATGCAAACAACCTCATACATAAACCACAGTTAGAGGCATAAAACAGGGTGCGTAAATCATACTATATAAATCACATTTCCTAGCACCACATAAACCACATTAGGGCCTGGCACCCTATAAACCTCACAGTCCCCCTGGCCAACTGGCCATCTCAAAAGGGGCTCAAATGCCCTGTGTCCAAAAGTCAGGGCTGCTGCTTATGCAGCAGAATCCAGGTGCGCAATTGCGCGGACCTAAACGTTGCAGCTGGCACTAAGTGCTGCGCAGCTGTGAAAGTACTGGGGCAGAGGAGTGTATCTCACTCCTAACTCAAAAGACATGTCCCCAAAGAAAGAATGGCCTAAACGATGCAGCTGCCCACTACTTGCTGGGCAGCTGGGAAACTCACTGGCACCTCTGTGCCTCGGGTCCCACTCCGGGACATCTCACGCTCATGCCCCTCTCGTTGCAGCTGCCCGCGCTGGTGCGGCGCAGCTGTGGCACTTTGCATAAAGGGGGCCCGGCACCTCTGTGGCCTCTGGTCCCCCACGTGGCATTAAACACCTGCCACCATCGTTGGGGTGGCCCGCTCTCTGGCGGGACCGCCCAGGCGCCGGCATTGCGCCTCGATCTGCCCCCAAAGAACTGTGGCCCTCAGGGGCTCTCTTAAAACAAATCTGCCCCCTCGTAGGAGCAGCCCGCTCTCTCTCGCGGGTCCGCTCAGAACTAGGGACTGGGGCGGCAAGCGGCAGCTTCACTCACCGGGGCTTTGCGTGGGGACTCTGCTCCTCTCCCGGTCGCGCTGCGGCTGCCCGCGGGACTCCCTCTTCACTATGGGAGTCCCGCCTGGAGTATCTCTTGGTCGCGGCCTCACTGCTCTTCACCCTGGCCCCCTCCTGGGACCCGGGACTTCTCTTCTCCGGCGGCCGCCACCGCGGGGCTCTCCCTCGCTCATTTGAGCCCCGCATCACTACCGGCGCCGGACTCCTCTCTCGCGGGGCTTCCCTTCCGTCTCGGAAGCCCCGCCCACGAAACCACAGCCTTGCCTGCCTTCCGGGTCGCGCTGGGCAGCGGCCCGGAAGAGATTCGATTAGCGGCTCGGGCCGCGGCGGTGAAACGCAGGGTGGGCTCCTGCTTCAGAATAAAGGCATGCAGCGGGGTGGACACCCGCTGTTCAGAACCCATAAGGCGGGGTAGGCTCCCGCCGAATAATAAGCAAAACGTGGCATCAAAGCGGGGTGGGCACCCGCGATTTTAGGCATAACGGGGGAATCCCTACGCTGGGGATTCCCTCCCAAACGATCGCAGCCCAGCGCTGCAAGTGGGAAAACAGAAGCGCTCCTCCTCAGGACAAATAAAGCGCTCTGCAGAAATGGAAATAAAGCGCTCACCAGGCGCTAGGATTACCAAAAGTCCTGAAGGTCCTGGAGGATGATCCGACGAGCAAAAGGGGTCCCAAAAGCCCTTTAGGTATCAAGGGGCAATGCAGGGCCCAGGGAGGCAAGCCCTCATGGCAGCCCCCTCCTGGGCCCCAGCAGCAGCACGCCCCAGCAGGAACAGCACACCAAGACTGAACAATTTCATGGGGTCACAGCCCCTACATTTATACCACAAACTCTCTTTGTCTGTAGTGCAGTGCATGGGGGAACCTGATGCAACTGGTTCAGGGGGGATTTGGAGCACTTTGTTTTCCAAGCTCCTCTTCCCCTTTGTCAGGTGGGGGCTAGGTGATCAGACACACCACAGGGGGCAGAGCCAGCATTGTACAGGGCAGGCACACTCCTATTCAGAGTCAGGGGATCACTCCTCCCTCTACCCCCCAGCCCAGGTATCCTATTCAGCCCAGCGCTGACTCACCCTGCCCCTCCTGGAGCCACACACACCTCCCAGCCCCTGTCACTCCCAAGCCAGACATGCAATTCACATCAGGCAGGCAGACACATAGCACACAGAAATGCCAACTTCTAAAAGTGGCCTTTCTAAAATAACCACAATAAATCTGTGCACACCATTGCGCAGCATTTATTCACACAATCTCATACATACCAGACTTGACCACACTGCTCCTCTCATAACAGGAATTACCACTGACACACACTGATCAGGGAATCCCCAATGCATTCCTATGGGAGGGCAGGCCAAGCTCACCAATGTAACACAGAGAGCGCACGCACTTTCCACTGGACCACAGTGCGAAAGTGCCCAGAGGCTTAAAACCACCAACACCATGTCAGAACTTAAGGCAAAAAGTCCAGGGGTTAACCTGCCAAAAGGGCCAAGTCCAACACAACCCCCTTCCAGCCAAAACGCAGGGCAGACCAATCACTACCTTGATGGGCTTCCCTGCTTCGAGGCGATAGAACACGGACGCGGGCCCTCGCTGCAGGGACACCCTCCGGTTCTACGCCACTCTGAACCCATGTGGTTCCCTCTGAAAAATAACTCTCAGGCCCAACTAGGCTACCCCACTGGTACTCCCTAGTTGTCCACGGCCAGGACCAGGCCCTAGGCCACCCAGACGTCACTGGCCCTTGCCAATCCACAGAGTGGGGGGCAGTAACCCCTGGCACATAATAGCCATTCTCCACTCTTCCTCTCAGTGTAGGTGCAAACTACCACTGATCCTCCAACCTAGGGTCCGCACCCTCAGGCTGACCAGAGGTCACGGGCGAAGCATCTCCTCACCCTACCGCTCTTCTGAGGTTCTGCGCTCTCCCAGGAGAAGCACCCACCAGAACACAACTCTCCCAACAGTTCAGGACCTCTCTCCATCAACTGGTCTACCACCTGGGATCCAAATTCACCAGCTGCACCGGGGTCAGAGGCGAGGACTACCTCCCTCTGCACCCCCTTCCAGAGCCCCATACGCCCCCAACTGGAGTGGTACCCCTAGAAGGCAAAACCGGTCAGGACACTGATTACAGTTGCCCTTCCGTGCAGGACAGGAAAACACCTGAACCTGGCTCCCCAACCCAGGGACGGTACCCTTTGGGCAGATGCCCGGCGAACCAGGACTTCATGGGGAGTACATATACCCTCCCGAGGGCGACACATAACTAATGTGTCGTGTGACAGTCTGCCTGGCGCAGAGCTCACGACCTCCTGTCCCACTGACAGTGCGCGAAGATGCCCCAGGACAGAAGTGGCATCACCATGGTCACTCATTGGTGGCTCAGCCCTTCTGGCTGGCCCCTGACCCAATGGTTCTTCCACTGGGGACTCTTTCCCCCTCTCACCCCTCAATCTGGACTTCTGCACCCTCCACTTAGGAGTGGCATTGCCAGACACCAGAACTGATGGAGGCCTGATTACAGACACTCCCAGCTCACCTAACACGGGGAGATCCCCTCGAAGAACGGTCCAACAGGACAGACTAGGCTCCCTACCTGGTGTTCCCTCTAAGAACCATCCAGTACTGGAGACTGAGGTGCGGGCACTTCGGGACACAGCCCAATCTCACTCCTTCTCTTGCGAGACAGGATGTGAGTCCCTACAACCTCCTCACTATAAGGGCACCTAGCTGGGCTACTCTGAACCACTTCCACCACTCTGGGTTGGAAGACACCTGCACCATTCTTCTAGTATCACTCCCCAATGCAAGCTCCTTATAACCAAAAGAACTCACACACTCCACCAGGTGTTGGCACGACTCCGGAAAACAATTACGGGGCATGTTCTCTCTGACAGAACAGATTGAACAGTCCTTTAACACCATTTACCGTGCTAACCAATCACCCAAAACGTCCAGTGCACCAGAACACTCATCCACACTCCCCCCACAAGACTGGTGAGACAGCATCTTACTGCCCCTGAAACACAACCTGTCCCCCCCTTAACCGGGAACCAGGTACCATACTCTGGGAACTGGGAATGGGACTTCCTGCACTGGCCTACATATTGCTGCCACCACTGGATCCCACCCTTACTGGGGATTCCAGAAAACTCACACTGCACTTAGGGGATAATCTACCCTCCCGAGCCAGTTACTCCATGCCAATTAAGTTACCACTGTAGGCCAACCCTAGAACCAGCAGACAGCACAGGGGCAGTCACTCCTTCAGCTTCAGGCCAACCCAAGAAATAGCACGATGGCACAAGGGCAGTCCCTCCTTCAGCTTTAGGCCAACCCAAGATAGCAGTCTGCACAAGGGCAGTCACTCCTCCAGATTCTCTGGTTTCTGTCCTTGGCAGGACCCCCAACTCATAGTGCAATAAAACACATTTCAATGAAATAATACTTAAAACAAACTCAGAAACAATAATCCCCATCCATGTGACTATCTAAAATGCAGAGCTTGTAGTGTAACCAGTTGTCGCTGTGGTACTGCGCAAACGCAAGTCCTATCCTCACCGTTGACAACCAATGTTAGAAATGGGATCTCTGGTTGGCTAAGGCTTGCGCCAAAGCCAGGCAGAGACCACCACTCTAGTCAGGGCGAGGGAGTTACACGCCACAGATAACCCCTGCTCACCCCCTTGGTAGCTTGGCACGAGCAGTCAGGCTTATCCCGGAGGCAATGTGTAAAGCGTTTGCGCAACACGCACACAGCAACAACATACCAGGCACACCACAAAAGGAATTCCACACAAGGTTATATATAAAAATAGCCTTTGTATTCTCATAACACATTAGAATAGTAATCACATAATATACATTGTGCCACCTGGCACTAGGTAATATCTACAAGGGATTATTTACACCTGACAGGGCCAACTGGACCACTGTCAGAACCATCACAAAGTGAACTTAGTAAAGGTAGAATTTATAATAAATGTAGCACGAATTGTAGATGTAGAATACAACCAGTAATTACTGGCAAAACCTCGTACTCAGCATCGTCCTGCAATCATAAACCATATTATGCAGTCATCATCACATTAGGCGTGAAATCTATTCTGCGCCAACCTCATCAGCATAAACACCTTATGCAATCCTCTCATAAGTCTAAACGCCTTAGACAATAACCTCCTAAGCATAACTCACATTAGGGGCATAACTCACAGTAGAGAATCATCTCACTAGCATAAACCACAGTATGCAAATAACCTCATACATAAACCACAGTTAGAGGCATAAAACAGGGTGCGTAAATCATACTATATAAATCACATTTCCTAGCACCACATAAACCACATTAGGGCCTGGCACCCTATAAACCTCACAGTCCCCCTGGCCAACTGGCCATCTCAAAAGGGGCTCAAATGCCCTGTGTCCAAAAGTCAGGGCTGCTGCTTATGCAGCAGAATCCAGGTGCGCAATTGCGCGGACCTAAACGTTGCAGCTGGCACTAAGTGCTGCGCAGCTGTGAAAGTACTGGGGCAGAGGAGTGTATCTCACTCCTAACTCAAAAGACATGTCCCCAAAGAAAGAATGGTCTAAACGATGCAGCTGCCCACTACTTGCTGGGCAGCTGGGAAACTCACTGGCACCTCTGTGCCTCGGGTCCCACTCCGGGACATCTCACGCTCATGCCCCTCTCGTTGCAGCTGCCCGCGCTGGTGCGGCGCAGCTGTGGCACTTTGCATAAAAGGGGCCCGGCACCTCTGTGGCCTCTGGACCCCCAAGTGGCATTAAACACCTGCCACCATCGTTGGGGCTGCCCGCTCTCTGGCGGGACCGCCCAGGCGCCGGCATTGCGCCTCGATCTGCCCCCAAAGAACTGTGCCCTCAGGGACTCTCATAAAACAAATCTGCCCCCTCGTAGGAGCGGCCCGCTCTCTCGCGCGGGTCCGCTCAGAACTAGGGACTGGGTTGGCAAGCGGCAGCTTCACTCACCGGGGCTTTGAGTGGGGACTCTGCTCCTCTCCCGGTCGCGCTGCGGCTGCCCGCGGGACTCCCTCTTCACTATGGGAGTCCCGCCTGGAGTATCTCTTGGTCGCGGCCTCACTGCTCTTCACCCGGGCCTCCTCCTGGGACCCGGGACTTCTCTTCTCCGGCGGCTGCCACCGCGGGGCTCTCCCTCGCTCATGGGAGCCCCGCATCACTACCGGCGCCGGACTCCTCTCTCGCGGGGCTTCCCTTCCGTCTCGGAAGCCCCGCCTTGAAACCACAGCCTTGCCTACCTTCCGGGTCGCGCTGGGCAGTGGCCCGGAAGAGATTCGATTAGCGGCTCGGGCCGCGGCGGTGAAACGCGGGGTGGGCTCCCGCTTCAGAATAAAGGCATGCAGCGGGATGGGCACCCGCTGTTCAGAACCCATAAGGCGGGGTAGGCTCCCGCCGAATAATAAGCAAAACGTGGCATCAAAGCGGGGTGGGCACCCGCGATTTTAGGCATAACGGGGGGAATCCCTACGCTGGGGATTCCCTCCCAAAGCGATCGCAGCCCAGCGCTGCAAGTGGGAAAACAGAAGCGCTCCTCCTCAGGACAAATAAAGCGCTCTGCAGAAATGGAAATAAAGCGCTCAGCAGGCGCTAGGATTACCAAAAAGTCCTGAAGGTCCTGGAGGATGATCCGACGAGCAAAAGGGGTCCCAAAAGTCCTTTAGGCATCAAGGGGCAATGCAGGGCCCAGGGAGGCAAGCCCTCATGGCAGCCCCCCCCCTGGGCCCCAGCAGCAGCACGCCCCAGCAGGAACAGCACACCAAGACTGAACAATTTCATGGGGTCACAGCCCCTACATTTATACCACAAACTCTCTTTGTCTGTAGTGCAGGGCATGGGGGAACCAGATGCAACTGGTTCAGGGAGGATTTGGAGCACTTTGTTTTCCAAGCTCCTCTTCCCCTTTGTCAGGTGGGGGCTAGGTGATCAGACACACCACAGGGGGCAGAGCCAGCATTGTACAGGGCAGGCACACTCCTATTCAGAGTCAGGGGATCACTCCTCCCACTACCCCCCAGCCCAGGTGTCCTATTCAGCCCAGCGCTGACTCACCCTGCCCCTCCTGGAGCCACACACACCTTCCAGCCCCTGTCACTCCCAAGCCAGACATGCAATTCACTTCAGGCAGGCAGACACATAGCACACAGAAATGCCAACTTCTAAAAGTGGCATTTCTAAAATAACCACAATAAATCTGTGCACACCATTGCGCAGCATTTATTCACACAATCTCATACATACCAGACTTGACCACACTGCTCCTCTCATAACAGGAATTACCACTGACACACACTGATCAGGGAATCCCCAATGCATTCCTATGGGAGGGCAGGCCAAGCTCACCAATGTAACACAGAGAGCGCACGCACTTTCCACTGGACCACAGTGCGAAAGTGCCCAGAGGCCTAAAACCACCAACACCATGTCAGAACTTAAGGCAAAAAGTCCAGGGGTGAACCTGCCAAAAGGGCCAAGTCCAACAGATACGATGTACCATTTCTCTGAAATGGAGCAGGAAGTTAGTTCAGACTAGAGCCTGTATCTCAGCGGAAGACCTTGCAACCTGGAGATCAAAAGTCTCTGGAGCTGAGGTTAAGGTCACTTTCTTCTGTAAAAGTATGGCTTTCAGTCTGCTCAGAGAATTAAACCGTATAAGGGAAACATTCAAATCCATACGGTAATTCCCAAGATTCATGGATGCAATCCTTTCCCATCGCTTCATACCTGCCTAACTGCTGGTATTCTAGGCAATACTGAAATTGGAATGTTGTTACAGGCAATAATATTTGGCCATGAATTAACCATTCTGTGGACGGTGACTCAGCCACTGTGAAAGGAAATTGGTCTAATTTTTCGATGTGCAGCATTGTATATTTTGCATCTCTTTGTGCTATTCTTGTCGGCCTAGTGGTTAAATTATAAGCAGAAAACAGAGACGTACTGTTAATATATCGCCAGGGCACGTGACCAGAGCGCAATGATTGTAGCGCCCAGCTTAATAATAGAATGGATCCTAACTGTGATTGCCCATGTTGTAGGATGGACAGATCCTGTTCTATTATATCTATAGCAGAAGACACAATGTTGCCCAGTGAATACATCCTGGATGTTAGTGTGGTCATGCCATTATCGACCACTGCCAAAGCCTTTTCTAAGTTGGCCCTGTCAATTTCACGCAACCTCTCCGCAGCTTCCTGTTGAGAGATCTTCCAAACTTCGTTTGTAAATAGCGTATAAGAAGCATTTACGGCGTGGCTTCCTGGGATCTAACAAAAAATCCCTTAAATCCATGTAATCTGAGAGTAAGGACAAGTGTTGTTTCACCTGGGACAGTGTTGAGGATTTTAGCCAATCTAGGCATAACTTCCCAACACTGTAGGATGTCACCACCCCCGGATGTTCTCGTTGTACATAGCGTTGGTCCGGCCTATGGATACTAAACCCTTTGGTGGTACCCTTAAATCTTGACTGAAACTATTTGTGTCTTTAGGCCACACTAACCATCCCTTCCGATTGGGTCTGAAGAATTGTATGAACCCTCATGTATAATGTCATCAAGTGTATTCTCACTATGTTGTGTATAGTTCTGCCATCCCTCAAAGTGTGAAAGCGAGGGAATCCGAAGTGTGTTCAAGTCCTTAATCTTGGCTAGTCCGAGACAGGAAGTCTGTTTCACAGTATCGTTCAGGAAGATAATTTGCTGTGGTATGAGACATGCTCTAAATAACGCCTCAGTTCCCTGAAATTGCCAATCTTTAGTCCCCCAGACAGATTTTGTGACTATAGTGTCCCTCTAAAAGTCGAAACCTTGTAAAGACAGCTGGGAAATAAAGAGAGCAGAGTATATCTGTTTCGTGTTGTTCTTCGCAGAGGTAAGTGCAACCTTATAACAATATGAGTTTGGGTCTGAAGTGTTAAACCCAGAAAAGTATGCAAACTTCTGTGCAAATGTTTGTGAACTACCTTTTGGTGGTGTTTGGCAATGTTCCTGATCCAGCGGGTTACTAGCAACGAGCATTCATACACCAAATACTCACCTGGGCCCATACATTCATACTACGCTAGTATTTTCCGCTAGTGGGTCAGTTGTACTCTTTATCAAAATCCCTGCTACCAATTACTTTACTGATTGAAGAGTAATGACTTACCAATGGACCCCTTGTTAATTGGGAAGTTTAAAATGAGTGACGTTCCATACAATTCATAATTCTTGAAATAATCACTGAGTCAGGAAGTTTTAAATTGTTTATCTAAAGATTTAGCAGAGTAAAATACAGAACCACATGATACTTAAGTCGTATAGCAAGGATGAAGCATAATAATCAATTTGATCAATGACGGTCCCTCAGACAAGGAGACGATAGAGACAGCAGCGCAACTAAGGGTTGCATTTATATTTACCTAAAAGTGCGAGAACCAAACCCCTTGGCCAAGGAGTTGGAAAGGTAGGACCCTGGAAGGATGAAGAGCAAAGACCTCCTCCCGGATCAGGACAGGACCGGTGACCTCTCTATCAACGACGCCTGCGTCGTTCCCCTCTCTGGTACTTCACTTCTCCTCGAATTCTCCCGTGTCTTCCTTCTAAGGTACTCCTCCGTCCCCACCTCAGGACCTCTCTGGACAGTGGTTCAGTCTGCAACCGATCAGCTTGTACGTCTGGAGCCTATGCCTATCTAATTAGCTAATTCTATATCTATTATACCCTTTTACGCCCATGTACCTCCCCTAAATGTTGCAGAATTATGGGCCCACTATTTCTGATTGGACGGGGACAGGGGTTGATCCTCACACCATATCGATTCGGTTCAATTTCTTAAAGCCCATTAAAATACCGCTTATCACAATTAATACATTTGCTTTATTTCCCACCCGTCTCACGACAAATTTTATACATTGTTCATATAAATTGTTGCTATTCAGTAGAGACATCGTGGGTACAATAATATTGGCCATCAGGTCACGGCCTTGGACGACGTCCAGGTTGACTTCATCCTTTTTCTCTCTGGGCAGCCATTCAGGGAGCATGCGCAGAACCATTGTCACCCGAGTTTTCAGTTCACCATCCCCAGGCCCAATTTTCGAACTAATAAAAGTCAAAGAAGAAAATATTAAAATCACAAATAAATTGTTGCACTGTATTCCCACTCTTTCTACTCTATTCCCATTTACTTATAAATTCTATCCCGCATTAATAGTGTTAGAATACCACAGTTTAATTGCAACATGAGAGCAAGCTGTAGCACGTGAAAACATAAAGCTGCCATTTTAATGCACACTGCGCAGAAGCAAGAATTTCCCTCCAAGCAAAGAAAGACGTCACACCATGTGATATGGTTGAGACATGCGCAATAGGGTTCCCGCGCCTTAGCGGCCATTTTAGAATAGACAAGCGTTACCTGTTAGTTTAAACACATAGGCAAGCTTCCTTGCTACTTATATTTGTGTATGCAATTATTAGTATGAACAATACAAAGTTTAATAAAATTAATACTGTGAGAAGATTGCATCCGAGCAAGTCTCATTTGTGAGTCCTTGCTCCATCAATCTCCTCTCTGATGGCGTTTCTGAGCCATCAATTACTACCCACAACCAGATGCCAACTTTTAGCATAAAATAGTTTCACTTTCATTTTTACACTTTCTATTTTTCACATCCCCTTTCAGTTTCTTGTATAATTCACTTCTCAAATCTTCAAGTTCAATTTCGTCAAACTTTCGTTTCTTTCCTTTTCCTGTCACATTATACGATTCATTCTTTCTACAACATTTGCACCATATTATTATTGACAGTACTATTATTGCTATCCCTGCTAAGGGTACTAATATTTGACCTATAAGTCCTTTTCCTACATTAGCAAACCAGGTACCAATTGACGCAATACTACTTGTCAATCTTTCCCATACACTATCAACTTCCAGTGGTTTTAGTTCTTTCTCAAGTTTAGTTATATTTTGTATATACGTTCCAATTTCTGCACTTTTATCAGGTATGTAAGTGCAACAGTGTTTCGTCTTCAATAATTTACAGACTCCACCCTCTTTTGCCAATATAATATCAAGAGCAAGTCGATTTTGCATAACCATAGATCTAATCGCAACCATCTCCGCATTAATCATTAGAAATCTTCCAGCAGTGTCAGTTGATAAACGATCAACCACTGTAGATAATTTACATATTTTTCTTGAGTTCAGAATTATTCCCACTGAAGGTATCAATGCACCAAATATATCACCTACAATTTCTGAAAAACTAGCTCTTTTTCTACGTGTTAATTCACTAGTATTTTCATCGCTGCCAGTGTTTCTTTTTACGTGGTATATCTTTGGAAATACTATTCCAAAATAACAACTTCCATACCACTGTGCAGGAAGCCTAAAGTAAGCCTTATTCCCACACACATAATAGATTCCAGGAAAAACTGAATCTGTTCCTCCTTTGAGTTCCCAACCTCCAAGAATTAAGAAATTGTGTTCACATTCACTGGTACCGATGAAAACATTGTTATACTCAGTCTTTAACCTATGTAAACACATTTTCCCTGTCTTTACAAAATCTAGAGCCATAGCAGCTTGAGCCTTGCCAGGTGTGTAACTACCCTCTTTCTCAGCCCAAGGTGGCAGATGAGCCGTATGCTCAGACGCTTTCTTCTGGAAATCTTGTCTTCTATTCTCCACTAAATTCAAAAATATCTTTTCTTCTTCGTGTAAAGAACATGTTAGATTGTGTCTATGTGCATGTGTTATGTCTATTGATTACATTGTTAAGAAAAATTCTCCCATGAACTGTGCATCTTTACTACTAAGCACTGGATTCATATTCTGTCGAATCGGAACCTCAGAAAATATCACATCTATATTTGAATAATAATACTGAAGTCGCCCTGTTCTATAAAATAAACTAGTTAGTACACTACATGATATGCCATAAGTTAATGGCAAGTGATGATATGTTAACCCTTCTGCTACTGATTCAGGTAGTTTCATACAGACATAACAATTACTAACTTCCATGGTATCTACATATTGAAACAATAATTTTGTGAAAACATTCAGACTAGTGTCATTATTTGTTATTTCATGATGAAATTCTGGTTCATCTTCTGCCTTTAGTTCTACTCTATTACTTTTCAAGTTATCTGTCCTTTCCTTTGTTTCGTTGTTAATCTTTTTATCTATTATCATAAGGTAAGGAATTGCTACGATCACAACTAACCATACTATAAGCACCACTACCAGATTACATATGCATATAGCACAGCATCTTTTACAACCTTTCTGCTTTGGTCTCCCAGTAACTCTATCGTCAGGCATTTTTGACAAGGAAGATTGCTCTTCTTATCGTATTCTTCAAATCTCTTTACGTTCTCAAGGTGGTTTTATTTCTTTTTCATAAGTCAGTTCCACACTTGTTCCTTCGTCACCACTTTCACTTGATTCTGAGCTCTCGTAGTCTTCAAGGATGATATAAGTCCAATCAGGACCTTTAAATTTGTTGTTCACAAGTTTCAGTCTTTTGCTTCTTTGTTTTTCACTTTTATCTTCTTGTCCCGTTTGGCTTGTTACTTTGTCCACTTGTTCTGGATCTTCACTTCTGGTTGTTATGTGGTATTTTACTCTTTTAATGAAACTAGGCCAATGATCACCTTTTCTCGTTTTCTTTGTTTGCACTGTCTTTTTACTTTTTATTTCTTCTTCAGATATTCTTTTATTTTCAGGTTGTGGCCCAGTTTCGTTTTCTTCAATTTCAGTTTCTTCTGTTATTTGTTATTTTTCAGGCCTTATTTGTTTTTCTTCAGCTGCTCCACTGTGAGTCTCGAGTAACTGATCTTGTTCTTGATTTACGTTTTCATGCTCGAGATTCTCGAGATCTTCTGTTTGAATGTATTTTCCTAGATCTAACTGATTCTGATCAGGGCTTATTGCACTTTGTACTTCTGCAGCCTGACCGCGTTCTTCTAGACCTGTCTGTCCCTGCTCAAAATTTGTTGGTTCTTCGTTATTTTGAGCCCAGTTTCCTCTCCCTATCTGGTCCTGCTCAGGTTCTCTTATTGTGTCTTCTTCTTCTTCCTGAGCTGCTTCTTCTTCACCTATCTGATCTTCTTCAATTTCTTCCAAATTTGCTTGACTTCTTGTTCTGTGGTAATCTTCAGGAATTTCCACCACTGGTATCCAGTCCTGACTTGTGCTCGGTTGTTCTTCTTCAGCTTCCCTTGAATCTCGGACCTGAGATTCTTCAGCTGGGCAACCTTCAGCTCCCTCAGTTATCGGTGCTGTCTGAGGATTTTCTTCTTCAGGGTCTGGTACTCCTTGGTGTGGCTTACATGAATCCAATTAGGAAATCCTGCACATTTTACTGCTGTGTTTGTAACCAGTATGACCTGACAAGGTTTGTCCCACCTGGGTGATAGACACGTTTCTCTGGTGTGATTCTTCACTACCACCCAATCACCGGGATTCAGATCATGTTCTTGTTCAGGCTGCCTGGAAACTGCGTCTTCTCCAACCTGGTGAGAGACAGAACGCACTAGGTCAGCCAATCCTTTGCAATAATCCAGAACCATATCATCAGATATATTCAGCAGTTTATTTGTAGGAATATGTGCTTGTCTCATTGCTCTTCTCATCATTATTTCATGTGGACTCAATCCGGTATTTCTATCAGGGATGCTTCTGAGTCCCATTAAAACAAGTGGCAATGCATCCGGCCAATCTAGCGATGTTGATGCACACATTTTTCCCAGTCTGGATTTTACTTGTTCAACGACTCCAGAAGCCTCTGGACGATATGCACAGTGCAATTTTTGCTCAATTTGGAATGCTTCACAGATTATCTTAATCACCTCACTGTTAAAGTGCTTTCCTCTATCTGATTCCAAAGTTACTGGAAAACCAAATCTAGGAATGAGTTCATGTAACAACAATTTTGCGACTGTTATACTGTCATTTCTTCTGGTAGGGTAAGCCTCCACCCACTTTGAAAACAGACACACTATGACGAGTACATATTTCAGTCCCCTACATGGTGGTAGCTGAATGAAATCTAGCTGCAATCTCACAAATGGACCCTCTGCCTTTCCGATCTTCCCAAACCCAATTACTGTTTTTCTTCCTGGATTATGCATTTGGCAAGTTAGACACCTCTGGCAAACACTCTCTGCTACAGCCCTAAATCTTGGATTATACCAATTTTGTCTGAAGAGCCTAATCATTGCATCTCTCCCTACATGGGTGTCTCCATGATACATTCTGGCCATTTGTGAAAGCAGACAGTTGGGCATGACTGGTCTGTCATCGGCATAAACCCATACATCGTCGTCTGCTCTTTGGGAACATCCCATTTTAATCCATGTATTCCTTTCACTCTCATCAGCATCATCTTGCAATCGTTTTACATCATTCCATGTTTCAGGAGGTGCATACAGCATAAGTTGGCAGCTGATTCCCATCCTTTCAACCCTTTTATTAACTGACAACCTGTTTTTGGCACAGTGTTGAGCCACCAAGTCTGCATATCTGTTACCGACTACCACCCAGTCATCTCCTGACTGGTGTGCGGCACATTTCAACATAGCCAATTCTTTTGGTGATTGTATTGCCTCCAGTAGTTCTTTTACAAACTGTCCATTTGTAATAGGGGATCCTGAAGAAGTCATGAAATCCCTCTGCATCCATAGTTGGCCAAAATCATGCACAACCCCGTAACCATATTGACTATCTGTAAATATAGTTACTTTCTGGTTCCTCCCAATTTTGCAGGCTTTTATCAAAGAAATTAATTCAGCTACTTGTGCAGATTTTACTCCTGGTAAATAGGATGCTTCAACTATTCCAGTCAATTCACATACTGCATATGCTGCAGTTAGTTTACCATCTTCATGTCTTTGACATGAACCATCAACAAACAGCTCCCTGTCTGGCTTCCTGAGGGGCAGTTCCTGGATATCAGGACGTGGTTTCGTACATAATTCTGTGACTTGTAAACAATCATGTTCTTCTTCATCATCTTTAACTTCCTCATGATATGGGTTTGGTAGTAAGGTAGCAGGATTTACTATTTTGCACCTTACAATAGTCACATTTTCAGCACCTAGTATTATTCTTTCGTATTTAGTCAGCCGACTAGGAGTAAGATGCTGAGTTCGAGTTCTTGTTAACAGGATCACAACTGAATGTGGAACAAACACTTTTCCAGGGTGTCCCATTACAATTGACTCACTTTGTTCAATGCTCAAACATGTAGCCGCTACTGCTTTTAAGCAGCCTGGCAATGCGGCTGCCACTGGGTCCAATGTAGCAGAAAAATATGCTATAGGACGTCTGTCTAAACCATGTCTCTGGGTTAGGACTGAAAGAGCACAATTTTCTCTTTCATGGCAGAATAATGCAAATTTTCTTTTATAATCAGGTATGCCTAGGGCAGGTGCTGCACACAAAGCGTTTCTCAATTTTACAAAAGCTCCTACGCTCTCATCATCCCACTCAACTGGGTCCTTTGCCTTCTTTTTCGTCATTTGAATTAATGGTTTTGCTAACAGAGAAAATCCCAGTATCCATTGTCGACAATAACCTACTATTCCCAGGAACATTCTCACTTCGCGTTGGGAGACAGGCATTTGCATTTTCTTTATTAATTTTACTCTTTCAGCTGTTATTCTTCTTTTTCCCCTCTCAATCTGGTGTCCTAGATACTTAACTGCTGTTGTACAAAACTGCAACTTTTCAGGTGAAACTTTATGCCCTTCTTCAGCTAAATGATTTAATAATGCAATAGAGTCAACAACACAGTCCTCTCTGGTGTTAGATGCCACCAGTAAGTCGTCTATATACTGCACTAAGACTGAGCTTCCTGGCATCACTAGTTTCTCTAGGCACTTTTTCAATATTTGATTGAAGATGGAAGGACTCTCCGTGTACCCTTGAGGAACACGATTCCATACATAAACTTTGTTCTCAAATTTAAATGTAAATAGATACTGGCTATCTGGGTGTAATGGTATTGAAAAGAATGCTTGGCATAAATCAATCACAGTAAACCATCCTGCACTCCAAGGAATCTGGTATAGAATCACTGCAGGATTTGGCACTATAGGACAGCATGGTTCCACAAGCTTGTTTATTTTGCGTAGGTCTTGAACAATCCTATATTTTCCATTAGGTTTCTTCAGACCCATGATTGGTGAGTTACAAGGGCTACTCATTACTTCTTTTAGTATTCCTTGTTTTACCATTCTGTTAATTTCTTCAATTACTCCTGCTTTTACCTCTGCACTCATTTTGTACTGTCTAGTATTTGGGAAAATCGCACCTTCTTTTACCGTAATTTTAACAGGGTCTATTTTTGCCATAAGTCCTACTTCCTTTCCCGTGAAATCCCATACCATGGAATTCACTGTAGTTTTTAGTTCTTCTGGTAACTTGTCTTTTGTTATCAAAGAAAACATCTCATCTACTTCTGTACCTTGTTTTGCAATCATAATTTTATATACATGGTCTTCATCAGGGGTCTGCACTGCCACACCATCCGGTGTGCAGAAAATTGTGCAGTTCATTTTACATAACAAATCTCGGCCCAATAAATTTACTGGACTGGAATCACACACTACAAATTGATGCATTACTCTAAAGTTTCCAATTTTTACTTCCATTGGTTCAGTAAGAGGTGTTCTAATCTTTCGATTAGCCACACCCACAACTTGGATAGCTTCTCCAGAGAGAGGAAGGTCTGGGATGTCTGCTGTTCTTACAGTAGACCTGGTAGCACCAGTGTCCAAAAGGAAGGTAATATCATTACCTTTCACATTCCCCTCAACATATGGACCTGACTGATCTACCGGTAAGGATGCGCCAAGTACGCACTCCTTCTCCCCCTCTCCTAGGCACCGTCATGGACTATAGGAACAGAAGTCGTCCTGTAAAAGAAATTGTGAGGTTACATAATCATTCTTACCACTTCCTCCTTGATATCCGACGTCTGTACCGTTCTTTGCTCTGCTTACATTACCCTGTATAGGTGCAGGTGGCAACTGACTCTGAGGATTTACACCCTGCTGTGAGTCATTCTGCGTCTGTGGATTTAAATTTTGATTTGGGCCATTATTATTCCGAATTTTTTTACATTCATCCTTCCAATGCCCCAATTTTCCGCACCCGTGACAAGGAAACTTCTTTTTAGCCTCTTCTCTGCTCATTCGTCCTCTCACTTTTCCTCCATTCCCAGTGTCACCAATCGTTCCAGAATCTTTTCCCTGATTATCACTTGGATTATCCAAAATAATTCCCTGTCGCTCAGCCATTTTTACCTGAGCCCACATCACTTTCTCTTGCAGTTTCTTATGTCTATCCTCAACGTCATCTCCACAATATTTCGCATATTTCAAGATTTCATCGATCGGTTTCCCTTGCCAGCACAACATGTGCTGCTTAATCATCTGACAAATCTCTGGCTTCAGACCGTAAACAAATCGGTAGACAAACTGACTCATGTTTTTATCTCCAATATCCTCAAATCCACTATACTGCTTGAATACCTGCAATAGACGTTCATAGTAGGCGTGTACCGATTCACTGGCTTCTTGGGTAGTTCTGTCTATTTTCACCCAGTCTGTTTCTTTTGGTGGTATTTTCCCTTTCAGATAAGTTATTACCTGCTGATACTTTTTCATTATATCATTTGACGGGGCACCTGTCTTTGGATCTCTAGGATACTCTTCACTGGGCCAATCAACTGTGATTTTACAATCTGTCCACAAATCGGCAGGTACCACTATGTCAAACAAACCATCCAAATCTTTCAACAATACCTTTGACACCTTCACAAACCTCTCAACCTGCTTGTACCATTCAATTGGCTTTTCTCTCAATTTTGGAAAATCATTCGTAAATGATAAAATATCCTGTCTGCTCCATGGTGATCCAGCGCGATATTAGCAAACAGCATTCATACACTAGATACTCACTTGGGCCCATACATTCATACTACGCTAATACTTACGCTGGGGTTGTCAGTTGTTACTCTTTATCAAAATCCCTGCTACCAATTACCTTCCGATTGAAGAGTAATGACTTACCAATGAATCCTTTGCTAATTGGGAAGTTTAAAATGAGTGACATTCATTATAGTACATAATCCTGAAATAACCACTGAGTCAGGAAGTTTTAAAATGTTTATCTAAAGATTTTAGCAGAGTAAATTACAGAACCACATGGTACTTAATCCCATATTACGGATGAAGCACAGAATAATAGTTATTGATTAATGACGGTCCTTCAGAAAGGAGAAGATAGAGACAGCAGCGCAACTAAAGGTTGCATTTATATTTACCTAGGTGCGAGAACCAAACCCCTTGGCCAAGGAGTTGGAAAGAATAGGACCCAGGAAGGATGAAGAGAAAAGACCTCCTCCAGGATCAGGACAGGACCGGTGACCTCTCTACAACGACGCCTGCGTCATTCCCCTCTCTGATACTCGGCTTCTCCTCGACTCTCCCGTGCCTTCCTTCTAATGGACTCCGCCGCCCCCTCCTCAGGACCTCTCTGGACAGCGATTCAGTCTGCAATCGATCAGCTTCGCGGTCTGGAGCTAAAAAGCATCTACGCTTGTTCTCTCTGGTCCTCTGCTCTCTTGCAGCATCTCCTTCTCTTGTCAGCGTCTAGTCTAAATTAATTAGCTAATTCTATATCTATTATACCCTTCTACGCCCATGTACCTCCCCTTAATTTTGCCAAATATGGGACCACTACTTCTGATTGGACAGGGACAGGGGGTTGATCCTCACACCATATTGATTTGGTTCGAATTCTGAAGACCTTTGTCTTTAAACTACCGCCCATCAATTTTAATACATTGGCTTTATTTCCCACCCGTCTCACGACAAAGTTTATTCATTTTTCATATACATAGTTGCAAGTTTGGCAAGAACACATGAATATATCACTATCGGCCATTAGGTCGCGGCCTTGAACGACGTCCAGGTTGACTTCATCTTTATTCTTTAGCAGCCAAGCAGGGCACATGCGCAGAATCATTGTCTCTCGAGTTTCAGATCACCAACCCCAGGCCCAAGTTTACGAACTAATAAAAGTCAAAGAAGAAAATATTAAAATCACAAATAATGTTTCACTGTATACCCACTCTTTCTACTCTATCCCCATTTACTTATAAATCTATCCCGCATTAGTAGCGTTAAGAAAACGACAATTTAATAATAATACAAGAGCAAGCTGAAGCATGTGAAAACATCAAGCAGCCATTTTAATGCACACTGCGCAGAAGCAGAAATTTTCCACCAAGCAAAAGAGACGTCACACCATGTGATATGGTTGAGACATGCGCAGTAAGGTTCCCGCGCTTTAGCGGCCATTTTAGAAAAAGACATGCGTTACTTGTTAGTTAGAACACATAGGCAAGCTTCCTTGCTATTCATGTAGTGTATGCAAAGTTAATATAAACAATACAAGATTAATACATTAATACGGTGAGGAGATTGCATTCGAGCAAGTCTAATTTTTGAGTCCTTGCTCCATCAATCCCCTCTCTGATGGCGTTTAAGAGCCATCAAAATACTACCCTCAATCAGATGCCAACTTCTAGCAAATAGTTTCATTCTCATTTTTACATTTTCTATTTTTAACATCCCCTTTCAATTTCTTGTATAATTGACTTCTCAAATCCTCAAGTTTAATTTCATCAACCTTTCTCTTCTTTCCTCTTCCTGTCACACTATACGATTCATTCTTTCTACAACATTTGCACCATATTATTATCGTCAGTACTATTATTGCTATTCCTGCTAAGGGTACTAGTATTTGACTTATAAGAGAGAGGAGACCAAGACTTCCCGGCAGACACACTGACCAGAGATGCTGAGGTTCCTGCATGCAGACACTCCAGCTCGCAGTGGTCTAAAACATCCCTTGCGAGGCTTAACACCTATGCACATGCTAGGTACATGTAGGAACATCTAGTTAGGGAAGCATCGTAGGAGTACGCATCTTTTTATCATGTGTTTTATATACTCGTATGTATTCATGATTATTGTAAGATGGTAGAGCTATACCATTAATTTACCTTCATAGTACTGCTAATCATTTAAATCTTATACTGTCTAACGGTTGTTGCAGCTCATCTATTCTACACCAGAATAACAACTGTTCAATAAATACTTATTGAAAACGCCCAGCCTGTTTAATCTGTGTATCTCTCTGAGACAAACTAAGTAAGCACAAGTGCCTGAGCGAAAAGTAGTATATTGTTTCCACGGTCCTGAGGGATCAGGGTTGTCATGTTCGATGGTTGCCAAGAACTATTCTCTCCTTGGTAAGAGGATATTCTAGTGGCAGAATGAGCTAGTTGGTACAAGAGGCCAACATACCCGGTGGGGGTGTTCAGAGTCAGTCTGCCACCAATCCTACAGTGTATGCTGTCCAAACGCGCAGATCCTGTATAACTATAATAGGAGCTACACGACAGCGCTACTTTTGTTTTCTCTTCTTTCTTTGAACAACAGTCAGTGTTCACTTTTTCTGCTCTACCTCTGCCCCTCCCCCTCTCTCTTTCCTCCTCTTAATCCCTCTTTGTCTCCGTCTCGCTCCTCCCCCTGTCTTGGTAGACCTGGATGTTTAAAACACAGATGCCATTTCACTACTTGATTTGATCTATCCATGGGGATTGTTTTGCTTTTTAAACTCTCCAAGATGTGGCTCTACGTGGGTTCTGGAGTACTCACCATCCCCAGGTATTGATGGTTTTGGGTCCCACTGTGTGGCTCTGCATTGTTCTCTGGCTGCCCAAATGTATTGAGCGAGGAGAACATACTGAGACTTGCATGCAGAGCTGGTTCCGTGTGCCTTGCTTCATGGAGTGAGGGCCCACTGGCAACCTCTGTGCCCTTGACTACAATTGCCTGTGCCTTGCGTGAAAGACAGTGATTAATCCGATCAAAAGCCTGCTTCTTTCTGTTTACGATTAAAACAGCATTGGCACTGCTTTGTATAGTGTGGCACTGTGTCTTATATTTACTGGATTCACATTGTGAACATTGTGTGAGTTTACGATTGACTTTGCTCTTGGAATATCTAGCAGGATTTGGCAGAGGCGAATCTTTGTGGCCTGCTGTGTGTTATTGAAATCTGCGCTCGAAATAATAGTGTTTTGAAACCGAGGGCTGTGAACTTCATTGGGTTAACATGGCATCACTCTCTTTCGTTTTCTCTTCTTTCTTTGAACAACAGTCAGTGTTCACTTCTCCTGCCCTGCCCCTCCCCCTCTCTCTTTCTTCCTGTTCGTCTCTGTCTCGCTCCTCCTCACTTGCTGAAAACCATGACTTCAACAAACGGCCCTTACCCTCTCTTCCCTTTCTTTTCCTTGGTTTGTTCCGCTGCAAAATGGATCCAAAACCTTTGACTGCCAATGTCGTCTTTTTCAGACATTTTTCTATTCAAAAGTGCAGCCTCGGGTGGAGAGTAAAACAAAAGTTTCATAATAAGAAAAAACCTACTAAATAAAGCAAGACAGAGGTTGCAAAGTGGCCAGATTGGTTAACCAGCGTTAAGGTAACTATGTTGTTCCTGCTTACATTTCACATGCTTTACTAAAGCTTGCATTCCCTATGGGTGTTTGCTATTTCCATGATGTTGTTACTTTCTTTTCTTCCAGCCAGCATATTACTCTTGTCTTCCCTTCCTTATAACCTATTTCCCATTTTCTGGTTCTCCAGCGCTGCTAGGTCATATGAATGGCAATAGCGCTATGAAAATATCTTCACTCCAATGCATACAAAAAAACTAAAGTAAAAAACATTGTCATTTTCAACACTGTCATTTTCAACACCAAGAGCTCTAGCTTTCACAAATGCGAGGCATATTGCATTGAAAATGCTTGTTTATTATAGGAAGATGGAAATAATTATTTTACTGTATTAATATTACAGGTTTGCACACCTGAAAATGAACTTATTAACTTATTATTGCTATTAGCATGGTATCATATACCTTTTTTGTTAATGGTTTTAATTCACTTATACAATAAAGAATGTACCTGCTTCAGATATGTAGCACACTGATATAGGAACAAGCCTTCATTCACATGCAACACACCACCTAATGCATATGGGTGGGAGAATCAAGTCATAACTTTACCACACCAATCATCGGGTAAATCTCACAGCAGCACACAAGACATCTACATTTTTGTACGGTCCGCTATTTCATGTCAGTTGGTTGCTAGGGATTTTTGTGACATGATGCTACTAGGTAAGTTTAAATAACTCACACTGGGACTGCATGAATTCCTAGGCAAATGGCATGTTATGTGGTATGTTATGTTATAGGATTTATAGAGCCCATGGCTGTCCCAGGACAGGGACGTCCCAGCGCTAAATGCCGGAGATGCATGGGGGACTGCTAAATCAACAGAAAAGCCAGGTCTACACAGCCCTTCTAAAAGACAAAAGATTGGTGGTGTTTCTGATAGAGAGTGGCAAAGAGTTCCAAAGGGCGGGTGCAAGCACCTTAAATGAGCGTCCCCCTGCTCTGGCCCTACAGAATCGTGGCACACGAGTAAGATGTAGGTCAGCGGAGCGAAGGACACGGGTTGGGGTGTAGGAATGACAAAGATTGCTCAGAATCACCGGGCCTACGCCTGCAAGAATTTTGTGTGTAAAGCAGAGCGTTTTGAACTGGATTCTTTGCTCCACGGGCAACCAGTGAAGGCGACGCAACAGGGCTGAGACAGAACTATATCTAGACAGAGCAAACAATGTTCGGGCTGCCGCGTTCATGGTGCGCTGTAGCCTGTTGATAACGGACTTATTGGATCCCAGCAGCAGACTATTGCAATAATCCAGCCTGGCCAGAACCGTAGCTTGGACGACCAACTGACGGGTATGGGGATCAAACAAACCCAGTATGGGTTTAAGGCCACGCAGTAGGCCAAAGCAGGTCCCTGCCACAGATTTAGCGTGGTCCTCAAAGGAGAGGGCATTGTTGAACCGAACACCCAGGTTTTTTACGACGGTTTTAGGCACCGGAGGGTTACCCAGCATCGGCGGCCACCACTTGTCTCCCCATAGGTGAGAGTCTCTACCTAATAGGAGGATCTCTGTTTTGGATGAATTAAGCTGGAGGGAGTTAATTTCCATCCAGACGGCTATGGCAGATAGATCATCTCGGAATTTGGCAGCGTCCTGGCTGGGATCCTTAGTGAAAGATAGTATCAACTGTGTGTCATCCGCATATGACACCAGAGAAATTTTGCGGGTTTTGGCCAGCACAGCCAGTGGTCGAATATAGACATTTAACAGGGTCGGACTCAATGCCGACCCGTGAGGAACACCGCAACATAGTGAGTGTCTCTGAGAGTGAAAGGGAGGGGCAATAACCTGAAAGGACCTATCAGACAAAAAAGAAGTGAACCAGGCGAGGGCGCTACCATTCATACCGATCTCCTGCAACCGATGGAGCAGGATGTTATGCAAGACCATATCAAAGGCGGCACTAAGGTCCAACAAAATGAGTGCCGCCGTGCTGCCCTCATCCAAGGAAGCTCTGAGTTGCTCCGTAACGGTCAGTAAAGCTGACTCAGTGCTGTGTCTTGGCCGAAAACCATTTTGTGAGAATCCAATATAGAATGGGATTCCAGATATTGCGTTAGTATGGTATTCACACGTGATTCTGTTACTTTAGCCAGGAATGGAAGCAAAGAGATCGGGTGATAATTCTCCGACCTAGAGGTATCTAATGACAGTTTCTTTAGTAGAGGGATGACCATGTTTCCAGGCTTGCGGCAACTCTGCTGTCCTAAGGCAAGGGTTAGTAAGTTCCAGGCATCTGGGGAGCAGACATTCCTGGAATTTGACAAAAAGTTCCGGTTTGAGGGGATCATTAGGAGACCCTGATTATATTTTGACGAACAAGGCCTTAAGGCCATCAATCAGGATAGGTTGAAAAGCAGAGAGAGAATGAGTCTCACTGCCAGGCAGAGCTCCCTTCATTGAGCATATAGCCTCACTCTTTGATTGGAAGCTGTGATAGATGCCCACCACTTTGTTAATGAAACAAGTGGCCAGAGTTTCACATTGGGCATTGGAGGAAATAGTGTTATCTGCTGTCTGCGGTGATTTCACCATATCCTTTAACAAAGAAAACATTTTTTGGAGGGGTTATTATTGGTGTTAATTTTATTTGCAAAATGTGCGGCACGGGCTTTCCGTATCTGTTTACGGTAGGCTTTCCTGGCCTTTACATATTCAAGCTTGGCTGAGGGACTGTAAGCGCGTCTCCAAGTACGCTCAAGTACTTTACAGTTTTTCCTAACTGTGGTAAGAGTCTTATCAAACCATGCATGCGACCGGGCTTTCTTCTGATGAGTCCATTTAGCAGGGATACACTTATCTAAGGCCTGATTGATCCATATTGAAAAACAGTCGCTAGACCTCTCAATGTCTGTGGACAGCATAGGTTGTGAGATGGCAAGGGTGTCTTGAAAGGTGGAGTGATCAAGTTTCTGCCAAGGGAGTTTATAAACCAAATTGCGAGAAACAGAGAGTTTGGGACCAGCTAAGTGCAATGAAAAGAGAATAAGGTTATGGTCAGACCAGGCCATCGGTAAAGATATCGGTGCCTGTGGGAGCAAAATGTTAGACAGTACAGGGTCCAGGAGATGTCTTGCCTCATGTGTGGGGCCTGCCAATTGGAGGAGTTGGCAGGCCGCCATGTCATTTAAGAAATTGCGGCTGTCAGGGTCATTATCAGACTCCAGGTGAAGAGTCAAGTCACCAATAATGGTAAAATTGGCTGACTTGAGTGCTAAACTGCTCACCATATTAGCTATCGCTTCTCTAAAAAGTTTGGACGGCCCCGGGGGGCGATAAATCAATAGTCAAAAGAACGTAAAATTGGCTGTTAAAGCTATTCTAAAGGAGGCGCTTTCGCAGTCCTGGATGCTTTCCTGAGTAAAGCTGCAGGTGTAACAGTTTTTATAAATTACAGCAATTCGCCACCTCTCTCTGACCCTCTATCCACATTCTTCATAGTAAAGCCTGGGGGAAGGGCAAGAGCGGGGATGGCAACTGAATCTTGGGAAAGCCAAGATTCCGTTAGGAATAGCACGTTCAGCAGGTGCTCGGACAGTAAATCAAAGACTTCCGCATGATGTCTAACTAGCGAGCGGCAGTTAATACTGCCGATTTTAAATTTGAGTTGCTGACTGCCTTGGCAGTGCACTCAGGCTGTATTGAGGCCTAAAATTACAGAAACTGCAGTGCAAGGCACCTGCAGTGGGGGACCAGCTATGGACCCCACACAAGGGGCTACTCCTTTGCACTTTGAGCAGGTCTTCTCGAGAATAAACTAGCCTGTGGATAGGAGAAAGGGCATAATACCTGGCGCCGTCCAGGGGCGGACTGGTGCAGACGGGCTTGCCTTTGGCGTGCCAGCAGCGCGTCCGCACACGCGCGTCTGCTCTGCGGCATGCATGATGTACCTGGGGGCACAACTGGCTCCTCCCAGGCAGGCCTCTGATTGGGGAAAATAAACCAATCAGAGCGCGGCACAGCCGAGTAGAAAACAACCACACCCCCTAAAGAAGAAGGTCAAAAATGAAGGTATTTGCATTAAAAGAACATAAAAACGAGCAGCATAAAGAGGAACCTGCCTCAAAAGACCTTTGGCAAGCAGTCCCCCACACAGAAAACACTCTCTCCCCCCAGCAGCGCGTTCGCACTGCGGTGTGCGAGATGTACCTGGGGGTACAACTGGCTCCTCCCAGGCAGGCCATTGATTGGGAAAAAAAAAACAATCAGACCGTGGCACAGCCGAGTAGAAAACAATCACACCCCCCAAAGAGGTGTGTCATAAGTGAAGGTATTTGCATTAAAAGAACATAAAAACGAGCAGCATAAAAAGAACCTGCCTCAAAAGACCTTTGGCCAGAAGTCCCTCACACAGAAAACACACTCTTCCACAAGCAGCGCGTTCACGCTGCGGCGTGCGAGATGTACCTGGGGGCACAACTGGCTCCCGCCAGGCACACCTCTGATTGGGGAAAATAAACCAATCAGAGCGCGGCACAGCCTTTTAGAAAACAACCACACTCCCCAAAGAAGTGTGTCAAAAGTGAAGGTATTTGATTTAAAAGAACATAAAAACGAGCAGCATAAAGAGGAACCTGCCTCAAAAGACCTTTGGCAAGCAGTCCCTCACACAGAAAACACTCTCTCCCCCCAGGCATCACGAACATATATGCTCACAACTTCACTTCATCATAATATACACTCTTGATCCTAATATTGAACACATTTGTATATACCATGGCTGCAAAAATGTCAATGTAAACACTTTAAAACAAATATCACATCTTTGTTACAAGAGAAGCCAGGTATGCCATGTCTTTCCATCGTCTTACACTCATCCAACATTCAACCACACAGCCTCAAGGGAGGTAGATTAGGGTGCACACAAGTACCTGAGCCATCATTGTATGCACCTCTGGCAACCTCATGTGATGCTTCAGATATCTTGCTTATACAGTGAGATGCTACAGTACTCCCCAGCAGTAGTAGTGCAAGAGCATTGTAGCCTGTTACATGTTGCATAACATCCTCATCAGACAGAGGTTACATGTAGAACTGCCCTCTGATGTATGCTCCATTCTGGGTTTCCAGGGTAACACAGAGAACTGAGGTCAGTGTCTGCAAGTGTGTGACTGACCAGTGGCTTCATATTTCACCTAAGCTGAGAGTTTGTTGACTGCATAACAGTGGATGAACAGTGTCAAGTCAATGATGAATGATGGATTATGACACCAACCACATATACCAGCCTGAGACGCCACTGTTGCTCCACCAGGATGTTGCTACCAAAGTAGCAAAGTGTGGTATCAATCAGGAAATACATCACTCACTTATTCATTAATACATTCAATTATATAACTACATGTTCATTCACAAAAAACATCACCTCATAATCAGGGTAACCCACATGTAGTGTATAGAAGAACACATAACACACATAGGACTATATCTACTCATCTTAATATATGCATTTGCCAACTTAACTGATCAAAAAAATTGAGAATCCAATAAGGGACCACTAGGGGGCTATTTAGCACCACATACATGCTGTTTTCTTCCCTATTTACAATGTCTTGCTTATTCTGCTCACAAAGTAGACCTTTTATATAGGTGGAAAACTACATAACAGAGGTGCAGAACTACAGAGAGAAGGTGGAGTTCTTCCGCTAACTGCATCAAACAGGAAGTGATATGCAGGAACATAAAGTAGGCCATTCTTGGCTTGCACCATCCCATGGCCACCCATACTTCCTCTATCCTTCTGCTACTTTAGTTACGGAAACTCCCACACAGGCTGGGAGTAGAGACGAGAGGGTCCCCAGTTTCTCCCAAGAGGAATTGGAGGTAATTGGGAAGAAGGGTCCTCCAAAAATATCCCCAGGTCTAAAAGGGACCAGACACTGTGGATGGAAACATGGCAGCACATTGCTAAATACTGCAGGAAATTGGTGCTCACAACCTTACAACTTTAAACACGCAAGTGGAGAGGGGGAGGTAAGGCCACTCTACGTTCTCCCTAAACTAAACACTAGAACACAAAAAGGTCCGGTAGATCAAGCAAGAAAAGGACTTTTTCTTCTATTTGGAAAGTAAAGTCGGAGCCCTATTTGGACCCCACAGGAATTCTGTCAGATCACGTGGGAAGACCAATCTTTTGAAAGAGGACGCACACACAGTTTGTGTCATGCTTCATCATCGGCAGCCTCTGCCCACCCTGGTAGGACAGTGGCAACAGGGCAGACTCGACTTCCTGATGGACTCGAATGAAGGAGGGAGTTCTTAGACAAAGTTCTACTGGACAGATGGTGGGATCCAGATAAGTCAAAAATATCTTGGGGTAACCAGGTATATCACCTTTAATACTGGGGACCTCAGGTATATCTAAAAACATCAATGAGATGGCAAGTGAGGACAATCCAAATAGTAGAGAAAGTCCTTTTTGTGCTTGAGCTACCGTATCTTTTTGTGTTGTAGCATTACCTTACAACCACAGAGTGATGCAATTCCGGGGCCGGACTGGGAACAGCAACCAGCCCTGGCAAGTTGCTTCTTGACCGGCCCTGGGAGCGTGGGGAGGGGAGTGCTAGCAAAAAGCACCACTCATGCTTTTCTTATAGGGGGCCTGCAAAACCGGCCCCCAGTAAGAAAAGCGGCCCCCCCAGGCACAAAGACGCCCCCCACCCCTCCGGCCCACT
Source organism: Calotriton arnoldi (assembly GCA_963921515.1). Classification (NCBI taxonomy): domain Eukaryota; kingdom Metazoa; phylum Chordata; class Amphibia; order Caudata; family Salamandridae; genus Calotriton; species Calotriton arnoldi. The sequence continues at coordinate 2,617,925 of CAWUFW010000485.1, read as the reverse complement.
GGGGAAATGCCTGGTGCCCCCTGCGGCCAGTCCGGCCCTGTGCAAGTCCTGGGCAGACCTCCAGCGATGAACAGCCCTGAAAGCACAGGATGTCCTGGGGTTTCCTCCCAGCCCCATATATGATACCACAGCCATTTCCCAATGCACAAATGGGTCACACAACCAGTTTGGCTGACTTTCCATGCTCAGCAAGAAGTGCGCAAGCAGCAACAAAGCAAAGTCGTGAGCCTTACCATATGAGGTGTGGGGTCATGTGGGCCTATCGGGGGAGATCAGGGACTAGTCTAGCAGCTGAGTTCTGTATGGTCTGTTATCTGTTCAGTAGGTGCAAGGTAATTCCTACATAGAGTGTGTTGCTGTAATCCAGGCGGCTGGTGATGAGAGCCTGGGTGATGGTGTGTCTGTTGTTGGCTGGGTGCCACTTGAAGCCTTTCCAGAGCATGCAGGCTAAGGATACTGCATTGATCAGATTTTTCATGGTGAGTTTGCTGACCAGTATGATGCTGAGGTTCCTGGCCTGTTCTGTAGGTGTGCATGATGGTCCAAGGTTTGCGGGCCACCAGGAGTTGTTCCACGGGGGTGTGTCCTTCCTGAAGATTAGTACCTCCGTTTTGTCAGTGTTAAGTTTGAGGCAGTTGTTAAGCAACCAGTGGGCGATGTTGGTCATGCACAGGTAGAAGTTGGCTTTGGTGGTGGAGGTGTCTGCGGAAAGAGAGAGAGGATAAGCTGGGTATCGTCTGCATGTGATATGATGTTCAGTGCATGGGTCCTGACAATGTTGGCCAAAGGGGTCATGTAGGCGTTAAACAAGGTAGTGCTGAGGGAACACCCTTGGGGGATGCCACAGATGATGTTCTTTGTGTCCTAGGTATAGGGTGGGAGGCGGACGCTCTGGGTTCTTCGGGTGAGGAAGGATGGGATCCACTTGAGGATGTCCCCTTGAATCCTGATCTGATGGAGCCTTTTTATGAGGGTGTAATGGGACACGGTGTCGAAGGCTGCTAAGAGGTCAAGGAGGAGCAGGGCAGCAGTCTTTCCCAGGTCTAGGAGAGTCCTGATGTCGTTGGTGGCTGTGATTAGGGCAGTTTCTGTGCTGTGGTACGACCGGAACACAGATTGTGATGGGTCCAGGAGGTCATTGTTCTCTAGGTAGTTTGTGAGTTGGTGGTTGATGGCCTTTTCCAGGACTTTGACAGGAAAAGGGAGCAGAGATATGGACTGGTAGCTCTTGAGGTCGTTCGGGTCTGTGGGAGGTTTTTTTAGGAGTGGTTTGACTTCAGTGTGCTTCCGTTCCTTCGGGAATGTGGCTGAGGTGATGGATGTGTTGCAGGTGGTGGTGAGTTCTTAGCTGATAGTATAGTTGCCCAGATTGAACATGTGATGGGGACAGGGGTCCCTGGGTGCTTCTGAGTGGATGGAGCTCATGATGATAGAGGTGCTCTGCGTAGTGGGTTGATCCCATGCGGTGACCTTGAGGTTTGGGTGGGAGTCGGCGGGGTTGAGGAGGCTGAGGATGCTGGTGTCGGAATGTTGGGGGTCAAATTGTTTGTAGATGGTGGAGATCTTATTATGGAAGAAGTCTGCTAGAGTGTTGCAGAGGTCTTGGGAACTGGTGACGATATTTTCGGTTGCTGCGGGGCTGGAGAGCTCCTAGACTATGTTGACGAGTTCTTTGCTGTGGTTAGAGCTGGCTTTTAGGGGGTCAGCCAGGGTTTTCCTTTTCGTATCTTTCAGGCGCTGGTGGTAGTTGTTGAGTGCCAGCTTGAAGGTGGCATGGTAGGTTGGCTCTTTGCTAGAGCGCTAAACCCTTTCCAGTTGTTTGCAGTTGCGTTTGGTGGTTCTAAGTTCTGAGGTGTACCAGCTGTTATGCTTGGTGGGTCTGCCTAGTTTGGTGGGTTTGATGGAGGAGATTTTGTTGGCGCAGTTGGTGATCCAGGTGTTAATGTTTTTGACGGCCTCTTCGAGGTTGGGAGTGGTGTCCGGAAGGGAGGAGCTGAGGTTGTTGGTTCATTGGTCTTCAGGTACCTTGATCCAGCTCCTCTTGGTGGTGCTGGGCAGTTTTATTGAGGTGGTGATGGCTGCTGTGATGGTGAAGTGGATGACTGAGTGGTCCGACCAGGTGAGTTTGGTGGTATGGCTGTACCAGACTCTGTTGCTTGCTGTAAAGATGGGGTAGAGTGTGTGCCCGGCGATGTGAGTGGGGTCTGTGACTAGTTGGGAAAGGCAAGGTTGGTCATACTCTTGAGGAGTTTGGCTGTGTTGGCATCATTGGGGTCCTTGAGGTCTCCGAGGAAGATGAAGTTCTTGGTGTTGATGACCAGTGGGGCGATGAAGTCGGTAATGGCCTCTCAGAAGGTGGTCCTGGAGGTCTGTAGGCGAGGGTGCCTCTGATGGTTGTCTTGCTTTCTGTGTTGAGTTGGAAGTTGAGGTGTACCATGATGGGGATGGTGTTTTCTATGGCAGCTGTGCAGCGGAGGGATTCTTTTGCATGACAGCTATTCCATCTCTAAGTTTGTTTACATGGTCCTGGCGTATTATCTTGTAACCACTGGGTGTAGCAGTGATTATGTCTGGTGCGGATGTCGGGTTGAGCCAAGTCTCGGTAAGAAAGACAATGTCGGGGTGAGGGAGGTGATGGTGTCCCAGATCTCGGTGGCGAGTTTGAAGAGCAATCTAGTGTTGATCAGGAAGCAGTGGAGTTGTCCCTGCTCAGTGGCGGTGGGTGGGGGCCTGTGAGCAGGAGGTCTGGGAGCACAGGAAAATAGACAGTGCCAGCAGGAAAATGGGCCTGCTGTTGAGCAGGATGGGTGGCTGCAGTCGTCGTTCTGAAGTCTGGGGTTCAGGGGTATCATCTCGGAGCTGGTGTAGCTGTGGGTGGGTCGAAGTCCAGGGTTCCTGGCACTGGGCGCGGTCCAGGCATGGATGGACGCAGACGGGCTTGCCTTTGGCGCACAGGTAGTGCTGACATGCTGCCGCCTCCATTACGTAGGCTCCCGAGAGGGGTGCTGGGCGGGGTCAGCGAGAGATGGGAAGCAGGAGAGAGAGCTGCACTGAAGGCGGAAAAAAATGCGTGGCAGAGATAGAAAATGTTTAGCGTGGGTAAAAAACGAGCGATCAATGGGGAGGAATGCAAGTGCCAGGTGGGAGTAAAAATTAGATTAATGAGGAGAAAACCCAGTTTAAAGGAGGAAGATGAGATTTAATGAGGAGAAAAACCAGATTAATGAGAATAGAACACAGTTATGAGGAAAAAGAACAAGATTAATGAGGAGAGAACACAATTGAAAGGAGAAAAACGAGATTAATGAGGGGAAAATGCATTTTGAGGAGAAAACTAGATTACATGAGGGGAGAGGAAAAGGTGAGATTAATAAGGAGAAAACGCAGTTAGAAGGAAAAAGTGAGATTAATGAGGAGAAAACTCAGTTAAGCGGGGAGAAATGGGGAGAAAGAGCACAGTTAAGCAGAGGAAGAACGAGTTGGGGGAGACAGAATGTGGTTGAGAGGAGGAAAAAGAAAGGGTTAAGGAGGAGAAAAACGAAGTAACTCAGAGGGAAAACGAGGTGTTAGGTGAACGCAAAGTGTACAACAGTGGATGCAGTGGATCGGTCGTTCAGGCAATGGTGATCAAGCGGAGCACTGGAGCAGGCAGCAGCAGAGAGGAGCTGGCCGGGGGACCTGCTCAATGGAGTCGCGCTGAGGCCTCCATTAAGTTATATTATTCTTGGCCCTGATCAAGAAACCTCCATGGTGTCCCATGAATAGGCCCTTCTATCATCAAGGCCTGAAACCGCCTCTCCCGCACTCGACCCCCCACAACAATAAGACCTCCAGCTGCACCCCATTATCCCACCTCCTCTCACCCTTAACCCTACAAACATTACCATGGCTGGTTTCCAGGAAGTCAATAGGTTTATGATTGATGGTCAGTAAGCATTCTCACAGGATGTCAAAGACATAAAAGTACTCAGGGAGGTGCAGGCTGACCAGCATGAAGAGCTCTTCTACCTCCTGTCCTCCTGGACTGCAGCCATTTCTTCTTATCCAGAGACTCACCACCCCCCACCACCGGCTGTTGTGTCTCCCAGTATAGCTCCCCCCTTTTCCTCTATACATCTACTTCAGTGTGCCACAAAGCTCTAGAAGGAGGTGTTTGGTTCCATCTCACAACCCAAAATGACAGCACCTGTCAGATCCAGAGAATGGCCAGGACCTTTTACTTTTAACCAAGAGTAAACCATCTCAGATGGGAGACAGATTTTAAGTATGGATGTTTCCTTTGGATATTAAGCCGGCTTTGGGACATTGGACAATTTGATTTTCTTTTTATTTTCCCCATAGGATTATTATATAGACTTGTTGCCTAAAGTTCCTGATATTTTTTTCTGTTGCCCACCCCCATGCAGGTTGACTATTCCTTCCATGTACTCTGCCACTATCTGTACTATTTCTCCTATTCCCAAGGACAGTCAACTTGACACCAGAATTCATGGGCCAATATATTTCTACATATTTTTTTAACTTGAATGTGTTGTTGCTCTTTTCTAAGTGTACTACCATGCCTCTTAATGTACATGAATATTTTACTATAAGGGAAATGTTATATGATACACTTGATTATATAATAATTTATTTTTATACGCCCATCTTTATGGTCAGGCATACATGAGATGATACATACGTAGAAGATATGTTCAATTGATATTCATTCAAAAATGTTTACAATGAAAGTTTTTTTAATATACATAAACAGTGATTGGATGAGTGAATACATAAGTGACGGTGAATTCTGTGTGGATAGGTATGTGAGTGGTGGCTGAATTTGACATGGGGGTATTGGTTGCTGTCCTTGCCCATGTCCATGGGGGTGGGATTGATGCATGCCCAGCTATGCAATGATGAGGATGACAAGGATCTGGTTGCAGAGTGGGAGCAGGTGGGTTTGTTGGAGTCCAGGTGAGTTGTTGATAAGGTTGTGGCTGTGGTGGGCCTTGTAGGCTGGTGGAGATCCCTAATTGACTGAGGAGCATGAATTGGCCCTACAGCTTGAGACAGGCCCATGCGTAAGAGGGCCTGCATTATCTGTTTGGCCAAAGAAAGGCACCTTGTATCCTCCTCCCTTGATATCCACAGAAGTTCGTGGTGCAATGTCACATTGCCTTGAAGACATTTCTCAATATTCTCCAGGACACAGGTCTGTGTCTCAGTCATCCTTGGTAGTTCTTCCTGATGGGTTGCCATGTTGCGCAGAGTCAATCCCTGCAAAGAGGATTGCTTTAGGAAACACTGATCGTCCTGTAGGGCAGGATGTGCCCATGTCAATAAATGCCACCTCCTCACTTGCATGCATGGCCATCTGATAAAGCCAGCAGGCTGTCCATCATGTAGAGATTAAATATTTGGGTGGCTGTGGGAAGTAGATTGCTGAATGGGGAGAAGTCCACCTCAATATGGGTTTCTTCTCCCACAGAAGATGGAGAGAAGACCAGAGTTGACCCTAGGTTAGAGGGAGGAGCAGGGTTGTGAACTGAAATACCTGTAGACTGACAGCTGGTGGGAGGAGAGTCCTACGTACTGTCATGTAGTTCCTGCAAATCTATACAGGATCTGCACGTTTAGACAACATAAACTAAGGGATTGGTGTCCAGACTGATTCCAGACACCCCGAAGGATATGCTAGTCTGTAGATCAGCTAGCTCACAGTGCCACTATGAGCCCCTCTTACCAAGGAGCGAATAGTTTCTGGCAACTATCGAACATGACAACCCTGACCCCTCAGGAATTGTGGAAACAGTACAGTACTTTTCGCTCAGTCACTTATGCTTACTTTGTCTCAGAGAGATACACAGAATAAATGGTGGGGACGTTTTTAATAAGTATTTATTGAACCAGAGTCATTCGAGTATAAAATACGTGTGCTGCAACAACCATTAGACATAAACAGATAAATAGTGTTATGAGCACCAATAGAGTAAAGAACGGTAGAATTCTACCATAGTGCTAAAACAACGAATATATGCAGGCATATAAATACATAACAGTAAAAATGCGTACTCCTACGATGCAACCCTGACTAGATGTACCTAAATGTATCTAGCATGTATGTAGGTGTGTAGCTACGAATCCCCTTAGGATAGAGCCAACCCCATTACCTGAGGTGGGAGAGTGAAGGACCCCGTCTTGGTCTCGAAATGGACACCCCCAAGGGATGTCAGACCACTGGGTGCTGGAGTGTCTGCGTACAGGGACCTCAGCGTCTCACGTTAGTGTGTCAGCATGGAAGTCTTTTTCCTCTGGTTTGCCCAGCGAAGATGTAGTGTTTATATACCCGAAAGGTACCCTCAGGGGCTCTACCTAGAAATGTACTATGGGCATGTCGGGCAAGGATGACGATAGAGATGTCCCTTATACAGAGTTATTATGCAGAAGATGGTAATCCAGCTGTGATACTGAGAATCTTCGTGCATAATACAGGAGGCTAGTTTTCGGAGAAAACCACACGACGGTGTCCATTCCAACAGGAGCTGAAGAATCCCATGGTGGCTCTAAGAATGCCGTCATCAGGATTCGAATACGCTGACGACACTGCACTACATGGGCCTTTAGTGGGTCCAGCAGTACATCCACGTTTGGAGGCGCAACCGATGGAAGAGTTAGACAGATGTCCAACACACATTCGTGTCCGCAGAACAAGCAGCGGAGTACAGGCAAGACACAGTCTACCCAGACTGACCTGAATGATAGAAACCAATGCTCGCTTAGCTCCCGAAGTCGAGGTGTGCCTAGATGGAGTACCATGCGTTCACAACAACGGCGCTCCAAGAGCGCTTTTTCCATCTCCTTGAAATTGGGGACGTCCATTGATCAGCAGAAGCCCTCCAAAAATGCTTCCAAATATGGAGTGTATGAAAGATGGAATAACCCTGAAAACCGTCTGAAAGGTGCCTAATAGCCCAGAACCTATGGTCTTAAATAGATGTACTATCCCACTCGTATCAGACATATTAAAGATACTGTTAGAAATGGGATCTCTGGTTGGCTAAGGCTTGCGCCAAAGCCAGGCAGAGACCACCACTCTAGTCAGGGCGAGGGAGTTACACGCCAAAGATAACCCCTGCTCACCCCCTTGGTAGCTTGGCACGAGCAGTCAGGCTTATCCCGGAGGCAATGTGTAAAGCGTTTGCGCAACACGCACACAGCAACAACATACCAGGCACACCACAAAAGGAACTCCACACAAGGTTATATATAAAAATAGCCTTTGTATTCTCATAACACATTAGAATAGTAATCACATAATATACATTGTGCCACCTGGCACTAGGTAATATCTACAAGGGATTATTTACACCTGACAGGGCCAACTGGACCACTGTCAGAACCATCACAAAGTGAACTTAGTAAAGGAAGAACTTATAATAAATGTAGCACGAATTGTAGATGTATAATACAACCAGTAATTACTGGCAAAACCTCGTACTCAGCATCGTCCTGCAATCATAAACCATATTATGCAGTCATCATCACATTAGGCGTGAAATCTATTCTGCGCCAACCTCATCAGCATAAACACCTTATGCAATCCTCTCATAAGTCTAAACGCCTTAGACAATAACCTCCTAAGCATAACTCACATTAGGGGCATAACTCACAGTAGAGAATCATCTCACTAGCATAAACCACAGTATGCAAACAACCTCATACATAAACCACAGTTAGAGGCATAAAACAGGGTGCGTAAATCATACTATATAAATCACATTTCCTAGCACCACATAAACCACATTAGGGCCTGGCACCCTATAAACCTCACAGTCCCCCTGGCCAACTGGCCATCTCAAAAGGGGCTCAAATGCCCTGTGTCCAAAAGTCAGGGCTGCTGCTTATGCAGCAGAATCCAGGTGCGCAATTGCGCGGACCTAAACGTTGCAGCTGGCACTAAGTGCTGCGCAGCTGTGAAAGTACTGGGGCAGAGGAGTGTATCTCACTCCTAACTCAAAAGACATGTCCCCAAAGAAAGAATGGCCTAAACGATGCAGCTGCCCACTACTTGCTGGGCAGCTGGGAAACTCACTGGCACCTCTGTGCCTCGGGTCCCACTCCGGGACATCTCACGCTCATGCCCCTCTCGTTGCAGCTGCCCGCGCTGGTGCGGCGCAGCTGTGGCACTTTGCATAAAGGGGGCCCGGCACCTCTGTGGCCTCTGGACCCCCACGTGGCATTAAACACCTGCCACCATCGTTGGGGCGGCCCGCTCTCTGGCGGGACCGCCCAGGCGCCGGCATTGCGCCTCGATCTGCCCCCAAAGAACTGTGGCCCTCAGGGGCTCTCTTAAAACAAATCTGCCCCCTCGTAGGAGCAGCCCGCTCTCTCTCGCGGGTCCGCTCAGAACTAGGGACTGGGGCGGCAAGCGGCAGCTTCACTCACCGGGGCTTTGCGTGGGGACTCTGCTCCTCTCCCGGTCGCGCTGCGGCTGCCCGCGGGACTCCCTCTTCACTATGGGAGTCCCGCCTGGAGTATCTCTTGGTCGCGGCCTCACTGCTCTTCACCCTGGCCCCCTCCTGGGACCCGGGACTTCTCTTCTCCGGCGGCCGCCACCGCGGGGCTCTCCCTCGCTCATTTGAGCCCCGCATCACTACCGGCGCCGGACTCCTCTCTCGCGGGGCTTCCCTTCCGTCTCGGAAGCCCCGCCTTGAAACCACAGCCTTGCCTACCTTCCGGGTCGCGCTGGGCAGTGGCCCGGAAGAGATTCGATTAGCGGCTCGGGCCGCGGCGGTGAAACGCGGGGTGGGCTCCTGCTTCAGAATAAAGGCATGCAGCGGGGTGGACACCCGCTGTTCAGAACCCATAAGGCGGGGTAGGCTCCCGCCGAATAATAAGCAAAACGTGGCATCAAAGCGGGGTGGGCACCCGCGATTTTAGGCATAACGGGGGGAATCCCTACGCTGGGGATTCCCTCCCAAACGATCGCAGCCCAGCGCTGCAAGTGGGAAAACAGAAGCGCTCCTCCTCAGGACAAATAAAGCGCTCTGCAGAAATGGAAATAAAGCGCTCACCAGGCGCTAGGATTACCAAAAAGTCCTGAAGGTCCTGGAGGATGATCCGACGAGCAAAAGGGGTCCCAAAAGCCCTTTAGGTATCAAGGGGCAATGCAGGGCCCAGGGAGGCAAGCCCTCATGGCAGCCCCCTCCTGGGCCCCAGCAGCAGCACGCCCCAGCAGGAACAGCACACCAAGACTGAACAATTTCATGGGGTCACAGCCCCTACATTTATACCACAAACTCTCTTTGTCTGTAGTGCAGGGCATGGGGGAACCTGATGCAACTGGTTCAGGGGGATTTGGAGCACTTTGTTTTCCAAGCTCCTCTTCCCCTTTGTCAGGTGGGGGCTAGGTGATCAGACACACCACAGGGGGCAGAGCCAGCATTGTACAGGGCAGGCACACTCCTATTCAGAGTCAGGGGATCACTCCTCCCTCTACCCCCCAGCCCAGGTATCCTATTCAGCCCAGCGCTGACTCACCCTGCCCCTCCTGGAGCCACACACACCTCCCAGCCCCTGTCACTCCCAAGCCAGACATGCAATTCACATCAGGCAGGCAGACACATAGCACACAGAAATGCCAACTTCTAAAAGTGGCCTTTCTAAAATAACCACAATAAATCTGTGCACACCATTGCGCAGCATTTATTCACACAATCTCATACATACCAGACTTGACCACACTGCTCCTCTCATAACAGGAATTACCACTGACACACACTGATCAGGGAATCCCCAATGCATTCCTATGGGAGGGCAGGCCAAGCTCACCAATGTAACACAGAGAGCGCACGCACTTTCCACTGGACCACAGTGCGAAAGTGCCCAGAGGCTTAAAACCACCAACACCATGTCAGAACTTAAGGCAAAAAGTCCAGGGGTTAACCTGCCAAAAGGGCCAAGTCCAACACAACCCCCTTCCAGCCAAAACGCAGGGCAGACCAATCACTACCTTGATGGGCTTCCCTGCTTCGGGCGATAGAACACGGACGCGGGCCCTCGCTGCAGGGACACCCTCCGGTTCTACGCCACTCTGAACCCATGTGGTTCCCTCTGAAAAATAACTCTCAGGCCCAACTAGGCTACCCCACTGGTACTCCCTAGTTGTCCACGGCCAGGACCAGGCCCTAGGCCACCCAGACGTCACTGGCCCTTGCCAATCCACAGAGTGGGGGGCAGTAACCCCTGGCACATAATAGCCATTCTCCACTCTTCCTCTCAGTGTAGGTGCAAACTACCACTGATCCTCCAACCTAGGGTCCGCACCCTCAGGCTGACCAGAGGTCACGGGCAAAGCATCTCCTCACCCTACCGCTCTTCTGAGGTTCTGCGCTCTCCCAGGAGAAGCACCCACCAGAACACAACTCTCCCAACAGTTCAGGACCTCTCTCCATCAACTGGTCTACCACCTGGGATCCAAATTCACCAGCTGCACCGGGGTCAGAGGCGAGGACTACCTCCCTCTGCACCCCCTTCCAGAGCCCTATACGCCCCCAACTGGAGTGGTACCCCTAGAAGGCAAAACCGGTCAGGACACTGATTACAGTTGCCCTTCCGTGCAGGACAGGAAAACACCTGAACCTGGCTCCCCAACCCAGGGACGGTACCCTTTGGGCAGATGCCCGGCGAACCAGGGCTTCACGGGGAGTACATATACCCTCCCGAGGGCGACACATAACTAATGTGTCGTGTGACAGTCTGCCTGGCGCAGAGCTCACGACCTCCTGTCCCACTGACAGTGCGCGAAGATGCCCCAGGACAGAAGTGGCGTCACCATGGTCACTCATTGGTGGCTCAGCCCTTCTGGCTGGCCCCTGACCCAATGGTTCTTCCACTGGGGACTCTTTCCCCCTCTCACCCCTCAATCTGGACTTCTGCACCCTCCACTTAGGAGTGGCATTGCCAGACACCAGAACTGATGGAGGCCTGATTACAGACACTCCCAGCTCACCTAACACGGGGAGATCCCCCTCGAAGAACGGTCCAACAGGACAGACTAGGCTCCCTACCTGGTGTTCCCTCTAAGAACCATCCAGTACTGGAGACTGAGGTGCGGGCACTTCGGGACACAGCCCAATCTCACTCCTTCTCTTGCGAGACAGGATGTGAGTCCCTACAACCTCCTCACTATAAGGGCACCTAGCTGGGCTACTCTGAACCACTTCCACCACTCTGGGTTGGAAGACACCTGCACCATTCTTCTAGTATCACTCCCCAATGCAAGCTCCTTATAACCAAAAGAACTCACACACTCCACCAGGTGTTGGCGCGACTCCGGAAAACAATTACGGGGCATGTTCTCTCTGACAGAACAGATTGAACAGTCCTTTAACACCATTTACCGTGCTAACCAATCACCCAAAACGTCCAGTGCACCAGAACACTCATCCACACTCCCCCCACAAGACTGGTGAGACAGCATCTTACTGCCCCTGAAACACAACCTGTCCCCCCCTTAACCGGGAACCAGGTACCATACTCTGGGAACTGGGAATGGGACTTCCTGCACTGGCCTACATATTGCTGCCACCACTGGATCCCACCCTTACTGGGGATTCCAGAAAACTCACACTGCACTTAGGGGATAATCTACCCTCCCGAGCCAGTTACTCCATGCCAATTAAGTTACCACTGTAGGCCAACCCTAGAACCAGCAGACAGCACAGGGGCAGTCACTCCTTCAGCTTCAGGCCAACCCAAGAAATAGCACGATGGCACAAGGGCAGTCCCTCCTTCAGCTTTAGGCCAACCCAAGATAGCAGTCTGCACAAGGGCAGTCACTCCTCCAGATTCTCTGGTTTCTGTCCTTGGCAGGACCCCCAACTCATAGTGCAATAAAACACATTTCAATGAAATAATACTTAAAACAAACTCAGAAACAATAATCCCCATCCATGTGACTATCTAAAATGCAGAGCTTGTAGTGTAACCAGTTGTCGCTGTGGTACTGCGCAAACGCAAGTCCTATCCTCACCGTTGACAACCAATGTTAGAAATGGGATCTCTGGTTGGCTAAGGCTTGCGCCAAAGCCAGGCAGAGACCACCACTCTAGTCAGGGCGAGGGAGTTACACGCCACAGATAACCCCTGCTCACCCCCTTGGTAGCTTGGCACGAGCAGTCAGGCTTATCCCGGAGGCAATGTGTAAAGCGTTTGCGCAACACGCACACAGCAACAACATACCAGGCACACCACAAAAGGAATTCCACACAAGGTTATATATAAAAATAGCCTTTGTATTCTCATAACACATTAGAATAGTAATCACATAATATACATTGTGCCACCTGGCACTAGGTAATATCTACAAGGGATTATTTACACCTGACAGGGCCAACTGGACCACTGTCAGAACCATCACAAAGTGAACTTAGTAAAGGTAGAATTTATAATAAATGTAGCACGAATTGTAGATGTAGAATACAACCAGTAATTACTGGCAAAACCTCGTACTCAGCATCGTCCTGCAATCATAAACCATATTATGCAGTCATCATCACATTAGGCGTGAAATCTATTCTGCGCCAACCTCATCAGCATAAACACCTTATGCAATCCTCTCATAAGTCTAAACGCCTTAGACAATAACCTCCTAAGCATAACTCACATTAGGGGCATAACTCACAGTAGAGAATCATCTCACTAGCATAAACCACAGTATGCAAATAACCTCATACATAAACCACAGTTAGAGGCATAAAACAGGGTGCGTAAATCATACTATATAAATCACATTTCCTAGCACCACATAAACCACATTAGGGCCTGGCACCCTATAAACCTCACAGTCCCCCTGGCCAACTGGCCATCTCAAAAGGGGCTCAAATGCCCTGTGTCCAAAAGTCAGGGCTGCTGCTTATGCAGCAGAATCCAGGTGCGCAATTGCGCGGACCTAAACGTTGCAGCTGGCACTAAGTGCTGCGCAGCTGTGAAAGTACTGGGGCAGAGGAGTGTATCTCACTCCTAACTCAAAAGACATGTCCCCAAAGAAAGAATGGCCTAAACGATGCAGCTGCCCACTACTTGCTGGGCAGCTGGGAAACTCACTGGCACCTCTGTGCCTCGGGTCCCACTCCGGGACATCTCACGCTCATGCCCCTCTCGTTGCAGCTGCCCGCGCTGGTGCGGCGCAGCTGTGGCACTTTGCATAAAGGGGCCCGGCACCTCTGTGGCCTCTGGACCCCCACGTGGCATTAAACACCTGCCACCATCGTTGGGGCTGCCCGCTCTCTGGCGGGACCGCCCAGGCGCCGGCATTGCGCCTCGATCTGCCCCCAAAGAACTGTGGCCCTCAGGGACCCTCATAAAACAAATCTGCCCCCTCGTAGGAGCGGCCCGCTCTCTCGCGCGGGTCCGCTCAGAACTAGGGACTGGGTTGGCAAGCGGCAGCTTCACTCACCGGGGCTTTGAGTGGGGACTCTGCTCCTCTCCCGGTCGCGCTGCGGCTGCCCGCGGGACTCCCTCTTCACTATGGGAGTCCCGCCTGGAGTATCTCTTGGTCGCGGCCTCACTGCTCTTCACCCGGGCCCCCTCCTGGGACCCGGGACTTCTCTTCTCCGGCGGCTGCCACCGCGGGGCTCTCCCTCGCTCATGGGAGCCCCGCATCACTACCGGCGCCGGACTCCTCTCTCGCGGGGCTTCCCTTCCGTCTCGGAAGCCCCGCCTTGAAACCACAGCCTTGCCTGCCTTCCGGGTCGCGCTGGGCAGTGGCCCGGAAGAGATTCGATTAGCGGCTCGGGCCGCGGCGGTGAAACGCGGGGTGGGCTCCCGCTTCAGAATAAAGGCATGCAGCGGGGTGGGCACCCGCTGTTCAGAACCCATAAGGCGGGGTAGGCTCCCGCCGAATAATAAGCAAAACGTGGCATCAAAGCGGGGTGGGCACCCGCGATTTTAGGCATAACGGGGGGAATCCCTCCCAAAGCGATCGCAGTCCAGCGCTGCAAGTGGGAAAACAGAAGCGCTCCTCCTCAGGACAAATAAAGCGCTCTGCAGAAATGGAAATAAAGCGCTCAGCAGGCGCTAGGATTACCAAAAAGTCCTGAAGGTCCTGGAGGATGATCCGACGAGCAAAAGGGGTCCCAAAAGTCCTTTAGGCATCAAGGGGCAATGCAGGGCCCAGGGAGGCAAGCCCTCATGGCAGCCCCCCCCCTGGGCCCCAGCAGCAGCACGCCCCAGCAGGAACAGCACACCAAGACTGAACAATTTCATGGGGTCACAGCCCCTACATTTATACCACAAACTCTCTTTGTCTGTAGTGCAGGGCATGGGGGAACCAGATGCAACTGGTTCAGGGAGGATTTGGAGCACTTTGTTTTCCAAGCTCCTCTTCCCCTTTGTCAGGTGGGGGCTAGGTGATCAGACACACCACAGGGGGCAGAGCCAGCACAGGGCAGGCACACTCCTATTCAGAGTCAGGGGATCACTCCTCCCACTACCCCCAGCCCAGGTGTCCTATTCAGCCCAGCGCTGACTCACCCTGCCCCTCCTGGAGCCACACACACCTTCCAGCCCCTGTCACTCCCAAGCCAGACATGCAATTCACTTCAGGCAGGCAGACACATAGCACACAGAAATGCCAACTTCTAAAAGTGGCATTTCTAAAATAACCACAATAAATCTGTGCACACCATTGTGCAGCATTTATTCACACAATCTCATACATACCAGACTTGACCACACTGCTCCTCTCATAACAGGAATTACCACTGACACACACTGATCAGGGAATCCCCAATGCATTCCTATGGGAGGGCAGGCCAAGCTCACCAATGTAACACAGAGAGCGCACGCACTTTCCACTGGACCACAGTGCGAAAGTGCCCAGAGGCCTAAAACCACCAACACCATGTCAGAACTTAAGGCAAAAAGTCCAGGGGTGAACCTGCCAAAAGGGCCAAGTCCAACAGATACGATGTACCATTTCTCTGAAATGGAGCAGGAAGTTAGTTCAGACTAGAGCCTGTATCTCAGCGGAAGACCTTGCAACCTGGAGATCAAAAGTCTCTGGAGCGGAGGTTAAGGTCACTTTCTTCTGTAAAAGTATGGCTTTCAGTCTGCTCAGAGAATCAAACCGTATAAGGGAAACATTCAAATCCATACGGTAATTCCCAAGATTCATGGATGCAATCCTTTCCCATCGCTTCATACCTGCCTAACTGCTGGTATTCTAGGCAATACTGAAATTGGAATGTTGTTACAGGCAATAATATTTGGCCATGAATTAACCATTCTGTGGACGGTGACTCAGCCACGGTGAAAGGAAATTGGTCTAATTTTTCGATGTGCAGCATTGTATATTTTGCATCTCTTTGTGCTATTCTTGTCGGCCTAGTGGTTAAATTATAAGCAGAAAACAGAGATGTACTGTTAATATATCGCCAGGGCACGTGACCAGAGCGCAATGATTGTAGCGCCCAGCTTAATAATAGAATGGATCCTAACTGTGATTGCCCATGTTGTAGGATGGACAGATCCTGTTCTATTATATCTATAGCAGAAGACACAATGTTGCCCAGTGAATACATCCTGGATGTTAGTGTGGTCATGCCATTATCGACCACTGCCAAAGCCTTTTCTAAGTTGGCCCTGTCAATTTCACGCAACCTCTCCGCAGCTTCCTGTTGAGAGATCTTCCAAACTTCGTTTGTAAATAGCGTATAAGAAGCATTTACGGCGTGGCTTCCTGGGATCTAACAAAAATCCCTTAAATCCATGTAATCTGAGAGTAAGGACAAGTGTTGTTTCACCTGGGACAGTGTTGAGGATTTTAGCCAATCTAGGCATAACTTCCCAACACTGTAGGATGTCACCACCCCCGGATGTTCTCGTTGTACATAGCGTTGGTCCGGCCTATGGATACTAAACCCTTTGGTGGTACCCTTAAATCTTGACTGAAACTATTTGTGTCTTTAGGCCACACTAACCATCCCTTCCGATTGGGTCTGAAGAATTGTATGAACCCTCATGTATAATGTCATCAAGTGTATTCTCACTATGTTGTGTATAGTTCTGCCATCCCTCAAAGTGTGAAAGCGAGGGAATCCGAAGTGTGTTCAAGTCCTTAATCTTGGCTAGTCCGAGACAGGAAGTCTGTTTCACAGTATCGTTCAGGAAGATAATTTGCTGTGGTATGAGACATGCTCTAAATAACGCCTCAGTTCCCTGAAATTGCCAATCTTTAGTCCCCCAGACAGATTTTGTGACTATAGTGTCCCTCTAAAAGTCGAAACCTTGTAAAGACAGCTGGGAAATAAAGAGAGCAGAGTATATCTGTTTCGTGTTGTTCTTCGCAGAGGTAAGTGCAACCTTATAACAATATGAGTTTGGGTCTGAAGTGTTAAACCCAGAAAAGTATGCAAACTTCTGTGCAAATGTTTGTGAACTACCTTTTGGTGGTGTTTGGCAATGTTCCTGATCCAGCGGGTTACTAGCAACGAGTATTCATACACCAAATACTCACCTGGGCCCATACATTCATACTACGCTAGTATTTTCCGCTAGTGGGTCAGTTGTACTCTTTATCAAAATCCCTGCTACCAATTACTTTACTGATTGAAGAGTAATGACTTACCAATGGACCCCTTGTTAATTGGGAAGTTTAAAATGAGTGACGTTCCATACAATTCATAATTCTTGAAATAATCACTGAGTCAGGAAGTTTTAAATTGTTTATCTAAAGATTTAGCAGAGTAAAATACAGAACCACATGATACTTAAGTCGTATAGCAAGGATGAAGCATAATAATCAATTTGATCAATGACGGTCCCTCAGACAAGGAGACGATAGAGACAGCAGCGCAACTAAGGGTTGCATTTATATTTACCTAAAAGTGCGAGAACCAAACCCCTTGGCCAAGGAGTTGGAAAGGTAGGACCCTGGAAGGATGAAGAGCAAAGACCTCCTCCCGGATCAGGACAGGACCGGTGACCTCTCTATCAACGACGCCTGCGTCGTTCCCCTCTCTGGTACTTCACTTCTCCTCGAATTCTCCCGTGTCTTCCTTCTAAGGTACTCCTCCGTCCCCACCTCAGGACCTCTCTGGACAGTGGTTCAGTCTGCAACCGATCAGCTTGTACGTCTGGAGCCTATGCCTATCTAATTAGCTAATTCTATATCTATTATACCCTTTTACGCCCATGTACCTCCCCTAAATGTTGCAGAATTATGGGCCCACTATTTCTGATTGGACGGGGACAGGGGGTTGATCCTCACACCATATCGATTCGGTTCAATTTCTTAAAGCCCATTAAAATACCGCTTATCACAATTAATACATTTGCTTTATTTCCCACCCGTCTCACGACAAATTTTATACATTGTTCATATAAATTGTTGCTATTCAGTAGAGACATCGTGGGTACAATAATATTGGCCATCAGGTCACGGCCTTGGACGACGTCCAGGTTGACTTCATCCTTTTTCTCTCTGGGCAGCCATTCAGGGAGCATGCGCAGAACCATTGTCACCCGAGTTTTCAGTTCACCATCCCCAGGCCCAATTTTCGAACTAATAAAAGTCAAAGAAGAAAATATTAAAATCACAAATAAATTGTTGCACTGTATTCCCACTCTTTCTACTCTATTCCCATTTACTTATAAATTCTATCCCGCATTAATAGCGTTAGAATACCACAGTTTAATTGCAACATGAGAGCAAGCTGTAGCACGTGAAAACATAAAGCTGCCATTTTAATGCACACTGCGCAGAAGCAAGAATTTCCCTCCAAGCAAAGAAAGACGTCACACCATGTGATATGGTTGAGACATGCGCAATAGGGTTCCCGCGCCTTAGCGGCCATTTTAGAATAGACAAGCGTTACCTGTTAGTTTAAACACATAGGCAAGCTTCCTTGCTACTTATATTTGTGTATGCAATTATTAGTATGAACAATACAAAGTTTAATAAAATTAATACTGTGAGAAGATTGCATCCGAGAAAGTCTCATTTGTGAGTCCTTGCTCCATCAATCTCCTCTCTGATGGCGTTTCTGAGCCATCAATTACTACCCACAACCAGATGCCAACTTTTAGCATAAAATAGTTTCACTTTCATTTTTACACTTTCTATTTTTCACATCCCCTTTCAGTTTCTTGTATAATTCACTTCTCAAATCTTCAAGTTCAATTTCGTCAAACTTTCGTTTCTTTCCTTTTCCTGTCACATTATACGATTCATTCTTTCTACAACATTTGCACCATATTATTATTGACAGTACTATTATTGCTATCCCTGCTAAGGGTACTAATATTTGACCTATAAGTCCTTTTCCTACATTAGCAAACCAGGTACCAATTGACGCAATACTACTGTCAATCTTTCCCATACACTATCAACTTCCAGTGGTTTTAGTTCTTTCTCAAGTTTAGTTATATTTTGTATATACGTTCCAATTTCTGCACTTTTATCAGGTATGTAAGTGCAACAGTGTTTCGTCTTCAATAATTTACAGACTCCACCCTCTTTTGCCAATATAATATCAAGAGCAAGTCGATTTTGCATAACCATAGATCTAATCGCAACCATCTCCGCATTAATCATTAGAAATCTTCCAGCAGTGTCAGTTGATAAACGATCAACCACTGTAGATAATTTACATATTTTTCTTGAGTTCAGAATTATTCCCACTGAAGGTATCAATGCACCAAATATATCAGCTACAATTTCTGAAAAACTAGCTCTTTTTCTACGTGTTAATTCACTAGTATTTTCATCGCTGCCAGTGTTTCTTTTTACGTGGTATATCTTTGGAAATACTATTCCAAAATAACAACTTCCATACCACTGTGCAGGAAGCCTAAAGTAAGCCTTATTCCCACACACATAATAGATTCCAGGAAAAACTGAATCTGTTCCTCCTTTGAGTTCCCAACCTCCAAGAATTAAGAAATTGTGTTCACATTCACTGGTACCGATGAAAACATTGTTATACTCAGTCTTTAACCTATGTAAACACATTTTCCCTGTCTTTACAAAATCTAGAGCCATAGCAGCTTGAGCCTTGCCAGGTGTGTAACTACCCTCTTTCTCAGCCCAAGGTGGCAGATGAGCCGTATGCTCAGACGCTTTCTTCTGGAAATCTTGTCTTCTATTCTCCACTAAATTCAAAAATATCTTTTCTTCTTCGTGTAAAGAACATGTTAGATTGTGTCTATGTGCATGTGTTATGTCTATTGATTACATTGTTAAGAAAAATTCTCCCATGAACTGTGCATCTTTACTACTAAGCACTGGATTCATATTCTGTCGAATCGGAACCTCAGAAAATATCACATCTATATTTGAATAATAATACTGAAGTCGCCCTGTTCTATAAAATAAACTAGTTAGTACACTACATGATATGCCATAAGTTAATGGCAAGTGATGATATGTTAACCCTTCTGCTACTGATTCAGGTAGTTTCATACAGACATAACAATTACTAACTTCCATGGTATCTACATATTGAAACAATAATTTTGTGAAAACATTCAGACTAGTGTCATTATCTGTTATTTCATGATGAAATTCTGGTTCATCTTCTGCCTTTAGTTCTACTCTATTACTTTTCAAGTTATCTGTCCTTTCCTTTGTTTCGTTGTTAATCTTTTTATCTATTATCATAAGGTAAGGAATTGCTACGATCACAACTAACCATACTATAAGCACCACTACCAGATTACATATGCATATAGCACAGCATCTTTTACAACCTTTCTGCTTTGGTCTCCCAGTAACTCTATCGACAGGCATTTTTGACAAGGAAGATTGCTCTTCTTATCGTATTCTTCAAATCTCTTTACGTTCTCAAGGTGGTTTTATTTCTTTTTCATAAGTCAGTTCCACACTTGTTCCTTCGTCACCACTTTCACTTGATTCTGAGCTCTCGTAGTCTTCAAGGATGATATAAGTCCAATCAGGACCTTTAAATTTGTTGTTCACAAGTTTCAGTCTTTTGCTTCTTTGTTTTTCACTTTTATCTTCTTGTCCCGTTTGGCTTGTTACTTTGTCCACTTGTTCTGGATCTTCACTTCTGGTTGTTATGTGGTATTTTACTCTTTTAATGAAACTAGGCCAATGATCACCTTTTCTCGTTTTCTTTGTTTGCACTGTCTTTTTACTTTTTATTTCTTCTTCAGATATTCTTTTATTTTCAGGTTGTGGCCCAGTTTCGTTTTCTTCAATTTCAGTTTCTTCTGTTATTTGTTATTTTTCAGGCCTTATTTGTTTTTCTTCAGCTGCTCCACTGTGAGTCTCGAGTAACTGATCTTGTTCTTGATTTACGTTTTCATGCTCGAGATTCTCGAGATCTTCTGTTTGAATGTATTTTCCTAGATCTAACTGATTCTGATCAGGGCTTATTGCACTTTGTACTTCTGCAGCCTGACCGCGTTCTTCTAGACCTGTCTGTCCCTGCTCAAAATTTGTTGGTTCTTCGTTATTTTGAGCCCAGTTTCCTCTCCCTATCTGGTCCTGCTCAGGTTCTCTTATTGTGTCTTCTTCTTCTTCCTGAGCTGCTTCTTCTTCACCTATCTGATCTTCTTCAATTTCTTCCAAATTTGCTTGACTTCTTGTTCTGTGGTAATCTTGAGGAATTTCCACCACTGGTATCCAGTCCTGACTTGTGCTCGGTTGTTCTTCTTCAGCTTCCCTTGAATCTCGGACCTGAGATTCTTCAGCTGGGCAACCTTCAGCTCCCTCAGTTATCGGTGCTGTCTGAGGATTTTCTTCTTCAGGGTCTGGTACTCCTTTGGTGTGGCTTACATGAATCCAATGAGGAAATCCTGCACACTTTACTGCTGTGTTTGTAACCAGTATGACCTGACAAGGTTTGTCCCACCTGGGTGATAGACACGTTTCTCTGGTGTGATTCTTCACTACCACCCAATCACCGGGATTCAGATCATGTTCTTGTTCAGGCTGCCTGGAAACTGCGTCTTCTCCAACCTGGTGAGAGACAGAACGCACTAGGTCAGCCAATCCTTTGCAATAATCCAGAACCATATCATCAGATATATTCAGCAGTTTATTTGTAGGAATATGTGCTTGTCTCATTGCTCTTCTCATCATTATTTCATGTGGACTCAATCCGGTATTTCTATCAGGGATGCTTCTGAGTCCCATTAAAACAAGTGGCAATGCATCCGGCCAATCTAGCGATGTTGATGCACACATTTTTCCCAGTCTGGATTTTATTGTGCCATTTACTTGTTCAACCACTCCAGAAGCCTCTGGACGATATGCACAGTGCAATTTTTGCTCAATTTGGAATGCTTCACAGATTATCTTAATCACCTCACTGTTAAAGTGCTTTCCTCTATCTGATTCCAAAGTTACTGGAAAACCAAATCTAGGAATGAGTTCATGTAACAACAATTTTGCGACTGTTATACTGTCATTCCTTCTGGTAGGGTAAGCCTCCACCCACTTTGAAAACAGACACACTATGACGAGTACATATTTCAGTCCCCTACATGGTGGTAGCTGAATGAAATCTAGCTGCAATCTCACAAATGGACCCTCTGCCTTTCCGATCTTCCCAAACCCAATTACTGTTTTTCTTCCTGGATTATGCATTTGGCAAGTTAGACACCTCTGGCAAACACTCTCTGCTACAGCCCTAAATCTTGGATTATACCAATTTTGTCTGAAGAGCCTAATCATTGCATCTCTCCCTACATGGGTGTCTCCATGATACATTCTGGCCATTTGTGAAAGCAGACAGTTGGGCATGACTGGTCTGTCATCGGCATAAACCCATACATCGTCGTCTGCTCTTTGGGAACATCCCATTTTAATCCATGTATTCCTTTCACTCTCATCAGCATCATCTTGCAATCGTTTTACATCATTCCATGTTTCAGGAGGTGCATACAGCATAAGTTGGCAGCTGATTCCCATCCTTTCAACCCTTTTATTAACTGACAACCTGTTTTTGGCACAGTGTTGAGCCACCAAGTCTGCATATCTGTTACCGACTACCACCCAGTCATCTCCTGACTGGTGTGCGGCACATTTCAACATAGCCAATTCTTTTGGTGATTGTATTGCCTCCAGTAGTTCTTTTACAAACTGTCCATTTGTAATAGGGGATCCTGAAGAAGTCATGAAATCCCTCTGCATCCATAGTTGGCCAAAATCATGCACAACCCCGTAACCATATTGACTATCTGTAAATATAGTTACTTTCTGGTTCCTCCCAATTTTGCAGGCTTTTATCAAAGAAATTAATTCAGCTACTTGTGCAGATTTTACTCCTGGTAAATAGGATGCTTCAACTATTCCAGTCAATTCACATACTGCATATGCTGCAGTTAGTTTACCATCTTCATGTCTTTGACATGAACCATCAACAAACAGCTCCCTGTCTGGCTTCCTGAGGGGCAGTTCCTGGATATCAGGACGTGGTTTCGTACATAATTCTGTGACTTGTAAACAATCATGTTCTTCTTCATCATCTTTAACTTCCTCATGATATGGGTCTGGTAGTAAGGTAGCAGGATTTACTATTTTGCACCTTACAATAGTCACATTTTCAGCACCTAGTATTATTCTTTCGTATTTAGTCAGCCGACTAGGAGTAAGATGCTGAGTTCGAGTTCTTGTTAACAGGATCACAACTGAATGTGGAACAAACACTTTTCCAGGGTGTCCCATTACAATTGACTCACTTTGTTCAATGCTCAAACATGTAGCCGCTACTGCTTTTAAGCAGCCTGGCAATGCGGCTGCCACTGGGTCCAATGTAGCAGAAAAATATGCTATAGGACGTCTGTCTAAACCATGTCTCTGGGTTAGGACTGAAAGAGCACAATTTTCTCTTTCATGGCAGAATAATGCGAATTTTCTTTTATAATCATGTATGCCTAGGGCAGGTGCTGCACACAAAGCGTTTCTCAATTTTACAAAAGCTCCTACGCTCTCATCATCCCACTCAACTGGGTCCTTTGCCTTCTTTTTCGTCATTTGAATTAATGGTTTTGCTAACAGAGAAAATCCCAGTATCCATTGTCGACAATAACCTACTATTCCCAGGAACATTCTCACTTCGCGTTGGGAGACAGGCATTTGCATTTTCTTTATTAATTTTACTCTTTCAGCTGTTATTCTTCTTTTTCCCCTCTCAATCTGGTGTCCTAGATACTTAACTGCTGTTGTACAAAACTGCAACTTTTCAGGTGAAACTTTATGCCCTTCTTCAGCTAAATGATTTAATAATGCAATAGAGTCAACAACACAGTCCTCTCTGGTGTTAGATGCCACCAGTAAGTCGTCTATATACTGCACTAAGACTGAGCTTCCTGGCATCACTAGTTTCTCTAGGCACTTTTTCAATATTTGATTGAAGATGGAAGGACTCTCCGTGTACCCTTGAGGAACACGATTCCATACATAAACTTTGTTCTCAAATTTAAATGTAAATAGATACTGGCTATCTGGGTGTAATGGTATTGAAAAGAATGCTTGGCATAAATCAATCACAGTAAACCATCCTGCACTCCAAGGAATCTGGTATAGAATCACTGCAGGATTTGGCACTATAGGACAGCATGGTTCCACAAGCTTGTTTATTTTGCGTAGGTCTTGAACAATCCTATATTTTCCATTAGGTTTCTTCAGACCCATGATTGGTGAGTTACAAGGGCTACTCATTACTTCTTTTAGTATTCCTTGTTTTACCATTCTGTTAATTTCTTCAATTACTCCTGCTTTTACCTCTGCACTCATTTTGTACTGTCTAGTATTTGGGAAAATCGCACCTTCTTTTACCGTAATTTTAACAGGGTCTATTTTTGCCATAAGTCCTACTTCCTTTCCCGTGAAATCCCATACCATGGAATTCACTGTAGTTTTTAGTTCTTCTGGTAACTTGTCTTTTGTTATCAAAGAAAACATCTCATCTACTTCTGTACCTTGTTTTGCAATCATAATTTTATATACATGGTCTTCATCAGGGGTCTGCACTGCCACACCATCCGGTGTGCAGAAAATTGTGCAGTTCATTTTACATAACAAATCTCGGCCCAATAAATTTACTGGACTGGAATCACACACTACAAATTGATGCATTACTCTAAAGTTTCCAATTTTTACTTCCATTGGTTCAGTAAGAGGTGTTCTAATCTTTCGATTAGCCACACCCACAACTTGGATAGCTTCTCCAGAGAGAGGAAGGTCTGGGATGTCTGCTGTTCTTACAGTAGACCTGGTAGCACCAGTGTCCAAAAGGAAGGTAATATCATTACCTTTCACATTCCCTTCAACATATGGACCTGACTGATCTACCGGTAAGGATGCGCCAAGTACGCACTCCTTCTCCCCCTCTCCTAGGCACCGTCATGGACTATAGGAACAGAAGTCGTCCTGTAAAAGAAATTGTGAGGTTACATAATCATTCTTACCACTTCCTCCTTGATATCCGACGTCTGTACCGTTCTTTGCTCTGCTTACATTACCCTGTATAGGTGCAGGTGGCAACTGACTCTGAGGATTTACACCCTGCTGTGAGTCATTCTGCGTCTGTGGATTTAAATTTTGATTTGGGCCATTATTATTCCGAATTTTTTTACATTCATCCTTCCAATGCCCCAATTTTCCGCACCCGTGACAAGGAAACTTCTTTTTAGCCTCTTCTCTGCTCATTCGTCCTCTCACTTTTCCTCCATTCCCAGTGTCACCAATCGTTCCAGAATCTTTTCCCTGATTATCACTTGGATTATCCAAATTAATTCCCTGTCGCTCAGCCATTTTTACCTGAGCCCACATCACTTTCTCTTGCAGTTTCTTATGTCTATCCTCAACGTCATCTCCACAATATTTCGCATATTTCAAGATTTCATCGATCGGTTTCCCTTGCCAGCACAACATGTGCTGCTTAATCATCTGACAAATCTCTGGCTTCAGACCGTAAACAAATCGGTAGACAAACTGACTCATGTTTTTATCTCCAATATCCTCAAATCCACTATACTGCTTGAATACCTGCAATAGACGTTCATAGTAGGCGTGTACCGATTCACTGGCTTCTTGGGTAGTTCTGTCTATTTTCACCCAGTCTGTTTCTTTTGGTGGTATTTTCCCTTTCAGATAAGTTATTACCTGCTGATACTTTTTCATTACATCATTTGACGGGGCACCTGTCTTTGGATCTCTAGGATACTCTTCACTGGGCCAATCAACTGTGATTTTACAATCTGTCCACAAATCGGCAGGTACCACTATGTCAAACAAACCATCCAAATCTTTCAACAATACCTTTGACACCTTCACAAACCTCTCAACCTGCTTGTACCATTCAATTGGCTTTTCTCTCAATTTTGGAAAATCATTCGTAAATGATAAAATATCCTGTCTGCTCCATGGTGATCCAGCGCGATATTAGCAAACAGCATTCATACACTAGATACTCACTTGGGCCCATACATTCATACTACGCTAATACTTACGCTGGGGTTGTCAGTTGTTACTCTTTATCAAAATCCCTGCTACCAATTACCTTCCGATTGAAGAGTAATGACTTACCAATGAATCCTTTGCTAATTGGGAAGTTTAAAATGAGTGACATTCATTATAGTACATAATCCTGAAATAACCACTGAGTCAGGAAGTTTTAAAATGTTTATCTAAAGATTTTAGCAGAGTAAATTACAGAACTACATGGTACTTAATCCCATATTACGGATGAAGCACAGAATAATAGTTATTGATTAATGACGGTCCCTCAGAAAGGAGAAGATAGAGACAGCAGCGCAACTAAAGGTTGCATTTATATTTACCTAGGTGCGAGAACCAAACCCCTTGGCCAAGGAGTTGGAAAGAATAGGACCCAGGAAGGATGAAGAGAAAAGACCTCCTCCAGGATCAGGACAGGACCGGTGACCTCTCTACAACGACGCCTGCGTCATTCCCCTCTCTGATACTCGGCTTCTCCTCGACTCTCCCGTGCCTTCCTTCTAATGGACTCCGCCGCCCCCTCCTCAGGACCTCTCTGGACAGCGATTCAGTCTGCAATCGATCAGCTTCGCGGTCTGGAGCTAAAAAGCATCTACGCTTGTTCTCTCTGGTCCTCTGCTCTCTTGCAGCATCTCCTTCTCTTGTCAGCGTCTAGTCTAAATTAATTAGCTAATTCTATATCTATTATACCCTTCTACGCCCATGTACCTCCCCTTAATTTTGCCAAATATGGGACCACTACTTCTGATTGGACAGGGACAGGGGGTTGATCCTCACACCATATTGATTTGGTTCGAATTCTGAAGACCTTTGTCTTTAAACTACCGCCCATCAATTTTAATACATTGGCTTTATTTCCCACCCGTCTCACGACAAAGTTTATTCATTTTTCATATACATAGTTGCAAGTTTGGCAAGAACACATGAATATATCACTATCGGCCATTAGGTCGCGGCCTTGAACGACGTCCAGGTTGACTTAATCTTTATTCTTTAGCAGCCAAGCAGGGCACATGCGCAGAATCATTGTCTCTCGTGTTTCAGATCACCAACCCCAGGCCCAAGTTTACGAACTAATAAAAGTCAAAGAAGAAAATATTAAAATCACAAATAATGTTTCACTGTATACCCACTCTTTCTACTCTATCCCCATTTACTTATAAATCTATCCCGCATTAGTAGCGTTAAGAAAACGACAATTTAATAATAATACAAGAGCAAGCTGAAGCATGTGAAAACATCAAGCAGCCATTTTAATGCACACTGCGCAGAAGCAGAAATTTCCCACCAAGCAAAAAGAGACGTCACACCATGTGATATGGTTGAGACATGCGCAGTAAGGTTCCCGCGCTTTATCGGCCATTTTAGAAAAAGACAAGCGTTACTTGTTAGTTAGAACACATAGGCAAGCTTCCTTGCTATTCATGTAGTGTATGCAAAGTTAATATAAACAATACAAGATTAATACATTAATACGGTGAGGAGATTGCATTCGAGCAAGTCTCATTTTTGAGTCCTTGCTCCATCAATCCCCTCTCTGATG
This sequence comes from Calotriton arnoldi, assembly GCA_963921515.1. Taxonomy (NCBI): domain Eukaryota; kingdom Metazoa; phylum Chordata; class Amphibia; order Caudata; family Salamandridae; genus Calotriton; species Calotriton arnoldi. The sequence continues at coordinate 2,590,908 of CAWUFW010000485.1, read as the reverse complement.
GCGTTTAAGAGCCATCAAAATACTACCCTCAATCAGATGCCAACTTCTAGCAAATAGTTTCATTCTCATTTTTACATTTTCTATTTTTAACATCCCCTTTCAATTTCTTGTATAATTCACTTCTCAAATCCTCAAGTTTAATTTCATCAACCTTTCTCTTCTTTCCTCTTCCTGTCACACTATACGATTCATTCTTTCTACAACATTTGCACCATATTATTATCGTCAGTACTATTATTGCTATTCCTGCTAAGGGTACTAGTATTTGACCTATAAGCCCTTTTCCTACATTAGAAAACCAGGTACCAATTGACGCAATACTACTTGTCAATCTTTCCCATACACTATCAACTTCCAGTGGTTTAAGTTCCTCCTCAAGTTTAGTTATATTCTGTATATAAGTTCCAATTTCTGCACTTTTATCAGGAATGTAAGTGCAACAATGTTTTGTCTTCAGTAATTTACAGACTCGGCCCTCTTTTGCCAATAAAATATCAAGAGCAAGTCGATTTTGCATAACCATAGATCTAATCGCAACCATCTCCTCATTAATCATTAGAAATCCTCCAGCAGTATCCGTTGATAAACGATCAACCACTGTAGACAATTTACATATTTTCCTTGAGTTCAGAATTATTCCCACTGAAGGTATCAATGCACCAAATATATCACCTACAATTTCAGAAAAACTAGCTCTTTTACTACGTTTTAATTCGCTATTGTTTTCATTGCTCCCAGTGTTTCTTTTTATGTGGTGTATTTTTGGAAATACTATTCCAAAATAACAACTTCCATACCACCGTGCAGGAAGCCTAAAGTAAGCCTTATTCCCACATACGTAATAGATCCCAGGAAAAACTGAGGGGCATATTAGCAAGGGCACTATCGCCGCTTTAGCGGCACTTTTTGCCGCTAAAGCGGCGATATTCATATCGCCCTATCAGCAAACTGTCTCTAACAGCAGTTAGCGACAGTTTGCGGGCATTAGCGCCCGTTTTTACCGCTTTGCATGTCAGCGATATTTATCGCTAATGACATGCAAAGTGGGCGTTCCCGACGAACAAACCTGGGAAACACCCGCTAACAGGCCTATCGCCTATTAGCAAGGTGGCCATGGCCCCAGTTAGCGACGTGAAAAGTCGCGCTAACCGGGGTCATCGCCATTTATTTAACACCTGCAATTAGCAGGTGTTAGCCATACCTAACATGGGGGGTGGATTATGCTGATACGACCACAGGGTCGTATCAGCAAGGTGTTCTCCCTTCTCCATGCAACATCGCTGGTTTTTCAGCGATGTTGGCCCATTTCCCCCGCTATCGCTGGAATATTCATCGCCATAGCGCTAATCGTTGCTAATACAGCGTTAGCGTGGCGATATATTCCAGCGATAGCCGGCGATAAAAAAAATCACGCTAAGCAGAGTTAGCGATGATTATCGCCTCTTCTTGCTAATATGCCCCTGAATCTGTTCCTCCTTTGATTCCCCAACCTCCAAGAATTAAGAAATTGTGTTCACATTCACTGGTACCGATGAAAACATTGTTATAATCAGTCCTTAATCTATGTAGACAAATTTTCCCCGTCTTTACAAAATCCAGAGCCATAGCAGCTTGAGCCTTGCCAGGTGTGTAACCCCCTTCTTTTTCAGCCCAAGGTGGCAAATGAGCCTTATGCTCAGAAGCTTTCTTTTGAAAATCTTGTCTTCTATCTTCTACTAAATTCAAAAATATCTTTTCTTCTTCGTGTAAAGAACATGTTAGATTGTGTCTATGTGCATGTGTTATGTCTATTGATTTCATTGTTAAGAAAAATTCTCCCATAAACTGTGCGTCTTGACTACTAAGCACTGGGCTCATACTCTTTCGAATCGGAACCTCAGAAAATATCACATCTATGTTTGAATAATAGTATTGAAGTCTCCCTGTTCTATAAAATAAACTAGCTAATACACTACATGATATGCCATATGTCAATGGTAAGTGATGATATGTTAATCCTTCTGCTACTGATTCGGGTAACTTCATACAGACATAACAATTACTAACTTCCATGGTATCTACATATTGAAATAATAACTTTGTGAAAACATTTAAACTAGTGTCGTTATCAGTTATTTCATGATGAAATTCTGGTTCATTTTCTGCCATTAGTTCTACTCTATTTCCCTTCATGTGTGCTGTCCTTCCTTTAGTTTAGTTATTAATCTTTTTATCCATTATCATAAGGTAAGGGACTTCTACGATCAGGACTAACCATACTACAAGCACCATTACTAGACTACATATGCATATTGCACAGCATCTTCTACAACATCTCTGTTTTGGTCTCCCAGCAACTCTATCATCAGGCATTTCGACAAGGAAGATTGCTCTTCTTATCTATTTTTCGCTTTTCTTTATATGACTCTTTTGCATAGTCAAGGTGGTCTTGTTTCTTTCTCGTACGTCAGTTCTGCACTTGTTCCTTCGTCACCACTTTCACTTGACTCTGAGCTCTCGTAATCTTCAAGAATAATGTAAGTCCAATCAGGACCCTTGAATTTGTTATTCACAAGTTTCAGTCTCTTGCTTCTTCTTTTCTTAGTTCTGTTTTCTTGTTCGGTTTGACTTGTTACTTCATTTACTTGATCTGGATCTTCACTTCTGGTTGTTATGTGGTATTTTACTCTTTTAATGACACTAGGCCAATGATCACCTTTTCTTGTTTTCTTTGTTTGCACTGTTTCTTTATTTTTGTCTTCAGCAATCTCTTTATTTTCACTGTTTGGCACCTTTTCGTTTTCTGCAATTACTGTTTTTCTTTCTTGCTCTTTTCCAGGCCTTATTGGTTTTTCTTCTGAAGCTCCTCCGTGAGTTTCCAATGATTGACCTTGTTCTTTGTTTAATTCTTCATGTTTATGTTTCTCGAAATCTTTTTCTTCTGTGTGTTTTTCTGGATCTAACTGGTTCTGATTGGGGCTTATTGCATTTTGTACTTCTGCAGCCTGACCGGATTCTTCTAAATCTGTCTGTCCCTGCTCAAAATTTGTCGATTCTTCGTTATTTTGAGCCCAGTTTCCTTTCCCTATCTGGTCCTGCTCAGGTTCTTTTATTGTATGTTCTTCTTTTCCCTGAGCTGCTTCTTCTTCACCTATCTGATCTTCTTCAATTTCTTCCAATTTTGTTTGACTTCTTGTTCTGTAGTAAACTTCAGGAATTTCTACCACCGGTATCCAGTCCTGACTTGTGCTCGGTTGTTCTTCTGCAACTTCTCTTGAATCTCGAGCCTGAGATTCTTCAGCTGGGCAACCTTCAGCTTCCTCAGTGATTGATGCTGACTGAGGATTTTCTTCTTCAGGGTCTGGTACTCTTTTGGTGTGGCTTACATGAATCCAATTAGGAAATCCTGCACACTTCACTGCTGTATTGGTAGTCAGTATGACCTGACAAGGTTTTCCCCATCTAGGTGATAGACACGTCTCTCTGGTGTGATTCTTCACTACCACCCAATCACCAGGATTCAGATCATGTTCTTGTTCAGGCTGCCTCGAAACTGCGTCTTCTCCGACCTGATGAGAGACAGAACGCACTAGGTCAGCCAATCCTTTGCAATAATCCAGAACCATATCATCAGATATATTCAGCAGTTTGTTTATGGGAACATGTGCTTGTCTCATTACTCTTCCCATCATTATCTCGTGTGGGATCAATCCCGTATTTCTATCGGGAATGCTTCTTAGTCCCATTAAGACAAGTGGCAATGCATCTGGCCACTTCAATGATGTTGATGCACACATTTTTCCCAGTCTGGATTTTATAGTGCCATTCAATTGTTCAACCACTCCAGAAGCATCTGGACGATATGCACAGTGGAATTTTTGTTCAATTTGGAATGCTTCACAGATTATTTGAATCACTTCACTGTTAAAATGTTTTCCTCTATCTGATTCCAAAGTTACTGAGAAACCAAACCTAGGAATGAGTTCTCGTAATAACATCTTTGCGACTGTAATGCTGTCACTCCTCCTGGTAGGGTAAGCCTCCACCCACTTTGAAAACAGACATACTATGACTAGTACATATTTCAACCCTCTGCATGGTGGTAACTGTATAAAGTCGAACTGTAGTCTTATAAATGGTCCTTCTGCTTTTCCAATTTTCCCAAACCTAATTATTGTTTTTCTTCCTGGATTATGCATTTGGCAAGTCAAACATCTCTAACAAAGACTCTCTGCTACAGCCCTGAACTTGGGATTGTACCAGTTCTGTCTGAAAAGCCTAATCATTGCACCTCTCCCTATGTGTGTGTCTCCATGATACATCCTGGCCATTTGAGAGAGCAGACAGTCAGGCATGACTGGTCTGCCATCAGCACAAATCCACACTTCATCATCTCCCCTTTGGGAACAACCCACTTTGACCCATGTTTTCTTCTCATTTTCATCAGCACCATCTTGCAATCTTCTAACCTCATTCCATGTTTCAGGTGGCATATACAGCATAAGTTGGCAGCTGATTCCCATTCTTTCCACCCTTTTATTGACTGACAATCTATTTCTGGCACAATGTTGAGCCACAAGATCTGCATATCGATTGCCGATTACCACCCAGTCATCTCCTGACTGGTGTGCGGCACACTTCACCACAGCCAATTCTTTTGGTGATGATTGTATTGCTTCCAGCAATTCCTTTACAAACTGTCCATTTTTAATGGGGGATCCTGAAGAAGTCATGAAATCCCTCTGCATCCATAGTTGGCCAAAATCATGCACAACCCCGTAACCATATTGGCTATCTGTAAATATAGTTACTTTTTGATTCCTCCCAATTTTGCACGCTTTTATCAAAGCAATCCATTCAGCTACTTGTGCTGATTTTACTTCTGGTAAATAGGATGCTTCGACTATTCCAGTTAATTCACATACCGCATATGCAGCAGTCAGTTTACCATCTTCATGTCTTTGGCATGAACCATCAACAAATAGTTCCCTGTCTGGCTTTCTAAGGGGCTGTTCCTCAATGTCTGGACGTGGTTTCGTGCATAACTCTGTGACTTGTAAACAATCATGTTCTTCTTCTTCGTCATTTTGAATTTCCTCATGATATGGCTCTGGTAGTAAGGTAGTGGGATTTACTATTGTACACCTCACTATGTTCACATTTTCAGCACCCATTATTATTCTCTCATATTTAGTCAGCCGACTAGGAGTAAGATGCTGAGTTCGAGTTCTTGTCAACAGAATTACAACCGCATGTGGAACAAACACCTTTACTGGGTGTCCCATTACAATTGACTCACTTTGTTCAATACTTAAACAGGTAGCCGCCACTGCTTTTAAGCAACCTGGCAACGCGGCTGCCACTGGATCCAATGTAGCAGAAAAATATGCTATAGGACGTCTGTCTAGACCATGTCTTTGGGTTAAGACTGAAAGTGCACAATTTTCTCTCTCATGACAGAACAATGCGAAGCTTCTCTTATAGTCGGGCATGCCTAGGACCGGTGCTGAGCACAAAGCATTTCTCAATTTTACAAAAGCTCCTACACTCTCATCATCCCATTCAACTGGGTCCTTGGCTTTCTTTTTTGTCATTTGAATTAGGGGCTTCGCTAACAAGGAAAATCCTAGTATCAATTGTCGACAGTGACCTACTATTCCTAAGAACATTCTCACTTCTCTTTGGGTTACAGACATTTGCATTTTCTTAATCAATTGTACTCTTTCCGAGGTTATTCTTCTTTTTCCCCTCTCAATTTGGTGTCCCAGATATTTAACTGCTGTTGTACAGAACTGCAATTTTTCTGGTGAGACTTTATGCCCTTCTTCAGCCAAATGATTTAATAGTGCTATGGAATCAACAACACAGTCCTCTCTGGTGTTCGATGCCACCAGTAAGTCGTCGATATATTGCACTAGGACTGAGCTTCCTGGCATCACTAGTTTCTCTAGGCACTTTTTCAATAACTGATTGAAAATAGAAGGACTTTCCGTGTACCCCTGAGGAACACGATTCCATACATAGACTTTGTTCTCAAATTTAAATGAAAAAAGATACTGGCTGTCTGGGTGCAATGGTATTGAAAAGAACGCTTGGCATAAATCAATCACAGTGAACCATCCTGCACTCCAAGGGATTTGGTATAGGATTACTGCAGGATTGGGCACTATAGGACAACAAGGTTCCACGATCTTATTTATTTTGCGCAGGTCTTGAACAATCCTATATTTTCCGCTAGGTTTCTTTAAACCCATTATTGGTGAATTACATGGGCTACTCATTACTTCTTTTACTATGTTTTGTTCTACCATTCGATTGATTTCTTCAATGACTCCTGTCTTTACTTCTGCACTCATTTTGTACTGTCTAGTATTTGGGAAAATCGCACCTTCTTTTACAGTAATCTTAACCGGGTCTATTTTGGCCATTAGTCCTACTTCCTTTCCTGTGAAATCCCATACTGTGGGGTTTACTGTAGTTTTTAATTCTTCTGGCAGCTCATCTTTTGTTATCAAAGAAAACATCTCATCTACCTCTGTACCTTGTTTTGCAATCATAAACTTATATACATGATCTTCATCTGGGGTCTGAACTGCCACACCATCCGGGGTGCAGAAAATTGTGCAATTCATCTTGCATAGCAAATCACGGCCTAATAAATTTACTGGACTGGAATCACACACTACAAATCGATGCATTTCTTTGAAATTTCCAATTTTAACTTCCATTGGTTCGGTAAGAGGTGTTCTAATCTTTCGATTAGCTACTCCCACTACTTGGATAGCTTCTCCAGAGAGAGGAAGGTCTGGAATGTCTGCTGTTCTCACAGTAGACCGGGTCGCACCAGTGTCCAAAAGAAAAGTAATATCATTACCTTTTACATTCCCTTCAACATATGGACCTGACTGATCTACCGATAAGGATGTGCCAAGTACGCACTCCTTCTCCCCCTCTCCTAGGCACCGTCATGAACTGTATTGACAGAAATCGTCCTGTAAAAGAAACTGTGATGTTACATAATCATTCTTACCACTTCCTCCTTGATATCCGACGTCTGTACCGTGGTTTGCTCTGCTTACATTACCCTGAATAGGTGCAGGTGGCAACTGACTCTGAGGATTTACACCCTGCTGTGAGTCATTCTGCGTCTGTGGATTTAAATTTTGATTTGGGCCATTATTATTCCGAATCTTTTTACATTCATCCTTCCAATGCCCCAATTTTCCGCATCCATGACAAGGAAATTTCTTTTTAGCTTCTTCTCTACTCATTCGTCCTCTCACTTTTCCACCATTCCCAGTATCGCCATTTGTTCCAGAATCCTTTCCTTGATTTTCACTTGGATTATCCAAATTAATTACCTGTTTCTTGGCCATTTTCACCTGTGCCCACATTACTTTTTCCTGCAATTTCTTGTGCCTATCCTCAATATCGTCTCCACAGTATTTTGCATATTTCAAAATTTCATCGATCGGTTTCCCTTGCCAACACAACATGTGTTGTTTAATCATCTGACAAATCTCTGGCTTCAGACCATAAACAAATCGATACACAAACTGACTCATGTTCTTGTCTCCAATGTCCTCAAATCCACTATACTGCTTAAATACCTGCAATAAACGCTCATAATAGGCGTGTACCGATTCACTGGCTTCTTGGGTGGTTCGGTCTATTTTCACCCAATCTGTTTCTTTCGGTGGTATTTTGCCTTTCAGGTAAGTTATCACCTGCTGATACTTTTTCATTACATCATTTGACGGGGCACCTGTTTTTGGATCTCTAGGATACTCTTCACTTGGCCAATCAACTGTAATTTTACAATCTGTCCACAAATCGGCCACAATTTGGTCTGCTTTCCCTGTTTCCTTCATTAAATATTCAGAGGCTGTTCTACTGGATCGTGCCTCTTCATTTTTCTTTGCCCATCAAACTCTCCATTTATCTAGGTCTCCCCATTTTTGCAAGACTGTCATTAACTCTTTTACTTGTAACTTTCTTCCAGAGGCATTCATATTTTCTAAATCTTTGTCTGAAAAATCTGCTCTATAGGGTTTCTGCAACACCTTTGATCTCCCTATTTCAATTCCCATCTGCAGAGCCAAATCTGATAATTTTTCATGAAATATTTTTACATTTCTGGTGATACTTCTGCATACGAACAATAATTCTTCTTCATCGTAAGCATTTAGGCGATCTAGCCCCACATTTCCTGCTATTATTTCTTCTAATTCGACTTTTAATTTATAAATATCCAACATTTTTGGAGGTGTACACTGCTGATCTGATCCTTGTGCCCACCTTTCTAAGTCTTCTGGACTAACTACAGTGACACTTTTTGCTCCTGATGAAGTTATCAAGTTTATCTCTTTCGAGCACCCAGGTGTAGTTCGTCTAGGAGTACTATTGACAGAATCCCGAATTGGTAAATCCATTAATGATATCGTAGATTCACAATCACTAAAATGATCCTCAACCATTACTACTGCTTCAGGTTTAGGAACATTTACAGGAGTAGGCATAGCTAACGGTGGAGGATAGTTTCCTTTGTCACTATATAATGGGACTACTGGACCAATTGTCACAGGTATGCTCAAAGAGTCAGGATGCACTTTTATCTGTGTTATTTTCTGTATTAATTCTGCTCTGGTCTTCTCTAGGGCTTCTTTTTCTTTATCGTGAAGTATCCTACTGGGTGTGAAATCATGCATTACGTGTGGTACTAATGGAGTTTTTAACAGTGGGGCACTTGGGGTGCATCCACTTGTCCCTTCCTGATATGGTGGGGGGTTCCTTAATATTTCTTCTATAAATTCATCTTCGGAATCTCCATTTCTCATTAAATGTTTTGTCTTTTCTGTGCATTTGCTTCCTAATTTTTCTTCTGCTGTTAACAATGGATACAATCCTTCTGTAAGCATTGCCCTCCTCCATTGTTTCATCTGACCGTCCCTAGACTCATGTTGATTTCTGGGAAAAAATCCTCGATAACCCCTATTAGTCCTGGATCGGTCACGCTCAAATGCCTCGGTTTCCCATTCCTCTAGGGCTTCGTATTGGGTTAATCTAGGTCTGGGTTCTAAGTCATTCATTCTTAATCTCAAATTTTGAAGAATTCTTCCATTGAAAGTGCCATTCTTGGGAAATGCTAATATTCCATCTTTTTTGGTATATTCTATCCAATTCTCTATCCATACACAAGTATGATAACCTCTTTCCATCATCATAAATGATGCGGGCGTTTTAGCTGGTGGAATGATAATTCCTTCCCTAGTTTTGATTGGTTTATCCTTTTTAAAATAGTTCTTAATCTTTTGTAGAAAAGACATTTTTCTCTGTTCTCCATACATCTTGGGCAAATCTCGATGTATAAAGTTATATTCTGCAAAGCCTAAATATCTCCTATCCGGACGAGTTCCTGTTAAAGTTGGATCGCGTTTTAACATGCAATCCCTTCTCCACTAATATTTTAGCTTCTATGATCTCAACCAATCAAATGCCTGCTAACTTTTATCTCTGAACCAATCCTAGCGCGGCCTTTCTGTGACGTTTATCTGTCAACCCCTCCTTTACAATCTGCTCTTCTCTGTCCCTCGCTGTTTCAACCAATCCCAGCGCGGCACCTGCGACGTCAGTACTGCTCCTGACTACTGACCCCTCCTTTACAAGAGTCGTTCCACACCCGCTGATTCAACCAATCCCAGCGCGGCGTTTGTGACGTCAGCTCCCTCTCCGGCAGCTGACCCTCCTTTTACAAAATCTTACGCAAAACTTATTTTCTCTATAAATCTTAATTAAATTTCAGTAACAACATATAACATTCGCTATCGTGCCAGTTTCTCTAAATTTCGAAAAGATAGTTTTCTCTCACAGTTAGTAAAACCTTTCCGTTTACTAAACATACACTACGAGTAAAACCCTTCCGTTTACTCTTCACACAAGCTCCAGAAGTACCTGTTACTTCTTCAATGTTACCCTTTCTAGGTGATATAACATCAAATTTTTACCAGCGTACTCCTTTGCTATTACTCACACGCATAGAGTCCCTAACCAGTACTGATAGTTCTGCTTAACTTTTCAGTACTATTTTTGCCTGACAGATAACCTCACTGCAGTATGGTTCCACTTACCATCCGCTATTCAATTTTCCCCGGGAATTCTGGACAACAAAAAACAAGCTTTGAATACACGGATGTTAGTTCATAAAAATAAAATTCTCATTACCCAATTAACAAAGAGTAACCATCCTCTGATTACCAGAAAACTGATCCAGCGCGATATTAGCAAACAGCATTCATACACTAGATACTCACTTGGGCCCATACATTCATACTACGCTAATACTTACGCTGGGGTTGTCAGTTGTTACTCTTTATCAAAATCCCTGCTACCAATTACCTTCCGATTGAAGAGTAATGACTTACCAATGAATCCTTTGCTAATTGGGAAGTTTAAAATGAGTGACATTCATTATAGTACATAATCCTGAAATAACCACTGGGTCAGGAAGTTTTAAAATGTTTATCTAAAGATTTTAGCAGAGTAAATTACAGAACCACATGGTACTTAATCGCATATCACGGATGAAGCACAGAATAATAGTTATTGATTAATGACGGTCCCTCAGAAAGGAGAAGATAGAGACAGCAGCGCAACTAAAGGTTGCATTTATATTTACCTAGGTGCGAGAACCAAACCCATTGGCCAAGGAGTTGGAAAGAATAGGACCCAGGAAGGATGAAGAGAAAAGACCTCCTCCAGGATCAGGACAGGACCGGTGACCTCTCTACAACGACGCCTGCGTCGTTCCCCTCTCTGATACTCGGCTTCTCCTCGATTCTCCCATGCCTTCCTTCTAATGGACTCCGCCGCCCCCTCCTCAGGACCTCTCTGGACAGCGATTCAGTCTGCAATCGATCAGCTTGGCGGTCTGGAGCTAAAAAGCATCTACGCTTGTTCTCTCTGGTCCTCTGCTCTCTTGCAGCATCTCCTTCTTTTGTCAGCGTCTAGTCTAAATTAATTAGCTAATTCTATATCTATTATACCCTTCTACGCCCATGTACCTCCCCTTAATGTTGCCAAATATGGGACCACTACTTCTGATTGGACAGGGACAGGGGGCTGATCCTCACACCATATTGATTTGGTTCGAATTCTGAAGACCTTTGTCTTTAAACTACCGCCCATCAATTTTAATACATTGGCTTTATTTCCCACCCGTCTCACGACAAAGTTTATTCATTTTTCATATACATAGTTGCAAGTTTGGCAAGAACACATGAATATATCAATATCGGCCATTAGGTCGCGGCCTTGGACGACGTCCAGGTTGACTTCATCTTTATTCTTTGGCAGCCAAGCAGGGCACATGCGCAGAATCATTGTCTCTCGAGTTTCAGATCACCAACCCCAGGCCCAAGTTTACGAACTAATAAAAGTCAAAGAAGAAAATATTAAAATCACAAGTAATATGTTTCACTGTATACCCACTCTTTCTACTCTATCCCCATTTACTTATAAATCTATCCCGCATTAGTAGCGTTAAGAAAACGACAATTTAATAATAATACAAGAGCAAGCTGAAGCATGTGAAAACATCAAGCAGCCATTTTAATGCACACTGCGCAGAAGCAGAAATTTCCCACCAAGCAAAAAGAGACGTCACACCATGTGATATGGTTGAGACATGCGCAGTAAGGTTCCCGCGCTTTAGCGGCCATTTTAGAAAAAGACAAGCGTTACTTGTTAGTTAGAACACATAGGCAAGCTTCCTTGCTATTCATGTAGTGTATGCAAAGTTAATATAAACAATACAAGATTAATAAATTAATACGGTGAGGAGATTGCATTCGAGCAAGTCTCATTTTTGAGTCCTTGCTCCATCAATGGGACATGTACATATCTCCCTCCTGGAACTTCTCGCATCGGGTACATTTGATCTCCTTTCCCTGTTTCCTTCATTAAATATTCAGAAGTTGTTCTGCTGTATCGTGCCTCTTCCTTTTTCTTTGTCCATCTAACCTTCCATTTATCTAGTTCTCCCCATTTCTGTAAGACTGTCATTAATTCTTTTACTTGTAATTTTCTTCCAGAGGCATTCATGTTTTCCAAATCCTTGTCTGAAAAATCTGCTCTATAGGGTTTTAGTAACACTTTTGACTTCCCTATTTCAGTTCCCATCTGCAGAGCTAAATCTGATAATTTCTCATGGAATATTTTTACATTTCTTGTGATGCTTCTGCACACGAACAATAATTCTTCTTCATCATAAGTATTTAGGCGATCTACCCCTACATTTCCTGCTATCATTTCTTCTAACTCAACTTTTAATTTATAAATGTCCATGATCTTTGGGGGTGAACTCTGTTTGTCTGATCCTTGTGCCCACCTTTCTAAGTCTTCTGGTGTAACTACTGAGGCACTTTTCGTTCCTGATGAGGTTATTATGTTTACCTCTTTGGAGCAACCAGATGTTACTCTTCTGGGGGTACTGTTTGCAGATTCTCGAATGGGCAAGTCCATTAATGAAATCATAGACTCACAATCACTAAAGTGATCCTGAACCATTACTACTGCTTCAGGTTTAGGAACATTCCCAGGTGTAGGCATAACTAGAGGTTTGGGATAATTTACTTTGTCACCATATAAGGGAACCACTGGACCAATTGTTACAGGTATGGTCAATGAATCAGGATGAATACTCAATTGTGTTACTTTCTGAATTAATTCTGCTCTGTTTTTATCTATTGCTTCCTTTTCTTTATCATGAACTACTCTACTAACTGGGGAATCATGCAATACTTGTGGTACCAAGGGAGTCCTTAACATGGGTGCACTTGGGGTGCATCCACTAGTCCCTTCCTGATATGGTGGCGGGTTCTTTAATATATCTTCCATAAATTCATCTTCGGAATCTCCAAATCTAGTCAAGTGTTTTGTCTTTTCTGTGCATTTGCTCCCTAACGATTCTTCTGCCATTAATATTGGATACAAACCCTCTGTAAGCATTGCTCTTCTCCACTGTTTCATCTGACCGTCCCTTGACTCATTTTGATACCTAGGGAAAAATCCCCGATAACCCCTATTTCTTCTGGATCGGTCACGTTCAAATGCCTCGGTTTCCCATTCCTCTAAGGCTTCGTATTGAGTTAATCTAGGTCTGGGTTCTAAGTCATTCATTCTTAATCTCAAATTTTGAAGAATTCTCCCATTGAAAGTACCATTCTTGGGAAATGCTAATATTCCATCATTTTTGGTATATTCCATCCAATTTTCTATCCATACACAAGTATGATAACCTCTCTCCATCATCATGAATGAAGCGGGCGTTTTAGCTGGTGGAATGATAATTCCTTCCCTAGTTTTGATTGGTTTATCCTTTTAAAATAATTCTTAATCTTTTGTAGAAATGACATTTTCCTCTTCTCTCCGTACATTTTGGGTAAATCTCGATGTATAAAATTATATTCGGCAAAGCCTAGGAATCTCCTATCCCGACGAACTCCTATTAAAGTTGGATCACGTTTTAACATACAATCTCCACTATCCACTAGGATTTCAGCTTCTATGGTAACAACCAATCAGATTCCGGCTAACTTTTGTCTCTGAACCAATCCTAGCGCGGCCCTTTTGAGACGTTTGTCTGTCAACCCCTCCTTTACAATCTGCGCTTCTCTGTCCCTCGCCGTTTCAACCAATCCCAGCGCGGTGCCTGTGACGTCAGTACTACTCCTGACTACTGACCCCTCCTTTACAAGAGTCTTTCTACGCCCGCGGTTTCAACCAATCCCAGCGCGGCGTTTTGTGATGTCAGCTTCCTCTCCGGTAGCTGACCCTCCCTTTACAAAATTGTACGCAAAACTTTATTTTCTCTACGCTTCTTATTAAATTCAGTAACAACATAAAACATTCGCTATCGTGCCAGTTTCTCTAAAATTGAAAAAGATAGTTTCTCTCACACTTAGTAAAACCTTTCCGTTTACTATACATATACTACGAGTAAAAACCCTTCCGTTTACTCTTCACACAAGCTTCAGAAATACCTGCTACTTCTTCAATGTTACCCTTTCTAGGTGATATAACATAACATTTTCACTAGCATATTCCTTGGCTGTCATTTACACGCATAGAGTCCCTAACAAGTACTGATATCCCTACTTAACTTTTCAGTACTATTTCTGCCTGACAGATAACCTCACTGCAGTATGGCTTCCACTTACCATCCGCTATTCTTTCCCCCGGGGATTCTGGACAACAGAAAACAAACTTTAAAACACACAAATGTTAATTCATAAAAATAAAATTCTCATTACCCAATTAACAAAGTGCAACCATCCTCTGATAACCAGAAAACTGATCCAGCGGGTTACTAGCAACGAGCATTCATACACCAAATACTCACCTGGGCCCATACATTCATACTACGCTAGTATTTTCCGCTAGTGGGTCAGTTGTACTCTTTATCAAAATCCATGCTACCAATTACTTTTCTGATTGAAGAGTAATGACTTACCAATGGACCCCTTGTGAATTGGGAAGTTTAAAATGAGTGACGTTCCATACAATTCATAATTCTTGAAATAATCACTGAGTCAGGAAGTTTTAAATTGTTTATCTAAAGATTTAGCAGAGTAAAATACAGAACCACATGATACTTAAGTCGTATATCAAGGATGAAGCATAATAATCAATTTGATCAATGACGGTCCCTCAGAAAAGGAGACGATAGAGACAGCAGCGCAACTAAGGGTTGCATTTATATTTACCCAAAGTGCGAGAACCAAACCCCTTGGCCAAGGAGTTGGAAAGGTAGGACCCTGGAAGGATGAAGAGCAAAGACCTCCTCCCGGATCAGGACAGGACCGGTGACCTCTCTATCAACGACGCCTGCGTCGTTCCCCTCTCTGGTACTTAACTTCTCCTCGAATTCTCCCGTGTCTTCCTTCTAAGGTACTCCGCCGCCCCCACCTCCGGACCTTTCTGGACAGCGGTTTAGTCTGCAACCGATCAGCTTGTACGTCTGGAGCCTATGCCTATCTAATTAGCTAATTCTATATCTATTATACCCTTCTACACCCATGTACCTCCCCTAAATGTTGCAGAATTATGGGCCCACTATTTCTGAGTGGACGGGGACAGGGGGTTGATCCTCACACCATATCGATTCGGTTCAATTTCTTAAAGCCCATTGTTTTAAAATACCGCCCATCACAATTAATACATTTGCTTTATTTCCCACCCGTCTCACGACAAATTTTATACATTGTTCATATAAATTGTTGCTATTCAGTAGAGACATCGTGGGTACAATAATATTGGCCATCGGGTCACGGCTTTGGACGACGTCCAGGTTGACTTCATCCTTTTTCTCTCTGGGTAGCCATTCAGGGAGCATGCGCAGAACCATTGTCACACGAGTTTTTAGTTCACCAACCCCAGGCCCAATTTTCGAACTAATAAAAGTCAAAGAAGAAAATATTAAAATCACAAATAAATTGTTTCACTGTATTCCCACTCTTTCTACTCTATTCCCATTTACTTATAAATTCTATCCTGCATTAATAGCGTTAGAATACCACAGTTTAATTGCAACATGAGAGCAAGCTGTAGCACGTGAAAACATAAAGCGGCCATTTTAATGCACACTGCGCAGAAGCAAGAATTTCCCTCCAAGCAAAGAAAGACGTCACACCATGTGATATGGTTGAGACATGCGCAATAGGGTTCCCGCGCCTTAGCGGCCATTTTAGAATAGACAAGCGTTACCTGTTAGTTTAAACACATAGGCAAGCTTCCTTGCTACTTATATTTGTGTATGCAATTATTAGTATGAACAATACAAAGTTTAATAAAATTAATACTGTGAGAAGATTGCATCCGAGCAAGTCTCATTTGTGAGTCCTTGCTCCATCATTCCCACTGATGGTAAGTAAAAACATTATGTGGAAAACTTGTTTTGTGCAAGAAATGATGACCATAGTGTTGGTAACAATACATGGTGTCAAAATCAGATGTATCATCATACAAATCATTTTTTGTAAAAGCAGCACTTTGTTCTAAATCAAATAGCATGCTATTCACAGTTTCAAAGTCCCAATCATCAGAGAATGTACTGGAGGTTATGATATCAGTCAAAGAAATTTTAAATACATGTGGTATTTTCAAAAGTTCAGTGGGACCAAATGCATCATATGAAACCCTATCCCAAACTATTCCTTCAGGAATTGGAACTACTGTAATGTTCACAAAGGACAGGTCTCTTCGTTCACGATGAGATGATGTTAGTGGTTTCAGGACCATGTTCACATGTGGTACTGCAGAGCGTTCTGGGAGATAATGTCCATTCAGCAGCAAGAAAAAGACAGTCACTACCCCTATCCAGAGGATTAGAAACAGTAGACCAATTGCAATCCAGAGCTGTAGCCAGGGAGAAACAAAGTAAGTCTCTTTCAGCCAAAGGTAGATAGTATATATTTTTACTTTTCGGGAAACAGGAGCCGGCGGTGACTCAGGTTCACTTAGACCCAGAGAGAAGGTATCAAAATCAATGAAGTAGCCAGATGCTGTTCGATCTATCTTTGGTAGCTCAGCAGGTTTTGTTGAACTGGCAGATGACTAATTTTGAGGCATATTCACATAGATGTCGGTATTAGGCAGAATTGAGATCTGTGTTTCATTTGTGCTTTATTGTTGTTTAATTTCAATAGGCACGAGTTCCATCCCATTGTTGGCAACTCCATTACTTCGTAAAGTAGAATCTTCAAACTGTATCCATCTTTCTGTCTGAACTTCCTGTGTGGTAGCGAGAGGAGATTGACGGCTACCCAGGAGCCGACGCGGCCTGCTATTCACTATCGGCCACATCGTGTCATTTGATCAGATCAATGGAGATGAATCTCTTTTATTTATTTGCAAAGTTTTATATAGCGCTGGCTAGACCCGGAGGTATCAGAGCGCTTTACATGAGGATCAGCGAGTTACAGGATACATAGTTATATCAGTTGAATCAGCGAGTTACAAGTTACATAGTTACATCAGTTTGAATCAAAGAATCACAGAGGGAGGAGGAGGGGGAGGGGAGGGGAGGAGACACGAACGGGGAGACGAGGAAAACAATGTCAGATGACCGGCTGGGTAGGTGACGGCAAAGGGGCCAGACTCCTCTATAGCTGTATAGGACAGCTCCACCGGGCATCGGCCAAGGTTGCTCGGGCTCCGCGGTAGGTAAAAACAGTTTTGGTATCTGCACAGGGGGCGTCGTCATAGTTCCATCGAAGGGGGAGGGAAAGAGACACAAACGGGGAGACAAGGAAAAACAATGTCAGATGACCGGCTGGGTAGGTGACGGTCAAGGGGCCAGACTCCTCTATAGCTGCATAGGACAGCTCCACCAGGCATCGGCCAAGGTTGCTCAGGCTCCGTGGTAGGTACAAACAGTTTTGTTATCTACATCAGTTGAATCAGCGAGTTACGGGTTACATAGTTACATCAGTTTGAATCAAAGAATCACAGACGGAGGAGGAGGGGGAGGGAAGGAGACACAAACGGGGAGACGAGGAAAACCATGTCAGATGACCGGCTGGGTAGGTGACGGCCAAGGGGGCAGACTCCTCTATAGCTGTATAGGACAGCTCCACCGGGCATCGGCCAAGGTTGCTCGGGCTCTGTGGTAGGTAAAAACAGTTTTGGGATCCGCCCAGGGGGCGTCATCATAGATCCATCGAAAGCATCCAGTGTTCCTGACTGCTGGGTTGGAGTGTGAGATGGGCGGTGGGAGCTGAGACCGATTCACGTAGAGGCCTGTGTTGCTGCACCCAATGCTTAGGCACCATCATAGAAACAGCTTAAAATAACACCAAAATCGGCCAGGAGTTGTAGCTTGCATAAAAAATTGAACATACTTTGTTGCTTTCCAGCATATAACACGGCGCTGTCACAATACAAATGCGCACTCGCCAGACCTGCAGCACTCGGTGTCACCAGGGGTAGAAATACTTCCTTGTCTTCACGAGACTGCCATCTTGGGGTCAGGCACCATTCAAAGTAAATTCGTCAGGCAGCTGGAGTCGGACCCTCCAAGAGGTGCTTTTTATGAGTCACTCGCGCTGCGCCAACAACGGATGCACAGATACACAATCACTTCTTCTCAACATCACTGTAATCGGAAAGGCCGGTCCTTGCATTGCATTTAAGCCGCCATTTTAAGAACAGGCTTCGTCACGATAAGAGCCCCGGAAAGTGTGAAAACTTGGTCATAGCGGTATAAATACACCTTGGACCAGTCCTCTACGGACGGAACCGGCCCCTGGGCCCAACGCATCGCAATTCTACACTTGGCAAGAAATAGTCCTGTTATGTTCCATATAGGTACCCCAATATCGGCTCAGGTAGTGAATACACCTTTCACCTACATTTCCCTGATATTACACTACATAACGGTTCTTAGTACTGACCTTTTACCTAGTTGCGGTAATGTCCAAAGATGACATGGGTTTTTCACCAAAAAGCATAAGCCTCATTCATTATGCATGAGGATTCTTGGAATCACAGCAGGCCTACCATCTCCTGCATAATAACTATGTATAAGGGTCATTCCTTCCGTCATCCTAGTCCGACATGACACAGCAAGGTATATCCCCAGGGGGTACCACTTTGGGTATATATACACCATATCTTGCTGAGGTAATCAGAGGAGAAAAGGACTTCCATGCCGACACACTGATGCGAGACGCTGAGGTTCCTGCAAGCAGACACTCCAGCTCGCAGTGGTCTGACATCCCCTGGGGGTGTCCATCTCGAGACTAAGACGGGGTCCCACAGTCTCTCACTTCAGGTAATGGGGTTGACTTTATCCTAGAGGGATTCTTGGCTTTACACCCACATACATGCTAGGTACACTTAGGCACATCTACTTAGGATCGCATCGTAGGAGTACGCGGAGGTGATTGCCAACTATCGCCCTATTTCGCTTCTGCCGCTTATGAGCAAAATGGTGGAAGGGTATGTCAACACCCAGCTGATGGTTTATCTTGAATCTAAAGGTACCCTTGACCCCTCCCAGTCGGGGTTTAGACCCAACCACTCTACAGAAACCACCCTCATCGGTGTCACAGATTATATTAAAATGGCTCTGGATAACAACAAGGCAGGGCTGCTGGTTTTATTGGATCTGACAGCAGCCTTCAATACGGTCTCTCACCAGAAACTGATTCATCGATTGGGAGAGGCTGACCTGCAGGAACAGGCTCTTAAGTGGCTTGCTAGCTTTTTGGACCAGCGCACTCAGACGATTAATCTAGGCCCCTTTCGTTCCCATACCTTGAAGCTTACTAAGGGGGTGCCTCAGGGACCTTGTTTGAGTCCTACCTTGTTTAATGTATATGTGGCCCCCCTCGCCAAGATTATTAGGGAATACGGATTTACTCCCTATTTGTATGCAGACGACACGCAACTGCTCTTATGCTTTGATAAGGATACAGAACTAGTTGAACATCGCTTCGCAGAGGGCATGCAAGCCGTATCTGACTGGATGACGGAACATTTCCTCCATTTCCTAAGACTGAGATCCTGTTGTTTGGCTCTGCTCAAACAACTTGGTCCCCAAACTGGTGGCCTGCTATGTTAGGCCCCGCTCCTACTCCGTCACTCATGGCAAAAAATGTAGGGGTCCGTTTGGGCAATTCTCTATCTATGAGAGACCAAGTCATGGCCACCTCAGGTGCCTGCTACCACACGCTGAGTCTTTTGCGCAGAGTGTTCCAGTGGTTGCCTTTATCAGTCCGAAGAACCCTGATTCAAGCCCTGGTCATTGGCCGACTTGATTACTGTAATGCTCTTTTAGCATCAGCAAACGAATCCCTCTTGAGTAGACTACAGATAGTCCAGAATGTTGCCTCACGTCTGGCTCTCAAAATGCCTCATCGTACTTCCTCCCGGCCTTTACTGAGACAGCTTCACTGGCTTTCTATTCGCTAGAGAATTACGTTTAAACTCTGCTGCCTCGCCCATAAGGCTCTTTATGGTGTGAGTCCTAGCTATCTGGCAGATACATTTAAATTTTACTGTCCGAGCAGGCTTCTTAGATCCGACGGTAAAGGGTTGCTTGTGGTCCTCTGCTACAGGAAATTACGAACAGGAGGCAAAACTTTTGCCTACCTTGCTCCGAAATATTGGAACACTCTGCCCGAGGACCTGCGCAAATGCCCCAGTCTTCTTCGATTCAGGAAACTCCTGAAGACTGAATTATTCCGGGACTGATTGTGCCTGACCTGTCTTTTGTCTTCTGTGCAGTGCGGAGATACCCCTTCGGGGGTGATTCCGGCGCTTTATAAATCCCATACAATACAATACTGTCATGTATTTTATATACTTGCCTGTCTTGCTTGCCGGTAAGAGGCGGAAGAAGTACTGTTCTTGTTCCTTTGACAGCCAGGACAGGTACAGGCATTCTTTTTTGTCCACAATATTTTCCCTGACCGGGCCTCTGATCTTTGGGACCCAGGCAGGTCTTGCCGGAACAGCTTTAACTTCCCCAGTGGCAGTGTGTTTTACTTGGACGTTGCTTTTTAATGCCCGGAATTCATTGAGTTCCTGTAAAACAGCCAAACGATTATTGATGCAGAATGCTTTTTCATCCGCCACCGTGCTGCCACAATCGAGGTCGGGTACCCACATTCTCATACCAAACAGGACCTTGTATGGAGTACGGCCTCCCAGGGAGCTTCTTGGCATGTTATTGAGTGCCCTCTGGACCCCATATAGGTGATTGACC
This sequence comes from Calotriton arnoldi, assembly GCA_963921515.1. Lineage (NCBI taxonomy): Eukaryota > Metazoa > Chordata > Amphibia > Caudata > Salamandridae > Calotriton > Calotriton arnoldi. The sequence goes on along the minus strand of CAWUFW010000485.1, from coordinate 2,570,162 downwards.
CAACTGCCACCTGAGCCTAGTACCCTTGCTGTTAAGGATTGCTTTAAGCCCCGGTTTTTCCTTTCCACAATTGAATTTCCCTCGGGAAGATACGGAGAGGAGTACCGCAATGCTACACCCAAACTTCCCATTGCTTCCTTGTAAGCCAGAGAGCTAAAAGCGTCAGAATGTAATGTGCCAATTGCGTATGTCCCTATGAAGACTTGCAAATCCTTTATAACAGTTCGGGCGTCAGCCGAGCGCTGAGGCCAAACCCACAGGAATCTCGAGAATGAATACACCGCCACCAAGATGTACTTGTAAGCCCCGTCAGATTGTAAGGGGCCGCAGTGGTCCAAGTAGACACATGCAAGATGTTTGTCTTAAATCAGTAGTGGTGTTTGTGGTGGACGTGCTACGGTGGAACCCTTCATCTGCTGACAGATGTCGCACTTAAGGACTTATGATTTTGTCTGTCTGGTAAGACCTGGCCACCAATAACGTTGTTTCAGCAATGAAACTGTCGCAGTGATATCCGCTGGGCTGAGCCCAGACCCTCGTTAGTATTAAACCTAACCTGCGATCCACGTTTGGTATTACTCTATCCCCCACTCCTGGAATTTGAGCATACGGTATATTTTGTGCGTCTAACTTGCAGGAGTACTTGAGTGGAAAGCCCTACGGAAGGCTGTGCTGTTTTTGCATGTAGCCATGACAGCTACCAATAGGTCTCCGTCTACTCTTGTGCGAGAACGAGTGATTGCAGCTACGGCAGCAGTTTGCCCTGTCGCCTTGGCAGCTTCATCCACCAATGAATTCCCTTCAACATGCACGCCAACACAAAGATGACTGAGCGTATGAATCACGTGAGCCCGCGTCAAACCTTTTTTCAGCTCTGCCACTTGTTCCCAAAGCAACTTGTGCTTTATTGTGCAACCTTTTGAATCTTTAAATCCATTCTGTCCCCAATAGTGAAGATATTCATTGTATGACTGGACACAATAAAATGAATCGCACACAATAAGTGTGGGGAATTCTCGATCTGTATTTTTAGTGCCAGTACTAGGGCTTTTAGTTCTGCCAGCTGAGCCGTGCAATCTCCTAGAGACTGCATCTGCGTATTGCTAGGACGGAAATTGCCATCCTGCATACGACCCTTTACAACGCACATGCTGTGCTGTATTGTTGTTTACTTCCAATGGCTGGCTGAGCTGAACCGTCAGTGTAAATGGTGTATTCATACTGATCTAGAGGCATTATTTCATTTGGAAGAGGATATTCTTGTTCGTACTGCAGAAATGTTTGAGTTTGTAATGTAGAATCAAATTTGTAGTCTACGTCTGTTGCAGTGAGAGAATTAGCCCATTGTATACATCGTGGATGTAGTGCCATAGCGTTAGGAACTCTTGCTTTTGTAACAGCCTCTAAAGTTGGAAACCGGAGTTACGACAATTATTAGTTTCCCCATAGCCAGTGCTCTTTCCCTCACTACAGCAGTCTATACTGCTGTCAGTATGTTTTCAGTTGATGCAAAATGCATTTCAGCGTTTGTGTAAAAATGTGCTCTGTATGCAATGGGTACCGTTTCGCCTTCATTGAAGGTGAGGTAAGTGTACCCGGATTGACCCGCAATTACACGGATCACCAAATTTGTGGTGTTTACACGTGTATGTAAATGATTGGAAGCTATCATGTAAGCTTGTAGGGAACTGTGTGTTCCTGTGTCCAATGCTGAACTGAGAAATCAGGTCTGATTTGATATTTGATATTTATTAATTTATATAGCGCCCGAATCACCCCGTTAGGGGTATCTCCGCGCTTAGGACGGGATGCTACAGCCAAACCAGAGGGCCTCAGAAAAGATAGGTTTTTAAAAGCTTCCTGAAGTGAGGAAGGCTCTGGCAGTCGCGAAGCTGGCGGGGGAGTTCGTTCCAGAAAGTCGGGGCAAGGTGAGTGAATGCTTTGCCACCCTTGCGAGCCTGATTAAATCATAGAAAGGTTTTACTCTTTCTGCGTAATCCAAATTGTATGTTCTGCCAAAATTTAGAAATCCTAAAATGGATTGTAAGTTTTTCAGAGTCTTTGGTGGTTGGAGAAGTGCACACTTTTCTAAAAAGTTAGCTGAAAGGCTTTTTCCTTCACTTGTGAGTTCATATCCCAAAAATAGGACATTAAGGTGGGTAATTTTTGATTTTTTAAAGTTAAATTTGTAGCCCTCATAGACGAACCCCAAAATTATGTTGTTCACTCTGGTCAAATGATCCAATAAATTCATTGTCTGTCAGATAGATATCATCTACATAGGACAATGCCTCTTAATCAAAGGTTTAAAGCAACTCTGTTACTCTTGCTGCGAACAGCCCGGGGCTATTCTTATACCCTTGGGGCAGTCAACAGAATTGACGCTGAGAGCCTAGGGCTGAAAATGCTGTCAAATATCTGCTTTCAGGTGCTATATTTTGGCAGAAGAATCCATTTGAGATATCTAATGTTGTTTTGTGTTTTTTCCACACAATGTTATTCTTTAATGCGGCACTGTGTGCATTTTGTACTGCAAATTTTTTCGTGCATATGTTCAAATGTCTGTAGTCTAAAACTAGATGATATGAATTATCCGGTTTCATTACGGGAAACAAAGGATTATCCATGGGAGAGGTGCAATTCTCTATTACACCTTGGTATTCAAGTTGATCTAAGATCTCCCTGACTTGTTTTTTTCGCGTCATTTTTATTGGGTACTGTCTCTGTGGAGTTGGAGTAGTTTTTACTGGGATTACATGGTGGAGTGACTCAGCATCCCACCCTGCATTATTGCGGTATAATGCAGGAGCTAGGCTACCGCCCACTCCTGAACGTATGAATGTTTCAGTGATTCATGAACGAGGTCAGAGAAAGCTGGTAAAATTACGGTTTCTCCCATTGAGCAATCCATAACAAACTCAGGCGGCCAATCTTTTTCTGCTAAAAGGATGTCATAAGTATGTCCCCCTCCATATGGAGCATTATTTTGTATAACTGGTGTGGGACACTTACCCTAGTATCAGGTGTTTCTACCGTGATATGTTCATTCAACACCGCTGTCACCAGAAATTCCATCAGATTCTGGCAAGCTATTGTTACTTTTGCTGCGCTGTCTAGCATCATCAGAGCCCATTCCCCGTTCAGAACCTGAGTCCTCAGTAGCCTGGGCATTTCTTGTTTTAAGGCCTGCTACCTTCTTCTTTTTAAATTGAGGTTTTGATTTTGGTTTATCTTCTTTTTTGATATTAAGGTCTGAACAGCGATGCGTGTCTCTTGACTTTGTTCACTCTTCTGATTTGTATTCTGACTGTCCTTACCTCTCGGAGTTTTTTGATGAACCCTGAAAGGAACGTGTATCAGTATCCTGATACCTGGCAGGTTTTTTTATGTTATCAAGATTTCTAAGGTTATACCTCCTCTCGGAGGGCTCCTATTGAGGAGATCCTCCCCTTGTTTGTGATCCGTTCTGTCTATTCTTTTGTTTCTTATTATCCCATTTTTCTTTTTAAGAATCTGGTGCTTGCTTGGTGTTATCCTTTTCAGGACTACCCATTACCTGTGGTTTCATAGCTCTTGCTCCCAAATGCTCTCTACCTAATTCGGCGTATGTATCTTTGATAATTTTTGGTAATTCTTGCTCCCATTGTGTAGGAGTGCATTCCCTCAGGCGTTGGCGAATAGCCACCGCTGCTGCCGCCCCTTTTATGTGTGCTAACATAATTGCCGATCCATGTTGGTACCTGGGAAAAATTGCTTAATAATTTCATCCCTAAGTTCAGAGCTGGTTCTGCTCCATACTCATTCTGTATTTGTCTTAATACTTCTGGTATCACTGCTATTGAAGGAATACCATGAGATCTGGTATAGATGGCAGCGAAAACCGTACCCCAAGTGGTACAATCCTCTATCGGGAGAGCTATTCCCATTGGCAAGCAAATTGTCAATATTCTGTGTTTTTCTTGTTGGCCTGTGTGTGGAAACACGGCCTCCAACTGTGCTATTTTCTGTGCTATCCAGAATGGCATTTGCTCACGTTTCGTGGGCATTTTTCCCATAACTGCGTTCAGCGTGTGAGTGTTCTCATAACGAACTGTGTCAGATTTCTGTAAAGTTTTATTATTTCTTTGTTAAGTGGAAGTAAGTCTGCTATTGGCAATGTGTTAACGTCTGGGTGCAGTGTGTAAGCCGCTAGGATCTGCCAAGTCGCTCCGTCTCTGCTGAGCGGACCAAGTCTCACTTTTTCTGTGGTGTGTGGGAGGGCAGCTTTAAACAAGTTTAAATGCTCCTGGTAACTGAGCGGAACTTTAATGTCCTCGTATGGACAATATTTGTCCGGTGTTTCATCCGGGGTGTAAGAATGAAATGTGTTTGTGCGTGCATCTGCAGGTGGAAATTTAACCCATGAACAGAATACCTCCATCCTGAATGACTTGTGTGCCTCAATCACGAATGTTACAGTCCCACCTAATGCTGAGACTCCAAACTCTGCTAGTTTTAAAGTAAGTGCATTTCTGACATTTTCTGAAATGTTTATAGCACCTTCCTGTTCCCCATCCCCCGCTGCATTCGCATGTAATGCAGTGTTTTCTTTGACAGACATTGTTGAAGGAGTTTCAAGGCAACTGAGATAAGGTTTTATGCACAATGTAGGGAACTATAATCCCACAAGCTTAAATAAACCTACAGATAATACATAGGATATGCCTACTTAGCTGTGGTGGATTATTCCTTTCCCACTCCAGACGTCTCTGGGTGAATGTAAGTAGGGGTCTCTGAGAAAGCACGACTGAACTACTCAGTTTTGACTGTTAAATAAGAACCAAACCAACGTTGGCGGCACCATGTTGTGTAGTTCCTACAAATCTATATAGGATCTGCGCGTTTAGACAACATAAACTAAGGGATTGGTGTCCAGACTGATTCCAGACACCCCCCCAAAGGATATGTTAGCCTGTAGACAAGCTAGCTCACAGTGCCACTATGAGCTCCTCTTACCAAGGAGCGAATAGTTTCTGGCAACTATCGAATATGACAACCCTGACCTCTCAGGGTTCGTGGAAACAGTACAGTACTTTTCGCTCAGTCACTCGTGCTTACTTTGCCTCAGAGAGATACACAGAATAAACGGTGGGGACGTTTTCAATAAGTATTTATTGAACCAGCGTCATTCGAGTATAAAATGGGTGTGCTGCAACAACCATTAGACATAATCAGATATACAGTGTAATGAGCACCAATAGAGTAAAGAAAAGGTAGAATTCTACCATAGTGCTAAAACAATGAATATATGCAGGCATATAAATACATAACAGTAAAAATGCGTACTCCTACGATGCAACCCTAACTAGATGTACCTCAATGTATCTAGCATGTATGTAGGTGTGTAGCCAATAATCCACTTAGGGTAGAGCCAACCCCATTACCTGGTATGGGAGAGCGAAGGACCCTGTCTTGGTCTCGAGCTGGACACCGCCCAAGAGATGTCAGAGCACTGCGTGCTGGAGTGTCTGCATGCAGGGACCTCAGCGTCTCGGGTCAGTGTGTCAGCATGGAAGTCCTTTCTCCTCTGGTTTGCCCAGCAAAGATGTAGTGCTTATATACCCGAAAGATACCCTCAGGGGTTCTATCTAGAAGTGTACTCTGAGCATGTTGGGCAAAAATGACGATAGAGATGACCCTTATACAGAGTTATTATGCAGAAGATGGTAATCCTGCTGTGATACTGAGAATCCTCATGCATAATACACGAGGCTAGTTTTTCGGAGAAAACCACACAACAGTCATGTAGCACCTAACTAGGTAAAAGGTCAGTGCCAGACCCATTATGTAGAACAATGGTAGGACAGATGTAGGTAAAAGGCCGTGTAACTACCTAGGCCTATATTGGGGTACTTTTGGGTTCATAACAGTACCGGACAAGCATCTGTGGTTTTGTAGCTGTTGCCTGAGGACTTGTAATTTGTAGGAGATCACTAGGAGGGAGACTGCTGTCCAGCATTGTAGTGTTTTTGAGATGTTCTCCTGGGTGGGACTGACAATCTTCCTCTATAGCGGCACAGGCCACAGAGCTGGCAGCTTGTGAAAGGATTGCATGCTGTCCTCCGCTCATGGATGGTATGGCATTATCCTCAGGCTCTTTGTCCCAAAAAATGTAAGAAAATGATAAACTTATTGGAAAGTTAGACATTAGCAGTTGTGTATCGGCTAAAATCAGACATGTTCTACATTACTTTAAGAAATAGATTACATTTTTGCATAGATAAATCAGACATTTTATTATACCATGTTATTTGTTGGTTAATATATGCCCATACAAATATGCTATAATAGAGTCTTACCTGCTTCTGCCATGGATGCTTCCTTTGTGGGCGGACCCCTAGATGCCAGGTGCTGAACTAGTGTCCTCAAAAAAGGCGGTGGACATGTCTGCCTTGATCCATCAGCCAGAGGAATGAGTAATGAAAAACTTTAGCATTGTGACAGTGGGACTTAGGGAAAGTATGAAAGGTGACACAAATGGTATAAATACTGATAAATGTACAAGGCATGTTCCTTTCACACCAGGAATTGGCTCAACACAGCCATTTGTTAGAAATTACAAAGGCGTAAAAGAAGTTACAAATGGATATAGAGAGTAGTACATCATTCTGGTCACAAACTTACCTGCCTGAACAATGGTAGAGGGTCTCATTTCTGCCTGCAGGATGCCCCCTTATGTTGTCTGTATGCGCGGTGTAGTGTGAACAGCAGAGGAGTCATTGTATTAGTGAATCTAGCAAAAGAGACACATACAGAGTAAGGAAATACCACTACACAAATAGTATGAGGGTATGGTAATGTGTCATTCCAGTCAGTCATAAACTTTATTTTGATCAACTAAGGATCATAAAAGTACAAATACTGACATATTAAAACTATCCAATCGATATCCGTAAGTGTAATTGAAAACAAGAAGTCTCAGTACGACCATTGTACACTTTGAACCACAGTATTTCATTCAAGGCAGCATACTGGTTCCCCTATTCCCCATACCACAGAATACAAGGTCTGCTTAATTAAACACTAAGTTGAAAACACATAACACCATCATGGCATTGTACCTAGGGGCTGGGCAGTCCATCCATTTAAAAAGGTAATGTATTGTATGGTCAGGATTCAATATGTACAACCTATCCTGCTTGACCTAGGCTCAACTAAACACAGTACAGTATAACTGCTCAAATAAAGTTCAGGTGCTTCTCGTGCCCACATAGGTCCCCAGTGTATATTTAACCGTTTAAACCCGAAAGGGTGTGCAAAATAGCAGTAGGCCACTAGGTAATAAAGTGCAATTTTCAGTTCGGGCTTTTCATCAGACACATGGCACAGTACCACTAAATATCAGTTAAAACACTTTTGAAAACTTTAAAGTAAAAATCAATGTTAAAAATACAGTTGCAAAATCATGAGTGATGCAAAAGGTTACAGTGCTGTGGTATAGACTGTGGTGGGACCGGAACACCCGAGGATTTCAAGGTGGCGGCCGAGTGTGTGCCGTTGAAGGAAGAGGTCGGCGGTGCAGCGGCAGACGGCGCGCCGTGGATGACGTCACGAGGGAGGGCCGATAAGGGAGAGGAGGGTCACGAGGAGGGAGAGAGAGAGCGGGAACACGGAGGATCGGGACCCGGAAGACGCCAGATGGAGGACAGAGAGGAGAAGAGCCCCGGGGCCCCAGAAGACGGAGAAACACCGCCGAACAGGGAGGTTTCCCCAACGCCCACTGCTGACGTATCCGGTTGTCCCCAGGAGAAACTGGACGCCGAGATACCCCTCGCTACGGTCCCAGAGGGCCGTAGCCACAGGCAAGTGTCCTTATTGGACACTTGCCTGGGGAGGGGGTTAAAGGGACTCCTGCACAACTAAGAGGAACACTCCTCTGGGATCACAAGCTGCAAACCCTCGCACTGAGTTCCCTCCTGTACCTTCCCCCCCCTCTCCTCACATAAAACCTCGGTGATACTTAGGCACTGGTGAAGGGATAGCACCCTAGAGATTACAAGGACTGACCAGTGATTGGTGTATATTTTCTGTTTCTCTTTTGGGGGACGCCGGGCCCTGGTGGGGGAAAGACGGAAGGACTGCTGACCTAAGGAAGAAGGTCCCTCGAGTACAGATGTAGAGCTGAAGACGCCCTTCCTTTGCTGGCTAAATTCCCCCTCCCATCTTTTGTGTTGGAACTAACTTTTGCTAATGAACAGACTTAAGGACAGTCCCTGTTAAATAAAGGCACATTGAGAACGCTAGAGCCCCGTGTGGTCCAGTATATGATCCCAAAGTCCCTAAACTACCTCGTTGCTAGTAGGAAGAAGTACCACAGTGGTGTCAGAAGTGGGATAAGTCGTCTAAGGCGGAAAGATGGCACAACCCTTGACCATACAGGACCTAATAACCCAGCTGGCTGAAGGGCAGAGACACTTACAGTTGGTTCTAGAGCAACAGAACCAGAACGCCCAAAAAGAAAGGGAGTCTTTTCACGTGGCCATGAAAGAACAAGCGGTGATATTGAATACTAATCAAAAGGTGCAAGACACAGCTATTCTGCGCCTTACGGATGCCATCTCTAGTGCTAGGGTCCATCCCAATGTCCCCGGTAGCGTTCTTCAGAAGTTCCAGGAGGGTGAAGACCCAGACTATTTCTTCACCAACTGTGAAAGGGTTGCTACCACCGCCACATGGCCTCCTGAACGATGGGGCCAGTACATAGCGCCATTATTGTCTGGAGAACTCCAGGCTGCGTATCAAGCCGCCAACCCTGCCGGAGTCACGCCCTACCAGGACATAAAGAAGGCTATATTAGAAAGACTGGGATGTGACCAAGAGAAATGGGGAACCGGAGATAACCCTCGAGCTCTCTTTTATAGGATCAGGGACTTGGGGAACCGCTGGCTGCAGTCCCATTCCTTCTCAATGGAGGAAGTCACTGAGAAAATATTTCTAGAACAATACCTAGAGGCCCTACCCAGCAACACCCGAGCATGGGTCAAACAACACCCCGGTCTAACCTCACAGTCGGCCATCGAATTAGCCTGTGCTTATCATCGCTCCCCAGACTTCAAAGTACAAACAGGGAGAGCCCCTATCCTTTTTCCCAAACCTGTTCCAAAAACTCCGGTGGAAGGGGGAGAGAAACGCCCCTTTACCACCCCTAGGCCCGCCCCTAAACCTATCCCAAAACCTTCTCCAGTTCACATGGGACCCCAATGCTTTAGGTGTGCAGAATGGGGACACATAGCCCGCAATTGCCCCTTAAACACTGATAGCTCCGAACCCATGGAGGTGGGTTGGTCCCGAGGCAGGGTTCTAGTCACCGGAGCAACCAGACAAAGGTACAAGAAACCAATCAGGCTAAATGGCAGACCCGTGGACGCCTTGCTAGACACAGGGTGCCACCATACGGTAGTAGCGAAGGAACTGGTTCCATTAGCAGCAGTATGTGAGGGGGAGACGGTGCTGGTCTCCTGTGTCCATGGAGATGTTAGGTCATATCCCTTAGCTGAAGTGTTAATTGAAATAGATGGATACCCCCAAGTCAGGAAGGTGGGAGTGGTTCCCGAACTCCCAGAAAACATTCTGTTGGGCACTGATTTACCTCACTTTCATGAGTATCTAACTGAGTTGTCCAAACCAGGCGCTGAGGTGGAATGGTTGCAAGAGGCGCCATTCTGCGATGAAAAGATAGTGAGTCCCAGAGACAGGGAGAAGAAAACCAGGAATGAGAAAAGAAGAGATAAAGAGAGATACACGTATGCCTGTCAAGCTATTTCCTCATGTTTACTCTCTTCCCCAGAACATGGAAACACTCCTGCCCGGAGCTTCCGAACCGCCCAGAAAGACGACAGCACTCTTATGAATGCCTGGAGCCAAGTGCAGGAAGTCGACCCAGATAAGGTAGGCTCTTACTTTTTCGTAAAAAAAGGACTATTGTACAGAGCAAGTGGAGTTCCCGGTAGTAAGACTGAACAGCTACTAGTCCCAATAGCATTCCGAGAACAGGCCTTACAGTTGGCCCACAATCAAGCGGGAGGGGGTCATTATGGACAGGAGCTCACTCTCAGGTATCTACTGGAAAGGTTCTACTGGCCAGGGGTATATCAAGAAACCGCAAGATTTTGTGCCGCCTGTCCTAAGTGCCAATTAATAAACCCCTCCAGAGATAGGAAAGTGCCCCTACAACCCCTACCGATTATTGACATCCCGTTTCAACGAGTGGGAATGGATCTGGTGGGGCCCCTAATCCCTTCAGCCCGAGGACATCAATACATATTGGTTCTGGTGGATTATGCTACTTGGTACCCCGAGGCCATACCCCTCACTAGTATGACCACGGTAGCCGTAGCTCAGGCCATGATTTCTTTCTTCTCCCGGGTGGGTTTTCCCTTGGAAATACTAACCGATCAGGGGACGCCTTTTATGGCCAAACTAATGAAAGAAATCTGTAAACTCCTAGGGGTACACCAAATTTGGACGGCCGTATACCACCCCCAGATGGACGGTCTGGTGGAAAGGTACAACAGGACCATCAAAACCATTCTCAGGAAATTGATAGGAGATACAGGGAAAGATTGGGATCGAAAATTACCTCTGGTACTTTTTGCCATTCGAACACATGAGCAAAAGTCCACTGGGTTTAGTCCCTTTGAACTCCTGTTCGGACGTAAACCCCGTACATTGTTAGACATGGCCGCCGAGCAGTGGATCGAAGAGGAAGACGAAGGGAAACCACTCCTGGGGTATATGCAGACCTTAAAAGAAACGCTAGCTACCCTCTGGGACACTGTTCACAAAAATATGGACAAAGCACAAGCTAGGCAGAAAGAGCAGTATGACCGTACCAGCCACATGAGGGAACTGACTGTTGGGGATAAAGTTCTGATATTTCTTCCATCTTCAGACAAGAAGTTGTTAGCCACTTGGCAGGGACCATATGTCGTTACCCAGAAGGTGACGCCGGTCACATACAGAGTAGCTGTTCCTCATACCAACAAACTAGGGCAAACATATCACATAAATCTCCTGAAGAAATGGGAGGAGTCTACCGAACCCTCCGAAGACAGGGACAAAGTACAGACCATAAGTCAGGTGACTCTTCATACACCTCTGGACATCCCTATAGACCTAGGGGGAGAAGGTGAGACCGAACGACCCCTAATGGGGCCTAAGCTCTCCCCAGGTCAACAACAGCAGTTGGAGCAGTTATTGGACCAATACCCCGGCCTAAGCTCAGGCAACCCGGGACGCACGTCCCTCGTGGCCCACGTTATTGTAACCCAACCCGGGCAAATGGTAAATGTGAGACCCTATAGAATACCTGAAGCTAGAAGGATAGCAGTAGAACAGAAAATAGAGAATATGCTCAAAGCGGATATAATTGAACCCTCCAACAGCAATTGGCGCTCTCCCATTGTGTTAGTACCCAAACCGGATGGAAGCCTCCGTTTTTGCACAGACTTCCGCCAGGTAAATGCTCACTCAAAATTTGACAACTACCCCATGCCCCGCGTGGACGAACTGATCGAAAGGTTAGGAGAAGCCAGGGTAATGTCCACCATTGACCTGACCAAAGGTTATTGGCAAATTCCTCTGACTTGGTCGGCACGGGAAAAGACAGCCTTTTCAACGCCGTCCGGACTCTACCATTTCAAGGTGATGCCCTTTGGTCTACACGGAGCTCTGGCAACATTTCAAAGGTTAATGGACATTATACTACGAGCACACCAAAAATATGCGGTAGCATATTTAGACGATATAGTAGTGTATAGTCCAGACTGGGAGACACACTTAGAGCACCTCAAGAGCCTTTTTGACACCTTGAGACAAGCAGGCCTCACCTTGAATCCAAAGAAAACCACTCTAGGAATACACCAGATACAATACTTAGGGTACACCGTAAGTGAAGGGACCATACAACCACAACACAACAAGTTAGAGGCCATTCAGGAGATTCCCCGACTCACCACGCGGAAAGAGGTAAGAGCCTTCCTAGGGTTGGTGGGTTATTACCGCAGGTTTATTCCTCAATTCTCCGAGGTAGCCAGCCCTCTTACAGATTTACTTAGACACAAACACACTAGGGTAAGAATAGACTGGAGCACCACCCAGGAAAAGAGTTTCTGTTCCTTAAATACATTGTTGTGTAATGCCCCTGTGCTGACCTGTCCAGACTACCGAAAGTCGTTTGTCTTGCAAACAGACGCCTCCGATAGAGGGCTAGGAGCCGTGTTGTCTCAACCTGATCCCCAGGGCTTACTTCGACCGGTGTTATTCCTAAGCCGAAAGCTGTTTCCCAGGGAAACACGATATGCCACCATGGAAAAAGAATGCCTGGCCATAAAATGGGCCATGGAATCCCTACAATACTACTTACTAGGGCGCCCCTTCTTTCTGTTAATGGATCATGCTCCCTTGACTTGGCTAGCCACCCACAAGGACACCAATACCAAAGTGCTGCGATGGTTCTTAGCCTTACAGCCCTTTTCGTTTCAGACTCTACACATCCCAGGAAAGCTGCAGGGAAACGTTGATTACCTCTCTCGCTTTCCCATATCGGAATGGCCCGATCGTCCATCCCGGGAAGGAAGGCAATGTGGTATAGACTGTGGTGGGACCGGAACACCCGAGGATTTCAAGGTGGCGGCCGAGTGTGTGCCGTTGAAGGAAGAGGTCGGCGGTGCAGCGGCACCCGGCGCGCCGTGGATGATGTCACGAGGGAGGGCCGATAAGGGAGAGGAGGGCCACGAGGAGGGAGAGAGAGAGCGGGAACACGGAGGATCAGGACCCGGAAGTTGCCAGATGGAGGACGGAGAGGAGAAGAGCCCCAGGACGCCAGAAGACGGAGAAACACCGCCGAACAGGGAGGTTTCCCCAACGCCCACCGCTGACGTATCCGGTTGTCCCCAGGAGAAACTGGACGCCGAGATACCCCTCGCTACAGTCCCGGAGGGCCGTAGCCCCAGGCAAGTGTCCTTATTGGGCTATTGGAGGAGGTTTACGGGGAGGGGGTTAAAGGGACTCCTGCACGACTAAGAGGAACACTCCTCTGGGATCACAAGCTGCAAACCCTCGCACTGAGTTCCCTCCTGTACCTTCCCCACCCCCCTCTCCTCACATAAAACCTCGGTGATACTTAGGCACTGGTGAAGGGATAGCACCCTAGAGATTACAAGGACTGACCAGTGATTGGTGTATATTTTCTGTTTCTCTTTTGGGGGACGCCGGGCCCTGGTGGGGGAAAGACGGAAGGACTGCTGACCTAAGGAAGAAGGTCCCTCGAGTACAGATGTAGAGCTGAAGACGCCCTTCCTTTGCTGGCTAAATCCCCCCTCCTATCTTTTGTGTTGGAACTAACTCTTGCTAATGAACAGACTTAAGGACAGTCCCTGTTAAATAAAGGCACATTGAGAACGCTAGAGCCCCGTGTGGTCCAGTATATGATCCCAAAGTCCCTAAACTACCTTGTTGCTAGTAAGAAGGAGTACCACAAGTGCATAATAGATGTTCTAAAATATAATTTAGCAATATTAGATATGAAAGGAAGAAGGCTCGCCCGCAGGCTCCCACATGATTATCATGGCAAATCCTATTCACTTGCTCAGATACACTTTAAATGCCAGATCCAGGTAGCCAAGAGGTTTCTTACTACAGATAATACCACCAGCCTTGAAATGTCTGTTCTCAACATCCTAAAAGCCTCCAGGGGCCTCCTAGTTCCCAGATTCCATCACAGGGACAGTAACCATCTTTTCTTCTTGCGGACATAGGTAGGACCAAAGAAATTGTGGGGTATGGTCCCCAGAGACATTCTGCATGCTGGACACTCATCACCCACATAGTGTGCATTAGCCCACTTGGAACAGAAGGCTCTAGTAGGAAGAGACTGATACCTAAATTGTAAAAACAGTGTCCTAGCCAAAGGGGGTGTGATTTCATCAATCGTCTTTTCATACACAAAGAGTAATTTTAAGTTATGGTCTGATAATATCCCTTTTAGATATGGAGTTAGATTCCTCTAGCCTTGGCCAAAGCTTCTCCAATCCCAGGTTCCTAAGAGTAGTTCTAATGTGCATGAACCATGGGATTTTGAAGGCACCAGGTGTGGCCAAACGATCCCTAGAGGGTTCCAAAGCAGGTGAGGTACAAAGTCTATGCCAGTAAAGCAAAGGCCTATACTCTGTTTTCCGGAACATTTTCCTAAATGCCATGTCTAGATGCAATGGGGTGAAAGACGAGCTCTTAGGAAGAGAAAAGTGGGACTTAATGAAATTGTTTTCTGCTAGTGTTAGTATGTTACAGTTGACGTGACTCCTAAACGTCTGAGCCATACAAGATGGCTCCCAGTGCCTTAGCATTGTAGATCTAAATGGCAGGGCAGCTCTCTTTGAGCTGGTTTTATTGTGAATCTTTAGCACTCTTGTCGAGTAGTCAAGTAAAGAGCAGTGACATTTTTGTACTTGCATTGACCAAACCAGGTTTGGAGTTAATCTTATTCCTAGATAGTCAAAGGTGGAAACCTATTCTATAGGGTCATTGTTGGCATCCAATTTACATCTGATGTTTTTACTTTTTGCAGGGTTAAATATTATAAATTTAGTTTTAGAGTTATTAAGCTCTAGCCCACGCTCTTTAGAAAAATGTGTTATTGTTACATAGTACATAATCATCCACAGAGTCCTCTCCTCGGTGTCAGTTTCTTTGTTAGCCATTGACATAATGTGAGAAAGAGTTAGGGACTGTGACAAAAGACATACCAATGCACTTGATATGGGGACTGTATAAGACAAAGTCATAGTTTGTGCAATGTATCAGTGACATGTGTGGGAAGCATGCCTATTTGTGAGGGGGAGGATAGTTCAACATGAGTGGAGAGTTTCAATGTAGTGGGAAGACAGAGGGTTTTTTGTTCTTACCTGGTCTTACATTTGGATTCTCTAAACAAGATCAGGGAGCATGATGGAGAGGGCATGTTCATCGATGGGCATGAGATGGAGACAGAATCCGGTTTCACCTTGTTGGAAATGGACCTTCTTGCAGGGTTACCCCAACTTTTTTGTCTTCCTCATCCCTTTTGCCTGACCTTCTTTTTGTTGGCTTTAGGACTCTGGACACTTTACCATTGCTAACCAGTGCTAACGTGCATGTGTTGTCTCCCCTAAACATGGTATGCTTGGTTTTAACCCCTGATTGGCGTATTTGATTTACTTGTGATTCCCTTGTAAAGTGGTATATACCCAGGGCCTGTAAATTAAATGCTACTAGTGGGACTTCAGCACTGATTGTGCCACCCATAGAAGTAGCCTTTCAAACCAGTCTCAGGCCTGCCACTGCAGGGCTTGTGTGTGCAGTTTACTGCCACTTCGACTTGCCACTTAAAAACTACTTGCCAAGACCTAAGCCCCCTTTCATTGCACATAGGTCACCCCTAAGGTAGGCACTAGGTAGCCCTAGGGGTAGGGTTCCATGTAAGTAAAAGGTAGTACATGTACTTTTATGTTTGACATGTCCTGGTAGTAACAAAATGCCTATTCCGTTTTACACTGCTGTGAGGCATACTCCTCTCATAGGCTAGCATTGGGAATTCCCATATATACTTTTAAGTGGTAATTCCTGATCAGAAGGGAGTAGCGTTGCCATGTTTGGTATGTTTAGAATGGTAGTGATAGAGTGTAATAACCTTAGAATGATTTGTCTCGATCAAATCCTGCTCAATGGATGGTGTGATACTAATGCATACTTAAGAAACATGACTAACAGTGTGATTCGTGAAACTCATGAGAGTTCAATCTGCATCGTAAAAGCATGCAGTACGGTCGCAAACCAGATCGAGATGAAAATTATTCCTGAGAGGGAGAGAAACTAATAATGTTAATGAATACACGAACAATAATGTGTTATGAAATCTATAAATGCCAATCTGTGACATAATGATGTAGCCTTTAACAAAAATGATTATGAAAATGCTAAAAATAAGTGCTTATTTAGTGGATAAAGTAAAATAACACAAGTTGAAAAATGAATAAAATTATTTCTGCTCTCGTGGCAGCACTGTCATGAAATCCTGCAATTTCAAAATGTTGAGAGAAAATGTGTTTGCTCACTTATAAATGATTTCGCAAATGAGTTAATGCTTGATGGGATACAAAATGGTGTTTGATTATTAATTTTTATGAGGAGTATTAATCACAAATAAAAACAGCTTCATCTATATTCAATTAAATGTTTGAAAGGTTAGTACCTGTTCAGTAAATAATAATGTCTTAGTAGGTTTTCGTGTAGGCCTTAACATGCGTTTTCATTTTTTCCTTCGAATAAGACTAGAATATGCTGACATGACTTCACTAGCAGTTGTGAGAACTTTTGATAAAGTTTCTTTTCTGTAGTTTTGAATAAAGGACACTGTCTTTGCTAGTACAAAACTGTGTCGACTTTGTTGCAAGCTCAAGAGAGAGCGCTTGGGAATGGACATGATATGATACAAATGAATTCCTAGTTCCGAGGAGAAATGAAATCAAACTTTAAAAAAAGGATGAACATCGGACGAATGGTATTACGTATAATTTCCGGATCATTTGGGTAAAAGTAACGATCACGCCATGGACAGACCATAGACTTTGACCAATGGCAATCGTGCAAAATGCGTAAAGGATACCTCTGTTTGAAGGAACTATGCATAATTAGAAGTATAACTGTCCGGTGAGAAAAGGGGCTGCCCCCGGCTATCTTTGTAATTTCCTACTCTGATTTTTCCTGAACTGAACTTTCCTGATTTCTTGCACTTTGCCAGCTGGTGAAGTCGAGCAGGCAAACCTTTTGGCTGAAGGGTTGAATAACTCCGGCTATTGCACGCTGTGCTCTAGCGTCACTTTAGGCTCACCTTGAGTCTCTGTATTCCTGACAATCTGCAAACGATTCTTGGTTTGTATGATTCATATCTGTATTCTGAATTTGCGTTTATATTCTCTCTCTCTCTCATTCTCACCAGGTATTTGAATTGAAATGTACTTGACTCTGGACTGTGATGTGTTGTGATTTTACCTGTACTAAAACAATAATTGAAATGAAATGATTCTAAATGTATTTTTGTGCCTTGACCACTCAATCTGAAGTTTAGTTAGAGATTCGCTTGTTATAATCATACATGTGTGTGTTTTTTGTTGTCTGGTCATTGAATATGCTATAAGGTTTATGCTTATTAGGAAGGCACTTCTTTATTCCAGGTCCTCAGGAGAAGTGGCTGTTCGTCTTTGATTACCTGAGTCCCTATTAGCTCGATTAAAAGATCCATCAGAGGACCTAAATGGTTTGTGAATATATAGACCTTGGTGTTGTAGAGTTTATATGGGCCAAACTCTGTGATATCGTAGTTTTTATGGTAGCTGAGGTGAAGATGACATATACTAGTGGTGAGTGGTGATTAAAGTAAGTAACCGTAAAACCTGTTATCATACTTCCGCTGCATCAATAGTGATAAGTCCTACTTACTGGTGAAGATGGATTTCACATTGCTATTTTAGAAATGCCACTTTTAGAAAGTTGGAATTTCTCTGTACTTATAACTTTATGTGTCTGACAGCCTGTCTCTAAAACACGTCTGGGTTGGGTGACAGCTACACTTTTGCATGCCAAAATACAGGAAGAGCTGGGGGTGACATGGGATACACCTGCATTCATCTGCATTATGATAGCCTTCCTGGGCAGGAAGGGGGAGATGTGGCTCACACTTACATTTGAATAGGTTGTATCCTAACGCAAAGGGCTGATTTACCCCCTACTGTTAGTCTGGAGCCGGGGATGGGTTGAAAGAGATTCTTGTGCACTTCAGAGAGTTCCTTTGAAGTGACCCCCTACATCAAAGGCATTTTCTGGCAAAAGTACTGGGGCTCTGACCTCCTCCAATCAGATACTTCTGGATATTGAACTGGACCTGCTGTGCTGCTTAAAGGGCTCAACTGGACTGCTTTTCTGGAATGACTGCTTCCTGCTTGTTGCCTGCTACTCGCTGACTCTGCTGAAGGAGAGCTGAACTCTGCCTTCAATCCAAGGTGATCTCCAAGGGCTTGTTGGCTTGCCACCTGTTTTCTGAAGTCTCAGGGACACAA
The DNA here is from genome assembly GCA_963921515.1 of Calotriton arnoldi. NCBI lineage: Eukaryota > Metazoa > Chordata > Amphibia > Caudata > Salamandridae > Calotriton > Calotriton arnoldi. The sequence goes on along the minus strand of CAWUFW010000485.1, from coordinate 2,552,031 downwards.
AAGACTTCCTGAAAATCTGCTGTTGTTGTTGGACTCTGCTGTCTGTGAGCCCTGACCTTGCCTGAGGTGCCCTCTTCAGTTCTGGGCCTCAGGAGTGGGTGCTACAGCTATTTTGCTACAAAATCGAAGCAGTGACAACCTTGCGCTGATTGGAACCAATGCATTGCCCTTCAAAGCCGATGCAGGGACCAATCAATGACATTGCCTCGACGGACTGCATGGCTCGACATCGACAGACTGCGAGGCTTGACATCGGCGCAGCGCCTACATTGCAAAGGGGCTTGACACCGAAGCTCTCATCGGCGGCGCAGATCTGCGCTGATGCGTGTCTCCACCTTCGGATCCATGACGATGCAGCACCTCCTCGACTTCTTGTCTCGAGTCTTCAACGTCGACACTTGTACAGCATTTAAAAACACCAATACATTAAATAAGTAAGACACAACACACAATCAAAATCCAACACTAATTTATAAAAATAGGCTATATTTTTATGAACTAATAGACACCAAAAACACAAAAATCCAATGTAGGAAATGGGAGACATTAATTTTTAAAGAATAAACATTTTCTAATGCTTAAAAGCCCAAAGCGCCTCTTTGGGACACCTGGTCATGCTTGACCAGGACAAAGTTTGAGGCCGACCACGATGGAGCCCTGGTCGTATACACTAAGCGGGAGACCTCGCTCAAAATTTTACCTTCGCACTTAGTCGTTTTCCTAGAGGCTTTTTCTCTTGATGTCGAGCAAGGCTCCTCGTCAGGCAGGGTTTCGAGTTGATGATGGTGGTTTGGTTCAGCGTGAGGCCTCGGTGAAATCCTAGAAATTCTTGAGTGCTGGAGCTTTCAGCGGGACGAACCTGAAATCCAGGCCCAGTTGCGATTCGACGACGGCGGCTTGAGTCTCGACAATGGGTCCGTCACCTTATGGAGCTTTTTGACCAAAATTCTCCAAACTTCTCCAAAGTCCTGGATCTCCTTCCATAAGGTCCCTTTGGGATTCCAAAGTGTCCACAACACAAATCCAAGGTTCTAGAAGCCCTGAGATGGTCCTTGGGATGTTGGGACTACGTTTTCCAGAATGCACCTGGCCAGCTCCTTAAAAGTTCACTGGACACACTCCAGCTTGGTCCTTCTTGGTGGAAATGGTGCAGGTGGAGCTCTGTTAACTTGTTCCTTTCAGGAACTCCACTCCTTAATCCTTGTGAAGCCAGGCAAAGTCCTTAGGGCTGTAGTTCCAGATTGCGCAGCAGGTGCAGTCCTCCAGTGTGCGATGCTTTGGGTGAAGATTAGGGTTCCAGCAGGGCAGTCCTTCTTCTCCTTGTTGTTTCAGGCAGGGATCTGAGTTGCTGGGCAACACTCCCATATTTATTCACAGTTCGTGGGTGTTAAGCAGGGGGGCACCCCTGACCAATGGGGTGCAGGGTGCCACCCTCAGGTATGGCCACTTCCTCCAAAGTGTGGTATGTTCTTGACCCAGAAAGCACTATTCTTCCAAAATGGAGAAACTCTCTCCTCGAGGTTAAGATCTGGCTAAGCCATCCCACTGGTGTGGCTACGTTTCCCTAACTCCCCTTCTAGCCCCTCCGCTAATCGAATTACAGAGGGTCCTGTCTGTCTGGGGGTGAAGAATGTGGGGATGAACCTGTTCTGCCCTAAACTGTCATTCCCTCTTTGAAGACCAGTTTGGCTACTCCACCCCCATCCTGCCTTTTGCTCTGAAGCTAGCAGTTCTCCTCCCACAGGAAATCATTTGTCTCTAGTCAGGCCACTTCACACCTCATTAAGACAGCTTGACTCAGCTTGACTGAGGCTGACCAATCAGAGCTTGGCTGCTGGTAGGCCGGATTTTGGCTTACAGAAAAGAAAGTTCTATAACTTCTTTTCTGTTATAGTTATAATAAATCTAACAGAGGCAAGTTGTTGGATTTATTCTGTCATTTTGATACTTTAAAGTATATTTTTAGCCCCTTCCTTTCAATAGTTACAATTTAATAAAGCATTCCCATGTTAGCCTATAGAGCCATTGTGCGGCAATGGGGTAAAACAAAATTGGCAGTTTTTCCCTCACCAGGGCATATACCACATCTGTTATAATATCCCTACTTATAGTTACAAGGGACCCTACCCCTGGGGCACCTAGGGAGGGCCTTAGGAGTGAATTATATGTAAAAATAAGGTCGTTTGAGGATTTGAAAGTTCCTTTAATTCCAAAGTCAAATTTACATATAATTTTAATGTAAAGGCAGTCTGAAAAGCAAGGCTGCCTTTAAAATGACAGCAGGCAGCACAGTAGTGCCCCTTAAGTGCATTAAGTCTATTGGGCCTCTAGACCTACATGCCCTAATATACACTGGACATACAGCTAAGCTGTCAGTACCAATTGTAATTAAACCTAATTACCATATAACTTATAATCAGAGCACTGGCCCTGGATCTGGTAAGCAGAGCAGAGGGCACAGTCAGAGTCAGTTACCACCAGTATCAATCAAAAAATGGGGGTGATCAGGGGAAAAAGGATGACTTTCTCACACAGGGTGCACACTCTGACAATCAGAAATCCCATTTATAACACACCTCCAGGAAGAACCATGGCCGCCTATATCCTGAAAGACTTCACCTTCACTTGCCTCCTCTTGTACTGCTGTTTCTTTTTCTGGTCCCCTGTGAGGTATAGCTCCATCCCCAATGCACTGATAGAGTCTTTCAAAACCTGGAACATGCCCCCCATCACCTAGGGGTAGCAGGTCCGTGTACCAGCTCCCCCCTCACTGCTCTAGTGCTTAGTGCCTTGTTCTTGTTTCACCTGCTGTGTTCTTTTTCCAGCCTTTCACTGCTCCATTACTGTTGTTATTGTTGTTTGGCTGCCTGCAATTTTGTTGTCCTAGTTTGAGTCTCTGCCTGGTTATTTTGTAGCATCAGGTGCTTTTCTTTTGCTCTGCCATTCGCCACTTCCCACTTCCTGCCTCCCAGCTCCCCTCCCAGGACCTACTTAATGGAGGCCGCAGCATGGCTGCGCCGCCGGCGGCTAAAGGCAAGCCTGTCTGAGCCTGTCTGCACCTGGACTGTGCCCAGTGCCAGCAACCCTGAATCTCCGGTCAACTGCAGTTACATTGGCGCCGAGCTCGTAGCCTTGGACTCCAGACTCCGTGACAACAACTGCTGCCGCACCTCTCCAGTGGGGCCCTTTGCATGCCACTGGTATCTCTTCTCCTGCAACACCTGAACACCCACACACGCCACTGCCTCGCCAACCACAACTGCACCTGGACAACTCCAGTGCCTCCTGCTCAATGCCCGATCGATCTGCAAACACGCCACAGAGATCTGGGACACCATCACCTCCAACACCTCCAACATCGTCTTCCTCACTGAGACCTAGCTCAACCCAGCATCCACACCTGACATCGTCACTGCCATGCCCAAAGGCTACAAGATAGCACACCGGGACCACATCTACAAGCACGGCACAGAGGTGGCATCACCGTCATCCACAAGGAAACCATCGACTGCACCACTGCCACAAACGACACCACCTCGTTCAAGGAAAACCTAAACTTCAAATTAAAACAGATGGCAAAACCATCATCAGAGGCCCCCTCGCCTACAGACCACCAGGACCATGCCCCATCTCCCCATCTTCTGAGATGCCATCCCTGAATTCATTGCACCACAAGCCCTCGACACCGAGCACTACATCTTCCTCAGAGACCTCAATTTTTGCCTCGAGGACCCCAACGATGCCAAGTCAGCCAACCTCCTTGATAGCATGAACAACATCGGCCTCACCCAACTACTCAAGGACCCCACACACAACGCAGGACACACACTCGACCCTATCTTCAGAGACAGAGTCAAGTACAGCCATGTTACCAAGCTCACCTGGACAGACCACTCAATCGTCCTCTTCACCATCACAGCAGCCACCAGTACCGCCCCCACACGGCCCAGCACCCCATACCACAGGTGGACCAAAGTATCCGAAAGCCAATGGACCGATGCCCTCAACACCTCCCACCCTGACAATACAACCAACCTTAAACAGAATGTAGAGAACTTCACCAACTGGATAACTGACTGCACCAACAGAGTCACCCCCATCAAGCCCACCACACTCAAGATATTCACCAAACATGCCAGTTGGTACACCTCGGAACTGAGAACCATGAAACGCAACTACAAGCAACTAGAAAGGAAATGGCGCACCAGCAAGGAGCCTACAGTCCGGACCACCTTCAAGACATCACTCAACCTCCACCACCAACTCCTGAAAGGGACGAAAAAGAACACCCTAGCCGACCGCATTGAAGCCACCTCCAACCACAGCAAAGAACTCTTTAGGATCGTCAAGGAGTTCTCCAAGCCCTCAACAACCAAAAACATCATCACCCCTTCCCAAGAACTCTGCAACACCCTGGTGGATTTCTTCCATGACAAGATCTGCACCATCTACAAGCACGCCTCGAACCTCAACTCCTCTGCCACCGACATCCTCAGCCTCCTCACTCCCACAGACGCAAACTTTGACCACCGGATCACCATTAGGGACCAGCTCACCACACGGAACCCCAAAGCCATCATGCACTCCATCCACTCAGGAGCACCCACGGACCCCTTTCCCCACCACATGTTCAACCTCGAAAATATGACTATCAGCAATGAGCTCACCACCATCTTCAACACATACATCACCTCAGCCACCTTTCCCTGAAGAATGGAAACTTGCTGAAGTCAAACCCCTCCCCAAGGAACCGTCCACCGACCACAACGAGCTAAAGAACTACCGGCCCATCTCCCTGCTCCCCTTTCCTGCCAAAGTCCTCAAAAAGGCCATCAACTGCCAACTCACAGAATACCTGGAGAACAGCGATCTTCTGAACTCATCCCAATCCGGATTCCTCATGAACCACAACACCGGAGAACCCTCCTGGACCGGCGAGAAATGGCCGCCCTGATCCTCCTCGACCTCTCAGCAGCCTTCAACACCAATGTCCCACCACAGCCTGATCAAGAGGTTTCATCAGATTGTAATCCAAGAGGATGCCCTCAAATGGATTGCATCCTTCCTCACCGGAAGAACCCAAAGAATACGCCTTCCACCTTTCTCCTCAGAACCCAAGAACATCATCTGAGGCATCCCTCAAGGTTCATCCTTCAGCCTTACTTTGTTCAATGCCTATATGACCCCCCTGGCCAACATCGTCAGAACCCATTAGCTGATCATCGTCTCCTATGCAGATGACACGCAGCTCATCCTCGCTCTATCCGAAGATCCATCCACCTCAAGGGCCAATTTCCGCCTATGCATGACCAGCGTCGCCGACTGGATACAAAACAACTGCCTCAAACTCAACACAGACAAAACAGAAGGACTGATCTTTGGAAATAACACCTCCCCGTGGAATGACTCCTGGTGGCCTGAGGAACTGGGACCCTCACCCACTCCTACAGACCACTCCCAGAACCTTAGCATCATCCTGGCCAACAAACTCACTATGAAAAACCAGATCAACGCAGTCTCCTTTGCCTGCTTCCTCACTCTTCGCATGCTCTGAAAGATCTTCAAATGCCTCCCAGTCACCACCAGACACAACGTCACTCAAGCCCTTGTCACCAGCCGCTTGGGCTACGGCAATGCAACTCTATGTAGGAATTACCACACATCTCCTGAAGAGACTGCAGATCATACAGAACTCAGCGGCCAGACTCATCCTCGACCTCCCCAAATGGACCCATATCACACTTCACCTAAAGAAACTCTACTGACTCCCTGTCCACAAAAAAATGTCAATTCAAGATGCTAAACCTGCACAATCTAGGACCAGCATACATCAGCCACCGTCTGAGCTTCCACCAACTGCCCTGACACCCACGCTCTGCCTCCCTCTCAATTTGCTCACACCCCCTGCATCCACCGAAGCAACAGTGGAGGACGCTCCTTCTCCTACCTAGCTGCGAAGTCCTGGAACAGTCTCCCGCTCCACCCCTGGATCTCACCTTCTCTTCAGGAATTCAGAGGAAAACTCAAGACCAAGTTGTTCAACTGATCCCACCCAAGCAGCTTGGCTCTCAGTGCCTGTTTGATTGATTGGTTGATCTCTGCTCTAAGGAGAGTATATGGAGATGGACCATGTAGTTTCCTATAGTGATCTACAACAAAGTTTACCATAAGGTCTGCCTCCTCCTCAGTGACGTTCCTCTTCCTCTCCAGTGGGTTTGGATGCATCTTGGAGGCTGGAACAGTAATGTGATAGCCTGAAAGTCATGCAATCCAAGGAAAAGGGCTGAATTTATGAGCTTATGTGATTAATGATTATCAAGTGTCTGTGAATTTAGTTCAAGTGAATGCTTTTTCGCTGTTCTCTTCAGCCCTGCGTTTTCCATAGCATGGGTAGAGATATTTGTCCCCATTGTGGTGAGCTCCACCTATAGGCATCTCCATGAAATTTAATTGTGAAGTGACAAGTAGTAATTTCAGTTCTAAAAGTATTAGCCCTGTCTTGGAAAAGGTAGAGACTTACTATTGGACAGCTATCGCTGCCCAGAAATATGCAGATATTTCTGGCTAGGCTTAGGTGAAATCTACATGTGCAGAAAGACCCTCATCTACAATTCCCTGTAAAAATAACGCAGCATGCGAGAGAATGTACTGTTTGTGTCCAAAGTGGATTTGCACCTCCACTTGAGCGCATTGACGATGCTTTGATTCTCTCGGGGGTTGCAGTACGGCTGTTAGGCAGTTCCATTCTGCCCTCAATAGAAGGTCCTCGCTGCAGTTCATAAGGTGGTAGGCTCTGCCTAGTAAATTTGGCTGCCACTTCCTCTGCCAGTGAGCGCTCTTCCAGTCTCTGCATTGGTAGTTCGAGACTGCTGTCTTCTATTTGCTATTTAAATTTCCTTGTTAAATTAATTTAATACAATGTGTATTCAATTTTAATTAATTTAATTGATTAGTTTAATATTCCCAATCAACATAATTGCATTTCTGAATATGTATGCCCTCAAATCTGCCTCTCACTCTAAGTTTTGTTTTTCCTCTGTTAGATACATATATATTATTAAAATGATTAGAGAGAATATTTCCTTTACTGAAGAGAAGAAAGTTCAGGTTTTCAGAGACAATGTAAATTCCTTCTTTAAGGACTCAGTTCAACAGGCTGTCTCTGGCTCACTGACTAATATTTCTAAAACTATTGAGGCTTCCATGCAAAAGATGTTAGCACAGAACTCTAAACCTATGGACACCATGGGTTCAAAAAGAGTACAACATGTTTTTGATCATATAGCACAGCTTCCTTCAGCCGAATAGAAATCAACGGGAATTGACTCTCCTTATGTTGGTCCTCCTCGCTGAGAGGTTATTAATTCAGCCATTAAAATCCAACTTCCTATTCGCGTGGTCCAACTTCATGATACTGACGATGAGATAGGGCGACTCTGATACCGGCTATGATAAAGAGGATCTAGATAATGCTGTCTGGACTTGCTTCTGGAGAAGAGGCATTAAAAGGCTCTTAATGATTTGGGAGAGTCTTCTAATATTTCAACTAACACTAATACAATATTTGACTTTTTGTGTGGACGTATGTTTCCCTCAGCCCAGATCCATCACTCTAAATCTACACAATGGGCCCATCATCCTCAGACCATGTAACCTAATATGTGTCACACATGTTTAGACAACCTCTCAATAAGGTATCTTGGAGTAGACTCCAGTCAGGATATCCACATCCTTCCTTGGCGAATATAACTTCCACCCCCGCAATTAATCCTAAAACTTTAGTGTTCTTTACAATATTTGGCAAGGATCCTAAGAAAGGTGTAGGAAGGATGTGGACCAATTGCCAAGACAGTCTTTTAGATCTAACAGCTCCTATTGAGGATGCTGGATCTAGCAGAACAGGCACAGCTTGAGAGCACACAAGTAGATGCTTCCACCTTATCAAATTGGACTCAAATTGCAAAATCCATTTTAGGAAATGCAAATGCAGCCATGGCACAGGAGCGGCGTAATATTTGCTCTTAAAAATTGATTCTACCCTGGGAAGTCTGGCAACTATGGAGGCGAGTCAGGAAGCAAATAGCCTCCTATTCGGTGATGCATTCGTCAAGGAACTGAGTAAATACGTGGCCACTTTTACATCCATTGACAAGCCAAAAATCTCCTTGCAGAAAATCTTCAGATCCATGGTTTTTGGCAGGAGCGGTAAAGGCAGGCGCTGTTTTGTAAGCTGGTATCCCCCAATAAGAAGTTATTATCAAAAATCTGAATCTTTGATGGATTCCAACAGGTATTAAAACCACTGTTTTACCCTCAAAGATATAGAGGCTTCAGACAGAGTGGTTATCAGAACAGAAGATATCAAAACCCGAAAACGAGCCAAAGGCAAGCCCATCTAGTCCTGGACCGTGCTCCTTGCCACACACTGGCGTAACGAAACTTGAGGGGTCCTCCCTGCAAGGCACGTGGAGGGGCCCCCTCCGGGCTCAATCAGGAGCTCTGCAGCCAGAGTTCTGTGCTGAGGGGGCTCCCTGGAGCTTGGGGGCCCCCCCGCACTGTGGGGGCTGCGGGGGCCTGTGTTATGCCCCTGTTGCCACAAACTCTGGCCCTCCCTCCCTGCAAAGATACACCATTGCCGAGCTCTACACCCTTGACCGTGGACGCTGCAACATACACTGGATTCAGGTATGGAATTGAAGCTCTGCCCACTCTCTGCCCATATTTTCCATTGGTTTGTGTCATTGTCTTTTGTAAATGTTGGCTTCTGATTCGTTAATAGGCTTGCTAGTCCCTCCTTGGTACCGCTTTGTCTACATTTGTAACCTCCCATGAGGACTGGCCCTTTTACTTGAGTAGTTACACCTATTTTTACTTTACAGTGTCAGCACAATTTTGTTTAATGTCTCCTACAGCACAACACAAGTGGTGTGCTGCACTGCTTACAAGAATCTTACGTAACATACAACAATGTCTCCAAGGGTGTTAATAAAAGGTCAATTTGTAGGTAGTTAACCACAGAACCTGAAAACGATCCAGGACAGGGAACTAGAGGCACGGGGTATTAGGAGTAGGCAGCCTCCACCTCAAACTGATTACCACAAAAAGCCTCTCCTAGTTATTGACCTAATTGCTATAATGTCTACCATATGAGTGTAGACATCTCACAAAAAGTGAAAGACTGGTCTCACACACCACCTGGTGTCATGCTTCATCATTGACCAGTCCTCGCCCTCTAAAAACTTGGTTTGATAGAGGGCGGGCATACACCTGAAGACAGGGATGCACTTCTAAAACTATTGTTTTAAGTTTACTCTCGCTTTGTTGAATCTCAATCATATTTTAAGGGGGAACATTTTAGGGGTAGAATACTTACCCAAGTGTGGGTTTGCTCTTAGGCTATTATCTGGACTAGTCCAGTGCAGCTTAAATATAGACATGGACACCGATTTAGCATTCGGTGAGGAGAACTACGCAGAAATTCTTAGAACACCATCATTATTAGCGGAATCAGTGGTATCACAAGTTGTCCAGAATTCGGATGAGTGGGAAGCACTATCCACTAAGAAAAAAGAACTGATTCGGACGACTTTACATGGAGCATTTATGACAGAATACTTGCGCAAGAATAGTGCCCCAAGAGGCCTGGTGGTTACTAATGAACCAAGACTTTTTCTCAATAATAAAATATTCCGGATTAACTGGTCTAGAATTGCATGGAAATGCACTAAAGACTGGTTAGTCCTTATCATCAATACAGCCAGGGAATTGGCTGATGCACTTCTGATTGAGATTCAACAAAGCGAGAGTAAACTTAAAACAATAGTTTTAGAAGTGCATCCCTGTCTTCAGGTGTATGCCCGCCCTCTATCAAACCAAGTTTTTAGAGGGCGAGGACTGGTCAATGATGAAGCATGACACCAGGTGGTGTGTGAGACCAGTCTTTCACTTTTTGTGAGATGTCTACACTCATATGGTAGACATTATAGCAATTAGGTCAATAACTAGGAGAGGCTTTTTGTGGTAATCAATTTGTAGGTAGCACAATAATTGCTGGGAGCAGAAGGAGAAAACCGGGGAGACAAGAAAAAGTGTTTGAACAGCATAGAATGCAGTTTAATCGAATCTTACAACATTGAAAAATAGACTTCGGTGAGCTGCCACGAAGTAAAGAAAGTCGCGGCTTGCCCAAGTCTGTATTTAATCGAGTCTAGGAGGTTGCCATCCAGCCGTTACGTCGCAGCTGCAGGAGGGCTGTGAGGGAGCAAGGAGACGCGGCCGCCGCTGCCGCTGATTTTCTTCTACCATCGTCCAGTGTGAGAGGGGAACAAGGGGCACGGCAGGGTCCCACTTGAAAAGCCCAGTCTCACCCCACTGCCCCCCCCCTCATTGTCGCCATTTACCTGCCACTATTACCGGAGATCCGGAGCTGGAGTGAGAGGAGGGACAGAGGCACGGCAAGGACACTGTGGTGAGCATCTCGCCTGAGAGCCTTCTTGCCAATCATCGAATTTGGAGCAAGCCCAGAGTCCATGGGTGAGTGAAGTGAGAGTTCTTCCTTGGTGCCCCCCCCGTGTGCACCACTCCTGGGGTCCCCGTGCACTTCCGAGCGCAGCGGCCTTGGTGGTCTGCCGCTGAGTGTGAGCCCAGGTCCCTGAAGAGGCAGCCCAGTTAGTTCTGGGTGCTGCTTGCAAGGGGTCTGGTGAGCTCCCGCTTGGTTAGCTCCTTACAGCTCCTCAGAGCTCCCTATGGCTCCCTAAGGCTCCCGGTAGCTCCATGGCTTCTTCTCCGCCTTTGTGATAAGCTACTAGCCTCTGCATCAGCTACTCCAATTTTATCAGCCTGTTCGCTGTGGTAGGCACATCAGCCAAACCAGCCACTGCTACTGTTGCTATATTAAGGTGGTGGTCACTACCTCACTCAAATCCACCTAGCACTAAACCACAAGGATGAGATCTGGAAGAGTGCGGGGGAAGGCGCAAGCCCCCATCAAAGGGAAACGGGAGAGGGAACTCACATCAGGTGATCCAACTGTAAAGCGGAGACCACAAAGGAAAGTAAGTAGTCCCGATATTGGTTCCCCCTCCCCCTTGAGGTCAAATAGCCTCACCTACGACTCGGAGCCAGATCCCGAGCTAACGTTTAGCCCAAAGGAGTTACCCAGTCCCATCTGTGATGGCAATGTGGAGACACTTCAACAAGCAGTGAAAGATAAGAATAAAGATAAGAATAAAGAAGACAGAGAACTGGTGAATTGGGCGGGTCAGGCTAAATCATCCAAGATTACAGATTATTTTTGCCAGATGGGCAAACACGATGGGACTCCTCAATCAATCACGAATGATAAGTCCTGTTCAGAGAAAGGGAAGGAAAGGGAGCGTTTTAGTCCGGAGCGGGAAAGTTTCCCATGTTCCCTTCCATCTCTCAATCTATCGACCTCCCAAAATGTCATATTACATAACTGGTAATCTGGTCAGGAGCCTGGAGGTCACGAGCCAAGATATATAGAGCTGGACAGCATGATTGCTGCAGACCCGGGGGGACAGGTACAGGAAGGTGCACCTAAGCTCTTTGCATTTCCCGAATTTGTATCAAATGCTGATGTGGTCCCAATAATGCCAGACCCGCCTATTACGGACACTCAGGAAGCTATTGTGGATGAAGAGTTAGTAAAGAAGGTGCAGACAATTGATCCTGGTGACAACGCTCCAAAGTTGTGGTCCGCCATTCTGAACTCAATGCAAGCAACAGTATTGGCCCTTACTCACCATTCTAATAAAATGGACATTCAGGTGGACTTGCTTAACACCATGGCAATCTTTGTGTCAGGAATTGACGAAAAACTGGAAAAGCTAAATGCTCTTGTTACAAGGGTCCAACTAAATCATCCTAATGATTATAAAATATGTTCCTGCAAAGAGGTAATAGACAAATTAGCGCAGCTTCCAGTAATTATGGAAGAAATCCTGGGTGTAGTTAAAAATAGACCAAGTCCTGAGGCCCGGTCTGGGCCTATGGGGTCTAATAAAAGAGAAGAGCCAAACAGATTGAGGATAGTATCTCCTGGGGGTCAAGGAGACCCTATTAAAGTGTCAGCAGTTTGAGATAGCGGGGAATTGGGGAAGCAAAATATAAAAATCCAACGCAGGTCCCAAAACACCTCTGCTGATGGCGGCTGCTTCATGAATAAAACCCCTGTGCCTCTATGCTTAACTAAAAGAGAGAAGAAGCGTGCAAGGAAAGGAAGGAACAAACTTTAGCCAGGCCGTACAGAGATTACTCTTCCCTCGTCTCCAATCTAACAGGAGGATTTAGTCTGTGCTGGGAAGGGCCCAGTGGACTTGAGTCCTCGTGGCACGGCCTCAACATTCAGTCATGAGATTGCACATGACAAACCAACATCTCCAGTAAAATTGAAGGCAACTTTTACCACATACAGTGTGCCTTCTGGGACTGATAGCCTCCCGATTGAGAAAACATTTGGTGCACAACAGACTACCGGACAGACTTTCACACCTAGGCCAGAGATCGTGCAAGTCAAAGCACTCAAGGAGGAAGAAACCCAAACGCAACGTATAGATGATCAGAGCCTCCCGGTCACTCAAGTGCTGGTATCAAATGAAGCACCCACTGATCATAACCTAGTGACGCCAAGAGACCATTTCAGTGTCAGCGACCATCGCAGTGGCCTGAGCAGTACCAGCCAGAAGCTGCTATGGATCCCGGAATTTAAATCAAGAGGTCCCCAAGACATTTTAAATCATTCAAGCATCCTAAAATTGATCAAAGCCTTGCCAGGCATGGAGCATGTCAAGTCTGACGACATTTCATCAATTAAGTTCATGCCGGCTAGAGGGCGTCAGTTTACAGATCCTACCTTGGTTACCTTTTTTCCTCGGTGCTTCCGACTCTGATCATGGAAAAGAAAAAGCACTTAAAAGCCTTGGGTATTGAGGTAAACAACTTCCAGGGGGATCGTTACCCTCATGTGCTCCTAGTAGGGCCAATACTGGGTGACCAATCAGCGACCAACTCGTCAGTATTAAGAGGTGCAAGTCGGGGACCCTCCCTTTCGGTTCAGCATAAAAACAACTTGGATCTCACAGAGGTGGTAGTCAAAGTAACCAAAGAAGCTGACTCAGGCCTGCAGCGAAGTCTGGTCACGAATAACGATCCTCAAGACCCTTGGAGATGGCTTCTGAGAGCTCAGTCCCGAACTGGGAATAATCAGGATTGAGTGGAGGGGTGGCCAACAGTAATTGACCAGGGTGGCCTTTCTGTCTCCTCTTGGAACATCAGTGGCCTACAGACAAAAGCCATGGATCCAGAGTTTACAGGATTTCTGGGTTCATTTGACATCCTAATGTTTCAAGAGACTTGGGCACAAACCAGTATCCCCCTCATCGGATACAAAGAATACACAAAACCGGCAAAAAGAAGGAGCGCCTATGGAAGAGCGAAAGGCGGCTTGGCAACCTACATTAGCACTAATCTAGCAAGTGAAATCGAAGAGGTGTATGTGATCCAGCGGGTTACTGCCAACGAGCATTCATACACAAAATACTCACTTGGGCCCATACATTCATACTACGCTAGCAATTTCCGCTGGTGGGTCAGTTGTACTCTTTATCAAATCCCTGCTACCAATTACTTTTCTGATTGAAGAGTAATGACTTACCAATGAACCTTTTGCTAATTGGGAAGTTTAAAATGAGTGACATTCATTACAATTCATAATCCTGAAATAATCACTGAGTCAGGAAGTTCTAAAATATTTATCTAAAGATTTGCAGAGTAAAATACAGAACCACATGATACTTAATCGTATATCAAGGATGAAGCATAATAATCAATTATCGATCAATGACGATCCCTCAGAAAGGAGAAGATAGAGACAGCAGCACAACTAAAGTTGCATTATATTTACCTAAAGGTGCGAGAAACCAAACCCCTTGGCCAAGGAGTTGGAAAGGTAGGACCCAGGAAGGATGAAGAGCAAAGACCTCCTCCAGGTTCAGGACAGGACCGGTGACCTCTCTATCAACGACGCCTGCGTCGTTCCCCTCTCTGATACTTCGCTTCTCCTTGATTCTCTAAGGTAGTCTTAGGTTCCGCCGCCCCCACCTCAGGACCTCTCTGGACAGCGGTTCAGTCTGCAATCGATCAGCTTGTATATCTGGAGCTTATTCGTCCTAATGCCAATGCCTGTTCTCTGAGCTCCTCTGCAGCTAATTAACTAATTCTATACCCTTCTACGCCCATGTACCTCCCCTTAATGTTGCAGAATTATGGGCCCACTACTTCTGATTGGACGGGGAGAGGGGGTTGATCCTCACACCATGTCAATTTAGTTCAATTTCTTTAAGCCCATTGTCTTTAAAATACCGCCCATCACAATTAATACATTGGCTTTATTTCCCACCCGTTTCTCATTGATTCAGCAACAACTTTTTATATACAATTGTATCGAGTGCAGGTACATTTCGGGTGAACTTGTGAACCAAGCTTCGCGACCTTGGAGAGCTTCCAAGTTGACTTCATCGCATTCTCTGGTCAGCCTTTCAGGGCGCATGTGCAGAATCAATGTCTCTCGAGCTGCAGTTCAACCAACCCAGGCCCATTTTACGAACTAATAAAAGTCAAAGAAGAAAATATTAAAATCACAATATAAATGGTTTCACTGTATACCCACTTTGTCTACTCTATTCCCATTTATTTATAAATCTATCCCGCATTAATAGCGTTAGATTACCACAGTTTAATTGCGACATATGAGCAAGCTGAAGCACGTGAAAACATTAAGTAGCCATTTTAATACACACTGCGCAGAAGCAAGGATTTCCCTCCAAGCAAAGAAAGACGTCACACCATGTGATATGGTTGACACATGCGCAATAAGTTTCCCGCGCTTTAGCGGCCATTTTAGATTAGACAAGCGTTATTTGTTAGTTTAAACACATAAGCAAGCTTCTTTCTACTTGTATTCGTGTGTGCATTTGTTATTACAGACATTACAAAGTTTAATAAATTAATACTGTGAGAAGATTGCTTTCGAGCAAGTCTCATTGTGAGTCCTTGCTCCATCATATGTGGATGACCCAAACATGCTGGTATTGAAAATGGAAAGTCAAGCTAATAATAAATCGGTCCTTCTTACAAACGTATATATTAATCCAATCAAAAAAAGAGCTGTTTCATCTAGAAGAATGGCCGCCCAGTTCCTACATTTGAAAGAAAGCCATCACTCGTTGCACTGGCTTGTCACAGGAGATTTCAACCTTAATTTATTCCATCAGCCACAATTGGAGGAACACATTGAAGAAGTGGGTCGTCTCCCTGAGCAGGCAATGCAATTGAAAATCCGGAAGGATAAACTTGGAGAAGAATTCATAAAAGCCTGTGAGCTAATGGGCCTGCTGGCTCTGAATGGTCGGAAACCAGCAGATACCCCTCCTGTCTGGACAAGAGTCAGGGGCAACGCGGCCTCAATTTTAGACTACAGACTAGTCTCAATGTCTTTATACAATATGGTCTGTAACTATACTATATTTCATCGCATTGAGAGGGACCATTATCCTCAGGCTATCACCATGACCGCAACTATGGGTAATCACAAGGCAGTTCGTATGTTGCAGGGGGAGACTCAGACAGAAAATCTCAAGCGATTAAAATGGACATCATGTTCCGTTAACCGCATAGCTAAGGAGGCGGTCGCAAGCTTGCAGGACCTAGCCCTAACAGGCCCAAATCCAATCGCAGTGTGGGAAATATTCTCCGATAACCTAACCAAAAGCCAGAAAGAGAACAGCTACAACAAGGGATCTCGACTTGCCTACTGTAAAACGATAACTATGCCTGTCCATGTTCGAAAAATAAGAAGGAAAGTAGGTAAACTCTTCCGACAATCACGCCAAAACCAAGGGGACGTAGACCTTCTGCAACAATTCCACGACAAGAGACGGCGCCTAAAAAAAGAGATCTGGGCGCATAAACAAGCTAAACAAGAAACATTATGGGCTCAGCTGCTCTACGCCACCAAAAGAAATGATTCGAAAAGATTCTGGCAAATTATCAATAAGAGCGAGAAAGGCCCCGCCGTAGCATATAATGCGAACATCAGTGAGATGGAATGGGTACAATACCTGGAATTACATTTGAAGGAAGATTCGGAGGTTACAGCTTGCCCTCTTAGCCTCAAAAAAGATAAAGCTGCCTTGTTGAAAACGACATCGGCGGAGTTCGAGAATATTATTAAAAAATCTCGGGCTGACTGTGCCCCTGGCCCAAATGGGCTTCCCCAAGCACTGTTTAAGCACTTTATATCGCACTGGGCTGGTTTCCTGGCATCAGTGTTCAACTACATTCTGGAAAATGATGTTATTCCAGACAGCTGGAGGGGCTCAATACTTCACCCCATTTTAAAAAGGGTCAGGCAAGTTCACCTAGTAACTACCGATTAATCGCTCTGATGGATGTGCAATTGAAATACTTCTCCACACTACTACCTCATGACTTGGAATTCTGATCCTATGAAAATGGAATACTCCCCTTAAATCAAACAGGCTTCTTAAGGGGTCAAAGAACTTTAACAAACCTCATGGCCCTGAACCTAATCACAAATAGAACAAAGGCTACAGGGACACCTCTCTACATGTGTTTTGTAGATTTTAAGGCAGCTTTTGACTGTGTGCCACGGAACAGGTTATGGGTCAAACTTCAGCGATGGGCCATTCCTTCCAGCATCATTCGCACAATCAGGCTAGTTTATTCGGGCACATGGGTCAAGATAAAAATTGGTGATGGCATGCACGTATCAAGGAAAGTGCAAACAACATCTGGCGTAAAACAGGGCTGCGTGCTTGCCCCCCTTCTCTTTAACTTGTATCTGGTGGATCTTTCAGCTGAATTGGACGGGCAGATAGCTCATGCCCCGAGCATCGGAGGGCGACCAATGTTGCACATTCCATATGCGGATGATCTTCTGCTGTTTAGCAATACTCGAATAGACCTTCAAAAGCTGCTTAATTCCCTTGGCACCTATGCAGAGAAGAATGGCCTGGAAGTAAACTACAACAAAACTAGCGAGATGGCTTGTAATCGAGGCCCCAACAAAAGTCGAAAAGGGCATCTTAATGGAAAAAAAATTGAGGAAGTTGCCACCTACGTTTATTTAGGGGTCAAAATAGATGCAAATTGTACCTTCGCATCTCAGAAGAAGGCGATTCGTGCAAAAGCCCAGGCAATCAATTATGGATTTTCAACACTGGCAAGATCCATAAAAGGCCACGAATTTAAATCTATGGGAGCTGTTATGAAAGGCAAATTGCTGCCAACCGTGGCATATGGATCAGAGATAATGTTAGGTGATGAGGCTCCTCTGCTTGATAAACTGGTAATTAGAGCCTATAACAAATCTTCAGCCTACCCAGATCGGCCTCGCCTGCTCAACTTCGGTTAGAATTTTTACTTATAAAACAGTCACTTGCCAGGCCAGCGGCATTTGTAAAGCTTAGTCATAAATTGCGTGTAGCGGCCGATAATACCTTGGCAAATCTAGTCTGGTATGAGATCAATCTACAACGGGGAAACGGCTCCCATAAACAACATCTTGACAACAGCATCAGGTTATTGGAGTTGGGTGACCTTTGGAATTCGAAGATCACTGGTCAAACCTTTAAGAAAGCAGTAAATAAGTTGATCAGACTGCAAAGCTGGACCACAGATAAGGAAATACTGTCCAAATGTCGTCATGGGTGGCTGGCGTTGAAATCCTATTCATCTCAAAGAGAATCGTTGCTATTGGCAGCATCTTATGATCGGAAAGTCAAACAGTCATTTCTGGCCCTCAGATTTGGAGCGATTCCCACGTTAGACCTTATCCCAAAATGGAGGATGGGTGGTTCTTCTGAAGCCCAGACCTGTTGTTTGTGCCACCAGGAAGTAGAGACTCTGCTCCACATTATATGCATCTGCCCAATGTTGATTAACCAACGTAGAAGTTTACTAAGGCGTGAATTTCTAGACCGGGGAATCAGATCCTGTAGGACTGCACTCGTGGAGTCAATGGACCCAACTAACACATAGTTGAACATTAGACTAGTGCAGTTTTTGGCTATTTTTAAAAATCTAGTAATGGATTAAGATAACGTAAGGAGTGATCTTGGGGGGAGAGGGTCCCGACACATGATTTTAGGATGTGTTAATTTTGGCTGGTCAACAGTAAGGTCGGGCTGCTAGGGTTCTCTTTAGTCCCTATCCCGTCATGTTAATGTAATTTACTCAACTTGGCACCTTTGTCTTGCATATTGGTTCAGTATCGAAGCACAGTTTTGTATATAGGTACCATATTTGACTGAAAAGCACCGTCCACTTAGCTTAGTACCTATTCTCGCTGTTTGAATTTGCACACAAGCACTTTAACACCCATAGTAGTGTTTTTATGAGAAATGATAGAAGGCAGTGCTATAAATTTGTTGCTGCTAGGGTCCTCTATAGTGGCTGTTCCCTACCTCGTTTTTTTAAGGCAATAATTCTACTTAACTTGGCACATTTGTCTTGTACATTGGTCTTTATCAAAGCACAGTCTCGTACTTGGGTACTATATTTGACTAAAAACCATT
Source organism: Calotriton arnoldi (assembly GCA_963921515.1). Lineage (NCBI taxonomy): Eukaryota > Metazoa > Chordata > Amphibia > Caudata > Salamandridae > Calotriton > Calotriton arnoldi. The sequence continues at coordinate 2,533,414 of CAWUFW010000485.1, read as the reverse complement.
GTTTACTTAGTATAGCACCCACTACCACTGCTCAAATTTGCACTTAAGCACTTTTACACCTATAGTGGTGTTTAGGAGAAAGTTAATCGGCAAATTCGTTGTGGCTTGATCAAGTCATTGCGAGACTTTTTATTTTCTGTATTGGGCACTTTTATTACAATTAAAAGGAATGGCTAAAGGAAAATGTAAAGTCCCATAAACATGAGGTTTTATGGCTAAAGTAGTCCTATGATGTTTTTGTATGTTTTCTTCTTATTGTCTAGTATTGTGTATTGTGCTGTGTTTATGGTTTTAATTGACTGATAAACAATCCTTTGCACAGTAATATTGTAAGCTTTTAGTAAGCAGCGCGCCAAAGGCCGCGTGCTGCGCTGCTTAGCAAAATCTTACAATATTCAAAAAATAGACTTCGGCGAGCTATGCATTTCTTTTCTTCGTCGCTGCTCGTCTAAGTCTATGTTTTCAATATTGTAAGCTTTTAGTAAGCAGCACTTGCACTGCTTACCGAAATCTTACAATACTGAAAAAATAGACTTCGGCGAGTCGTGATGAAGAAAAGGAACATGCGGCTCGACGATGTCTATTTTTTCAAAATTATAAGCTTTTAGTAGGCAGCCCGCCACAGGCGGCGTGCTGCGCTGCTTCTTAAAATCTTACAATATTGAAAAAATAGACTTCGGCGAGCCGCGCCTTTCTTTTAAACGGTGCGGCTCACTACAGCTGACTCCTCCTCCTCCCTGTTCGCTCCCTCTCTGCCGCTGCAACAGGAAGCAATGCAATAGGTCTCACATTTGTGAGAGTTAAACCTATTGACATTGTAAATGACAATGTTTTTTATTTATCTCTGTTAAAAACAAACACATAAATAAAATGCATTGTCATTTACAATGCCAATACCTTAAACTCTTGCAAATGCGAGACCTATTGCAAATGCATCTTGCAATTCCCAGTGGGTCACAAATCGAGAATTACCCCATGAATATTAATGAGATAGGTTTATTTACGACCCACTGGGAATCACTAAGGGCCAGATGCATCAAGCATTTTTCTGCTCGCAAACGGGCCGATTCGCAGAATCAGCCCGTTTGCGATCGCAAAAAATGCTTTTCCGATTGCATCAAACCCAATCTTGCGATTCGGTAACCTGTTACCGAATCGCAAAATGGGTTTGCGATTTGCTATTAGGAAGGGGCGTGTTTAGGGCGTCCCTTCCTAATACCGAATCGCATCGGTATGCATGAAAGTTTTGCGACCGAAATACGGTTGCAAAACATTTGCATTTTACCACCTACTTCAAGTAGGTGGTTACCAATTCGCAAATGGGAAGGGGTCCCCACGGGACCCCTTCCTCTTTGTGAATGTCAGCAAATGCATTTTCTCAGAGCAGGCAGTGGTCCCACAGACCACTGCCTGCTCTTAGAAGATGAAAGGAAAAGTTTTAATTTTCTCTTTTGTAAAGCATCCTGTTTTCTTTTATGGAAAACGGGGTGCTTTACAAAAAAAAAGATTGCTTTATTAAAAAGCAATCATGGACATGGTGGTCTGCTGACCCCAGCAGGCCACCATCCCCGTGATTTTTGCGATTCCTAGGGGGTCGCAAAATGCGACCTACCTCATTAATATTCATGAGGTAGATCATCTGCGACCCCTTAGGAATCGCAGAAAGTGTTAAACACACTTTCATGCATTCCGTTTTGCAATTCCCTAATTGCGAATCGCAAAGATTCACAATTAGGGAATCGCAAAATATTTTTTGATGTATCTGGCCCTTTATGTGTGAAACACATTTGTACATCACTGTTTGCGATTACCTGATACCGAATCGCAAAGATTCGCTATTAGGTCATCACAAACACAAAACTATGTGAATCTGGCCCCAAATCCTTTGATTGACGGCACTATTTTGCGAAAAGTGAGAATATGTGTATGTAAAAAGAATAGTCATTAAAGTGAAAACACAAGCGAAAGAAGACAGACACTCCCCAAATCAACACTGGAAGGCAGACGAAATTGCGAAAGAACCAAACTCGAGAACGAAACAATGGGAGTCCTCTCTGACCAATCAGCAGGGAGGCTGCGCGTCACAAAGGGCGGGTCAGATGGTCGGACTGTTCCATTTCCCAATAACTTCACAATAAAGGAATGATTATTTAATTGCCTCCTTTTTAGGTACCCCGGGCCCCAGTACTCGTGCAAGCCATCAACGTGAAACGAAAATCAAATTGTAGTTTCTTTCATGAGGGGTTCGTTTTCTCACGGTTGTACTTTTACCGTGAGCTGTAAAATGGTCGCGTCTACGTTCTTATAAGCCGAAGTTCTAGCGCATGGAACACTCATTATAAGTAGTTTGCGGGTTTTATACGTGAGTTGTTTTTGGTCATGTGGCAGTAGTAGTCTGTCAAAAGCACGCCGTGCTCAAACGTACGTTACAAGTTCTTCTCCGCACTCTGTCCTTACGGAAGGGAGGTCTACGAAAAGGTTTCGAATAGGTTATCTCTTAAATTCCAAAACTACCGTGAGGTGCTTCACCAGCTAGCACAGCATAACTTATTTTAAACTCCTGTCCTTCTCTTTCTAGGGCACTTTAAGTGGTTTCATCTTCAACATTTACTCGAAACCGGCTACTAAGCGCTACTGTTCTCCACATCTATCCAAGACTGACCTGCAGCAACTGGCGTCTGCCCACCACACCCTGAGCCAACAGGGACCACTGAGCTGACCGCTCTTTCCTTTTGTTGGCCATCCAGCCTGGGCAGTCGGCAGACAATCGCCAGAAAAACTGATTGGTGTCTCTTCCTCCTGTGATCGGGCTTCGTGTACCCTGGCCGCATCCGGGGATGCCCGGTTGCTTTCCGTCATTGTAATGAATGGACTCACCGAGGGGCAAGTCTTAATCAAAGACATTAAGCCAGGCCTGAAGAACCTCAATGTTCTGTTCATAGTGCTGGAGATAGGTGAGTGTGGGCTGGGCACTACCCGTGCGGTCTGTTTGACTTGTCCGCTTGGGAGAGGTAATCATTTTCTGCCTTTGCCTGGCTAGCCCTATTTTGTTTTGATTGTTTCTCAATTTTGGCTGAACCTGGAAGCGCTGTTAAAATGTACCAATATCTTGACATGTATTTTTTGTAGTTGCGGCTTCCTACCGTGGCTTCCCTGTCATTTTTTTTGTTCTGGTTCATGGGCTAATTGCTGCAACGTCGGCTGTTTTGTGATATTCACTATAACCGCCCAGGATCGGTTTCTTGCAACGTGTTGTGGGTGGCTGTGGTGTGATGTGCTACATACACCCTGGCAAAGATGTATTCGGTGGGAAGTTGTCTTTGTCGGGGTTGCTCTGCCCCAGCATGTTTGGGTTTCCGTAGGCAGACAATGAGCTCAACTGGTTTCGTTTTTGGATAATGGCTGTGCCCAGTGACTACTGACTTTTATATATTGCTAATGTACGAAGGCTTATCTGATTCCTGACGGGGCATGGTACATGTGTTCTGTCAAGGTTTAGGTATCGTCTGGCAATGACTACTTTCTGTATACTGGCTATGGCAGCGTAGCTTCTGGTTGCCGACTGTGCCCAGGCAGGCAGTGGGGTTCGCACTGCCACAGTGTTCATTGATGCTGGTGAGTCGCCCCGTATGCTGTAATACACCACGCTGTCCTTCATGTGTTCACCTTCCTGTTCCTTTCACTTTCCCCTCCTGCTCTCTTCCCGGGTGCTGCGTCACGCTCATTCTTAGAATTCCACACCCACGCTGTACTGCTGAAGGTTTCGTTTCAAGCATGCACTTCCCCAGTGTGATCTGCTCCCTCCCTCGCAGCTCATAGCGCAACTTTTATACTGTCGTCTTAGTAATGCGTTTTTTAAACTGCATTTCCACTCATTGCAGATAGGGGTGCTGGACGACTCCCTGCACTCGAGCGTCTGGCTGAGCCAAGACAATAGTCCTAAATTATCATTCCCATGACGTCACTGGACGAAGGGCACAGGGACTGGCGTCACTCCTGTGTTTTCCTATTTAAAACGCCATACCCGTTCACGGAGCACGAGTGCGTATGTTTATATATCAGTTTTCCTCCAGAGTTTCAAGTGTTGGATCTTAGCACCGAGGCCATTTAAACGAAACTTCAGTGGGTTAAAGCACTTACTGCTGACATATTTGTGACCGGTGGGTCACAAGGTTCAGAGAATCTCATTGAGCTTTACGAGGATACTGAGAGTCCCGGATTCGATTGAATTGGGGAGATTTTTTATCTGGAAGCCTCCCTGCTCCTATTACTGACAGAATATAAACTCTTGCAAGATTGCTCTGTCCTCTTCCTTAACTGTAACTCACTGATCCCTGACCCCCTTCTGAAACAAAGCTCGAGTTTCTCTGACAAAGATAAAACCAAAAATTTACCGACCACATAGAATAACCCTAAATCTGAGCATTTTCATCCCCCTTTAGAATGTTAACCAGCCTCCATCTTTGGGTGTCAGATAAGAGCGGCCAATCAATACTCGGGTGACAGAGCAAGGATTTCTTTTACAATGAAAAGTAACTGTTCTCAGAAATGCTCATAATGATTTCAGATAGGCACCAGTTATCAGATGACAGTGCTAGTTGAATCAATCAATCACAGAATTTGTAGAGCGCACTACTTACCCGCGAGGGTCTCAAGGCGCTGGGGAGAGAGAAGGGGGGGGGTGCTGCTACTGGTCGAACAGCCAGGTCTTGAGTAGCCTCCTGAAGGTCAGCAGGTCTTGGGTCTGTCGTAGGCTGAGTGGAAGGGTGTTCCAGGTCTTGGCGGCGAGGTGTGCGAAGGATCTGCCGCCGGTGGTTGTTCTTCGAATGCGAGGGACGTTGGCGAGGGAGAGGTCGGCGGAGCGGAGCTGGCGGTTGGGGACGTAGAAGAAGAGTCGTCTGTTGAGGTAGGCTGGGCCAGTCTTGTGCAGTGCCTTGTGTGCGTGGATGAGGAGTTTGAAGGTGATCCTCCTGTCGACGGGGAGCCAGTCCAGGTTCCTCAGGTGGGGGGTGATGTGGCTGTGGCGTGGTACGTCGAGGATCAGGTGTGCGGAGGCGTTTTGTATGCGTTGCAGTCGCTTGATGAGCTTGGCCGGGGCTCCCGCGTAGAGGGCGTTCCCATAGTCAAGTCTGCTACTGACGAGGGCCTGGGTGACTGTTCTTCTTGTGTCTGTCGGGATCCACCTGTAGATCTTGCGAAGCATGCGGAGGGTGTTGAAGCAGGAGGAGGAGACTGCGTTGACTTGCTTGGCCATGGAGAGCGTTGAGTCGAGGATGACTCCCAGGTTGCGTGCGTGGTCGGTGGGTGTCGGGGCTGCTCCCAGCGTCGTTGGCCACCAGGAGTCGTCCCAGGCTGAGGGGTTGGAGCCGAGGATGAGGACCTCTGTCTTGTCCGTGTTCAGCTTTAGTCGGCTGATCTTCATCCAATCGGCGACGGCCTTCATTCCTTCATGAAGATTGGCTTTGGCGGCGAGGGGTCCTTGGTGAGGGAGAGGATCAGTTGCGTGTCGTCGGCGTAGGAGATAATGTTGAGGTCGTGCTGTCTGGCGATGCGTGCGAGCGGGGCCATGTAGATGTTGAACAGTGTTGGGCTGAGGGAAGATCCCTGGGGTACGCCGCAGATGATCTCGGAGGCTTCGGATCGGAAAGGTGGGAGGCGGACTCTCTGGGTCCTGCCGTCGAGGAAGGAGGTGGTCCATTCCAGGGCCTTGTCTCGGATCCCTGCGTCGTGGAGGCGTGCGCGTAGAGTGCGGTGGCAGACAGTGTCGAAGGCGGCGGAGAGGTCCAGCAGGATGAGGGCTGCGGTCTCACCGTTGTCCAGCAGGGTCCTGATGTCGTCGGTGGCGGCGATGAGGGCAGTCTCAGTGCTGTGGTTGCTGCGGAACCCCGATTGGGATGGGTCCAGGATGCTGTTTTCTTCGAGGTATCGGGTTAGCTGTTTGTTAACGATCTTCTCGATGACCTTGGCTGGGAACGGAAGCAGGGAGATGGGCCGGAAGTTCTTGAGGTCTCTTGGGTCCGCCTTGGGTTTTTTGAGTATTGCGTTGATCTCTGCGTGTTTCCAGCTCTCTGGGAAGGTCGCGGTCTCGAAGGAAAGATTGATAACGTTGCACAGGTGGGGTGCGATGGAGCTGCTGGCTTTGTTGAAGATGTGGTGCGGGAAAGGGTCTGACGGGGAGCCGGAGTGTATTGTGCCCATGGTCTTGATGGTGTCATCGATGTTCACTCTGGCCCAGGCTGTCAAGGGGTCATGGTCGATGGTGTGCGGTGGGTCTGGTGTATCTATCTTAGTAGGGGCTGTCTGGGTGTTGAAGCTGTCGTGGATGTTGGCGATCTTGCGGTGGAAGAAGGTGGCGAGGGAATCTCACAGGGCTTGCGACGGCGGGATGTCGGTGTTGGAGCTGGGGTTGGAGAGTTCCTTCACGATGTTGAAGAGCTCCTTGCTGTTGTGTGCGTTGTTGTCGAGGCGCTCTTTGAAGGAGATTCTCTTGGCGGACCTGATGAGGTGGTGGTGGTTACGGATGGCGTCTTTATGGGCTGCGTGGCTGTCCGGTGTCTTATCACTGTGCCATTTCTTCTCAAGTTTCCGGCAGGTACGCTTGGAAGCTAGGAGTTCCGGGGTGAACCAGCTGGCTCTTTTGGTGGTGTCGCTGTAGGTGAGTTTTTTCAGCGGGGCGAGGGTGTTGGCACAGTCGTCTATCCATCGTCTGAGGTTGCAGGCAGCGTCGTCGGTGTTGGATGGGTCGGAGGGAGGGCTGAGTGCGAGGTTTGCCCGTAGTTGGTCTTCGGTGACTTTGCTCCAGCAGCGGCGTGGGATCTGTTGGGTGCGGTGGTGTGTGGTGGGTTTCTGGAAGGTGAAGTGGATGCAGCGGTGGTCGGTCCAGAGGAGTTCCGTGGTGTGGCTGAAGGAGACGTGGGAGCTTGAGGAGAAGACTGGGTCGAGCGTGTGGCCGGCGGAATGAGTCGGTGTTGTGACGAGCTGTCTCAGTCCGAGGTTGGCGAGGTTGTCGATCAGGGTGGTGAAGTTGCTGACGTTGTTGTTCTCCAGGTGAAAGTTCAGGTCTCCGAGGAGGATGTAGTCGGTAGAGGTCAGGGCGTGCGTGCTGATGAAGTCGGCGATGGAGTCGCTGAACTGGGGTCGGGGCCCAGGGGGTCTGTAGACAAGGGTGCCTCTGAGGGTGGTGTTGGGGTCCGTGTGGATCTGGAAGTGCATGTGTTCGGCGGTGCAGAGAACGTCGTCGGTGCTGGTCGAGACCCTGATGGAGTTCTTGTGGACGATGGCGATTCCTCCTCCTACTCCGTTGACGCGGTCTCTGCGGGTGATCTTATAGCCGTCTGGGATGGCTATGGCGATGTCGGGTGCGGAGGAGTCGTTCATCCAGGTCTCTGTCAGGAAGGCGACGTCTGGTGATGATGAGTCGAGCAGGTCCCAGAGCTCGACGGCGTGTTTGCGTGCGGAGGGGGTGTTCAGTAGGATGCATCGGAGGTGGTTGAGGTCATTCTTGGCGGGCGCTTCGGTGGCTCTGAGGCTGGTGTAGCTGCAGTTCCGGCAGGTGAAGGGGCCATGTGTGCGTTTCGGGGCGGCCTTGAAGCAGTTGTGTGTCTGTCCGGGGTTGAGAGCGTGGAGTGTGGTGGCATCGTAGCGGCGTCGGTCCTTGAGGCTGGAGCGGGGGGCGCGCAGCCCAGGGGTGCTGGGCGCGGTCCAGGCGCGGACGGGCGCAGACGGGCTTGCCTTAGGCGCGCTGGCGGCGCGCCCGCGCAGCGGCCGCCATATATGGGGAGCTGGGAGGGAGGAGCAGCTGGGAGGCGGGAGGCAGGGGCAGCGAATGGGCAGTCGGGGGGCGGGGCCACAGTGGCGGGGGGTACAGAAGGCAAAGTTGGGCACAGCAAAGATGGGGGCACGAGGGGAAACAGAAGGCAAAAAGGACACGATCAACGGGGGCACGAGGGGGAACAGAAGGCAAAAAGGACACAATCAACGGGGGCACGAGGGGGAACAGAAAGCAAAAAGGACACAATCAATGGGGGCACGGGGGGAGACAGAAGGCAAAAAGGACACAATCAATGGTGGCACGGGGGAGACAGAAGGCAAAAAGGACACAATCAATGGGGGCACGGGGGAGACAGAAGGCAAAAAGGACACAATCAATGGTGGCACGAGGGGAGACAGAAGGCAAAAGGACACGATCACCGGGGGCACGAGGGGAAACAGAAGGCAAAAAGGACACAGTCAATGGGGGCACGGGGGGAGACAGAAGGCAAAAAGGACACAATCATAGGGGGCACGAGGGGAGACAGAAGGCAAAAAGGACACGATCAACGGGGGCACGAGGGGAAACAGAAGGCAAAAGGACACAATCAATGGGGGCACGAGGGGAACAGAGGCAAAACGGGCACAGAGGCAGCAGTGGAGGGGCGAGCTTACCAGCAGCAGCAGCGAGCAGGACAGCACAGGCGGAGCTGTGTGGCGGGGGAGCGACCTACCTGGCAAGGTAAACACGGTTTACCAAGTCTGTGCTTTCTTTTAACGGATAGCATTCTGGGAGCTGTAGTCCAGATTTACATCAACCAATTTGACAAACTTCTGAAAACAAGGATTTGAAAAAATAGAAAGCAGCGGACTGGTACATGGTGTTCTTGGTGGCATGAGGCAACTGGTAAGTAACATTATAGATGACCGATGTGACCTGGATACTACATGGACAGGCCTGGGATTTTATTAAGCAAGAACCAACTTTTTGTGAAGTGTTCTGTTGGGCCTGTTTAAATGGACAGATTGGACCCTCAAACAATGACTTGTAAAAACAACGTCCAGAAAGGAAAAGTAGTGTCCTCATGAAGCCTTTTGGTAACCCTAGAATCAGCTGATCTAAATGCTGATTTTGAATTGCCCACCTGGCAGCGGTCATGCGGTAAAAGTGAATGTATTTATGTTTTGGCACCAATTTGTTTTTCCTTTTATTCATTTTCCAGGCATGGTTACTAAAACCAAAGATGGCCATGAAGTTAGATCTTGCAAGGTTGCGGATAAGACGGGCAGCGTTACCATTTCGGTGTGGGATGAGATTGGCACCCTGATCCAGCCTGGGGACATTATCCGTCTAATCCGAGGGTATGTGTTTATAGTAATTATATGGACGGGGGGTGTAATGTAAAGATGAATCTACAGCTGCATTCATGAAGATGGTAAGAACTAAATCGCCATAAGACAGACAGACATATTGGAGTTCCTGATGTAGGGACTCGGCACATGTTGCCAAAAATTCCAGTAAGTTTCATACTTTATCAGAAAGCTCAACATTTCGCTTTGGTCAATTCACTTTGATTAGTTACATTTTTTTTGCTCTTTCCTAAATTAAACTAGTATCATCATTTTGTAGTTTGAGATTACTGGTCTAATTCATGGTTTGACAGGTTGGCCACCAAGTGGGTAAGGTGGTGGAGGCACCAATTTTGCTGGCCTAGCTGTGGCAGCCTGACACCTTTATTCCTGCCCACTGGTTGATAGGGCATGTTGTGTAAACAGCTCCACATCCAAAGTTGGAGCTATACTTCAGTGGAAAATTTATTGCAGCGCACCCCAGGTAATGCGGACTTGGTGACAGCACTTTAAATAAAAAAAACAAAAAATAGTTCTGAAGACTGAACCCCAAAGTGGCAGTGTTCTTTACAAAGTAAAGTCTAACGTACCTGGCAGTTCTTCAGCATATGGGGATGTTAGAATTTTTCCTGTCAGGTTGTGAAAGGCGAAGCTGGAAAGGTAAAATGTCGGCTTTGAGCCCCAAGGCCACCCATCAGTAGCACTGCCCTACTGACATAGGTTTTTCACAAGTACATTTATGGTAAGAGCTGCTGGTTTTACCTCGATCCCCTTTAAGGTTTGTTAGCCAGCAAGGTAATTTTCCTATTGGCGACTATTTTAATGACCTTTCCTGCCTTTTTAGGTTTCGCCTGGTCAGCTCTTGCACTGTGCTTGTGAAATCTCTTGTATTTAATATATATTAAAAGGGGCTCTTATCAGTTCTCATATCTGAATTACTGTGTTGATTCGCTTTTGTGTGGAACTTTTTTTTTTTAATCTTCCCCTGGCTGCGCTCATTTACAATACTGCTACTAAGGCGTGTAGATTTTTTTTTTTTTTTTTTTTTTTTTTAAATCATAAAAGGGTGGAACAAGCCAAAAAGATACATAAGACATCAAAACGATTAATCCAGTTAAAAGGCATTAGAAGATGTAAACACGCCAGGATTCGTATATGTAAAGGAGAACAAACATTCTAGATAGGTTAAAAACTGACTTGCTTGCTTTTTCAGGATGTGGTGAGCTGCAAGTGCTAAAAGAGAATGAACGTCAAAATTAAAAAATGAGTAAGCAAAGCAGTCCCCTCTTGTCTAGTTCGGTTCAGCACTCGTTCTTCTCTGTTCTTTTGCCGCTATGTTCCGAAGTATTATTGCCTTGCATGACAGTTGAACTGACAAGCCTCAAAGACATTTTATGACAGCCGCTCTGCAGGTCCTTGTTTGTTCTCTCCTCAGTGTTTCTCAAAGGAGTGTTTTCCGAGTGTCTAGTAGCGCAGGACAAATACATAAAAGGTGTAATGGTGACTCATCTCCTTGTCCGCAGAGGCGGCATTCCTTTGTCATCCACGTCCGTTTCCATTTTGGAGTGAGATGTTTCGAAGGGAATGATCCCAGCCTTAGTAGGGTCAGGTTTCGCCTTTTGTGATATGAAAAGTGTTCCGACAGGTACGGTTGGGGTTTCAGCGTTTTGTAGGATAGCATCACGGCCCATGTGTGGGGTTTCTGGGCCAGGGCGGCTTTGTCTATTAACAGTGAGTGATGCTTGATGGCTTTATTCGCTGCTTTTTTAAACCCAGAGTAGGTCGTTATTATGAGCCAAGCCACGTCTAACTGTAATGCGGAAAGCGATTCCTTTAAAACTGGGAATACGGATTTACTTAGCCTGGATTGTTTTCCGATCTCCAGCTAGCAATAATGGGCTAAGGTGTTATCTTCTGCTGCCCTCTTCCTCCAGTAGTATTTAACCAAGGCTCCTTGTCTTGCAGGTATCTGGTTTTTTAGACCATATTCTAGTCTTATCTGTGCTTGTGAAATGTGATGTGGAATTGAGAACAATTTCTTAAAGAGACTGGATTGTGCTGTTTTAAACTGTCGAGTCCTTTGCATTTATCATTTCGGATCCATACGATATGGATGGCAAAAATTGTCACGATAACCTTAAGCAAATGGCTTGTTGAACAGGTGCTAAGTTTTTTTCTGTAGGGTTTTGAATGCAAATAGCAGTTTGGCTTTTATTGGCCTTTGGTCCAGGTGATGCTTAAAATTAAGGTGTCGGTCTAGATGAACCCTAGATATTTGTGTCCACCTGAGACAAAGGTTTATCGTTTAATATCCAGATGAATTTAGGGCGTTTTTTGTGGCAATTGGAAAAGCACACCACCTTTGATTTTTGATGGTTAATTGCTAATTGAGCGGAGGTGGTGTATGCTCCTAGTTGGGAGATCAGCCGCTGTAAACCTAGTGGCGTTTGCGATAGGAGGACGTTGTCGTCCGTGTATTGGAGACTTACTATTGATTTCTCCAATTTTGGGGGATTGCCTTGTGTTGAGCGAAGATTTTTCTCTAAGTCGGCTGTGTAGATGTTGAATAAGGCTGTTCACACTATTTAAGCCCTATTCACTGTCAAAATAAGATCTCTTCCCTGGGAAAAGGCAGACTAGACCGCTTCTAACTATGCTGGAATGCTTGTTTTTATTACTTAGTTGTGTAAAGCAGATGCTTTGCCCTTAGAACTTTTGTGGCATTTCCTATTCATGCCACAGTACCTATCTTTGCACTTTGTATGCATTATCGGATTGATTTTCTATTTTTTTTCTTTTTCTTTTTTTCTTCAACTTAATCTATTTGGTCATTATGATCAAATTCGAATTGTTTTCTTAAAAATTCATGTTAAAAATAAAGTTAATATAAAAGAGCTATACTATATTTTACTACTAAACAGGCAGCTGCAAGTGCAGTTACCTTGCAGATAACCAGGTGCAGCAGGCGCAGTGACACCTGGGCCCAAAGCTCTAGGAACCCCTGTAAACACCAAATATTTTACTACTAAACAGGCAGTCGCAAGTGCAGTTACCTTACAGGCAATAGGGTCATGATTTGATTGGTGCAGTAGATGCAGTGGCACCAGGACAAAAACACATAATATTGCTATTACATCAATTAATTCAATTCTTTCCCTCCTTTCATTTCATTTTCAAAATGTTGCTATTACTTACCCAGACTATACCACTAGTAACAGCACAATATATTGCCTTTTTGTACATAAACAAGTTATAACAGTTTAACAGACTCTCTGTAACTTACATTGTACAACTACTCAAGCTACAACTTACAACAAAAAACTGCTTATTTTTAATCACATAGGCGAAACCTAAGGCATTTGACAATACTTGGTAAATCAAGCTTCTTGGAAAGTCTGCCACTAAAATACATACTATGGCTCTTGATCCTTGGATGTTTTGTGGGAACATAACCATTTTACACTGGGTTTCTCTAGGTATGCTTCGATGTGGAAAGGATGCCTGACTCTCTACACAGGAAGAGGAGGAGGGCTTCAGAAAATTGGGGAGTAAGTATTGAAACAGTTTCTGCTTCCTTATATGCCTGAAATACTTCATTCACTCCATCACATGTTCATCAGAAGGACCGGTTTAGAAAGCTGGTGCAGGTAAATCTATGGTGACCCCTCTTGTGTGCCCTCCTTGAGTCTCTATTGTAGCTGTGGGCAAACAGTGCAAGGCTGCCGGTAAGTAATGCATAGTGCTCGAATGGGGAATAACTGCTTTAAGTTTCATGCAAATATGTAGAGCAGTTGTAGCCACAGATGCAGTCCAGTCTCCACTGAGGCCTCTGCTGGTCATCATGGCTTCCAGTCAAGTCAGCCAGTATTTGTTCTTCAGACGATAGCAAGGAGTGCAGAACTGGGAAGCGCTCTCAGGGCTTCCCAGAATACCGGCACACAAAGGAGGGGACCGCTTTCACACTTGCCAATCCGCTAGCTTTTGTTGGAACCAAAGGCAGGACATGCCCAGGAACACCCTTGCACTTCATCTTCCACGCTGTCTCCTGTCCTTCACACCCACTCATTTCATGAACTACCAAAACACAAGGCCTAAATCGGTGTTCTGCAGTTCTTCCACCTTGTGCAGAGTACCCAGAACGTAAATGAAAATGGGTTCCTCCACGTAAATAGGCAAACGTGGCACACATGCCACTTCCACCCGTCTATACACTGAAGGTCTGCACGCTTGCAAAAAGGATACAATGTAGAACCCGACACAGCGAGGCCAGTTGGCCACTAGCCCAGGAGGCATCGGGGAAAAGGCCTGTCCTACTGCTAAAGCTGCCATCCCTGTAAGAACTTTACTCTCTGGTGAGGGGACAGTAGTGCTGCTCTGTACAGAACGCACGCTTAGCGCGTCCCCCCAGAACAGGGCCGGCCTCCAGGTGACAGTACTTTACAGTGGTAGCTACAGTGGGTCTTTGTGCGCACACATGGTTGTCCTGCGTGCTGAGACCAAAACAAAATGCAAAACGGGGCGAACTCGCATGGGAGTCTACATGGGCGGAAGCTTATACTTGCAAAGCATACACTTGACATTCCTGCCCCAACAGACACTTAGACACTTTGCTGTGGGTGTTGCCTGTAGCATACTTTGCAGCAAGCCACTGTGGACCTTGGTCTGTGGATCCACATTGGTCCTTTGTGTTCTGAGGTGGGGTCGATGGGCTGAATGCTTTTTTTTTTTTTTTTTTAATGTACTTTTTTTTTTTTTTTTTAAATGCTGACTGGCACGCTGTGCTCTTGTAGTACTTTAAAAGTACACAAACCTGAGTAGGGCTTAAAGGGAATAAGTAGCTCTGTTGCTTAGGTTCTTACCATTAAATCCGTCTCAAGTCCCAAAACCACTGTACCATTACATTTGATCACTTAAACTTGTTTTAACTCAATTTCTGTTGGTTTCTTTTTAGATAGCCTTCAAGAAAAGTTTTTGGGTCATCCGCAGATAGACTTGAAATGATTTTAAAAAAAACAAAAAAAACCCCGACATTTTCTTTTCTGGCCTCAATTAATTTTCGTATTAAGTGGATGTTGCCACGATTTGGAAACACATTTAGGATTTCAGTCTGTGACTCGTAGTATAAGGCTGCGTTAAGGTATTGCAAAAGAATTAAAAATGAATCCTGGGGGAGACTGGTCAGGGTTTGTAGGTGGAAAGATCCTAGGGCCCTTTGGCTGGAGGCCAATAATACCAACCCACTAAGCATTAAATCTAACACTGTCCTAATTACCATTAGCCCAGAAGCTTAGGTAAACCATTTAAAAAAACTGTATGGACACAGTGCATCTAAGCAATATGTTGAGAAGACGGTTCTCTGCCCAATCCCGATCTGGAATTCACCACTGGCGAGGTAACTGAGGCAATTAATAGGAGCCCTTCCCACAAGGCCCCCGGACCTGATGGTGTACTGATGGATTTGTATAAAGCCTCACCTGAATTATGGGTCCCTCGCCAACCAGTGTGCAGATGCAGGAATTTTCCTACTTGGGAGGGGGAGGAGCGGGGCTAGTCATGGATGCTAATGGCAATTGGGGACCCTGCATTGCTAGTGTATGCCAGAAATTTGTACACTCGGTGGGCCATATTTTTAATTTGGTGAAATGCATTGGGAGAAAAAACAGTTGACCCCCTTTTGGAGATCTAAGAGAGGGCCTTAGTTCTTACATATGACTCTAGTATCTGAGGATGCTCTAACATAAGCTCCCTTCAGGGTGAGTGAAACAGGGTGCGTAGGCAAATTCTGGGAGCCCCGCCTGTTTACTTTTATTACTCACCAGGAGCTGGGAATGTAATATGCAGAGGATATTATCAAGTTGGCTCCCCCTGCTTCTGTGGTGCTCGATCTGGGCAAATCCACTTGCTTCACTTATTTGGGAGATCGCTGAGGATTGCCTTTTGTGTGAGCCCTGAAAATCCCTTGGTTCAACTATGTTAAGGCAGAACTGGTGAAGCTGGGAAGGCCAACCCTTTTTACTAACTCAAATTCTACAACTAAAACTGGCTTTACCTGGGTTAAAGCTGCTTTTAAGTCTAGGATGAAAGCCAGTAGGGAGGAATAAGAATAAAAAAAAACAACTGTTAGGGAGAATTTGGACTTGCATAGTTCGTTAACACTGGAACCATATTTGGCATGGATCAATGGGTCCTGGGATAGACCATTAACAAGGTTTAGGTTGTGATTTGTGAGGTTCCCCTTGGTCAATTTGATGCATCTAAAGTCTTATCTTGCCCCTGTGACAAATCCTCCCCCAAGCCTGTTGAATTTTACCCTTTTCTACCAATTTTACCTTGTTTTTACCAAATGGTTTTGAATTCCTATTAAGTCAGAGGGTATCAGAAGTTCCAGACTACATTTGGTCTATCTACAGCAATTCAAATCCCCATCTAACTGCATCAGCACTTGTTCCTTTCTGAAATTTGCCCTCAATAGAAGTAAATCATTGTTTTAATGGGATGGAACAGTTCAAGGGGGTCGACACTTTCGATTTTGGGAAAAAATGATGACCGTTGATGATCTCTAATGAATTGTGACATGGTTGAGTATGTGGCTTCATTGATGGGGTGCTTACTATAACTTTTCTATTATTCGGTTTTAAGAACTTTTCCTGCATCTAGTGCCTAGGGTAGAGGGACAGAAATGGATATGCCTGTCTTCTTGGAACGGTGGTGTTCTCTCAGTGTGAATTGGTCTCGCCCGCCATGACAGTGATATATGGGGCTTTGTCCACTGTTTTTATGATATGGATTTGCACCTGCGTTGTGTGGATTTTGTACTTTTATGGCAACTTCTTGTACCCGAAATAAAGTGATTTTTGAATTTGAATAGACTCATCTCTTAAGTTGTGCAGGGGGTGTCCAACTATTGTAGAGGAGGCCTGGGTCCATGCTAGACTTCCTAGATAACCACAATAATGCTTTTATATGTAGCAAGTGAAAAGGGAATCAATTTATGTAGTTATCATGAAGTCTTGAAAATCCTGCTTGGTTGTGGCTCTTCTGGTCCAATGTTGGACACCCCTGATTTACACTAACCACCATAGACCGCGAAAGGCTGCTTCAGCACTCTTGCCTGATCAGGAGAGAAATGCATGAACAGAAAACAGCTGTCAATTGGGTGTTGTATATTTCTGTAAACAGTAGATGACTTGTGGTTTAGGAATGATCAATTTATTGCAGTTGACACGTGTGTATGCATACTCGGAATTAAAGTAATTTTTGCTATTTCTATTGTGATGCAAACGTGGAGTGTTTGACTTGGACTGTGCTTGACATATTACATCTAACCTCTATTTTTCCTAGCCTGTGTTAATGAGCATTTAAAAGGACTGACAGATCTTGAACTGAAGTCCTTTATTTATTCACAGGCCAGGTACGGTGCAGGCAGCCGCTTTGCGAGCTTCTACACTCTACCCTGCTAATCTCATCCCTGAGCTGGAGGGAGCGCCCTCTGCTGGGGTGTAACAGGTAATTGACCCTCCATGCTTGAGTTCTGCATTGCTACTTGACCCAGTAACTTTTTCTGTTGCTGCTTTATAGAGTGGAAAATATTAATGGGACAGTTAGTTTGCTTTAGATTGTGGTGTGATAGCTGACCTTCAACATGTTAAGGTTCCGTTCATGTTTCCTCATACTTTTAGATGAGGTTTTCCTCTAATTAATACTTATCATACTGCTTCTAACCACCCTGCTACGGATTTGTTGTCTTTCCCATTTCACTCGCACTTTTTTTTATTTATTTTTTATCAACCTTGTAAGTATGCCCTCCCAGTAACTTGAGCCATTGACCCTAGGGTGCATACCTCTGCAACATGTGGTTAAGGCTTTTATTACGTCACACGGGAAAAGCCTATTGAATGGTCCACTAGTATTGGAATCAATTGACATCTTTTTTTTTTCTTTCTTCATAAAAAGCAGCTAAATCAATGGAGTCTGACTACCAAATGTCTTTTTATGTTGCACACGAAGTGTTAGTCTACAAGGCTTTTACCACCCAAGCAAAGCTATTTAAAGAGCTGGCTATGTGCTTTGAGTAAGAATGGGCATAGTGGAAACAAATGGTCGAGGTTTTTCACCCTTTTGACTTGACAAATATATTATTAGCGTGTACGGTATTTTTTTTACCCAATAATCTTCTAAGTAAAGGGAATAAGCTAAATGTATCCCATCACTGCATTTTAAAGATATCATAGTACCCTCTGAATAGAGCCAAATGAGCTGTTTAATCAGTAGATTAACAAACTTGTTCAGGTCTGGACTACAGATGGCTTTATCTGTCTAGCCAGTTTTATTTTCTTATAGGTTTATATATGTATATAGATGGCCTTTTGGTTAGCCCTCGTAATCTGTTTCCCCCTCCCCCCCCCCCGTGTCATCCACACTTCACAACATAAAGCATAGTGCCTGTTGCATCAATGTCTTCCACTAAGTGACCGCATTTTCCATGAGCACATGAATAGGACAGATTCTTTTTTTGTTGTAAACACATATGCTTGCAGTCTCTAGATGGCAGCATTTTTTCTTAACTCTCAAACGTTTTTTATTGTGTACGCTTGCAAAATAAAAATAGAAAACATAGGCATTGAAGTCGGAAGGCTTTTTTTTTCTTTTTTTTACAAGTTAGCTACCATGAAGGCATGCACATCTATAGTGGGCAACATGAATAGATTTGTAAAAAAACATTACAAATGTAGGGCTGCCATGCATATACAGACATCCACTGTGTCTGTCTTAATTCATTCGCGATATTTGAACAAACCCATTCAAAGATGGCTGGCAGGGATGTGCATGAATCCGCAGCACCATCTTTGCATAGATTTGTTCAAATACAAACCCATTTTTTCATAACTGCCACACATGCATGCACACTCGCTGGTGGCTAATCTAAAATGGGGAGAAAAAAAACGTTGGTGGTATGGGGAAATAGGTGTGGATGGATGGGAGAGCAATGGGGGTGGAGGCATATTTTAAAAAACAATCAGGATGGTGAGAGTCAGGAGAAGTAATGGATGATGGGAGGGGAAGCAAAACCGAGCCAGGGAGGTGGGGGTTGGGCAAAGTCGAGGTAGAAGCAACACCCCCTAATGAGAGAGCAAGTTAACACCTGCACTTTCATGGAGTGCATAATCAAGAGAAGATTTCCCTGCAAGCAACGTTCGCAGTAGGATACAAATCAACCAATCAAAACACTAAAACTGAAATGCTCCTGGGTGGGACAGTCGTCGAATTGTGAGGCGACAACTGAGACGAAACCAATCTTAAGTAAGGCTCCCAGTTTTCCGTTTTTACTGATTTTTAAAGATAAATAGACTGAAAACAATATGTTTCCTGTCCATATTTATTATTTAATGCAGAAAAATACAGAAGATTGCGCTTCTTGTGGGTGACTCTCTATGCTGTCATTCATGAATTCCAGGCGGAACAGCTGAGCACAAAGACCGCATTGGGAGATACTAAATGGGATGCTATGTCCTTAAATACTGACATTGCTTAACATATATTTGTATATATTGCTAATATTTACCCATGGGTGTAATGTTTTGTTATTTTCAGCTTCCTAATTTGCTAAAATGCGACAGGCATCAAAGTATGAGTGCAAGTTTATCAGTTATATAAATGTGGAAATATACCATTTTACAACTTCATTCACTTTCAAAATTCAAAATAAATAAGGATAAATACCAATAACATGGGTAAAAAATAAATATAAATAAATACAGACTTAAATGTTAAAAAAATAAATACCATAAAACCGGGAGCCCTAATCATAAGCAAGACGCTGACCCAAAGCCCAGTCTATGTATAGAACAGTGGGCCTGCTTACAGAGCTTAAGCTATCTGTAGGTAAGATGTAAAAATGGCGTGCTTCCTGAGGCCTGTTTATTTTGAAAGTTTCTGTGTTTGGGGGGAAAAAGGTAGCACTAATAGATTTAATGTTATTCTTCATGAATAGCTACTGTTTGCTCGTAGGGCTCTTACAGATGGAAAATTACATTAAAGTGAGCATGCATACACCCCATTAATTCTTCTGAAACAAAAAATAATTCACGACTGATCTTAGATTTATAAATTCGTTTTTGCATACTCCCCACGAACCACTTTTCTGCAAAATGGAAATCATCCAGTTAAAAAGTTCAACACCGCTTCTAGGCAAATTCCATGCAGTGGGCTCGACTGTGACTCCCAAGAGCATCTTTAACAATTTACCTAATATGGACGATGTCTTTATGGACAGACCAACGCCATGCAGCTTCTTTCAGAACCAATTGCAGAATAACTATCACAAAATCCCCTCTCCAGAGGGCAAATGCAAAACTTTTTTTTTTTCCCCAGCACGAGTCCCTCTGATTCCTTACTTGAGGCCGCTTTTGTGCTATGATCAGTAACATACCATTATTCTCACTGGTGGTTTTCCACTACCAACTTGTGTGCGTACTGCTTCCTAAATCAAAAAACTTTTCAATGGAAAGTGCATCTGAACCATAACTACAGTGGTGACTGCCACTGTGTAATACAGGGTTTCCCACTCTGGATAATTGTTCCCTTCTCTTCCTTTTCAGAGTCCGTAATAATGGGACTAATAGGGTGCAGCGGGATAACCGGTCTTCGTTACTAGTCCCTGAGATTTCTAGCTCTTTTTTAAGTTGAAGCCAACCAGACAGCCCAGCTGTCTGGTTTGCTAACGACCTCTTCGGGGACATTCAGAAAGCTACCCTGGGAATGCATTCTACTCTTTGCCTACCATTGACTTTGTGGTTTGAAACTCACAATTTCTAGTTTTCTATTTGCTAACTTTATTTGTTTTAGGCTGTCCAGCTTCAGTGTGACCTCCCAAGGTGCAAAGCCTTTTCACACTACCTCTTTGTATTCTTCCATGAGCACTCCTTTCTGTAAACAGGCCTGTAAATCTTGTTATCTTGTCACATTTACTGTGCTTTCAAAGACAGAAGTCAAATGCCAAGCTCTGTCTTCCAGGGGAGACTTGTGTTTGGAAACAAATACTTTAATATGATCAAACGGATCAATACACTAGGTGATGCCATTTCCACACATTTAGTAAAACTGTGTCTGTGCAAATGTAATGGTCATTTCAATTGAAAATGTGTTGTCTATAATGGCAGTGTAAGACCACACCATGCATACTTTGCTCTATACCACTCCACTTTACACCATGCTACTGCACTCTACTCTGCACTACTCCACGCCACTTCACTCTATGCCTCTCTACTCTGCAGCACTCTACGCTATGCAAATGCACTGTATGCCACTCTACTGTACGCCACTCCAGTCTAGGCCACTCCACTCAGCACAAACCACTACACGACTGGACTGTATGCCAATACAGTCGACGCCAATTAACTCTACTCTGTACCACTCCACTCTACGCCCTGCTCTCTATGCCAATACACTGTATGCCACTCTTATCTACTCTGAATGAATGAATGAATATGAAATTTGTAAAGCGCGAACTAAGCCCAAGGGCGTCAAGGCGCTATAAGCGGACCTAAGGATGCAGACAAAAAGACATGCTCATACCGAGGTCTGAGAGAAAAGCCAGGTCTTTATGGCCCTGCGGAAAAGAGAATGGGACACCTGACTTGAGAGCTGTTCCGGGAGGGAGTTCCACAGTCTAGCAGCAGCAGTGGAGAAAGCTCGACCTCCCCATGTAACCTTCTTGAATCTCTGTACTATAAGCAGATTCTTATCTGCAGACCGGAGCCGCCTGTTGGGAACATAACGATGGATAATGGACTTAATCGCCTCAGGGCCTGACCCGTAATAGGCATTGTGAGTCATGCACAGGGTCTTGAAAAGGATCCTACGGTCCACAGGCAGCCAATGCAGCAACCTAATAGCAGCTGTGACTGAATGATATTTAGGTAAATTCATCACCAGCCTGGCAGCGGCATTCTGCACCATCTGCAGACGTCGCATCAAACCCTTGTTAATGCCCAAATAAAGGGCATTACAATAATCCAATCTGGATGTAACCAGTGCAATGACAGCCTGCTTACGTGCATCAAAAGAGAGATAGTGGGAAATTTTCCGTAGGATCCTAATGATCCCAAAACACGTGGAAACTGTCCTACTAACCTGAAGGTTCAGGGACAGTGAGTTATCCACGATAACCCCCAGGTTTTTGCCATGGGAGACCGGAGAGGGACAGACGCCAAGGGCATCCGGCCACCAGTCACTGGACCACACCTCCTGCTTGCTCCCAAAACCAAGACCTCCGTCTTCTCTCCATTCAATTTCAAAAAATTCTCCACCATCCAAGAGGACACTGCCTGCATACAGTTCCTGAAATTAAGGGCCGAATCCTTTATACTATGCGAAATAAACACCATAATTTGGGTGTCGTCCGCATAGGACAGCACTTCCAACCCAAAGGATCTCACAACCTTCGCAAGAGGAGCGACATAGATATTAAAAGAGTAGGGCTCAGGGAGGAGCCCTGAGGAACACCACACAGCAAGGGTTTGGGGGCTGAGTAAAATCGACCAAGCTTAACCATCTGTGCCCGCTCACTAAGAAAGGAAGCAAGGAGCCCCAAAGCCGAGCCCCCAATACCTATCTCTCTGAGACGATCAATCAATCTACAGGGAGACAGGGTATCAAAGGCTGCGGTAAGATCCAGTAGAACAAGGAGGGTGGTATGCCCTGCATCCACTTGAACCCGGATATTATCAAATACAGCCGTCAATGCTGTCTCCGTACTGTGATGGGTTCTAAATCCATGTTGCGAACCATCTAGTAGATGGAAATCCTTTAGGTAAATACTGAGATGAGAGTTAAGGTAAGTTTCCAGAATCTTAGCTGGGACAGGAAGTAGGGAGATCGGGCGATAATTCTTCAGTTCACTAGGATCCAGAGAAGGTTTCTTCAAAAGTGGCTTCACTACAGCCGTCTTCCACAGAGTGGGAAATTGCCCCTCTGAAATGGCAATATTAAAAACATCCGTCAAATGGGGGACAATAACTTCACGACCATGTTTTAGCACCTTGAGGGGACAAGGATCCAGAGGGGAACCCGATTTAACCCCTTCAAGGATCCGATCGGTCACCTCGGAAGACATAATAGGGAAGGTAAGAAGACTGGGCGACCCCTCGATGGGTGCGGCCCCAATGGGATGGGAGATGGATCGGACAGATGACCCCGAAATGGGGTTGGAGGCTTCAAGCAGGGAGTAGATATCTGCAATCTTAGTATGGAAAAAATCAGATATTTTATCACAGCGCTCCTGAGAGAAGTTTGAGGGGTCGGAAGCAGGGGGAGAGGTGAGAGAATTTATTACCTTAAAGAGATCCCTAGAGGATCTCATAGAATCAGTAGTCTTAGAGAAGTATAATCTCTTTTCCTCCATGACGGCAATTTTATATTCTTTGAGGCCTTGCTTATGTGGTGCCCTATTCAGCGGGTTTAGATCTACGCGCCAATGCCTCTCCTGTCTGCGACAGCCCTGTCTCAGCGTTCTGAGCCTCTCCGTAAACCAGGGAGCAGAGGGTTTTTTCCTTGCTGAATAGTACTTATTAAGAGGTGCAAGAGTATCCATTGCTACTAGCAATTGTTGCGATAGTTCTGCCGCTGCCAGATTAGCATCATAAAGCTTAGTGAGCTCAAGATTGTTAAGAAAATTTAAAAGAGACTCATTACTTATGAGGCTAAAGTTCCTCCTTTCGTCCAAATTCATGTCACCAGGGATAATCAACGCCGGAGACATAAAATGTAGGTCAAAAGGGACGGCAAAGTGATCAGACCAGGCTAGGGGATAGGTTCCCCCACACTTACACGTGGGTCATTAGAAAAGACCCCATCAAGTATGTGCCCCGCTTGATGGGTAGGCTTCTTGACCAGCTGAGGAAAACCACAGCCATTCAAGGTATCCAAAAGACCCAGGGCGTCCTTGCAGTCAAGGCTATCAAAGTGAAAATTAAAATCCCCCAGGAGAGTGAGATTGGATCTTTCACAATAGGGTTCTAAAAGCCTGCTAAAATCCTGACTAAAGGCCGCCCTAGAGCCAGGTGGCCTATAACAAAGTATGCCAGAGAAGCTTTCCGTAGGGTGAAGATTAAGAGAAAAATAAAAAGCCTGGTAGAGATCAGGAGGAGCGGACAGAGCCTGAGTGCGACAAATCAGGGTTTCTCTATATAGAATGCCCACACCCCCTCCCCGCCGATCTACCCTGTCCATTCTAGCAAGGGTGTATCCAGTAGGAATGGCATCTACAAGGTCAGGACCAGAGGCATCCGTAGCCCAAGTTTCGGTTATAAAAACCCATGTTGGCTTCCTGGCTGATACAAAATCTCTAAAGGCAACCTTATTTTTGATCAGGGATCTGGCATTAATGAGATAGCCCTGTGCAGTCTGTACTGTAGAACTGGGCCTAATTCCTTTATTATCTGAGGGAGTGTTACAAGCCTGTTTAAGAGAGGTATTACATCCTGTACAAACCAGATGCCGCTTCTTAGCTAAAGTATCCGGATCCAGGGAGTGATAGCAGGGAGCCCAGGCTGCCCGCAGATCTAGCAGTAACTCTCGGGAAAGGCAAATCCGTCCCCGCTGATCAGAGATGGACAGGGCAGCATCTCCTGCGCGAGGCGCGACCTTAGCGCGGACGGGCGCAGACGGGCTTACCTTTGGCGCGCCGGTGGCGCGCCCGCTGCGCGCGTCCGCTGCGCGACGAGCCGGCCATGCTGCTTAAGTAGAGGAGCAGAACTAGAGTGCTAAACAGCCTTGGCTCCACCCCCCCAAAGACCGGAAGAAGCTTGAATGTGCGCCGGCGCCCTCCACAACAAACGGGAAAACCCGCGGTGGAACGGGGCGCTGGCGAAATGAAAAGAAGCGCCAAGAGGGAGACGAGCCCCCGAGAAAGTGGAGGAAAGCGGGGAACTCCAAAGAAATGTGCAAATATGCGAGAGGACAGCAGCAGGGTAAGAGCAACCTGTAAATATATAGCACAAAACTTTAAAACATTAGAACAAAATTAAAAGCAGTTTTAAGACAATGAGGCAGTGGGGAACTAAAACATCAGCAGCAGCATGGTGTCTGCGCGCGTCTGCACCACTGCACTCTATGCCATGGCACTCTGAACCACTTTACGCCATTATCTTACGCCACTCTACTTGACACCACTGCACTCTACCCTGCACCGCACCACTCTACGCCACTTCATTCTACCCTGCACCATTGCACTCTTCACCACTTCACTCTACTCTGACACAATCTACTTTACGCCCCTGCACTCTGCCCCTGCACTCTATGCCACTCTACTCTAAACCACTGCCCTCTACGCCAATACACCCTGCACCACTCTGCAACACTGCACTCTCCGCCACTGAACTCTACTCCGCACTACTGCAATCTATGCCAATGCACTCTATGCAACTGCACTCTACTATGCACTACTCCACTTCACCCTGCAGACCTCCATTCTGTGCCACTGCACTCTACGGAACTATTCTCTGCACCACTCTAGTCTTCACCACTCAATGCCACTCTAGTGTGCTCCACTCTGTGCCATTGCACTCTGACACTCTACATCACTGCACTCTTCACCAGTCCTGTCTGCACACTGCACTCAATGCCACTGCTCTCTACTATGCAGCACTCTAATCTACGCCACTGCATTCTACGATGCTGCATTGTATGCAACTGAATTATATGCCGCTGCACTCTACTCTGCAACACTCTACACCAGTCCATTATGAGCCACTCCACTGTACGCCACTCTATGGGACTCCACTCTATGCTATTCCATTACACAACACTATACCACTCCACTCAAACTCTACTCTTTGCTGTTCCATGACCCTCCACACCACTCTACGCCACTAACTGTTGGCCATGCTGAACTGCAGCCACACTGGTGTACAACATGGCTAAAAAACATTGACAAAGCCAATAGCTCTTGCATTGGTGAGACCCATTGTCTTAGCTAATGCTTGTGCTCTTTGAATTCACGTTTTCAAATGTATTTTAAAGTTTTCATTTTTCTATCGGAAAATGGAAATTCTTATGTCTGGAGGAATGGGATTCCATAATTTTAGGACAGTTATGGAAAATACTTTTCCAGTTTTTTGCGTAGCTGTTTCAAGAAGGATGTCTAAGCCCCTTAGGTGGCATATGCCACCATAGACCCTGAGCTTCGGAGTAGGGTAGTGTTTGACCTGTCGTTCTGAAGGTGGCTTCCCCCTTAAACGTTTTGGCTGCTTACCTCCTTTTTGCTGGTTCTTTTTGTTAGCCTTAGGACTCTGAGCACTTTACCACTGCTGACCAGTACTAAAGTGCATGTGCTTCTCCCCTAAACATGGTAAGATTCAGAAGTCCCTTGTAAAGTGGTACAAGATATACCCAGGGCCTGTAACCTAAATGTTACTAGTGGGCTGTAGCATGGATTGGGCCACCCACACAAGTAGCCTTTCAAACCTGTCTCAGGCCTGCCATTGCAGGGCCTGTGTGTGCAGTTTACTGCCACTTCAGCATAGCCTTTAAAACCTTTTGGCAAGCCTTAAACTCCCCTTTTATTACACAAGTCACCCCTATGGTTGGCCCTAGGTATCCCATCGGGCAGGGTGCTGTGTAGCTAAAAGGTAGGTCATGTACTGTTAAGTTTTGCATGTCCTGGTAGTGACAAACTGCTAAATTTGTTTTTCACTATTGTGCGGCCTACTCCTTTCATTGGCTATCATTGGAAATTCCTTAATACACTTTAAAGCTGTAATTCCTGATCAGAAAGGAGTAGCTGTATCATGTTGTATGTCTTTGGACTAGTAATGATAAATCCTATTTAATGGTAAAGTTGGATTTAACATTACTGTTTTAGAAATGCCAGTTTTGGGAAGTGTTCTTACTGCTCTATGTGCCTGCAGTCTGTCTCCAATACATGTCTGGGGTGGGTGACAGCTACACTTTGTGCATGCCCTTTAGACAGCCACAAACACAGGAATAGCAGGTGACTGCTTTCTGATTGCTCTTCCTGGGCAGGAATAGACAGGGAGCTGACACACCTGAATAGGCAGTGTCCTATTTGCCAGATAAAGGCTGATTATCCCCTACTGATAGTCTGGAGCCAGGGCTGGGAAGAAATGGCCCGTTTGCACTTCAAAGACTTTTCTTTGAAGTCACCCCCCCATTTCAGAGGCACAACTGGGTATAAGTACTGGGGCTCTGAGTCTACCAAGACAGTACACTACTGGACCTGTAAATAACTCTGCCAGGAGTAAAGACTGATGTGCTGCAAGGATTGCCACTCTGCTTGACTGCTGCTCTGGAAGAACTGATTTTCTGTGCTGCCCTGCTGCCTGCTGGTCTCTGCCCTGCAGAGTACAAGGACTGGACCCATCTCTTGAACCCAAAGTGACTCCAAGGGCTTGCTTGCTCCCTGTTCTGAAGTTTCAGGGCCATCAAAGACTTCCTTCAACCCTGCAACAGCACTGGGACTCTGCCATCTGAGTCCTGTTCTGCCGACTGTTGGTAATCCAGTCCTGGGCCCTTGAAAGGTGATTTCTGCTGTGCTGATCCATCCGAACCGGTGCATCCATGACTTTGCGCTGATCAGAATCGACTCCTCACCCTTTGTGGCTGCTGCTTGACGACATTGGTTCGATGAACTGTGCAGTTGGCGACGACTGACTGTGCAGCTCGATGGCGCATCATAAGGGGGTTTGTTGACGTCCCCCAATGACTGCATAGATCAGAACTGACTCATTGCCTGCATCCACAGGATCGTCCATCGCCTTCTCCGCTCCTCACATCCAGTCTTCAATGTTGATGCTTCCTCCATCCAAGGTACTTTTTCAGCGGGACCTGCATGAGTCCTGTAGCCGGCCTGCCCTCCATTGTGGTGAGCCTCAACTTTGGGTTTACCCCAGTTTAGCACGACCATATGTCCCCCGTTGGCACTCTATGCACTATAACTTGCTTTAATCTTTAAAAATTCATAACTCTGGTTCTACTTATTGTATTCTTGTTTTGGTCTAGTATTATTTATATAACTGTCTATTTTTCTAGCCTGTGTGGTGTCTTTTTGTGGTTTCACGTGTTGCACAAATACTTTACACATTGCCTATTAAGTTCAGCCTGACTGCTTTGTGCTAAGCAACCAGAGAGAGAGCACAGGATAATTTAGGAGTGTTGTGACTTACCCTGACTAGGGTTGTGGTTTCTGCTTTGACAGGATGCATACCTCTGCCAACCAGAAACCAAATTTCTTACACAATGGTTGTTTGAGTGATTACAAGTTTGGTCAACAATGATGTGGTTGTGAAGTAGAATGACTCGATTCATTTTTGATGATTAAGTACATTACTAAAGACAAGATACACTTGTCTTGAATACAACATAAAAGAATGATCAAATGAGAATGTTGAGAGAATTTTGGATTAATTAATGGCATTAAATGCCAGAGATCAAAGATGCTTTGCAATAAAATCATATTTTAATTATGTAAATGAAAAACCATGTACAGGAATTTTGATGTGTACTATAACATTGGAATGGAGATGAATGTTTATTTGTCTAACTTGTGTGTTTAGCGATTGTCTCATGAACTTTTGTAGACCCAAAGAAGTGATCAAATCACAAAACATGTTGTCCAGTAAATTTAATAGAGTATGAACTGACAGTAAGGTGCGGGGACTGTTTTGTGAATGTATATCAAAATGGGCAAGCGGATAGGAACTGAGGGTACAAGGCGCTTGTCTATCAGATGTGAATGCCCATTAGTGTGTAATTTGCCACCCCTTATGTGACCTAAATGCTTATTAAACATGGGGCGACATAGTCTATTAAACATAAGAATTTTCTACAGTGCACACCCTGAAGCCACATGTTTAAGGTGATCTCAAGTGTAAAATCAATTAAAACGAGATACGGTGAAATAAAATATTGTCTGGGATCAGAGTTTGGTCAAGTGGCAAAGCCGGGATCAATCCAAGGTTTTCTTGTTTCACATTGTGCAGTTTAGCCACTAGACGGCTCCTGCTCTTTCCAGTTTACGTCAAAAGTTAATGTTTGTCTTCAGAGCATGAGCGGCATGCTGAGGCCACATGAAAACTTGTTTTGGTCTCGAGGATAGCTAACTGAGCCAGGCATCTGGCTTGAGCCTTCAATGGCTCCCCCACCTTTTCAGATGAGCAATACATTTTTTGATTTTCTTCTGGTTTGTCACGTTTTTCTCTAATATCTGTGTTCTCAAACTTCAGGTTTTGCATGGTGTACTCTGAAGTTCCAAACTTCAGTGAGTTTAACCCAGATTATGTAACTAATTCCCGGCAAGGCAAAACTGTAAGTAACATTGTATGCATATTTCTTTTTGTCTGATTGAAGAGTTGCCTAAGTACTAAAGCGTGACTGTTTTAACTGGCTAGTTATCATTTCCTTAACTATAAATGGGCAGGAACATCTAAATTGTACTTATACAATTGTTCCAAAGTATGAAACCGTTTGGTGCTACCTGTTGGGTTGAATTATTGAACTGTATGCCCTTCAAGAGGGACAGGGCGCTTGTTGGAATACATTCCTTTTTATCCAGATTTGATGGAACCATGTAAAGGTTTTGACATTCCTTCAACTCTGAATCAGTGTTGTCTTAAGGATTTTTTGAGCCCTGTGCGAGCCATATTTTGGAGCCCCTTGTTCGTAACTTTACTGCCCATTTTACGCAAACTGAAGCACCCATGATGCCAAACAAACTTTCAGAAACCGGGTTCACACAAACAGTTGAAATGTTTGTCCAGGGTCCCCAGAAAGCCTTAACATGCCACTGGGCAAAGTGAGAGAATCTCTGACGTAGAGGTAGGCATAGAGGAGGTGGAGGCCCTGGGCAATTGCCCACCTTGCCCAGGCATTAAAATGTCTCTGCATTGAATAGATACTGTGCATAGACTGTGTGGCAGTATATTAGTGGTTTCTAGTATCATCGGGAAATATTGACTTTGCAAATTTGGGGGCCTCCTTTACTGTGAGCAAATATACTGCCATTACAAGCACAGGTTAAATAGACCCTGGCCACGTGGGGATCTGTTCCAGAGATTGCAAATTATTAGTCCCATCAACACTTACAGAGCAAGTAGTTCTTACCAAAGAAACACTACTACAGTGTTAACATTTGCAAACATAAAATACTTCAAGTACATTATTTTACACTGATGTATAGATACTTGTAATACTCATTGGTTTTTACTTTCTGTTTTCTTAAGGGCCAAGCTGAACAGGCAAATAATTCTCCACCCAAAAGCACTGGTATGTTTTGGAAGATACACTGATTTTTATGGAAGTGGGTCATTATGAACATTGTGCTTAAATCTGTAAAAGTATATAATTTAAAATTAACTTTTTCACTTACAGTATAATTTTGATGGAGAGGCAAACTGAGTGGGAAATTATTAGCAGAAAGGGGGTTGATTGAAAAAGGAATCTACACTGTCTCTGCAAATTGGTAATGTCTGCAGTGGTTTGAAATTTGTCCATTCTAATTTGCTTTACATTTAGTTGTAAAATAATAAAGCATAACTGTTGAACCTGCTTTAAAGCACACAGCAGCACTGACGGAAGCGCCACAGTATCCACCAAGAGTGGTAGGTTTGCAGAGGAAAATCCTGGCTCAGGTTGTGGGCATTGTAAGAGTGGATTATTTGGCATGGATGGAAGTCCAACTCGAGTAATGTCATTGTCATGATTTCATTATTCTTAGGTCCAGTAAAGGCTTCAGTGATTTAAACCAGAGCTCAACCACTGGTAGCTATGGCACAGAACAGACAGACTTCACTTAAAAAAATGTCTAATGCATTCAGAATTAATAAAACAGTCAACAACACTTAAGTCCCACTTCTATCTGTGAAAAGAGAATAATTTAATGAACAAAATGACAAAAATCCAGTAAGAAACAGATGAGTTATTAAAGTTTTCACTAAATAGCACCAATTGCAGTCATCTGGTTGTCTTTGACTAGTACCTATGTGTGATTTAAGGCTGACTGAGTGCGGGTCTGATAAAAACCACGTTTGACTGATCAGAAGTTTTGCCTTCTGACTCCGTCTCTGAAACGGAATCCACAGCGAGACTGAGAAGGGCTCCAGGAGTTCAGATAGCAGTCGGACGAGGTCCTGGTGAAGCTGCTGACTTTTGGCAAAAAAGGTCTGAGAGGGAGGAATTCAAAATTAACGCCAACAGAAGGTCCCTCGCCGGCCAAACATTTTTGGTGCTTTCGACCCACAGATTTCTACATTCAGACTTAGTCGTTTTTGTTTTTTTAGAGCATTGATCCCTCCAATGGGGCTAGCTGTAGCAGAACAGGGACCCAGAAGGCCAAATGTACTTTCCAAGATGTTCCTCTGAAATGGGAGCAACTGCATCTTTGGCCCAGAGGCAATGGACCGTTGCCAACTTGACTTGGGAGGTTTGTTCTGGTCCTCCTGTGCCCTTTGGAGCCAAAATGTTTTTAATCACAGGTTTTCCTGGATAGTGGCAGAAGTACCTTTTGACACAACCAAGGGACCGCAGGAACAGCACTTGAGGGTCAAGACTAACTCCAGCAGACATCAACCACAGGGTCCAGGGCAGGTCCAGTTGGAATTAGTCAACTGGACTCTTCAGGAAAAGGACTTCTAGCAGCTTGTGTCCCTATAACTTATCGGGAGAAGTTAAGCCAAGTGACTCTTGGAGTCCACTTTGTCATGGATATGAGTGTGAGCGGGATCGCCCTTTCAGGTCCCTACACAGATCTCACCTGCAGGTGCAGTTCTTCTGCTCCAGTAGTGTTTTGAAGAGGGTACCAAGGGGTGCCACATTTATGCCTGGCATTAGCATGTGGGAGGGGATGGTTTCTGGCCCCTTCCTAGCCAATAGGGAAGAAGTGTCTAGGGTGACCTACTCATTTTTGTGACAGTTCCTGTGTGCCTTACTGCAGACAAATTCTTCAGTGCTCCTCTGCCCAAATCCAAGGTGGTGAAACCTTTCTCACCTTGTGCAGAGCCTGTGTTCCCACCTCAGAGGTGTGCTCAGGGAAATGAGTGATTTCTGCCCCTCACTCCTGTGGCCACCTAAAAAAGTTTCTGGAGGGCAGCTACTCTCCCACTGGGATTGTGGCCTGGGGGAACAAAGAAGGGCCCTGCTCAGGTGTCTGCTAACATTTGCCTGTGATAGGGTAGGGCTCTCTGATGTCAATTAAGTTCCTGGACACAGCCCAAATGGTCATCCTGCCAGAGGAACAGAACGCCTCCCTAGACCCAAGCTCTTTGTTCTGCTCTCTGAGCAGTTTTCACACCTCATCATGGGGACTAGTCTCTTGCCAGGTGACAGTTGAAGCTCATGCAAATACACCTCCAGAGGTCGAAGGCAGGGGAAAGGTAACTTTCTAAAAATACATTTTCTAAAATATTTATTACAAATCGGACTTTACCAGAGAATTGGGCTTGTAATAAATATTTCAAAAAACCCAAATATGAAATTTGTAGGTGTTCCCTAGCCAAGATAACATTACATGTAATATTGTAAACCAATGTGTTCCTATGAAACAGCCAACCCTGCAACAGTAAAAATAACTTTTGAGGTATTTTACACTGTAAGGACGTATTTAACTTTAACCTTTTACATGTCCTACTTCCATATGCCTTGCACCCTGCCTTATGAGTGCTACAGCCTAATTAGCGTTAACTTTATTAATATTTAAAAACTAGGTTAAGCCTGTCAAAAGGGGTTATTTTTATAGGTGCAAATTGCAGTGCTTAAACTGCACTGCCAGGCTACAGTGGTTGGACTGCAGCCATGTTCCCACTGCCACTGTAGTGGGTGGGTGTAGTGGGTGTAGTGGGTGTCTCAGTGGGTTCTGCAGTCCTCTAGTAACATTTAACTTGGTCCCTGGGTACACTTTGGTACCCTATACCTGGGGCTTGTAGGTAAACTAAATATGCCCATTGGGAGTGTAGCACATTTCAACACATTTTAGGGGTCGGATCACATGCAGTGGAGCCTGGTTAGCAGAGCCCATGTGCAGTCCTAAAACGAGCAGCATCAGTAAAAACAAAATGGGGAAGGGGGTGTGATCATTCAAAATGATGCATTGTCCTTCATGCCTCAATTGGATTGCCCTGTGGTTTGGGGAGGTGCCCATAATTGTGGAGGGGGGGCACAAAAGATGTTCCTCTAAATCCACCTAGTCTGCAAGCTATCCTATTTGCTGACACCTTATTGCTACATAGTCATTTCTTCCCCCAGCTTTGAACCAAACTGCTACATTGTGCAAATTGAGTATTTATAATAGACAGAGGTCTGTTTTGCAACTTGTTGTGAGAACATTCATTAATTAGTTGAAACCTTGTGCTGCATTCACATTTAACATTTGAATTACATTTTCTTTGTTATTACTTGATTGTCCATGGCAAGCTGGGGTGGGGGAGTATATCAAGGCACTGCTTCTATATGCAAGAACCCAGTGTCTTAATGGAATGAGCTGGTAACACTTGTCCCCGGCATTTCCTGTTAAAGGATGGCCACAAATCATTGCCACTGGACACCTTAATGAAATGGAGATGATTGATCTAAAGGCGCCCTAGCTAATGCAGAACTACTGCTTTCTTCCTGTTGTATCTCTCAATGTGCTAAAAGTTTATAGGCTGTGCTGTTATATGGTAGCATAGACGCATAATAAAGTTAGTCTATGATGTCTCTGAAAGTAATTCACATCCTTCAATGGCATTTCATGGTTTTATATTCCTCTTGGCCTGGCTGGTGTTTTGAAGAGACCCAGATTCAAGAAGTGCTGAAAATGTGTAGCAGAAGTAGATCATTGACAAATGGATCATTCATCGCAGCTGCTTTGGGATGTTCAGCCTTGGTCTACACTAATTTGCAAGACCAGCAAAAGGTTGCAAGAGAACTAGCACTATCCTTTCTCCTTACAGCTATACGGACTTGGAAGAGTCTCTCGGAAATCTAGTGATTTCTTGCAGATAATATGCAGTCTCCATTTGCGTTATTCAATTTGGTTCTCCTTCAACTATGCAGGAAATGGAACACTTATGTCTCGTGCTTTCATGTGCCATTGGGGCCAGTGTCCTAATCCACTACTTTTGTAGTAGTACCTTTGTCGGTCGCTATACTAGAGGTGATATTTGGACTTCTGCAGTGCAATTAAGCACAACTGTATGGACAACTTTCAAACTACAATGAAGGTTTCATAGTGCAATGCTTTATGCATTAATGTCTGCAGTGGACCATTTGATGGTGCCACAACTCGTAGAACTAGCTGTTTTTGCTGGCGTAGTGCAATTGTGTTATATTTAGCTTCAATGGAGTATTCCTTGGAACACAACTTCAGGAATTGTAGTGAGCAGAGTCTGGCCTGTCTCTTTATCTAAAGCAATGGACTGACTTTGAAAAGGAAGTTTAACAGATCATTTTAGTTGTTCAGATGTCTAGAAGTGCATTCCTTCAGTTGCAGAAAGGTGACTGTTTTGATTTGTAAGATGGAAGTAAATGTAGACAACGCTACCCCTGCCTGCTTAGAGCCGCCTCCTCATTTGCCCAGATCTTTACCCAACAAACTAGGGGTTTGACTGCCATCCTATCCGTGATGTATCGAACACCCAATTCTTCATGGACAATATGAGCTGGTGTGCTCTGGGGGACTTTTAACAGGCGCCGGAAATGCATGTTCTCTTCAGTTTGCAGTTGGTTAGCCTCAGTGAATCCCCACACCTCACTTCCATATTGCACTTTAGCACAACACATGGAGCTATATAATCTCAGAATCCGCTCCGGGGACCAGCGTCCTAGCCTTTGTGCAAAATTCATTATTGATCCGGTACATCTGGTCATAGCTCGGCACTTCTCGTCTAATAAATATTTAAAGTTTAATCGGCCATCAAATAAAATCCCCAAATATGAAAAGGACTGTACCTTTCCTAAACGATGAGATCCAATTGTGTAGTTATAGGATTTACCTGGCTTTTTCCCCACTTCCATAACGTAGGATTTTGCAAGATTGGGGGACAAGTCCAGATTCTCCATAAATAACACAAAACCATCTATTAAAAGCTGCAGACCTTTGGGGGTACGGGCAAGGAGTACCGCATCGTCTGCATAAAGCAGAATGGGAAACCCACGGGTACCTATCCTGGGGGTGTCTGCTTGTAAGGTGCTTAATGCACGGTCCAGACCATTTATATATAGCGTGAACAAAAAGGGAGCTATTATGCAACCCTGTCTGACCCCGCTAGAGCACGTAAAGGGTTCTGTTATTTTTCCCTCCTGACTGTATCTGACCGCAGCCGTAGTATTCAGATACAAGGACTTTAAGATGTTAATGAGCCCCGGGTCGACCCCGAGCCTGCCAATAATTGCCCATAGTTTCCCACGATTGACTCTGTCAAAGGCCGCAGTCAAGTCCATAATTGCCAAATACATCGTCCCTGGACTGACCACTGTGTATTTGGCTGAAATGAGGTATAAGTTAAGGCATTGATCGGTGGTAGATTTCCCTGGTCTGAAGCCAAATTGGACGTCAGTTATGACTTGATGCTCCTCAGCCCAATCTGTCAACCGGCTTAAAACCACCCACCCTAATACCTTCGCTGACACCTCAATAAGAGATCGGACGGTAACATTGTGG
Source organism: Calotriton arnoldi (assembly GCA_963921515.1). NCBI lineage: Eukaryota > Metazoa > Chordata > Amphibia > Caudata > Salamandridae > Calotriton > Calotriton arnoldi. Next base: position 2,498,667 of record CAWUFW010000485.1, on the reverse strand, counting down.
GCTATCCTTGTTACCTTTTTTTAAAGATGGGGACGATCGTGGCTGTGGACCAAGATGCTGGCATTACTGTGTCCACTGCTGCATTTATGACCCTAGTCCGGATTGGCGCCCAAAGATCCACATTGCTTATAAAAAGGTCGGGTGGGATCCCATCTGGGCCTGGGGCCTTATTCCTGGTTAAACCTTCGATTCCTATTTTTACCTCACCCAGTGAAAATCTTGGTGGGGGTATGTTCTGCTCCATGTTCTGCTCCTGCGACTGATCCGTGCATGTATAAAATTCAGGAAGTAATAGGATGCAACCTTTTATCCTCCTTCTCTCATAAGAGAAGTTTGGATTGTAGGGTGAATCAATTCCTTTACTTAATGGGCAATTCATTGTTTATGAATATTACGGGCGTGTTTAGATAATTGGAATTTGTTTCTAGTATGCGACTTGACATCAATTTAAATATGTACAAAATGAGTTGGTGCAATACTTCATATAATTAGCTTTAATTGAATAAAAGGCTCCTTTACCTGTTAAGGATTTTTTAAGTGCCTTCTATCTTCACTTCAGTCAAACTCTTTGATTCCAATTAACACTACCAGTACTGCTGTCTGATCGATGTTGAGGAGGCATCAATGGACTGTGGGAAATCTTGTTGTTCAACCGTCAGCAAAATGCTTGAAAAATATTGCCATCTTGATCCTTTCAGTCCTCTCCAATGGGAGACAGGATTGTCAAGGATTAGAACCACTCTTTGGGCAAATGGATCACCTACTTGAAAGCCTCTTTATGCTTGGGCTATTGGGCTCTGCCCCTACATTCCTTATGGTGGACCATGTAAGTCTTAACTGTTGTCTCTTGCAAAAGGGGCTGGGTGGGGGGAGGAGAGGTGTGCTGACTTAATGTGCGCTGCCTATTTAATCAAACAGGGATGTGGTTTAGCCATTTTCTGTCCCCTGAATTGTCTATCAAAGTGCTAAAAGGATCCACATTGTCAGTTAGTCACCTTTGGTCTTCATTAATTCACATTAGCCACACTTTTTATTTTTCAGGATCTGGTTCACAAACTGGCCCTGCATCTGGTGGATCAACTTTATCAAATGGTTCCATCCCCTCATACGGTGGTGGTAGAGCCCATGGACGAGGACTGACCAATGGATCTTCAAATCATAATCAACCCTTTGTACCGGCCTTCAGTAGTGGAAGGGACCGGCGTAGAACATCAAAAAGATGATTGAGCAGTATTCGTTTTGCAATTGATCACCTCTAGCCTTTGCTAACCATTACGGCACTTTCTTTTGTTAATGGAGGATTTATCCATATTAATTATCTTTCAGAACTATGGACATAGGGCTGATCTGCTGCGTAATTTATTTAAATGTTTTTTTTTTTTAAATGAATGGCTAGTTTATATCTTGGTAAACTATACTGTATGAACATTTTGGACTTGTGTTGTGCACCAAACTGTAAAGTCTGAAACTGTTAAAGCCTTGCCACACTTCGTGGCTATTCTTGCAACCCTATTTAATGTTACTTTTCTGTATCAGAACAACCTTCTGGAAGGGGTTGCAATGTGAAATTAACTTGCACCACATTGCAGTGGTTTCTGACTCCGCTTTATTTTTGGCACAGTTTGACAATTTCAGTTTTTCATTGATTTAAATGCTCAATCCTTAAATAAAAATTGCACTATTGAATATTCAAATTCTGCCTTTCACCAAGCTGTTGCCTTCAAACATTTCTCAGCCTTTTAATTCACCAGTTGCTATTATAGTTACGTGATATTAAAAAAAGCCAGTGATGTTCTTAGCTTCTAAGACTTGATACACATTGTGCATACAGTGGTAGTTTGCACTACGCCTTGCAAATTATGGATGCTTGACATGTGTCCACACTTCGATTTTGTACCAGCAAAACAATATGTCCAGACAAATAACTTATTTTGATTAGTTTATTTCTGGTCATAAAGTGTATTTGTTTAAACCGTAAATAGTTTAGGAAATTAATCACTTATATTCAATGTAGCAGAGAAGTGAACCAACACGGTTAGTTTTTATATTGAATTAAGTTGTTGGGTACTGCATCAAAAGTTCTATGAAATGAGCAGTAATGAAGTGCAAAAACATGCCAACATTGCAGGGTAAGTAGGCCACAGATAGCTAGCATAATATGTTAAGTTGTACATATGTGGTCAGAAATTTTGTGCAAACACGGATTGTGTAAAGTTCGGACCCACATGATGTAGCAAATTGCTCGGCTAGTCATCAGGGAAAAAGATGTCGGGTAGCACCATGTCTTGAATTGATCTGAAGACCGTTTTTGAAAAAGTAAAGAACAAAGTATCCAGTGAAATAAATTGTGATAAAACTGATGTCAAACACAGTGCAATTAGTGTGACGAATTAGAATTCCTAGAGGTATCTAAAATGTGTAATCCTTGTGTATACATATTCAGGGAGCAAATTTAATTCTCAATGTACATACACCACCTGTGACAGCGGAGAAGATTCAACACCTTGTGGATGTTCTCTTCACTAAACAATAAAACTTGTCAAAATCGGCAAAACCCCCCTAAATGCGTCAAGTTGAAGCTGAATCTATTTCTAAAAGTCAAATCTTGTAACACTGATTTCTTATTTGGAAGTTTGGGTATTTATCTTTTAGCTCAGGTGACGTATAAATTAGTATCTGTAGTTTTTTAATATGCCCCCAGTGCACTTGCGCTCAACCTAATTTGAGAGTAGAATTTTGGTGAAACCTACATAATGTAGGGAAATTGTTGCAATGTACACTAGTATCTTCCTTTTGTGCACTGCATGAACATTCTGTATTGAACAATGACCTCGGGGGGCATGGGGGAGAAAGGAGTGTTCTTGTATAGCGATTTTTATCTTTAGTCAGACAAACACAAACGTGTGGAAAAACCTCATACCCAATCGTATAACAATCTACTTAACATGGTACAGTGGCCTTCTATTTATTTAATTTCTACATAAGCCTGTGGCTCATCGGGGGGGTCTTTCATCTGGTGGGAAAGTTTGGTTCCTTGCTAGCGTTCTACATAGCTCTAAATTTTCTTTTCATATTCTCATCTATTCTATTGTTCCCACCCCAGGTGTTTGGCTACATCATGAATCTTTTCTGGATGTACATGCTGTACATTTTTCTGCCATCTAGTGGTTGGGTCTTGAATAGTTGTGGGGGGCAGTGGGGGAGGGAGGGGGTTGCAGAGGAGGGGGCGGATTTAATATTTGGTGGTGAGGCTGTCCTCCACTAGGGCGGCTGAGTAACGTACTATGTTACCTGGCAGGGTCCGACTGACAAATTTTGAAATGCCCTCAGACAGGCAGACATTTAAACCAATGAAGGGAACTGCCATTAAGGCAGTTCTGGCCAATGTATTGTAATTTTGTCGTACATTTCCATCAAACATGACAGCCATACGGCAAAGTTGCAATTTGTTTGGGGGGGTGGAAATCCGCAAAGCAGGTTTTTTTTTTCCCCCCCAGGCAAATAAAAAAAAAAAAAACAATGCTCTTCTTGCTGTGGCGAGTAAGGCATTTTGCAGGTTTCGCTGCCTTTGTGCCAGTGGTTTCCTTGCAGTTAAAACTGATCTGTATGTCTGCCCATCTAAATTAGGTGGGCAAACCTACTGGTCGACAGCCCTTACTTTGTTGGGCCATTGGAGAGGTATTACCATGGAGATGGAGTAGTCTCTGCTGTGGTTATACCAAAGGTTCGGCCGCATTTAAATCGGGTGGACCATTATGTTGGCTAAAAGGGTACTCTAAATTGGGGCCCGTATTTATTTTTTGGGTGTCATCTGGGACCATTTGGTGCCAAGACATTAGACGTGCACCCTTAAAGCCCCTGTGTGGTCGCCATCTTCTGATTCTTTTTTTTTTTTCTTTCCTTCCCTGCTGTTGGGTCTGGAAGCAACAGCCAAAGCTCTGTGGACACAGAGAAATAGACTGGTTGTTGAATAAAAATGAAGGAAATTATAGTGAAAACTGAGGAAGGTGGAAACCAAAAACCACCATAGAAGTAACTGAAGTTTGCTGGAGCAGTAAGTGGATTGTGAGGGTGTCAACCACGCAGTTGTAGGATTCATAGAAGGGGAGAAAAACACTGTGGGAAATGGAAAATACTCCCTTTAGATTCTGCCCTGAGAGACACAGAAACTTTTCCCAGAAGGACCAGAACAACCATGAAGTCTGCAACCTCTGCCTGCATAGACCACAAAAAGCTGCAAAGCGTGTCAACCGTCCTACATCTTGGAAGGAGGAAAACATGGCGGCCGGCTAGCGGCAGGTCACGGGTCAACTGAGAGGTGCTGCGGGCGTTTGGAGAGGAGAGCAGCGTAGAGCAGAGCAGAGTGAGAATTGTGGTTCGCGAACATGAAGGGAGTCTAATGGAAAGCCGTGAGTAACTCAGTTTGGGGCCGCGTTTAAAATTCTATCGTGTCCGGAGAGGAGAGCGGGAGCGGGAAGCTGAAACTGCACCGCGGTCGGGATGAGAACGCTACCGATGCGCTGTTAAGCAGAGAGTCAAGTTGTCTGAGACCGGGGGATTTTTGAATTTTACCGCTCGAGAGGAGAGCGGGAGCTGGAATTTATAGTGGCCGGAACGAGATTGATATCAACGTGGCAGTAATCTGAGTTCTTCTCCGGGTGAGCCTTTACCTAAGTTGGCAGGGTATGCCCAGATGTGGGTCCCTTGCTCACTTTGCCACTGGATTCAAGCTAGCCTGGCTGATGACTGCTGAATAGCCAGAAACCGGTCCCAGGATGCTTGTTTCCGGTCCAGGGAAGACATGGCTTGGTAGTTCGGGCTGGTCTGTTCCCATGAGGCACAGGGTCAGACTGATTTGCATATGGCCATGTCTGAACTGGGGTGGTGGAGTGAGCTAAAGAATGATGGATTAAACCCCGATCAGTTGACTGGGGGTGAGTGTTTGATTAGCTCAAACGCTCCGTCCATCATCCCCTTTGGTATCGCTTCACCGTGCTTAAGGCAGCATAAAGTGAAAGCAGGAATTCGGCAGTTACTTAAGGCGGCTAGGTGGGGGACTGTGGCAGAAGTGTGTTTTGGGTCTCCACGGCAGGAGCAGGAGCTGAAGCAATCACGGCAGAGCAGCTGTGGCAGAGAGCGGCTCTGGAGCTCCGTAGAGGGCGCCGGGCAGCGGCAAGGGTTTTCTTTCGGGGGAGTGGAAGGGGGTCTGTAAAAGTGCGGAGAGGCAAGAGGGGATGGAGGACAGTGAGCCCCCTTTTTCTGGCATAACGGAGGCGCAACCGCATGAACCTGCAGAGGCTCCAGTTGTGAAAATAAAGGTTAAGGAAAAACGTCAGGCATCTAATGAAGTCAGCACAGAAAGCGGAGGAAGAGGCAATGCGACTGGTCTAAAACCTATTGCTATCTCGATATGTGCTGAGAAGTGTGGGTGGGGAAAACAGGAGTAGGTTGGAAGTTCCTGAGCCACAGGAGAACTGTTAAATGTGCCAAAGAGCGGAGGGTGTAGAAGAGAGAAGTAAAACCTAGGGGAGGACTATTGAGTAAAGAGGTTAGAGGTCAGAAAAAAAATGTAAAAGGCGATAGTACGGAGTATAAGATCAAAGTGACCCCTTCTTTAAGGTCTTACCCCACTCAACAACCAGCAGGAGATGGACTCCCAGATGAAGTTCCAAATTCATTAGAATGGACAGAGCATTTGAGCCTGAATCGTTTTCAGGTGCTGACCTCAGAGTTGGGGGGGGGGGGGGAGGGGGAATCTCCGGATGGGGAAGTTTCTGTAGATACTGGTACGTTTTTTTTGGTTCAGCCGCCCCATGATTTACAGGGTGCATCTCGAAACAGTAAAGCGAGCCAGCCCGAACAACTATCTGGGGACCAGTATAGGTTTGTGCAGAATGAGAAGGGCTTTGTTGCTGTCAATTCTGAGAATGGAGATCCCCCAATTAGTAGTTTGATTGCCTCTCTCACGCTAGAGATTCGTAATAGATTTGAAGTCTCAGAGCTGAACCAGAGAGAAATAAAGTCTGCTTGCGAAGTTTTGGAGAAAAAGATAGATGACCTAAGTGGAAGGACTCTAGCTTTAGAAGCGGAAGTGAGTGACCTTAAGGCAACGGTGCAAGTAAACAGAAATGAGATAGAAAATCTGAAAGCAAGGGGAGAGATCAGGACGAAAGGGTGGAGAGGTTGGAGAATTTTCAAAGGAGAAACAACTTAAAATCCTAAGACTTCCTGAGGGTAAGGAAGGCAGTGATATCAAGAGTTTTGTGGTACAATTGTTCAAAAGGAGCTTCAGCTGGAGGAATCGGAAGAGGAAATAGCTAGAGATATCCAAAGGATTCACAGAGACCCATTTAGGTTAAGTGCAAACCGGTCTAAACCAAGGAGAATTCTAGTTAATTTCCTTTCGTACTTAATGGAGCAAGGTAAATCAGAAAATTTTTGAACCCCTAATAATTAATGCTAATAATTAACGTTATCGTTTGTTTTAACAACTAATCAACATTTTACGTCTTCTTATAGACATTCTTGGTAATTTGCAATACATATGCAAAATTAACCTATTTACAATTGTAAAAGTGAAATAATTTTAATATAATGGTTTGCGTACTAATCAGAATGATATTGCATGATTTGTGCTACCTAGTAAATTGTATTGGGGCAAAAGAATGCGGATGGTAAGTAAACATAGCTTTACATGTCGCTTTTGCTAGGTAACACCTAACTGGGGTACGTAGAATAACGGGTGGGAAACGAAAAGGCTTATTTTCTTTATTCTTAACTGTTATTGTTTGTTTTCATGATAGTTCGTTCGAGCCTGCTAGGCCGTGCTGCAAAAATGGCTGCCGAGGCAAATGAGCTTAATGCGCAAGTGCAAAATGGCTTCCAAGCGGAAGACAGCTGCAGAAACATATCACGTGATTGTGAAAAAGAGCCCAGAATGAAAGGGATCCAGGTCAGCATGACCTGTCATCAATTGAGTGCCAAGAAGGACTCAGCGAAGAATGTATGAGAACCAAAGATGCAGCTGTGAATTAACAATGGACTGTCTAAAATAAAGATACAAAAGAAGATACTTGTGATGAACTGTCAATCTGATTGTGAACGTCCGAAAACCGTGTGAAAGAACGAAATTATAAACCTTTTCGGAACTGGTTTAAGAAAGGAGGGCAATGAGGAGATGCTTGCCACCCCTCAAATAGACCAATTAGTGTGAATCTCGCCCCCAAAGATTGAAACATTTCTGTTTAGTAAGCTAGTAATAGGGTATAAGAGGACCTACTCTTAAGTAGGAGGAGCGCTATTCATACATACTTTTGAGCACTGGACGCTGACACTGGAGAGCTGCTGCTATTTTCCATAGGCCATTAATTTAATATAATTAATCTTTTACATTTAAAACTGACTGGGAAGGAACGAGACCGTGGCGGGAAACCTGCATAGGTGGTCCGTCGAGGAGGCCTGTTTAGCGGGACAGACAGTCAGTTTTGGGAGTTCTATGCTGGGATCTGAAATTTATCTGCTGTGACGATCTTTTATTTTCCTCTAAAAAGGGTATGCATAATTTCTTTTAAAGTCTATTTCTTATGATATTAAATGTATTAAACTGATTAATAAAATTGAAACATATATGCATTTAAACGAATAGATAAACTATATTATAATTAAAACTACGAGTCTGTGGTCCTTTAAGCTCAATAATAAATACAATGTTTAAATAGGTTTAAATGTGAATGAGCTGGTCTTAATCACCACCAACTTATTCTCACTAGTTGGTCCATCGACCAAAGAGCGGAATACCTTGATGTTTTAGAAATCAACAGGATTAAAACCAAATTATGTATGATGTTTGAGAAATTATCTTGTCAACTTTAAAAAGGTATCCCGTTTTTTCCTTCCAGCAGTCATTAACTTTTTCTCCTAGGTGAAAGTGGATGGGATCCAGGGAATATTTGAGTGAGTGAGTGAATGTTTATGCGGTGTTATGGGCCCCACCGTCATATTGGTATAGTTGTTGGATGGAGTGTTTTAACCTGGATGTCATGTCCAAAGGAGAAGAAATTATATTAGTCGCGCTGGATCATATTTCTTGGTAGCAGAGTTATGGTTACTATAGATTAGTTTGGTGATTATTTCATGTCTAACACTTCATGTCGAATTGAATTATGTTATATGTAAGTCGAAAATTTTGAAGCTTCCGGGAAGTAGGAAGTGGACACGTGTGGCAAGAGAAGTCACATGGAATAGTGCATTGTCTGAATTTTCATATTGGTGATAACACAGGTTGTGTTATGATAGGGACATTTTCTGTGTAAAACGTGCATGAGTGAAATAGCAACCGGTTTTCCTTGTGAAACTCTGGCCTTAATTCTCAGGAGCAGTGTAGTCTCCACATGTGTTTTATCCCCAGAGAAACGGGTTTACCCCTTGCATGAAAGAAGGGTAAGGTAGAGGGAAGTGCAACACTTATCGAACGAAACTGTATTCTTGCGAAATAGAGAAAACTATCACTTTGTTTAGCGAAAACAGACAATGGAAATGTGTTTTTAATGTCGTAACTAATCAAACAGTCTAGAACAAATTGCCGATAAATTTTGTAAAGGAGGGGTCAGGAGCAGAACTGACGTTGACCAGAGACCGCGCTGGGATTGGCCAGTGCAATAGAAACACGGAAAATGCCCTGATTGGTGCGTTAGAGTGAGACGCGCTGAGATAGATCTGAAAAGCAGTGACATAGAAGCTTCGGATTGGTGCGTTGGTGTGAGACGCGCTGGGATAGGTCCGAATAGCACATAGAGATCAGATCAGAGTTACGAGTTTGCAGAAGGGAAAGAAATCGTGAAATATGGCTTATTATGAATATGGAAGAGAGAAACCGTCATGGATGGCGAAAATTAAGAACTTCTTTAAGAAAGACAAAAAGGTAGTGACTAGAGAGGGACCGGTAATTCCTCCGCCGAAAACACCAGCTTCGCATATGATGCTGAAATATGGTTATATGTGCATTTGGTTAGAAAATTGGACAAAATATACTCAGAATGATGGAGTATTGGCTTGTCCAGAGAATGGTTCGTTTAGCATAGCTGTACTTCGAAATTTGAGAGAGAAAATGACGAAGCTTGAGCCAAGACCTAGACCGACACAGTTTGAAGTGTTAGGTGAATGGGAAGACGAGATGTATGAACGAGAAAGATACAGAGGTGCAAAGAATCATAGTTTAGTTCCCGGAAGGTTGTGGAGAGTGAATCATGAGGACAGAATGAGGCGTTGGAGATATGCTAATATGACAGAAGGTTTGTTTCCAGCTTTTACAGTTGAAGAGGGTGCAACAAAGAAGTGTACAGAGAAAAAGAAACCTACAGTTACAGAAAGGTATGGGTATGGAGGTAGCGAGACAGAGGATGAGTTGCTGGAAGATATTTTAAACAGAAACCCACCTCCATATCAACAGAATTCAGCGGTGGTGACACCCAATGCACCGCCAATGGAAACTGGGAGGAATAAAAGTCCAGAACGAAGATACGAAATAAATAGGTCAAATGAAGAGCTAAAAACCCCACAAAGCGAAAAGGTTGATAGTGACAATGCAGCCGAGTTAGCAAAAACTACAAGAGAATTGACTGAGAAAATAAGAGTTAACAATGAATATGGAAGCTGTGACTGTGCCAGTAACAATAGGACCAGTAATACCAGTTTTTGAGAACCAGAAAATAGATTAACATTCCTTAGTTATCCCCATGAACTCAAATTTGCAAAGAATGAGAGAAGGGATGGAACTAGAAACTGAAGGGGCAAGAAATTTGGTCAGTTCATATAGACCGAGCCCACCTACTAACCTGACAGTGAGTGAGATGAGGAGGATTCCTATGGGAACTGAGTCTGTATCAGAAACACCAGAGAGGAATAGAAATTGGATAGAAATAAATAGTACACCTGTAGGTCCGACTCCAGATTAATTAAATGAATGGATGAGAAACTTGCAAAAGAAAGAGACCGAACCAAAACCATTAGATGTAATTAGGCTAAAGATAGATATGGAAGAGTTAATTTTAGCGACCATTGGTACAGAAAAATTGAAAACATATGACGACGAGATAATGTTCTTGTGCAAGAGCATTACTTGGAGAGCTAGAAATTTACATGACAAATTAGAGGAGACAGCGAATGAACTAGGAGTGGAATTTGTAAAAGTGAGGAGTTTGCAGAAACCATATAGGGTAGATTTTTGTGAGAAAGATATAGAAAATCTGAACACATCAGGTCGGTTAACCCAAATAAAAGAACTGATTGTTTTGCTGAGAAAATGGGGTGATGTGGACAGATGGAGAAGCAGGTGGACTAAAAGGAATGAGAGAACGACCGATAAAGCGTCTTTGGCTTTTGCGGTGACAGACAAAGAATCAGTTGTAAGGGAGTATCCGATGAGAGAAACCCCAGGAGGTAGTTATGTACATGTCCCCTGGTCCTTGACCTTGCCAGGTAGGTCGCTCCCCCACCACACAGCTCCGCCTGTGTTGTCTGCCCGCTGCTTCTGCAGGTAAGATCGCCCTCCGCTTGTGGCCCCGGTGCCCGTATTTCCTGCTTGTCTCCCCTTTTCCTTTCTGTGCCCCTCGCTGCCCCATTAGCGTTGTGCTTGCCATTTTGTCTGTTTTCACCCCCTTTTTCCTTTCTGTGCCCCTCGCTGCCCCATTAGCGTTGTGCTTGCCATTTTGTCTGTTTTCACCCCCTTTTTCCTTTCTGTGCCCCTCGCTGCCCCATTAGCGTTGTGCTTGCCATTTTGTCTGTTTTCACCCCCTTTTTCCTTTCTGTGCCCTCGCTGCCCCATTAGCGTTGTGCTTGCCATTTTGTCTGTTTTCACCCCCTTTTCCTTTCTGTGCCCCTCGCTGCCCCATTAGCGTTGTGCTTGCCATTTTGTCTGTTTTCACCCCCTTTTTCCTTTCTGTGCCCCTCGCTGCCCCATTAGAGTTGTGCTTGCCATTTTGTCTGTTTTCACCCCCTTTTTCCTTTCTGTGCCCCTCGCTGCCCCATTAGCGTTGTGCTTGCCATTTTGTCTGTTTTCACCCCTTTTCCTTTCTGTGCCCCTCGCTGCCCCATTAGCGTTGTGCTTGCCATTTTGTCTGTTTTCACCCCCTTTTTCCTTTCTGTGCCCCTCGCTGCCCCATTAGCGTTGTGCTTGCCATTTTGTCTGTTTTCACCCCCTTTTTCCTTTCTGTGCCCCTCGCTGCCCCATTAGCGTTGTGCTTGCCATTTTGTCTGTTTTCACCCCCTTTTCCTTTCTGTGCCCCTCGCTGCCCCATTAGCGTTGTGCTTGCCATTTTGTCTGTTTTCACCCCTTTTTCCTTTCTGTGCCCCTCGCTGCCCCATTAGCGTTGTGCTTGCCATTTTGTCTGTTTTCACCCCTTTTTCCTTTCTGTGCCCCTCGCTGCCCCATTAGCGTTGTGCTTGCCATTTTGTCTGTTTTCACCCCTTTTCCTTTCTGTGCCCCTCGCTGCCCCATTAGCGTTGTGCTTGCCATTTTGTCTGTTTTCACCCCTTTTTCCTTTCTGTGCCCCTCGCTGCCCCATTAGCGTTGTGCTTGCCATTTTGTCTGTTTTCACCCCTTTTTCCTTTCTGTGCCCCTCGCTGCCCCATTAGCGTTGTGCTTGCCATTTTGTCTGTTTTCACCCCCTTTTCCTTTCTGTGCCCCTCGTTGCCCCATTAGCGTTGTGCTTGCCATTTTGTCTGTTTTCACCCCCTTTTTCCTTTCTGTGCCCCTCGCTGCCCCATTAGCGTTGTGCTTGCCATTTTGTCTGTTTTCACCCCCTTTTCCTTTCTGTGCCCCTCGCTGCCCCATTAGCGTTGTGCTTGCCATTTTGTCTGTTTTCACCCCCTTTTTCCTTTCTGTGCCCCTCGCTGCCCCATTAGCGTTGTGCTTGCCATTTTGTCTGTTTTCACCCCCTTTTTCCTTTCTGTGCCCCTCGCTGCCCCATTAGCGTTGTGCTTGCCATTTTGTCTGTTTTCACCCCCTTTTCCTTTCTGTGCCCCTCGCTGCCCCATTAGCGTTGTGCTTGCCATTTTGTCTGTTTTCACCCCTTTTTCCTTTCTGTGCCCCTCGCTGCCCCATTAGCGTTGTGCTTGCCATTTTGTCTGTTTTCACCCCCTTTTTCCTTTCTGTGCCCCTCGCTGCCCCATTAGCGTTGTGCTTGCCATTTTGTCTGTTTTCACCCCCTTTTCCTTTCTGTGCCCCTCGCTGCCCCATTAGCGTTGTGCTTGCCATTTTGTCTGTTTTCACCCCCTTTTTCCTTTCTGTGCCCCTCGCTGCCCCATTAGCGTTGTGCTTGCCATTTTGTCTGTTTTCACCCCTTTTTCCTTTCTGTGCCCCTCGCTGCCCCATTAGCGTTGTGCTTGCCATTTTGTCTGTTTTCACCCCCTTTTTCCTTTCTGTGCCCCTCGCTGCCCCATTAGCGTTGTGCTTGCCATTTTGTCTGTTTTCACCCCCTTTTTCCTTTCTGTGCCCCTCGCTGCCCCATTAGCGTTGTGCTTGCCATTTTGTCTGTTTTCACCCCCATTTTCCTTTTGTGCCCCCGCTGCCTCTCGCCAGTCCCGCCGCTGCGTCCCTGCGGACCCGCCCCCCTGACTGCCCATTCGCTGCCCCTGCCTCCCAGCTGCTCCTCCCTCCCACCTCCCCATAAATGGCGGCCGCTGCGCGGTGAGGAGAGCGACCCTTGACCTTGCCAGGTAGGTCGCTCCCCCACCACACAGCTCCGCCTGTGTTGTCTGCCCGCTGCTTCTGCAGGTAAGATCGCCCTCCGCTTGTGGCCCCGGTGCCCGTATTTCCTGCTTGTCTCCCCTTTTCCTTTCTGTGCCCCTCGCTGCCCCATTAGCGTTGTGCTTGCCATTTTGTCTGTTTTCACCCCCTTTTTCCTTTCTGTGCCCCTCGCTGCCCCATTAGCGTTGTGCTTGCCATTTTGTCTGTTTTCACCCCCTTTTTCCTTTCTGTGCCCCTCGCTGCCCCATTAGCGTTGTGCTTGCCATTTTGTCTGTTTTCACCCCCTTTTTCCTTTCTGTGCCCCTCGCTGCCCCATTAGCGTTGTGCTTGCCATTTTGTCTGTTTTCACCCCCTTTTCCTTTCTGTGCCCCTCGCTGCCCCATTAGCGTTGTGCTTGCCATTTTGTCTGTTTTCACCCCCTTTTTCCTTTCTGTGCCCCTCGCTGCCCCATTAGCGTTGTGCTTGCCATTTTGTCTGTTTTCACCCCCTTTTTCCTTTCTGTGCCCCTCGCTGCCCCATTAGCGTTGTGCTTGCCATTTTGTCTGTTTTCACCCCCTTTTCCTTTCTGTGCCCCTCGCTGCCCCATTAGCGTTGTGCTTGCCATTTTGTCTGTTTTCACCCCTTTTTCCTTTCTGTGCCCCTCGCTGCCCCATTAGCGTTGTGCTTGCCATTTTGTCTGTTTTCACCCCCTTTTTCCTTTCTGTGCCCCTCGCTGCCGCATTAGCGTTGTGCTTGCCATTTTGTCTGTTTTCACCCCTTTTCCTTTCTGTGCCCCTCGCTGCCCCATTAGCGTTGTGCTTGCCATTTTGTCTGTTTTCACCCCCTTTTTCCTTTCTGTGCCCCTCGCTGCCCCATTAGCGTTGTGCTTGCCATTTTGTCTGTTTTCACCCCCTTTTTCCTTTCTGTGCCCCTCGCTGCCCCATTAGCGTTGTGCTTGCCATTTTGTCTGTTTTCACCCCCTTTTCCTTTCTGTGCCCCTCGCTGCCCCATTAGCGTTGTGCTTGCCATTTTGTCTGTTTTCACCCCTTTTTCCTTTCTGTGCCCCTCGCTGCCCCATTAGCGTTGTGCTTGCCATTTTGTCTGTTTTCACCCCCTTTTCCTTTCTGTGCCCCTCGCTGCCCCATTAGCGTTGTGCTTGCCATTTTGTCTGTTTTCACCCCTTTTTCCTTTCTGTGCCCCTCGCTGCCCCATTAGCGTTGTGCTTGCCATTTTGTCTGTTTTCACCCCCTTTTTCCTTTCTGTGCCCCTCGCTGCCCCATTAGCGTTGTGCTTGCCATTTTGTCTGTTTTCACCCCCATTTTCCTTTTGTGCCCCCGCTGCCTCTCGCCAGTCCCGCCGCTGCGTCCCTGCGGCCCCGCCCCCTGACTGCCCATTCGCTGCCCCTGCCTCCCGCCTCCCAGCTGCTCCTCCCTCCCACCTCCCCATAAATGGCGGCCGCTGTGCGGCCGCGCCGCTGGCGCGCCAGAGGCGCGCCTAAGGCAAGCCCGTCTGCGCCCGTCCGCGACTGGACCGCGCCCAGCGCCAGAACCCCTGGAACCCACCGATGCAACACCACTCGACGGACCTACGACGCCGCCACACTCACCGCACTCAATGCCGGCCGGAACCCTGCCTGCTACCGAGCCTCACCGAGACGCACCCACGGATCCTTCACCTGCCAAACCTGCCGATTCACCTGCCCCCGGACGTGCACCACCTCCGCCAAGTCGAGCACCAGCAGCAACCACCTGAAATGCATCCTGTTGAACACCCGCTCCGTCCACAGGCACGAAGTGGAACTCTGGGACCTGCTCGACGCAACAGCACCGGACATCGCCTTCCTCACCGAAACCTGGATGAACGCCTCCTCAGCGCCCGACATCGCCATAGCCATCCCGGAGGGACCGCGTCAACCAGACGGGAGGAGGCATCGCCATCGTACACAAGAACACCATCCGCATCTCGACTAACTCCGACGAGACCTTCACCGCCGCCGAACACCTACACTTCCAGATACACACTGACCCCAAGACCACCCTCCGAGGCACCCTCATCTACAGACCCCCGGGACCACGCACACTATTCAGCGAAGACATCGCAGACTTCATCAGCCCGCACGCCATGCCCTCCGCCGACTACATCCTCCTAGGGGACCTCAACTTCCACCTGGAGAACAACAACGACAGAAACACCACCGCCATGCTGGACAACCTCGCCAACCTCGGACTCAAGCAACTGGTGAACACACCCACCCACTACACCGGCCACACGCTTGACCCCGTCTTCTCGTCCAGCAAACACATCTCCTTCAGCCACGCCACCGGACTCCACTGGACCAACCACAGCTGCATCCACTTCAGCTTCAGAAAGACTGCGACCCACCACCACCCGCAACAGGCTCCCCGCCGGAGCTGGAGCAAGATCACCGCCGAGCAGCTCACCGCCTCCCTCGGCCAGAACACACCCACCAACACAACGGACCCAAACGAAGCAGCCAGCAACCTCGCCAAGTGGCTGACCGCCTGCGCCGACGACCTCGCACCACTAAAAACCCTCCCAGCAGACCCGGAAGCAAGAAAACCCCTTGGTTCACCAACGAACTCAAGGAATCCAAGAAGAACTGCCGCACTCTCGAGAACCTGGCGACTCGACCAGACCACAGACAACAGGACCGCCCTCAAGCACGCCACCCGCAAACACCACCAGCTGATCCGTGCCACCAAGAAGTCGGCACTCAAAGAACGACTGGACAACAACGCCCATGACAGCAAGGAACTTTTCAGCATCGTCAAAGAGTTCTCCAACCCCAGCGCCGGAAACAACGACATCACCCCCTCGCAAGACCTCTGCAACTCACTCTCCGCGTTCTTCCACCGCAAGATCACCGACATACATAACAGCTTCGACGCACAAACCACGCACCCTACCGCCGAACCAACGCCCGCCACCACCACCCTCTGCAACTGGACCCCGATCAGCACCGAAGACACCACCCGCACGATGAACTCCATCCACTCCGGATCACCAACCGACCCCTGCCCACACCACGTCTTCAACAAAGCCGACGCCACCATCGCACCCCATCTCCGGGACATCATCAACTCCTCCTTCCACACCGCCACCTTCCCGGAGAGCTGGAAGCACGCCGAGCTTACCGCCCTCCTGAAGAAACCAACGGCGGACCCCACCGACCTCAAGAACTACCGTCCCATCTCGCTCCTTCCGTTTCCGGCCAAAGTCATCGAGAAGACCGTCAACAGACAGCTTGCCGCCTTCCTCGAGACGAATGGATCCCTCGACCCCTCGCAGTCCGGGTTTCGGGCCAACCACAGCACCGAGACCGCCCTTATCGCAGCCACCGACGACATCAGAACCCTAACCGACAACGGGGAAACAGCTGCCCTCATCCTCTTGGACCTCTCCGCGGCGTTCGACACCGTCTGCCACCGCACCCTAGTGAAGCGCCTCAGCAACATCGGAATCCGAGAGAAAGCACTGGAATGGATCATCTCGTTCCTCGCCGGAAGAACCCAGAGAGTCCGCCTCCCCCCGTTCAGATCCGAAGCCACCGAAGTCATCTGCGGCGTTCCACAAGGATCTTCACTCAGTCCAACCCTCTTCAACGTCTACATGAGCCCCCTCGCAGCCATCGCACGCCAACACAACCTCAACATCATCTCTTTCGCCGATGACACCCAGCTGATCCTCTCCCTCACCAACGACCCCACCACCGCCAGAGCCAACCTACACGACGGGATGAGAGACGTCGCCGACTGGATGAGGAACAGCCGCCTTAAACTGAATTCGGACAAGACGGAAGTTCTCATCCTGGGCTCATCTCCCTCCGCCTGGGACGACTCCTGGTGGCCCCCGGCCCTGGGCACCGCGCCCAAGCCAACGGACCACGCACGCAACCTGGGCTTCATCCTGGACTCCTCCCTGTCGATGACCAGACAAGTCAACGCCGTCTCATCTTCATGCTTCAACACCCTGCGCATGCTCCGCAAGATCTTCAGATGGATCCCCACTGAAACCAGGAAGACCGTCACCCAGGCACTCGTCACCAGCCGACTGGACTATGGGAACACCCTCTACGCCGGAACCACAGCCAAACTTCAAAAAAGACTCCAGCGCATCCAGAACGCCTCCGCACGACTCATCCTGGACATCCCCCGACACAGCCACATCACCGGACACCTGAAAGACCTGCACTGGCTCCCCGTCAGCAAGAGAATCACGTTCAGACTCCTCACCCACGCACACAAGGCCCTCCACGACCTGGGCCCAAAGTACCTCAACGACCGCATGACCTTCTACACGCCCACACGCCAGCTACGATCAACCAGCCACACCCTCGCCACCGTACCACGCATCCGCAGAACCACCGCCGGAGGAAGATCCTTCTCCTACCTGGCAGCCAAGACCTGGAACTCCCTCCCCACTCACCTTCGGCGAACCCAGGACCATCTCTCCTTCAGGAAGCAGCTCAAGACCTGGCTGTTCGAGCAGTAACCTACCCCCTCCCCCAGCGCCTTGAGACCCTCCCGGGTGAGTAGCGCGCTCTATAAATGCCGTGATTGATTGATTTACAAATGACTTTCCAAAATTAAGAGAAAAACCTGTAGAATGGTACAGACAAGTGGAAAGGTTTGTTAAAGTTTCGAAGGTGTTGTGGGTAGATTTGGATGGATTATTTGACATTGTAGTACCAGCCGATTTATGGACAGAATGTAAAATTACCATTGGTTGGCCAACTGTAGAATACCCAAGAGACGCAAAAACAGGAGCGCCAGGACCAGAAGTTATGAGGAAATATGATCAAGTTATTACCTTTTTGAAAAACAAAATTCCACCCAAAGAAACCGATTGGGTAAAAATTGACAGAACTACGCAGGAGAGTAAGGAGTCTGTACATGCCTACTATGAGAGGCTACTTTTGGTTTTTAAACAGTATAGTGGTTATGAGACTCTGAATGAGAAGGACATGAGTCATTTTGTATATAGATTTGTTTATGGGTTAAACCCAGAAATAAGTGAAATGATTAAACAGCATATGATATGCTGGCAGAACAGTACAGTGGACGAAGTGTTGAGGTATGCTAAGTATTGTAGTGATGACATTGAGTGTAGACCGCGTAAATTAAAAGAGAAAGCAATGTGGGCACAAGTGAAAGTTGCAGAAAAACAAGAAGCTCAACTGAATAATCAGGTTAATGAGACAGGACAAACTAAATCCAAACCGAATATAGGTAAAGGCCAAATGAGTATAGAAGAAGCAAAGAAAAAGTGGCCATGCCACAATTGCGGAAAGTTAGGGCATTGGATAAACGAGTGTAACTTTCCTGCAAAAGCTAATGCGGAAAATCAATCATTAAATCCACAGGTGCAGAGTGAGGTGAGTTACCAACAGCTGCAGCAACCGCAGGTAGTTACTCAGCAGAGTCCGGTGCCACAACCACCACTTCCCAAGAGTGTAAATCCACAGAGATACAGTGCAGAGACAGGACTCTACAGAGGAGAGCAGGTAACACAATTGCCGCGTGCAGCTGCGATATCGCAGTATTGGTTACGACAGGATGGGAATGAGTCGGATGAAAGTTTATGAAGGTGCCTAGGAGAGGGGGAAGAGTGCGTGCTTGGCGCAACTCTAGAGGTAGATCAAGCAGGTCCATTTGTGGATGGAGAAGTGAATGGTGCAAATGTAACATTCCTTGTGGACACTGGAGCTACCCGTTCTACTGTTGGATCAGTGGAAATTCCAAACCTTCCTCTCTCAGGTGAACATATCCAAGTCGTTGGTGTCTCAAACCAGCAAATTAAGGCGCCTCTTACCAAATTAGTAGAGGTAAAAGTTGGACCATTCAGAGAAATGCACCGATTTATGGTGTATGATTGCAGTCCTGTAAATTTACTTGGACGCGATCTACTTTGCAAAATGAATTGCACCATCTATTGTACTCCGGATGGGATCGCATTGCAGACACCAGATGAAGATGTACTATATAAAATGACGATGGCAAATTTAGAGTCGGAAGTGAATGATTTGTTTCCTGTGTTCGATGTAGAGAAAATCCCAATTGAGTTGAAAGAAACAGTAAAACAGGAGGTGTGGGATTTTACAGGCGAAGATATTGGGTTAATGAAAGGAGTAGACCCTGTTAAAATTTCTGTTAGAGAAGGAACAAATTACCCAAATACTCCACAATATAAATTGACGCCAGAAATCATTGAAGGAATAACACCTGTAATAAATAAAATGATTGAGCAAGGAATTTTGAAAGAAATAATGAGCAGTCCATGTAATTCACCTATAATGGGACTGAAAAAGCCAAATGGAACATATAGGATAGTGCAAGATTTACGAAAGGTCAATAAAATCGTTGTTCCTTGTTGTCCAATTGTACCAAATCCCGCTGTAATACTGTATCAGATTCCACGTGAGGCAGAATGGTACACCGTCATTGATTTGTGCCATGCATTTTTCTCTATCCCGTTGCATCCAGATAGCCAGCCATTATTTGCATTCAGGTTCGGAGAGCGTATTTTGGCATGGTGCCGAATTCCTCAGGGGTATACAGAAAGCCCCTCGATCTTTAATCAGATCCTAAAGAAATCGTTGGAAGATTTAAAAATGCCCGAAAAATCTGTGATGGTTCAATATATTGATGACCTATTGGTGGCATCAAAAACGAGAGAGGCATGTGTTACTGACACAATTGCTTTGCTGAACCATTTAGCAAGAGGAGGACATAAGGTGTCCCCATCAAAATTACAGTTTTGTCAACAGGAGGTTCAATACTTAGGTCATAAAATTGAAAAAGGAGTGCGAGAAGTAACGACTGAGAGAATAAAGATTATTCGAGGAATGAGAGCTCCAATGACACAAAGAGAGGTAAGAATGTTCCTGGGAATGGTTGGATATTGTCGACAGTGGATAAGTGGATTTTCATTAATTGCGAAACCATTACAGCGTTTGACAAAAAAGGATGTTAAAGATCCATTTGAATTGAATGATGAAGAAATGAAGGCATTCAGAGAACTAAAAGCGAGACTGTGTGAAGCACCGGCACTGGGAATGCCTGACTATGAAAAAGATTTTGAACTGTATTGTAGTGAGAGAGATGGGTGCGCACTTTCAGTTTTAGTGCAAAGACATGGAAATATGAAAAGACCTATTGCATATTTCTCAGCTGTTTTAGACCCGGTAGCAAAAGCATTGCCTGGATGTCTGAAAGCAGAAGCTGCTACTTGCGTAAGTCTGGAACAGAGTAAAGGCATTGTGATGGGTTAACCATTGAGAGTATATGTTCCACATTCTGTGGAAATTCTTTTGACAAGAACCAAAACCCAATACATGACACATAGTCGGCAGACTAGGTATGAAAAAGTGATTTTAAGTGCAGACAATGTAACCATTGACAGATGCACAAGTGTGAATCCTTCGACATCACTGCCGGAAGAAGAGAGTGTGACAGACAAAGATGAGGTTGACCATTATTGCCTGAACATACTTGAATATTGTACAAAACCAAGGCATGACATCAAAGATGAGCCTTTAAAAGAATCAGATTATGTGATGTTTGTGGATGGCTCATGTTTGAGAACGAGTGAAGGAGTTTTGAGTGCGGCGTATGCAGTATGTACAGTAGCTGCAATAATGGAAGCATCTTGTTTGAGAGGAATACGTTCCGCCCAAGTGGCTGAACTAGTTGCTTTAATTCAGGCTTGGGAAAGAATGTTCGAATCACAGTGATAACAGATAGCCAGTATGGCTTCGGAGTGGTTCATGATTTTGGGCAGATCTGGTCCCAAAGAGGTTTCTTGACGTCTGCAGGAACTCCAATTAGAAATGGTGAGTTTGTGAAGAAATTGCTTGAGGAGATACAGCTGCCTAAACAGATTGCAATGGTGAAGTGTAATGCACACAAAAATGGGGAGGACTACATAACCGTGGGCAACAAGTTTGCCGACGAGATAGCTCAGTATTGTGCTAAAAATGTAGTCTCGTTGAATGGAGGAAGGGAAAGAGAGCATGTTTCATGTCCCTTGCTTTTTACTAACCCTGTCGAGACATGGGATGAGGTGAGACAATTACAGGAAGCAGCAAAGGATGAAGAAAAAGATAGCTGGATAAAAGCAGGATGCAGGAAAAGTGAGGAAGATGATGTTTGGGTTTATAGAGATGAAAGACCAGTTATGCCTGATAGCATGATTTCTGACATGGCACGGATGTACCATGGACAAGCTCATATTGGAAGGGATGCAATGATCAGACTTTTCAGACAAACCTGGTATAACCCAAAATTCAGAGCCATAGCTGAAAGTTTTTGTCAAAGAGGTCTTATCTGCCAACAGATAAATCCAGGAAGGAAGACCGTAGTGAGTCTAGGAACAATAGGACGAGAAGGAGGTCCTTTCACGAGAATGCAACTGGATTTTATAGAAATGCCCCCAAGCAATAGACTGAGGTATGTTCTTGTGGTATTTGTTTTCTCGTTGGGTGGAAGCCTACCCGACCAGAAGGAATGATGGGATTACAGTAGCTAAGCTTTTGCTAAGAGAATTCATTCCAAGGTACGGTTTTCCAGTAACGATTGAAACAGATAGAGGAACACATTTCCAAAACGAATTAATTCAACTGATACGTGAAGCACTTGGTATTCAACAGAAATTGCACTGTGCATACAGACCAGAGGCTTCTGGAATAGTAGAACAAGTGAATGGAACAATAAAGAATAGGTTAGGGAAAATGTGTCAAGCCACGGGACTCAAATGGCCAGATGCCTTACCACTGGTATTAATGACTATCAGAAGCATACCTGAAAGAAAGACAGGTCTGAGTCCCCACGAAATAATCATGGGACGAGCAATGAGACAAGCACATGTACCTGTCAACAAACTGCTGACTATAACTGATGATCTCGTGTTGGATTATTGCAAAGGATTTGCTGATGTGGTACGTTCTGTGTTTCATCAGGTTGGACCGGATGCGACCACTCTTGAAAGAAAACCAGCTCATGATTTGAATCCAGGAGACTGGGTCTGCATAAAAGTCCACAGAAGAAGAAACTGTTTGGTTCCTCGCTGGGGCCAACCACGACAAGTGATCCTGGTGACAACAACTGCAGTCAAATGTGCAGGAGTGAAAAACTGGGTGCATGCCAGCCACACCATCAGAGTTCCAGATCCTGAAGCTCGACCTGTAAGTCGACATCTGGAGATATCTGATACCAGTTCAGCATCCGATGCAGAAGACGAAACAAACAGGGTTCCAGACCTTGAAGATCGACCTGTAAGTCGACATCTGGAAGACCCAGGTACAAGTTTAACAACAGGAGAAGAAAATGAAATAGCAACGGTTCCAGAACTTGAAGATCGACCTGTAAGTCGACATCTGGAAATATCAGACACCAGTTCAGCATCTAATACAGACCAATCAGATTGTGATGAAAAGCTGAAAAATGACTGGAAAATTGACATCATAAACGGAGAAACTGAGCAAAGAGACAGCGGTAGTGAGCAACCAAGCACAAGTTATGGTAAAAATCCTTCAAAAATTGTCCAAATAGACAAGGGAGGGATAGATTCAAATAGAGAGATAGAAGAATCGGAAGAACCCCGAGGAGCAATAGGGACAGACCAACAAACAGAAGAACAGGGAAATATAGAAACCGACAGAGAGATCAACGAGAATTCGGAAGAACCTCGAGGAGGGATAGAAACAAGTGACCGAACAGAAAAGACACAGGAAGGATCAGAACTAGACAAAGGAAGTGAAATCATAAAGTTCAAAATAAGAGGAAATGAAGTAAGGTCTGAAACAGAATCAGAAGAGAGTGGAGAAGAAAGAAAACAGAAATTAGGACCAAGAAAAAGAACTTGGAGAGCTGAACGAGAGGAAAAAGAAAGTGAACCGAAAAGGACGAGAAAAGGAGATAATTGGCACCACGAAGTTAAAAGATTGAGATACAAAAACATAAACAAAGATAATGCAGAACAAGTAAATGAGATAAGTCAAAAGGAACAAGGAAAACAAAGTGGAAAACAATTACAGAAAACGAAAAGAATAAAGAAAGCTAATTTGAAATATAAGTCACCTGAATGGCTGTACATTGCATTGACTGATATCAAGGAAGAAGAAGAAATCACTCACGAGAACCCGGAACAAAGCTGCAACCAAATGGGTGAAAGTGAAGTGCAACAAGTTTGAAGAGATTAAAAGAAGTTTTTGCCGGACTGGACACTAAAACCCGAAAAAGACAAGAAAGAGTTCTGAGAAGAACTAAAGAGAGTACCAAACGAGACAAAGCGAGAAAGTAGAGTGGCTGAAACGTCATTCTGAGGTGTGGTGACGCATTTTCTGTATATATATATATATATATATATATATATATATATATATATAGCGCTAGGTAATAGAACAAGATGGTAGACATAGTAGAGATGGTAGAGAATAGAAGATGTAGATGTGAGTTTTTACGTAGATGGTGTAGAATGTGTTTCTTTTGTACAGGTTTATTAATGTTCGTATGGCTTATTTTAGCAATCACCACTCCAATTAGATTAGCGGTAGAAGAAACGTCCATATTAGGGAATAACACAAAGAAGGATAAGGAAGCTGACATACAGAACACAGCAACATTAATAGATAGTGTAGAGTTACATAAAGAAAGATCCATAACTGATTTTTCTAAGAATGTTTTCACAAAGTTATTATATGAATATGTAGAAACAATGGATGTGAGAGATTGTTATGTTTGTATGCAATTGCCTGCGTCTGTTTCAGAAGGTGTGACCTATCATCACCTTCCTTTGACGTATGGAATAACATGTAGTGTTTTAGCTACTTTGTTTTATAAAACAGGTAGATTAGAATATTATTATACTGACATAGATAAGATTTTTGCAAAAATTCCTATAATTTCTGAATTGAACAAGGTGAAAGAAGCAAGGATGTTTGGTGAATTTTTCTTAGAAAATAAAGCTTTGACATTAGATGATATAGTTAAACACAACCTTACCTGTGAGTTAAAGAAGGAAGAAAAGGTGTTTTTAGAGATGGTTGAAAACAGAAGAGTCAAATTTCAAAGAAAGGTAATAGAAGAAGAGACAAAAACACCCCTTTGGGCATTTGAAGAAGAAAATAATGATAAGAAAAGGACAAATGCAGCTATGACTTTAGATTGGCCCCAACAGGGAAAGTTGTGCATTAGTAGAAATAGAACGAGGTACGACAACTATTTCGTAGGTTCCAGTGACTGCCGAGACAATTATAAAATTTTAGGAGGATGGGGATGTAAAGGAGGAAAAGATTCAATATTTCCAGGGATCTATTATATTTGTGGAAACAGAGCTTATTACAGGTTGCCGGACCATTGGTATGGGTCTTGCTACTTAGGCCTGGTCTTTCCAAAGATTTTTCATGTAGAAAGAGAAGAAAAAGGAACACACGAAATGGGTGAAACATTCACACGTAGAAAAAGGGAAAGTTTTTCAGAAATAGTGGGTGACATTTTTGGAGCAATGATACCAGCAGTGGGAATATCTTTGAATGCATTTAAAATTCGGAAATTGTCTACAGTAGTAGATCGTTTATCAACGAATACTGCTGGAGGGTTCTTGATGGTAAATGCCGAGATGGTTGCCATGAGAGCTATGGTGATGCAAAATCGACTTGCCCTTGACATTCTTTTGGCAAAAGAGGGAGGAGTCTGTGGAATGCTGAAAGGCCAACATTGTTGCACTTACATTCCAGATAAAAGTGAAAATATACAAAAGTATATAAAGAATATTACAAATTTGCACAAAGAACTTGTTCCACTGGAGGTTGAAAATGCTTGGGAGAAACTTGGTAAGAGTTTTTCCTCAATAACAAAATGGTTCACTGAAATAGGTAGTTCTATTGTAGGGAAAGTTTTAATTTCAGCAACAGTAGTAATCTTGGTGGTACTATTTGCGAACTTAGTTATTATATGTATCAAAAGGAGAAAAAGACAAAACAAAATAAAAAGAGAAAATAAGATAAATAAAGAAAGAGAACGAGAGTTAGGTGAAATAGAATTAGAAGAACTAAAAGAAAGCATGTATGAGAGAACAAAAAGACCAGATGAAAGGGATACAGATGTGTAAAACTAACAAGAAGCAAATGGACAAGAAACATGCTATCTGATAAAATTGTGTAACATGGGTTTTTGTGGTGATATTAAAAATCACCAAAGGGGGAGTTGATGGAGCAAGGTAAAACAGAAAATTTTTGAACCCCCTAATAATTAATGCTAATAATTAACGTTATCGTTTGTTTTAACAACTAATCAACATTTTACGTCTTCTTATAGACATTCTTGGTAATTTGCAATACATATGCAAAATTAACCTATTTACAATTGTAAAAGTGAAATAATTTTAATATAATGGTTTGCGTACTAATCAGAATGATATTGCATGATTTGTGCTACGTAGTAAATAGTATTGTGGCAAAAGAATGTGGATGGTAAGTAAACATAGCTTTACATGTCGCTTTTGCTAGGTAACACCTAACTGGGGTACGTAGAATGACAGGTGGGAAACGAAAAGGCTTATTTTCTTTATTCTTAACTGTTATTGTGTTTGTTTTCATGATAGTTCGTTCGAGCCTGCTAGGCCGTGCTGTAAAAATGGCTGCCGAGGCAAAAGAGCTTAATGCGCAAGTGCAAAATGGCTTCCAAGCGGAAGAAAGCTGCAGAAATATATCACGTGATTGTGAAAAAGAGCCCAGAATGAAAGGGATCAAGGTCAGCATGACCTGTCATCAATTGAGTGCCAAGAAGGACTCAGCGAAGAATGTATGAGAACCAAAGATGCAGCTGTGAATTAACAATGGACTGTCTAAAAGAAAGATACAAAAGAAGATACTTGTAATGAACTGTCAATCGGATTGTGAACGTCCGAAAACCGTGTGAAAGAACAAAATTATAAACATTTTCGGAACTAGTTTAAGCAAGGAGGGCAATGAGGAGATGCTTGCCATCCCTCAAATGGACCAATTAGCGTGAATCTCGCCCCCAAAGATTGAAACATTTCTGTTTAGTAAGCTAGTAATAGGGTATAAGAGGACCTACTCTTAAGTAGGAGGAGCGCTATTCATACATACTTTTGAGCACTGGACGCTGACGCTGGAGAGCTGCTGCTATTTTCCATGGGCCATTAATTTAATATAATTAATCTTTTACTTTTAAATCTGACTGGGAAGGAACGAGACCGTGGCGGGAAACCTGCATAGGTGGTCCGTCGAGGAGGCCTGTTTAGCGGGACAGACAGTCAGTTTTGGGAGTTCTATGCTGGGATCTGAAACTTATCTGCTGTGACGATCTTTTATTTTCATCTAAAAAGGGTATGCATAATTTCTTTTAAAGTCTATTTCTTATGATGATATTAAATGTATTAAACTGATTAATAAAATTGAAACTTATATATGCGTTTAAACGAATAGATAAACTATATTATAATTAAAACTACGAGTCTGTGGTCCTTTAAGCTCAATAATAAATACAATGTTTAAATAGGTTTAAATGTGATTGAGCTGGTCTTAATCACCATCAACTTATTCTCACTAGTTGGTCCATTGACCAAAGAGCGGAATACCTTGATGTTTTAGAAATCAACAGGATTAAAACCAAATTATGTATGATGTTTGAGAAATTATCTTGTCAACTTTAAAAAGGTATCCCGTTTTTTCCTTCCAGCAGTCATTAACTTTTTCTCCTAGGTGAAAGTGAATGGGATCCAGGGAATATTTGAGTGAGTGAATGTATATGCGGTGTTATGGGCCCCACCGTCATATTGGTATAGTTGTTGGATGGAATGTTTTAACCTGGATGTCATGTCCAAAGGAGAAGAAATTATATTAGTCGCGCTGGATCATACTCCTTAAAAGAAAAGATCCTGGCCAAGGCCCTGAAGAATAAATCGCTTGATCTAGATGGGGTAAAAATTGAAATAAGATCAGACCTCTCAATAGCAACATCTAACAGGCAATGGGAGTTGGGTAAAAGAATGGAGCCCTTGAGAAAGCTGGGGGCTTCGGTTCAACTGAAGTTTCCAGCTTTGCTTAAGGTGATGTTAAACAATAAAATGCATTCTTTCCGATTTGTGGAGGAGGTTGACAAATTTATAGAGGAGCTCCAATCGGAGGTCTAGTAAGAAGATCCCGCTTAAATTGCTCTACTTTGTATATATTTGCATTTACTAGATTAGAACCCGTTTGCACACCTTGGGGTTCTCCCATATGGCTTTACTGGCAATGGTAAGTTGGTTAGGGTTTTCCAAGGGTGGGGATGTAGTTTGGGGGGAGCACAGGGTGGGGAGCATAAAGGGGAAAAAAATAAATACCTCAAATGTCTTGCTTTGCACCAAATCAGTCAGCAATGCTAGCCTTTTCTTTTCTTAATTTTTTCTTTTTTTAAGGGATGTCTAGAAATAGGGCCAATGAGAACATTTTTAGCATGGAATGTAAATGGGCTTCGGGTAAAGAGTAAGAGAGATAGGATAATGTTGTATTTAAAAGAATGTCCAGCGCAAGTTATTATCCTGTTAGAGACACACTTTACAGAAGAAGAAAGCAGGGAGTTCTTTAAATCGCAGAGGTGGATTGCCCATGCTGTCTACACGAAGCAGACATTGGTTATGAAGGGGGTAGCTTTATTGGTTAAGCAAGGGACAAATATTTCAGTAGAAAGAAGTGTCTCTAATATTGCAGGAAGGTGGCTGGTAGCAAAGTTAAATATTTTTGGTCAAAACTTTACATTGGTAAGGTATTACGGTCCGAATCAGGACGTAATAGGTCCATTAGATGAGTTGGCAAATGAGATTTTAGGTTTCCCAGATCAGATTATAATGGCAGGAGATTTTAATACTGTCTTAGACCATAAAATAGACAGATCTCAGCATAGTAGAGCGGCCTGTAATCCTAAAATGTCGTCTAGAGTTCGGATGTTGATGGCCCAGTGCGGTCTTTGTGATATATGGAGGTGCATGGCAGGGTCGCAACTTGGTTTTACCTACTACAATAAAAAGTATAAACCTAAATCTCGTATCGATTACTTTTTGATTGACAGGGTACTTAAAGATGTGGTAGTTGAAGTTAAACACATTGGTGTGCACCTGTCGGATCATTCAGCCATTCTCCTTCACTTGAGGTTAGGAGAGAGGAGTGTAAGTTCTAGGTGGATGCTTGATCGCACTATTTTATTGGAAGAGGAGGTTATTGAGAGGTTAAGAGTCGAGACTGAAGAATTTTTTAAAGTAATCTAGGTTCAGCCAAGATTGGGATAGTCTGGGATGCTTATAAAGCTTATTTAAGGGGAAGACTGGGCACTCTAGCGGCAAATAAAAGGCGAGCTTACCATGGAAAAGTATCGGGACTAGAAGAACGGATCCTGAAGTTAGAGGGGGCTTTGAATAATCTAGGTAAACTGGAGGAAGACGAGAGGGTGCTGGCCGAAATCTCGAAGCTAAAGGCAGAGCTGTCAGAAGTTATAAGTGATCGTGTCAGAAAAAGGTGGGAGGCCAGTCAGTTGGCACATTTCGAATACGGCGAAGGTTGCAGTAAATTACTAGCATGGAAGGCGAAGTGTGATCGGGTTAGAAACCTTATAAAAGAGATCACTTGTGAAGATTCAGGGGCAGTGTCGAGTGATAGCCAAGGGATTAGTTCGGCTTTTTTTTAGTCACTTTGGGAGAGTATATAAAGAACATCTGGTTATAAATGAGGAGGTTGTGTCGCCTTGGCTAGAGTACTTAGAGCCTCTTCCTGATGAGGCAATGGAAGCCCTAGATGATGAGATTACTTCGGAGGAACTTGAAGAGGTAATAAAGGGGGGGAAGCGTGGGAAGGCTCCAGGGCCGGATGGCCTCCCTCTTGAGGTTTACAAAGTTCTGGCTGGTACCATAATTCCTATTTTTAGACAACTTTTTAACACGATATTTCAGACAGACACTGCCTTTCCTGATTCTTGGAAGGAAGCTATTATAACCTTAATTCCAAAACCTGGGAAATCTCCCCAAAAAGTGGACTCATATAGGCCCATTTCTCTGCTAAATGCAGATTATAAGGTGTTTGCAAAGGTTATGGCAGGAAGGCTGAATGGTTATATGTTTCGGATGGTGAATGAAGACCAAAAGGGGTTCATAAGAGGAAGGGCGCTGAAAGAGTTGACATACTCATTGATTGGCTCTATAGACATGGCAACTGCCTATGGCCTCCCCCTGGCAGTGATAGCGTTAGACGCAGCTAGAGCGTTCGACCGAGTCAACTGGGCCTATTTGCAGAAGGTGGTTAAACATTTTAATCTAGGTCCTAACTTCCGTAGAGCTTTAAATAGTATCTACGCCGCTCCGGAAGCCAGAGTGTTAGTTAATGGGATATTGATCTCTCCAGTAAAAATCATGAGAGGTACCAGGCAAGGGTGCCCCCTCTCACCCTTATTGTTTGATCTTTATATCGAGCCATTGGCTAGAAAAATTAGGAGTTGTAACAATATTTTGCCTTTTAAGTTTAACGGCTGGACAAAGAAGGTTGGGCTGTACGCTGACGACATTTTAATTTTTACAACGAACTTTGCAAAAACCATGAAGGCCGTAATGAAATTAACAACTGAGTTTGGCAAAGTGTCAGGTTACGATATTAACAAAGACAAGACAGAAGTGATGAGTTGGAACATGGGGGAGACGGGGATTGCTGTTAAAAGAGAAATGAGATATCTGGGGGTAAGGATTACCCCAAATATTGCCGACCTTACTAAAGTTAACTTTGACCGGGTTAGAAAAGAGATTTGTGCTAATATTCAGGGTTGGATGCATCTTCCGCTAACTCTGTTTGGCAGAGTGAATTTAGTAAAAATGATCTTGCTTCCGAAATTAACCTTTTTGTTTGACTCTATCCCCTTATCGTTTAGAAAAGAGTGGTTTGTTAAGTTGCAGAGTGATATAAGTTCGTTTATCTGGGCATCAAAAGGGCCGCGAATCTCCTGGCGCAAACTAAGAAGGAGGCTGCTGAAGGGTGGTTTAGCTCTTCCAGATTTTAGACTTTACTCTTGGGCCTTTTCTCTAAAAAACGGTAGAATGCTATTGGATATCCCCTTAGATTCAGAAATAGGTAGGATGTTTAGAGTGATGCTTATTAAGGAGAAGGCAGCAGGAGTTGGCTTTATGTTTAAATTCGCAGATCCGAAATACTTTAAGAAGATTAGGTTGAAGATTCTGAGGGAGATGGCGGAAACATGGTTTAAAATCAGAAAGGTTTTAAATATACCATATTTTAGTCATTGGACCCCAATCTGGGATGCCCCAGGTTCTCCAGAATGGACAAAAGACTCGCTGACTTTACCCTTGAAAGAAGCGGGCATTCTAAGATGGAAGCACTTGCTGTTGGATGGTCAGCTGGTGCCGTGGAACTGGTGTGAGCAGGCGTGGGCCCAAGGCTTTCAAGGTTTAAATACCTTCAGGTTCAAAGTTGGTTTCAGACTATGGGGGAAAAGTTAGGAGAACCAAATGAGCTAGAGGAAAAACTTCTCTCTACTACAGACGTTAAAAAAGAAATCGCTCTATGGTATTGGATGATCCTGGAGATGGAGGATGGTGTATTTACCTTGCCGGCGGATCTGTGGGGAAGATGCTTGCCAGAGACCGAGCTGGAAGACCAATGGCAAGTATCTATGACTACACTTTATAAAACAGTTAAACCTGCATATCTCAGGAGGAATCATTTTTTTACTGTACATAGGGCATACTGGACTCCACGAAGGCTTTCTAAATTTGGGTCAGGAAGAACGGTGGTATGTCCAAAATGCAGCAGTCAGAGTGCCGATGACTTACATATGTTTTTCTACTGTCCGGAGTTACAGCTCTTCTGGGAGGCAGTAAGTAAATGTCTGGCTAGCGCCCTAAACCTGCAGATTAAGGTAAGCGCTGTTTCGGTTATTTTTGGAGTATTGGAATGCCAAAGTTTTATTACTAAAGACAATGCAAAATTAGTTTTCTATGCTATGCTTTTAGCGCGTAGGGAGATATGTAAACTGTGGGTATCTCCAACACCTCCAACTTTGGATGATTGGTTAAAATCTATGAGTTATACTGCTAATTTGGACATTTCGGATGAGGGGAAAAGAAGATATAAATTTTGGACTCCCTTTGTGTCTAGGGGAACTACATGTTTAGAGGAAACGGTCCAATGATTAAGCCTTTCTCTGCCTCTGCTGTGTATAGTCTTTTCTGCGCGAGCAGAAGGATATGGGGAAGGGTCTATGTTAGATAGAAAGAGGAGCTCTCGTTAAAAGGTAGCATGGTCGTATCCTGGGAGCCTAGACCTTATTTTCCCTTGTCATAGCGAATGAGGTCAGATAACCCAAGGCTGGCATCGATAGAAAGACAAAAAGCGGAAGCAAGGCAAATGAGGACTAAAAAAAAAAAAAAAGCTGCAAAGCGTGAGCAGACTTAAGGCTGAAAACCTTGAGAGCAAGCTATAAGCTGTAGAGGGACCATCATGCAGACCCAAAAGAAACAGAGCTGGTCACTGAGGGACCTGAGTGTTGAGTGTGGAGGAGTACCATGTTCAGGGCACAAGTGGCCCAAGTGGGAAGGCTCTGATGCCAAAGTAGAAGTTCGCAAAGTAGAAGCAAGCCAGCCTGCAAAAAAGCCCCAAGAGGGGGTACCTAAAAAACCTACTTGAGTAAAGTCGAAAATATATATATATATATATATATATATATATATATATATATATATATATATATATATATATTCTGGGTCTGCACATGATTACCTTGGTGACTGAACGCCAGGTGACTGACAGGAAGTCAAAAGCAAAAGAACCCCACGGATCCTGAAAAAAGTGTTGTGTAGTTTCTAGGACCCCCCCAGGACCTGCACATTTTGGATGACCTAAATTGAGGGCTTGGAGTGCAGACAGACTCTGGACACTCCCACAGGATGAGTCAGCCTTTAGACCAGCCAGCTCTACTGTGCCACTACCACCCCACCTGTATTCTACAGTGGTGTAGGTAGTTTCTGGCAACCACTGAACATGACAACCCTGATTCCTCAGGTATCGTGGAAAATAATACGGTATCTTTCGCTCAGTCGCTCGTGCCTACTTTTCTCAGAATACACATAGGCAATCCCAAGGAACAGGGAATGTTCTACTATGAGGAAAACACAGAGGACCATGATATCTTCAGGGGCCAAAAGCTGCAATAGCATGACCTTGAATCAGATCCACTGGAGGAGCTGTCACTACATCTCCCTCAACTCCATTCCCGCCTGACAAGATTGGGAACCAGCATCCTGCAAAGACACCTGAGATTTGGAGAAAAAAAAATTACATGCATTCCTCTAAGGACCCTGTATACATGAATGTCCACAACAATGATGTTCTACCTGAACAAACAAGAAGGCACAAGGTCACTTGCACTATCCAAACTAGGGCAGGAAATTTGGAGATGGACCATCCACAGAAAGATAGCCACAATGACAGTACATGCGCTAGGAGTAAGCAGGTGCGCTACAGTCTCGCAGCAGTGGGAGCTACATCAACAGGTGCTCCAAAGGCTCTTCAGGCAATGGGACACTCTAGAGGTAGACTTGTTCGCAACACCTAAAAATGCAAAATGATGACTTCACATCCAGACACCCACACCACCACTCCCTAGGAAATACCCTGGCAAAAAGCTGGCTAGGGAAATTTGCTGATACTTTTCCACCAATTCCCTTCCTACCACTAGTGACAGCCAAGTGGAAGCAATCATCGATGCCACTGATCCTTTTTGTACAATGGGCAAGACAAACTTGGTTTTTAAACCTGGTGGAGATGGCTCAAGAAACCATAACAATGTTACTAATATGTCATGATCACATTAGTGCAAAAGGGGATGGTACTCCACCCAGAACCAAGCAGGCTAAGTTAAGCGGCATGGCCCCTGAGGACATAGTTTGGATGCGTAAATCTACCAAAGCGGAAGTTCTGATAGAGGCTTGAAGAATGAGCACAAGAAAATGTTATGCAACCAAATATACAAGATATGTCTGGTGGTGCAAAAATAATCGGCTGGAAAAAAGTAGAATGCAGGATACCACAGTAATCAAATAAATAAGGCATTCACTAGATGAAAATTT
The DNA here is from genome assembly GCA_963921515.1 of Calotriton arnoldi. Lineage (NCBI taxonomy): Eukaryota > Metazoa > Chordata > Amphibia > Caudata > Salamandridae > Calotriton > Calotriton arnoldi. The sequence goes on along the minus strand of CAWUFW010000485.1, from coordinate 2,465,798 downwards.
GATTTACACCGCAAAAATTTCACTTGGTGGCAATAGTGGTCCCATACAACGGGTCATTTAGGGTGAAGTTTCTTCACGGCAGCAGTAATTATACGGTTTCTGAAAGGAGGAAAAATGATAGCCCCGCCCACAGCATCCCCCACGCCGATATGGAACCTCAATCTGCCCCTAACGTAGTTAATATAGGAACCTTGCGAACCACTAAACAAAACAGAACTCAAGTTTTAACCCTAAAAACAACATTCTGAATCGCAGTTATCTCAATGCTCAGGGTAAGAAAGTTGCAGGCATTAACAATCCAGAGTCCTACCTACAAATACACAAGGACAGAATAGTTATGAGAACAAAGCCACACTTTCTGCCAAAGAAAATATCACACTTCCATGAAAACCAAGCTACTCAACAACTGTTTTTTTTCTCCAGGGCCCAAAGACTGAAGCAGAAAGGGCACTGCACACTGTTGACGTGTGAAGGGCAGTGATATCTTACAAAAGACTTCAGGAAAGGAAGTCAATTCTTTGTATTGTTTGCAGACTAAATAAAGTGCTCGCCGCTGCGTACACCGAGCAGGGGGCGGACTGCATCGCACAGCTGACACCGCGGCAGGAAGCCGCAGTTAAAGATTCAGCAGAGCTCCCTCAGTGCGGGAGCCGTTGTGTACACCGAGGAGGGGGTGGACTGCATCGCCCAGCTGACGCCGCAGCAGGAAGCCGCAGGAGGTCACCAGTGCTGCTTGCATGCTAGGAGGCGCAGTTGGAAAACTCAGCAAGGCTCCCGCAGTGCGGGACGCGCCCGTGCCAAGAGCGGGCCTATCTGCGCCTGGCAGAGCCTACCCTCTTGGCTGGTTGTGTTGGGGTATACTTTGTTGTCCTTGCCTCAGACAGTCACCCCCCGCACCAGTCTGTTGGCGGAGCGGGCCTTGGACGCGCAGTGAGTAACCTATTGACCTTGTGATTTTCCTGTGTTTTTTTTCTTTTGCTGTGGACTCGAGTGCTCCGCCATAGCCTTCCCCTTTCGTGTGGTGGGGTCATTTGGAACTTGTTTGACAGTCGTTTGATAGTCGCAGATATATTTACTGTCATAGGAAAGAGGAAGGCACAACCCTAGACACCTGTGGGTCAACCTTGTCTAACTATTGACTCGTTCTTGGCTAAAGCTGTGGGGGCCATCTCCAAGGAAATGGATCGGGCTGAGAGGCGGTTCTCAGTCGACTCGGGGAAACACGGGTCCTTGGCCTCCAACTGATACATCTTTACCAATCTCTAATGGCAAGGGTTTGGCCGCATCCTCCTCTAATTTAATCGATTCGCCTTTGAATCCTGCGGCACACGTGACCCTTCCGCCCGAGTTAACTTCCTCCAGGCCTCAACCTCCTTTTTCTTCAACTACAGAAGTGGTGCATTCTCCTGCCCCGAAACAAACATGGAAGGTTAATAAGGCGGTCGGAGTTCCCGTGGTCTCACGTCAGGGACAGGTGAGCAGACAGCCTGGGATTAGTGCCGAGGAGATGCTGACCCATCTGGCTCCAGTCCTACATAAAACTGCAACGACTTTTACTGATTTATTATACCCTATTTCGACCAGATTGGACAATTTGGAGATAGCATCTAGGGAATTGTCGAGTAAAATGGACAGTTTTATAACCTCTCTGGGCAAGTCCCCCCAACTTTTACCTCCACAGCCCCTACCCACAGCTGATGCTATGCCTGTACTTAATCCCATGAGTGGTGGCAGCAATTCACATGTAAACACCCTTTTAAAGTCTAATGTAGTATTGGCACAGACTATCCCTGTAGGACCTAGGATCCCTGGTAATAATGTAGATGAGCAGGCCCATGCTGATCGGTCCATCCTGGCCCCATACATGGAAGATGCCCCCTGCTTTGGAGAGCAAATACATAGGGCTTTCCAGCTCCCAGTGATTGATTTCCCCCCGGCATGTGCTCCCTACACCGTGCTACCAGGATTGTCTATTAATAAGGGGGAATCTACTGATCAATTGATCAACAAAGCCCCACATTGGCTAGCCCTACACTCTGGTTACACCGTCGGGGACCATCAAGATATCCTCATGGCACGGAGGGTTGTCTGGAAAGGGCCATCTAGGAAACTCTTTGGTGGAGATTGTATCACTATCTCGGTGCGTTATCCAGAACTAGCTCGGAATTTCCTTCACGGAGCTTCCAACTCATTTAGCTCAGGCTCATGTATTAAAGTACTCCTGTTGGTTTCTTTTTTATAGACCCCCGTTGAGGAATTTAGGGGTGGAGAACTGAATGATGAGTGGGTGCGATGAAGGTACAATTGGGCCGTTTCAGCCACTCAGAAACCTGTGTTCTCCCCTAGTGGACCTTAACAATTTAGACTGACTTCATGAGGTAATGGCGATTTTTACCCCACCACCCAGGTTCTTTTCGTCAGTGTGTAGAGGTGCCCGATGTTTTTCCGGCTTTAAGCCCGTTCGAGTGTTTGCCAGATTCCCACTTCTTGTGATACCCCTTCAGCCATGCCTCACATCTTCGGGGTTCTCATAACTCGCCTCCCCCTCCTTTACCCTCCCACGAGAGTACCGCTCTTAAGCCTGGGAAAGAATTAAGACTTGTCTCATGGAATGTGGCAGGCCTGTCCTACAAGTTTACTGACAAGAGCTGGTTGTTGTACATCAGGTCTTTTAATATAATTTGTTTACAAGAGACGTGGGAGTCAAATAAATTCTTTTTGGAAGGGTACATGACCATCTTCTGCCCTGCTGTAGAATCGAATATGGGCAGAGCAAGTGGGGGCCTTATTATGTTTGTAGAACTTGAACTGTGAACGCTTTACAAATCATGAAGTGGGAGTCCCAGGTGTTTCAGGGGATAATAAAATTGTGCATGGGGAGAGCTTTCCCACTGGTTGTAATTCATTTTTAAAATGCAAAAAGGGGGACGGGCAGACCCTCTAATCTTATTGCTCTAAACAGCGCCATAGACTCACTAAAGGGAAGGGTTTTGGGTATGAGAACCTCTTGTTGCTGGGGGATTTTAATTGCCATTTGTGCCCAAATTTTTTTATTGTCTTTCTAAAAAGCTAAAGCAAAAAAATAAAAGTGAAGTGCGTGCTAGTAATTAAGAGTGCCATTGCAGTACAAAGTCCAAACAGAGACAAGTCCGAGAGCACTCTCCACAAGAAAGAAGGAAGCAACTTGGCTTCCTAGCAAATGTCCTGCTAAGTGACATATGTATGGCAGCCACATGGTTATCGATGCATATGTTCACCAAACCCTACTGTGTTTTCTGTTTAAATAAATAAGGAGACGCAGGTGGGAGAGAGTGTACAAAAAATCTTTTATTCCTGTTCAAGCTCATTTCAACCTAACCTACAAGGGTAAAAAAGGATATTGCTAGAAAATAATACACAACATGTGAACCCAGAAAGATTCATGCTGCAAAACGACATGGTTACCTAAAGGAGTAATTATGCAGCTTGAAGAATTTTCTGGATTCACGTACAACCCACCCAACCCCCAAGAAATGAGGCGCTAGATGAACATGCAAAAAAAGAAAGGAGCAAAAGGACAAGAAGGGAAACGTTTAACAAGTAAAAAAGAAGCCACAACAGCAAGTCAAGTTGCCAAGAAAAGGAAAAAAGAATCTAAAGAGGACAACTACGCACAGCAGCTTCATGGCTGCACGGGCACGCACTAAATGGTACAATATGACACCCTGCCCTCCAAAAAAAAAAGAAGAGACTAAGAAGTATTCTAGACCAAACCACTAGATTGTGGGGTACTGCACAGCATGTGATTCCAGAAAATACCCCATGCTGCAAAACTACTCCTACAGGTAAGTAGCCATTTTGGTTTCTATCATGGTGCCCCTAGTGCTGCACCAATAGCAATATGTTGTTTTGCAAGGTGCCACATGAACTGTACAAACTTCCTTTTTTGAACATCAACAATGCCCAGTAAACTTGTATGTGGTAATGTTATCACAATTGAAGTGTGTTAAGAATATCTGTCAATAACCTTTGACCAGTATTCTGGTAACTTGGGCCAATTCCATACCAATTGGAAGCATGTAGTGTGGTGAACTCTTCCTTCCAGAAGTGCAGACAACTGTTCCTATCAGTTACACGTAATAATCAGATAGCTCAGTGCATCTTGTTGGACAAGATAAGAATGAACATCAAAGATGGCCACAACTGTGAAAAGGAGAATGATTTGTAATCCGAAGTTGGAACATTATTGGCATGCTGCGGGTGGAACCTTTAAATGGTGTTGTGAGTAGACACACCTATTGGTAGCGGTAGTGTGGTCTGTTTTCCATGGGCATAGCCTCCACATTGGTTGCAGGCAGAGGAAGGAGGGAGAAAGAACCAGGTAAAGGGCAAATACAAGGGCCTTGCCCAGCAAGAGGGCTTTCACCAGTTTCCCTGGGATAATTGGTGTTTTGTTATGGTGGTCTCTCACTCCAATTGCTTTAGATTTAATTGAAAACAGTCACTGAAGTCTAGCAGAATTAACCACACAGGGTGCAGTAACCAAAGTTCTCAAAAGGTCTCGACCTTACTTCCAGCTTCTTCCTCAATTACCCCTAGTAAACCTATCACACTCAGTCTGTTATCCGAAACTATCCAATATTTGATTATGAATCCAAAAGAGCTTTTCCCAACCCTTCTTCACTCCCTTTGTCTTGAGATCTCACTCACTTCTGCAGGCCTTCTCTATGGTGTCCAAAGTATCCTCACCCACTCTACATCAGCATCGCCCATCACAGGGAGAAAGCCTCCAAAGGCCAACCCCAAAGCTCCTCCGCCCCCATAGCAAAGTCGAGCAAAAACCAGCAGAACAGACTCTTCTGCCAGGAAGCAGGCAGTTTCTGTTCCTTCTAGAAGGTAGAGGAGAGATGATGTTGGGGTGGGGTGGGGAAGAGCAGAAAGTAGGTTTGGACGCACAAACACACGAGATTGGCAGCAGCAACTCAAGTGAGTGTGAAGCCCCTGATTGTCATGACATTACTGAGCTGAGAGGGAAACAGAGCCTCTCGGCCCGAACACCCAGACTGAAAGAGAAATGTGTGAAGCCAGCCCAGGTTGGTGAGCAGAGGTTGGTGTGAAGTTAGTGCTTAGGTTGCTCAAAGAGAGCTTAGGCTGCAAGTTACTTGCTGGTTGCTCTTTTGACTGCCATCTTTCATTCCAGTGTGCCTCTGCCTAAGATTTGCCAGTAAGTACCACACCCACCCATCATTATGCAACCAAAGAGATAACGCTGGTCACCCAAACAAAATGTCACTCTCCGGCAAACTCAAGGGCCGATTCTGATGCGGGTTGGAAAAGCTTCTCGACCGAATCGGTTGGGAAATGGTGTCCGACCCACTCGGATCGGGAAAGTCCGACCGGCGGAGTAGGATGCATCCGGATGCTTCCAGATACGATTTGGTTGAACTCCCATTGACTTCAATGGGAACATTTGTTCCTAACCGCATTAGAATTGGGCCCTTGGTCGGGAAGACACGTTCCCGATCCGATTTGGAAGGAGCAAATGCCGTTAGGAGGCCTTCCTAACCGCATCAGAATCAGGCCCTCGGTCGGGAAGCTTTTCCAACCCGCATCAGAATCGGGCCCTCAGCGTCTTGCAGTATACATTGCCCTCACAAAATTGACATGACATATTTTGTAGCTAATATGCAAAACTCAACCGAAGAACCTTAACAACAAACCCAACACAGTTTAGATCAACTGTAATATAAAGTGCACATTTATAACATTTTCCAGGGTTCTCTTGAAATTGGGTACAATGTTCCACCCCTGTGTCACCTGTCTTCAGGTGGGAGACAGAGAAAAGGCCTACGAGCAATTCATGCTTCAGTGTTGTTGCCGCTTTAATTCTCTTTTTTTGTAAAACATTTTTTTAGGTTTTCTAAGAACAAAAGAGTGTTGTCATCTTGAAACTTTATTACCAGGAGGTTGCTTTTTTTGGGGTGGGGGCGGAGGGGCAGGGAGTTGGGGGCATGCTCTTTTGATGTACAAATGGGAGAAATGATTTCAGAGGCGGTTCAGCATTTGCTGACGGCCATGGCATTATCAGTTGGGTGACTTTTCACAGCTCCGTGCAAACAGTGCCCTTTGTTCTAAATATACTGCCAAGGGCTGCGCCAGGTATCATGCCAGGTCTTGTTTTACTGCAAAATGCCCCATTTCAACAAAGGCATTGTAGTTAATATTCTGAAGCATAAAAGGAAATGTCAAAGGTTTGATTCTTTTTTTATTTTGGATGTGTCCGTCAGTTCTCCTCATGCCACAGCTATCCGCAGAGCCGTTTCTATGTTTAATATATTTTTGTAGTGATAGTAATATAGCGTAGAGCTAGCGAGAGAGCAAGATAGTGCTGAAAGTATGAAATATTAAATGGATGCGGGCAAAATCGGTCTGAACGTGCCTGAATGATATGATATAAAATAACTTTAGTTCAATGTGTTCTATTAAACTTTACAACAAATGTCGAACGAGCAACTGACTTGTCAAAAGCAAGCTTTGGCAAAGTTAATAATAGGTCTGGCTTTAATGGGCTAACGCATGAATGAATGCTTAAATACTATTGGTGCCTTGTCTCTTTGCAACTTGCCTCGTTCTGGGCTTGCAGTGCTGCATGACTTAATGAATTATTAAGAGCAGGATTGCCAGTTTGAGGAATATAAAAAAAGGGTGCAGCTATAGGAGGCCCAGAGAAAACAAGTTGCACAGTGGCATGGCACAAATAGGCTTGAACAAGTATTTAGTTTCATTCTTGTGTAAAGCACAACGAATATCTAGAGCAGTTTGAGAGCACTGAAGTAGGCCATACAAGGAAGGGATAAGGGCATCATGCGCTGAGCACAGTCAGAAGTTTGGTTGTCTCTTTAATAGCCCCCCGTGCTTTTTAGCAGTTGAACAATGTCAAAGCCATGTGATGAGCAGACCACAAAGTTTTGTAAATGCTTCTGGATGTCCATGCACTAATCAGTCCTGGGCGTCTGCCTAGCAGGCAGATTCGAAATAGGACAGTAAATAGGCCCGGGCACCAAAATAAAAAGGACCCCCATTAGTGAATTAGAAAGATAAAAAAAGCGGCCATATTTACAAATTAGGGTAGCTTTGATCTTTAAACGCTGTTTTGCATGGCAAGTCTGCCAGGGGCGCAACTAGACCTGAACCTCCAGGGCAGCCAACAATATCAGCAATGGATCAGGACAAGCATTTCCAGAAAGGGGATAGGAGCTAACCTCATTGCCATTATTTGAGAAAAAAGAAGTGCCAAATTGTGCAATGTAAACATATTAGGCAAACCTGATATTATAGCAAACATATTTTTTGGGAGGTTTGACACAGTTCTTAGGCATCAACTCATTGCAATACCAGAAAAATGCCTCTGACCCATTGTTGTGACAGTTTTAGTTTACCCAATGAGATGTTGTAAAATATGCATGGGTAAGGCTCACTTATGTACAGGTCTCAAAATATTAGGTGGCGTCCACCGGCACTCATTTTCAGGGTCACACACATATTTTTCCTCATCAGACTTTGTTACAGAACAAGAGAGGGAAAAACACAAAAGGGAGACGGGAGGAAGAGAAAGAAGGCAAAAGGGTGACAAAGGAAGAAAGCAAAATTGAAAAATAACCTGCAAGAGTAAGATTAAAGCGCAGGGAGTGCCTGGTGGTGATGAAAGTGGCCCACGGTTGAATCACGTCTAGGATGTCTTGGTATTCCGCTCTCACCACATTTGAAATTGCTGGGTACAGACTCCTGAGCAAGACTTTGGACCCCGGCATTTATTAGTTAACAAATTAAGGTTGCTTAGTGGCAGTGCTTAATTTGTGCCGGTGCTTTCCGGTGCTTAGCACCGGCACTTATTTGTCAGGGCCGGACCTACACTGCCACAGCCACTGCTAACTTGAACTCACATCAAGGACGTCACGGACGTGACTGCACTCACTGCACGTGCATGCCGTCATAATCATAGTAAATATAATTGACTGACTCACTCACTGCAGTGTTGTTCAAACTAGTACACTGTCTACCGAGTCCCCCTGGTGAAGAAGAGTGTTGGTGCTCATACTGTATCTGAGAGCCGAGTGCCGACAGCCGATAATAAATCCTCCATAATATCCAGGAGTATTTGCCTTTGGTTCAGTGTTGCCGTGGGCGGGCCACTGATTGGGCTGTATTTGGTCCTGTGGGGGTAGGGGCTGCGGCAGCCTGCGTAACCTTTTTTTCAAATTAAATTCCGAGCACGCCCCGGCACACACGCACCGCACGAGTCACTGTGGCGCCAGTTCAGCAAGACCACGTCAAGGCCGAGGCGGGCACTGTTAATTTGAAGAAGCAGCAGGCTGCAGGCCTCTTAATAAAGGCAGTGCCACCAGCATAGAGTAAACCAGGCAGTAAGTAAAATCCAAACCATCCAACGCTGCTTTTTCTCGAGCGTGGTGACTTGGTATGAATGATTATGATGAACCGAGTATTGGTCCGACGCCGGGCGGGGCTGGGGCACCGTGTGCAGGAGCACTAGTCAGGTCAGGGCCTTGCCCTTAACCCCTGATACAGTTGTAAAGTAAGTCAGTGATACATAGTTGTAAAATCACGACAGGCAGGAGAACATTTCCTCCTTTCGGGACCGGCAGATTGTGGGTAGGTGTAGACCCGCCAGTGGCTGCGTACTACAATTGGCACTGTACTATTCAGTGTTCTAGACTCTGCCGGTACACGATGAAGCAATAACTTGACCCTATCAGGGTTGAGACTCTAATCTAACAGGTACCACTTTTTTGGGTGCTGTACGAGTGGACACTTTATTATACCATTGGGGTCCACCACCAAAAAGTGTAGTTAGATTCTAAATGGTCCTGAAGAATTGCCTTCTATTTGAATCAATGGCAAGAAACATGTTGACCTGTTCAGCGCACATCCCCAATACTTTATAAGAGGGGTGTGCACTAATCACGTTTTTAACTAAGAGAGCGACCACGTTCATTAAAATAATTCTGAGTGGATCGCTTCCTCTTATTTTTAACTTCACCTTTACACTTTCCACATCTACACTTTCCACAGAACCCTCAAACACACACTATATCTTACGGCATCAGGAATAAAGATCTCCGCTAAGAGGCCCCAATTCGGGCGCCGATCGGGTATTGCAGCGCCGACCCGATAAGGAGCAGACCCGATGATGAGGCAATACATCCTGTGACTTGGGTGTGTGAGGGTCTTTTTCCGAAAGGAGGAAATGTTCTCCTGCCTGTCGTGATTTTACAACTATGTATCACTGACTTGATATCAACCTACTGCATTCTTTAGGAACAGCATACCATTCGGTTTCTTGAACTCTACATGGGCTTGTATGCTGGACCTGTTTAAATATAGCCCGCAGTCCCTTCCTTATTGTATCACAGTTGTAAAGTAAACCAGTAAGTAAAATCCAAACCATCTAACGCTGCGCTCGATGAAAAGCAGCGTTAGATGGTTTGGATTTTACTTACTGGTTTAATTTACAACTGTATCAGGGCAGGGTTAAGGGCAAGGCCCTGGCCTGAGTAGTGCTCCTGCACACGGTGCCCCGCCCGGAGCCTGTCGCATGATTGCTCGGGCCTCGGTTCATCATAATCATACAGTATGTGATTATGATGAACCGAGGCCCGAGCAATCATGCGACTGGTGCCGGGCAGGGCACCGTGTGCAGGAGGAGGAGTACTAGTCAGCAGTAGTCAGGAGGCTGGAAGGGCTGGGCCTTGCCCTTAACCCCTGACCCTAGAACCATCCCTGAGGACATGTCTCACTCAAGCCCCATCACTGGCATCAGACACTTCCACAGTGTCTCACACATTCCCCATCGATTGCCTCAGATCCTTCCACAGTGTCTCACATTCCACATCCCTGGCCTCAGACACTTCTACATTGTATCTCTCGTCAGCTCTTTTGCAGCGCAAACAGAATTCTCTTGGACGAAATGGTGATATTTTCTGTGTTTCTTGTTTTTAAATTGTGTTTTATTGATTCCCAACTGAGAAATTGAAAGTGGAGCAAAAAGCAAGATAATAAGCTGCTAATAAAAGGATTATCTGAGCCGAGGAGACTTGGGGAGATGTGAGTGAAAGGAGCTGCGAGTGGAGGGAGATGTGAAGGAAAAGAGCTGCGCATGGAGGGAGATGTGAGGGAAAGGGGCTGCACGTGGAGGGAGATGTGAGGGAAAGGAGCTGCGTGTAGAGGGAGATGTGAGGGAAAGGGGCTGCGCGTGGAGGGAGATGTGAAGGAAAGGAGCTGCATGTAAGGGGAGATGTGAGGGAAAAGAGCTGCATGTAGGGGGAGATGAGAAGGAAAGGAACTGTGCATGGAGAGACATGCGGAGGAAAGGAGCTGCATGTGGAGGGACATGCGGGGGAAAGGAGCTACGTGTGGAGGGACATGTGGGGGAAAGGAGCTGCGTGTGGGGGGAGATGTGAGGGAAAGGAGTTGTGCATGGGGGGATGTTAGAAATGGGGGTCTCTAGTTCGCAATGGTTGGCCACTGTCCAAGTAGGGACCCTTCTTCCTAAGTCAGAGTAAGAGGGCTACCCTCCTTGATACCCCTGCTCAACCCTGTGGTAACGTAGCACGAGCAGGTAGGCTTATCTCAGAGGCAGGGTGAGAAGCATTTATGACCATACGCAGTAACACAGTGAGGAACACTACAGAGGGACACCACACAAGTAGTTATAAAAAATAAGTATCTTTATATAAAGGCAGATTTATCACAAGACCAATAACTGTAAAAGCCACAATACTGTCAAAAATAGGATAGCTGTTGAAGGGCTGTCAAAGATAGTTCAAAGGTTGCAAGAATAAGGTTCAAATTCAAGGCAGGGGTCTCTGCGCCCCTTTCTCGTTCAGAGGTTGCAAAAATAAGGTTCAAATTCAAGGCAGTGGTCTCTGCGACCCTTTCTCTCATAAGACTGTCAAAAATAGGATGGCTGTTGAAGGACTGTCAAAAAATAGTTCAAAGGTTGCAAAAATAAGGTTCAAATTCAAAGCAGTGGTCTCTGCGACCCTTTCTCTCACAAAGTACCTGGGTTTAGTAGCAAAACCAACAAAATGTCGCAAAGAAGTGGTAGCGATGATTCTCGGCACGCGAGGCCGGCGATGCGTTGAAATCCTTGCCGCAAGGGAGGATGATGCGCCGATCTGCGTGATGCGTGCGGAGACACTGCGACCAACTTCTGCACGCTAGGCCGCCGATGCGATGACTTTCTTGCCACGAGGGAGAAGTCGATGCGACGATCCTGTTGCGCTGTGCGATTGTGTTGCGATGCGAAGAGATGACGCTCCGCGAGGAGCGACGAAATCCGGTGCGATGCGATGAAAATGGCGGACGCACGGCGTCCGCAAGCGATGTCTTGAAGCGATGATTTCTTTAGGGGTTGCGAGCACTCGGCGACAGCAGAGCGATGATTTTTCCAGCGCGTCTCAGCTGCAGCGGCTCGCAATGGGGCGTTAGCGATGGTTTCGTGTTGCGAGCACCCAGCGGCAGCAGCGCGATGATTTTTCCAGCGCTCTCGGCTGCAGCGGCTCGCAAACGTGCGTTAGCGACGATTTCCAGCACTCTTTTCTCTGAAGCAAAACTAGAGGCCCTGGAACTCACAGGAGCCTCATCAGCAGATAGCAATCCTCGCAGGGAGGAAGCAGGAGGTTGGTGGTGGAGTCAGATGTGCCTGAGACTCCAGCAGGAGGCTAGCTCTTTTCCTAGCCCTTGGGTAATTGCTGTAACAAAAATAAAAGTTCTCTCAAAAGTTCCTTTTCCTCTTCTTCAAGGTCCAGTGGTCACTGCTGCAGGCCAGTGCAAGAAACAACACACAAGCACAAGGACAGTCACTTCCTGCAGATTCCTCCAGTGGCACGGACAGAGTTTCCTCTCCAGATCCAAAAGCAATACAAATTGTAGGGGTTTGAGCACAGATATTTATACCCCAAAAGTCTTTGTTCTCAGAAGTTACAAGTCACTGAACCTAGCCAGAACCAGTTCTGCTCAGGCCTGGAGCACTTTGTTTACCAGGCTGCATTCTTCCTTTCAGAAAGAGGGGGTCTGCTAGCAGACACACAGTAGGAGGTGGAGCCAGCATTCACCTTGCCAGGCACAGCCCTATTCAGGTCAAGGAGCCACCCCTCCCCACACTCTAAATGCAGATCTCTCTATTCAACCCAGGTCTGACTCAGCCTGCCCTGCCCCTCTAAAACCAGACAGCCAATACACATAACAGCAGAGCACACTGGAAGGCTTAGGCAAGAAAATACCTACTTTCTAAAAGTGGTATTTTCAAACACAGAATATAAAAATAAACTTCACTAAAAGATGTATTTTAATATTCTGAGCTCAGGCATACTAAATTCGTTTTTCTACCATGTTCCTGGGGTCAGTTAGGACTATAGAATGTAATAGTCAAACTGCCCATTCTAGCCTATGAGGAACAGATAGCCTTACAGTAGTGAAAAACGAAATGGGGTGTAATTCACTACCAGGACATGCTACACACACCAAGGCATGTCCTACCTTACACATACAATGCACCCTACCCTAGGGGCGACTTACAGGATGCCAAGGGAAGGTTCAGGGGCTGGGAAGTGGGTGCACTTCACAGCCAAGATGGCAGTTCTGGACTGCACACAGACACTGCAGTGGCAGGTCTGAGACACACTTTACAAGCTGCTTCTGTGGGTGGCGCAAACCAGCGCTGCATGCCCACCAGCAGCATTTGGTTTAGCAGCCCTGGGCACACACAGGCCACACTACTAGGGACTAACAGGTAAACCAAATAAGCCAATCAGGGATATACCAATTCACATAGACATATTTACCAAGGGAGAGCATATGCACTTTAGCACTGAACAGCAGTGGTAAAGTGCCCAGAGTCATAAAACCAACAGAAACAGGTCAGCAAAAATACAGGAGGCAGGCAAAAAGTTTAGGGGTGACCCTGCAAAAAGGGCCATTTCCAACAGGGGAGATGTGAGGGAAAGGAGTTGTGCATGGGGGGAGATGTGAGGGAAAGGAGCTGCACGTGGGGGAGATGTGAGGGAAAGGAGCTGCGCAAGGGGGAAGATGTGAGGGAAAGGAGCTGTGTGTGGGGGAGATGTGAGAGGAAAGACCTGCATGTGGGGGGAGATGTGAGGGAAAGTAGCTGTGCGTGGGGAGAGATGTGAAGGGAAAGGAGCTGCGTGTGTGGGGAGATGTGAGAGAATGGAGCTGTGCGTGGGGGGAGATGTGAGGGAAAGGAGCTGCACGTGGGGGAGATGTGAGGGAAAGGAGCTGCGCGTGGGGGAAGATGTGAGGGAAAGGAGCTGTGTGTGGGGGAGATGTGAGAGGAAAGACCTGCATGTGGGGGGAGATGTGAGGGAAAGTAGCTGTGCGTGGGGAGAGATGTGAAGGGAAAGGAGCTGTGTGTGTGGGGAGATGTGAGAGGAAAGACCTGCGTGTGGGGAGATGTGAGGGAAAGTAGCTGTGCGTGGGGAGAGATGTGAAGGGAAAGGAGCTGCGTGTGTGGGGAGATGTGAGAGAATGGAGCTGTGCGTGGGGGGAGATGTGAGGGATAGGAGCTGTGTGTGGGGAAGATGTGAGAGGAAAGACCTGCGTGTGGGGGAGATGTGAGGGAAAGTAGCTGTGCGTGGGGAGAGATGTGAAGGGAAAGGAGCTGCGTGTGTGGGGAGATGTGAGAGAATGGAGCTGTGCGTGGGGGAGATGTGAGGGAAAGGAGCTGTGCATGGGGGAGTTGTGAGGGAAAGGAGCTGCACGTGGGGGAGATGTGAGGGAAAGGAGCTGCACGTGGGGGAGATGTGAGGGAAAGGAGCTGTGTTTGGGGGAGATGTGAGAGGACAGACCTGCGCGTGGGGGGGAGATGTGAGGGAAAGTAGCTGCACGTGGGGAGAGATGTGAGGGGAAAAGAGCTGTGCATGGGGGAGATGTAAGTGAATGGAGATGCATGTGGGGGGAGATGTGAGGGAAAGAGACTGCGTGTGGAGGCGGATGTGAGGGAAAGGAGCTGGGCATGGGGGGAGATGTGACGGAAAGCAGCTGTGCATGGAGACAGATGTGGGGGAATGAGCTGCGCATTGAGGGAGATGTGAGGGAAAGGATCTACGCCTAAAGAGAGGTGTGTGTGATGTGAGTACAATAGGCATGGGGTGCTGCAAGACCTGGAAGAGTGGGGGGGGCAGTGTGATTCCAGGAAGGGTGAATTGTAGGGACAGTGAAGCACAAAGGGAGATCTGAGAGTGTCCAGTGAGCACTGCCCGAGCTGTGAGGACAGGCTCAATCCTTTCACTGGGCAGAGTGTCTTATTCCGTGTCAATATCTAAATTGGCATGGCTGGTCTGTGGTCCGGCCCTCTTCATGGCGTCCCATGAAAGATGTGGACAGTGAAGGTGGGCCTGGGTTCCTTCAAGAGGATTAACAAAGGACTCTGATTTCTATCCAAGGATCGAGCCCTTTGTAGTGGTGGGTGTAACTCATGTAATTTGCTGTAGCGTAGTAAATAGAGTGATATTGCACAAGATTACATGGCATTACATGAGGAGGGTAATGCACCCTTATGTCCAAAATGAACTCAAGGTTGCACTTTGTGCTAAGCAAATAGCCCTAAATGCAACAGAACGCAAGCAGCAGCCACTCACGTTCACCGTTACTGTACTCCTGCGGTAGGATTTTGGTGTCAAATTACTCATACTCATGCAAAATATCCACTTTTGATTTACTCTTTTTCAAAAAATTTACAGGGCAGTGGAACCTCCTATCAAAATCTTACTCGGAGGAAGGCTTCCTTGCTGAAATTCAGATCGGGTATTACATCTGACTTTCAGCAGTGCCAGTTAAGGATGTGGGTGGAGCCAATAGAGGAAGTGGGTGGAGCCGGGGGAAGTAGGTCTGGCCTCAGACAAACATTTGAGCACCTGGACTTCATATTTTACAAATTAAGCACTGCTTAGTGGGTTACCACACTTTACGTTGGGGTGTGTGACTGGTAAGTCACACATTCAATTCCCAAAATACCACTCCGTCTTTCTGAGTTGATTGTGTGAAATTAGTTGGTAATATTGCTGCCTGTAAATGCACTGCCACACACCTTTTCTACACAAAATAAAAATCCAATAGTTATTGTTACCATGCCACATTGAGCAATTCCCATATATGTTGCATATTGAGGTACATCCATACAGGAATGCACCAGGCTGTTATTGAAGCGCTGGCAAAAAAAGTTGCCAAGTAGGGAGTAATATGGGCAGAGGTGCCAGCCTCGATGATAGACTTCTAGCTAGAGTACATATACAAAGTTATTTGTTTAGGAAGATTGGTCCAATTTCCTGTGGAGATTAAAGGAATCAAAGGCAAGGGAAAGGTCAAGGATAGGCATTCTGGTTCTCCATTTGAATTCATTGCAGTGTTTAAATCATCCCGTGGAAGTTAGTGCTGCTTTTGTGCCACAGGCATTCCAGAATCTGTTTTGGTAATCTGAGAGAAGGTTGCTTTCTTCAATGAATGTAGATATTTGTCGTAAAGCGGATCTTTTAGTCTTTTTGCCTAGAAACAGTTGGTTATTGACCAGAAGTTAGAAGAAGCCTTTGTTTGAAGGCCTCTTTGTTTTAGGAAGTTCTTTTGGGAATAGACCTTTAGCCAAGTAGTTGTTGATATTTCTGGCTGGACTGGCAGCAGAGCTATTAATGAGGATATTGTTGCATATATGAGCAGGACATGGGTCTGCCGGCAATCATGCTGGCCTACAAGCTTTTGCAGCTTTGATGAAGTCTTGTGTGGTCACAAGGCAAAAGGTGAGTAACAAAGTTGTTTTCATAATTTGTTTTATAGTAAACTGCATAGCACTGCTTGTATTTGATTGAGCAATGGAGAGGGAAGCTGGGGGTCTTAAATTATTTGGAGGGTTGGAAGAAATGAAGGTGTGTCAGGCACAGAGCAAGAGCAAGTGGTGAGGTCTTCGACTGTGCTGCCACGGCATCAGGATGTCCTAAGGTACTGCCACTTCAGGTACTGTGGTTGGAGGACCCTTTTGCTTGTGAATTCTTCTAGCATCTCTGTTTTTGTGACCTTGAGGGCCATCCTCGGCTCTTCCAGTTCAGATCTCCTGCCTCATGTTAAGCTCTCTTGACCACTGTCTACTCCTCAGGCTGCGGATCATCTTTCCAGGACATAGGGCAGGTTACTCTAAGGCAAGGCAGGCATCAGATCTCATGGGATTCCTGGTTCCAGACAGGTTTTCCTGCTACCTACTCCTGAGTTGTTCTTCAGAAGAAAAGAGAATTTAACATCCATGCTGCTCACCATTTAAATGTTGGTAGGTGTGTGCTGTATAGACATGGGCAATTATTGGAAACAATATATATTTAGGTCAATGATTACACACAGATACAAATATGTATCAATTTAGTATCCATGCAATGACACCTTTAATGGAGTCCATTAAACATGTTTGGAGTGAACAAACCATAAGAGAGCCCTTTTTAATTTAGGAAAAATCTAATGTTGCATGAATATGCTCTACTTCAAAGGATACATATTCCAACAGGACAACTGTGTGCTGTGCATTACCTAGCTCCTCATAGGCACTGTTATCCACTTACTAAGATTTCAGTGAGTCAAAGGCACAATGGGTGCAGTTAGGAACTGTGCAAGATTATTGGCAACAAATGAAAACAATGTGATTTTGAATAAAGGAAAGTGTTCTAAAACCACTGTTCTGCTTCTGGATAATGACTAATACTCTGCAACCATTGACATAACTCCATGCATAAGTCTGGAAAAGATAAGATACTTGTATACTTGTGTGATGCATTTTTTTTAATGCATCATAGTTAGCGGATGTGTTTCAAAACTTCTGAGATTCAGAGTTTTATGTTTTAGATCTGGCTGCACATCTTAGCAGTCTTCTGACCAAGAGAAAAAGAGCTTTCAGAAACACACCTAACAGATGGGCTTTGTCTCTTCCCACATGTTGGTAACCTTGAGTGCAATATTTCATTGGGCAGAAGGTGTGTGCTCTCATTAAGAAACAGTACTTGTGGTACTCCTGTTGGCTCCTGAGGGCAGTTCAGTCACCTAAAAAAACGTAATGAAGTGGCATTTTGCAATGGGAAGACTCCTTTACCATGTGGTAATAATATTGGCTAATAATATTCCTAAAGCATCATTACATGCATTAACTGCACTGCGGACCATGTTTTTATTGGTAGACTAATCCTATTGGCAAATAGAGGTTTTCCATAAGGATTTTTTCCCTTTATTCAAATGGCTGCGTCATCCTTATAAATGCTGCAAAGGTGGTTGTGCAGGTTTCTTTCTTCCCCGTTTATGTTTGTGTTGTGAAGAATAAGCAATTGGTTCTGCCCTACTATCCCAGTACTCTGACAGACATGCCTGTTGCTGCAGCCCCAACATGCCTCATGATGATCCTTCCTGCCACATAAATGCCTCAGTTTGCTCTCCCCGACTGCAGCTGCCCACACACATGCAGCTTCCCAAAGTCATGGGAGTCAGATTCACAGTTACTTGGATAACCCGGACGACATGGCTCTTTTTTGCCTATAAACTAGGAAAAATTACAGGTAGGTTAAGAAAGCAACAGGCTTAGCCACTTTATAAATGTAAGCAATTATATCCATTTTACAGTTTAACAATGCTGTTATTTCATTGCAAAATCTCTGCTCCTGTCCTTTCTGCAGAGGCAGTGCGCACTCTACTATTAAACTGTCCCCTCTACACCCTGCAAAATCTGCACACTAGTGCAGGCTAAAGATCTATGTAAGTGGTGCAATGTGATACTTCCCCCTCCAAATGCCAGTGAGCAAAACGAGTAAACAGACTTCTTGTAGGTGGTTTCAAGGAGAGTGGGCTTCTCCCCTGCAAATCTTTTGAAACTTTTTGGGTCAAATTTCCTAAAATGCCACAGACCCTTAAATGTCATTCATAAAATATTCCAGTATTTTCATGGGGCACCAGGAAAGCCTGGCATTTCCTATGAGTAGATCCCCATTTTTCAAATGTCATTAGTCCGAAATTACTTCCACTATACAGAGGTCAGCATTTTTTCATGGGTGAGCCCCTTATGCCAAGGAGTACATACAATATGACAATGTCAGAAATTTGCCACGGATTCTCCAGCCATACTCATAGATACCTCTAAATATTCCCTCTGTTATAAAAGGGTCAGCAGTGTGCCCCTGACACCCTCTAGTAAATGAGCACAGGATCTCTTATGACAAGAATTACCTCAAATATCAGTTCCAATTTTTTGCTATGGTTCCACCCATACACCAAGAATTATGTGCATCATGTCAGGGACTTTGAGCAGTTGTAGGTGGCATGTGTTCTGTGTCTCTGGGTATGGCTGGGCTAGCGGCTTTCTCAGTTAGATGGTTCGAGTTCCTACAGCCAATGATGGTATCTTAATAGAAGCTGGTCAGGGCCTGCAATTTGCCATAGGTAACATCTCCCATCCATATAGGAAAGTGAAAAAAAAAAACAAAGCCTCATTACCAGTTCACAAAGACATGTAAATGATCTTTTAAAGACCTGTGAAATACTTGGGTGGGGTTGAGGTATGGTGCCAGACACTGTCCAGCCGAGCTCACAGAAGCTCAAGAACTGTGTGTGTGTCCTTGAAGCTGCAGCTGCCATGGCCTGAGACACACAATAGGGGTAGGAGGGAAGGGAGGGAGGGACTCGAGCCCTTTTAGCCTTACAGGCCTTGCACACCTGAAGGCTGCATGGATTAGAGTTTGCTGCAGGTAATGTTTGTTTTAATATCAGGGAAATCAACACTAACAACTGGCCCAGCAGATCGAAAAACAGGCCCACAAAAAGGCAATAAAATGGACCACACATTGACCTGTCAGACCAGCCCATCGGGCTTTGCCTGATTTCCCTATAGGCCAGTCTGATCCTGCTAGCAGGTGAACAAGTAGTGTTGCAGGGATTCTGTTTGGAAACAGAACTATGCCTGGGACCACAGGAAGTCAGAATGGATCACTGACATAATATCGACAACAAAAATATCGTATTTACAAAATATCGGCGTCATAATATCGACTACAATAATATCGACTACCAATACTTATTTATAAAAATACAAAAATATCGAGTACACAATATCGTAAATAAAAAACATCGTACACCACAATATCGAAATACAAAATATCGTTAAATTAAATATCGTTTAAATTTAATTAACATACAAAATAACAAATATATCGAATACCAAAATATAGACATCAATATTATCGACTTTTTGCAAATATCGACTATAGAAAAACTGCTCAATTAAATATATCTTTAGCACCAAATATAAATTCACATTATAAAACAATATAAAACACTTAAACAACATAAAAAAATTATTTGCAAACACATCAATATATAAAAACAATTACAGTAATAAAATAAAATCTGTAAAATATATAATGCTTGCATCATTTCACATTCAAAACAATGTTTAAAATATTTTAACCCTTTTGCTGCTTCTGTCGGCCAACGGCCGTCGCGAGCACTACCTCCGTAGTGCTGCGCACGTCCGTTGGCCGACGCGGCCCCGCCCACTCTTCAAAGCCGCCGCACCGCGGCGAAATTTCGGCCGCAGTAAAGGGGTTAAAAAAGCAAAACGAAAAAATAATTACTTTCTACTAACAGTTTCTTAATTAGCGTTTCCCTTATATGGAAACAAACAGCCAAAACAATAAAAACAATTAACTTCAACGAATCAAATACTCACATTTTAAAATACACCAATAACATAAAGGAACCAATTAAATAAACACTATATAAACATCAAATGTTTACATCTCTTTTACACTTCTAACCTACAATAAAGAAGAAGGTGAAACTCTGCCCAACTGTTTCCTAAAAGAAAACTTTCATTACTGAAGAAATCTTTAAAACTGCACTAAGTAAGTAAAACTGTATTTAAAATATAACAATACTACTACCCTTCAACAATAATTATTTCTGAGACCTAATTTACTATTCTTTCATTCTTTACATTTATATCAGCTCTACAGATATCTTACAAAGCCAGAAAAATATTTTCAAAATTCTCACCAATAAAAGAACAATAAATGTAAGTATATTATATTTTTGCCAAAGCTACCTAAAATTATTTATTCAAACGTTATTCACTAATATATATTTTCTTTTTATCTATCTCCTCTGCAGCCAACAGCAAAAGCATCCAAAATAATTCTACAACCACTAACCAACTAAATACAATTAAAAAGTAAGTATATAATTTTCAATTATTAAACACCCTTAAATACCCAACCAAATAACCCTTTTCCCCTAAAATCCCTATCATCTACAAACAATATAATCAAATTATTAAAATGTTTGTTTTCTCTTCCCAACAGAAATTACATCAAGAAAATAGAAAATAAAGCTTGAAATCATTTCCTGGACAATTTTATTTACATCAAACTAAACATTGTAAGTATATTCACTGAAATGTAACTGTATTTAATAAATATGTGGTATTTATTATATTACAAATGTTGTTTTTTTAATTTTCCCTAGCATAAAACAAAACAACATGACTGAAGGTGCAGAATTTGTAATGTCACAAAAAAATAAAATGTTATTATGTTATATGGGGTATGTCTATACACAGGAGAAACAAACTGGCCTTAAAGTGTTTTGGAAGTGTAGCAAATACTACTCTAACAAATGCTATGGAAGAGCTACTACTCATGAAACTACTGTTCTTTCTGTAAAAGAACATAATCACCGCCCAAACATAACAGAGATTGAGGTTAGAGATGCTCTTGAAAGTATAAAAGAAGCAAACACTAGTACTGATAAACCAACTACCCAAATACTAAAAGAGCAACTATTAAAAGTACCTCAACATGCATCAGGACAATTACAGTCCATAGCTTCTTTAAAAAGAACTATTGCCAGACAAAAAAAAGCAACTACAAGTACCATACCTGCCCCTAAAACGTTTGCAGAAGTAGTTATTCCACCAGAATTAAGCATTACTCACACTAAAGAACCATTTATATTTTTTGATAACAAATGCCCAGATAAAAGAATAATTATGTTTGCTACTGCAAACAGTTTAGTTAAATTACAGCAATGTGACACCTGGATGATGGATGGAACTTTCAAAGTCTGTCCAAAACCATTCTACCAGCTGTACACAGTGCATGGATTGTACCAACATTCAAATATTCCATTCATCTATGCTCTATTACCAAATAAACAGCAAACTACCTACATAGATATACTCACTAAAATAAAAGAAGAAAGCAATAATTATTTTCCTTCAAAAATTATTATTGATTTTGAAATAGCCATGATAAATGCTATACTGAAAAATTATCCACACACAGCAATCCAGGGTTGCTATTATCATTTTAACCAGAGTCTCTGGAGACATCTACAAAAATCAACCCTGTGGGGCCGATTCCGATCTCGGCCGGTAGGGCACCGAATCGGATTCGGCTTAACCGGATCCGATTCGGAGCCCTCTTTCCCGACCGATTCGTACGTGCGTCCGGCCGAGCGAGTACGATGCGAGCGCACGCGAAATCGCCGACCGACATGTTCGTAAGTCCGAAGCGCTTCGACCGACTCGCACGGACACGACTTACACCGCGCGATGGAGACGTTCCCCGGCCGGGCAAGTACGATGCGCGCCGCGAGCAGTCCGACCGACTCGCGCCGTCCGGCTAGAAAGAGCAGTCGGAGCCGCACTTTGGGGGTCCGTGTCGGACCCCCCTGTACGCGTAGCCGCGTGAGTCGCACACAGGGGGGACCCATGGGTCCCCCCTACCTGTGCATGTATGCCGCGAGTCGCTTCGAGGCATACCCGCTGTAGGGGGCACCCTTGTTCGCCTCGCACCCATTGGGTCAATGGGAGCCCGCGTACGCGTTGTACGTCCGGCTCCCATTGACTTCAATGGGAGTCCGACCGACTCGAGTCCGATTGCATGCTGTACATTAAACAAATTTAAATTACTATTCCCACTCCAGTCAATATTAAGTCAGGGAAGGTGCTGGACACTAAACATATAACAATTACTATTCTCACTCCAGTGAATATTAAATCAGGGAAGGTGCTGGACATTAAACATATATAAATAACTATTCCCACTCCAGTCATTATTAAGTCAGGGAAGGTGCTGGACATTAAACATATATAAATTACTATTCCCACTCCAGTCAGTATTAAGTCTGGGAAGGTGCTGCACATTAAACACATAAAAATTACTATTCCCACTCCAGTCAGTATTAAGTCAGGGAAGATGCTGGACACTAAACATATACAACTACTATTCCCACTCCAGTCAAAATTAAATCAGGGAAGGTGCTGGACATTAAACATATATAAATTACTATTTCCACTCCAGTCAGTATTAAGTCTGAGAAGGTGCTGGACATTAAACACATAATAATTACTATTCCCACTCCAGTCAGTATTGAGTCAGAGAAGATGCTGGACACTAAACATATAAAATTACTATTCCCACTCCAGTCAAAATTAAGTCAGGGAAGGTGCTGGACATTAAACATATATAAATTACTATTCCCACTCCAGTAAGTATTAAGTCTGGGAAGGTGCTGGACATTAAACATATATAAATAACTATTCCCACTGCAGTCAGTATTAAGTCTGGGAAGGTGCTGGACATTAAACACATAAAAATTACTATTCCCACTCCAGTCAGTATTAAGTCAGGGAAGATGCTGGACACTAAACATATAAAATTACTATTCCCACTACAGTAATTATTAAGTCAGGGAAACTTCAGGACACTAAGGGGCCGATTCCGATTCGGGCCGGAAAACGTACCGACCGACTCGGTCCGGGAATAAAGTCCGACCGACACGTACCGGCGCCGTACGACCCTGGTAGTACGATGAAATGCATGTGAAACCCGACCGACTCGGACGGAATACAAAACGACCGACCGAGCCGGACGGAAACAAGCCATCCGGCCGGGAAATCACGCGAAACGAACCGACCGACACGCACCCGGATTGAACCCGAACGAAACGTACCCGCAAACTCCGACCCGCGTAGTACGATGCTGTGCGTGCAAAACACGACCGACTCGCCGGGAGCACAAGCCGTACGACCGACACGCATACAAAACCCAGCCGAAGCAACCCAATACTACGCGACCGACTCGTACGCCGCATATGAAACCTAGCTGACACACAGCGGGAACGAGTCGGACAAGATCGCACCAGACAACTGCAGCGTCCTACTCGGACACAAGAACGACTCCTACATGCACCAAAAACACCAAGGAAAAATTAGAAAAAAAAGGGCCAAACAAGCAACCACAAAGCCAATAAATACAGGGAGGAAAAAAAAATGGAACAAGGACACACCTCCAACTCCACCTACATAAAGGCCACAAATCCCTACCATGATCCTTTGCAAATTCCACTGACCTGCCAGCACACAACACCATCACACAGCAACCACAGACACACTCACAGCTCATACATCACACAAGCCACACACCATTACCACACCCACAAATAGCACCCTGACACACACCCAGCTAAACCTACACTCACACCCCCCCACTTGCACACACACACATCAATCACCACCACCAGCCATCACCATGCCCCCAAAGAGGAACCATAAGTTCCTAGATAGTGAATTGGAAGTCCTGGTAGACGAGATCCTGAGGGTAGAGCCACAGTTGTTTGGTACATTGGTACAACAGACCCCCATGTCGCAGAAAACCAAGATGTGGGCGAGGATTGTCGACAGGGTGAACGCACAATCACCATGTTTGCGCACAAAGGAAGACATCCAGAACAGGTGGTATGATGTGCGCAGGAGGGTCCGGGACCTACTCAAAAGGACTACCTCCTCAGCCAGCACACCGGCAGTGGCCCTCCTGCAAAACCAGTATACCTCAGGCCCTGGGAGGAGAAGGTGCGGGCCATCCTACCACCAGTGAGCGTATACGGACTAACAGACATCCCAGAGCCTGGTGAGTACACAACTAATATACACAATATGGTGTGACAACACACACACACATCACAGTCAAGGGGATAGGCAAACCATGCACCCTTAGCAAATACACAGCAACCAAAAGATATTCATCCCAAGATGTGAATGCTACTCAGACAAACACAATACCTCCCATCTCATAGTGATATGTAACTGTGTCATGACATGTACAAACCTAACAACAAATACAGCAAGGCAGTGGCACAAATAGAAACAACAAACACTCCGAGATATTTAAACACAACTAGAACACCACCTCACAGGGAAGCTCACTGAAAGGAAGGAATTCTGTGTATGCTGGTCAAGTCAGTGTAGCCAATAGCATGATGGGAGTGGTAGTCACAGATATTGGTCACACCCACAATTGGCCCATCAACACCACTCTGAACCATGCTCACATCACAGGGAGTGGAAAACAACTGACAAGATGGCTGACACTGGGTACTGCTGTGGGGAGCACAAGGCCCTGATGGGAACTGGGCACCAACAAACAACAGGACCACACTGTCAGCCATCTTGCCATTGCTGTCACACTCACACACAGTGAAGTCCACTCAAAAGGAAGGAAGTATGGGCATGCTGGGAAGGGGGTGTAGGCAATAGCATGATGGGAGTGGTAGTCACAGATATTGGTCAGCCTCACAATTGGCCCATCAACACCACCCTGAACCATGCTCACATCACAGGGAGTGGAAAAGGACTCACAAGATGGCTGACACTGGGTACTGCTGGGGGAGCACAAGGCCCTGCTGGGAACTGTGCAACAACCAACAGCAGGACACCACTGACTGACATCCTGAAAGACAACTTGCACTCCCTGCAATGGAAGCACATTCCATGGTGGGATATCTGGCTGAGTGGGAAGGAGGACTCACAGCACTGACCATAGTTACAAGCACCTCCACTCACACACCCCCTCAACACTAACTCCACATAACCCACCTGGGAGAATGCAATGCCTCACATCCTAACTGAAGATCCCACAAAGAACCACCACCCTGGGTTATGCTGTGTGAAGCACAGGGACACTCTTGGGACTTGTAGCCAAACAACTGCCAAGACAACACTCTCAGCCATCCTGTCAGCACAGGCACCCCACCCCACAGGGAAGCAGAGTCAAAAGGAAGGAAGGATGGGCATGCTGGGAAGGGGGGTGGAGGCAATAGCATGATGGGAGTGGTAGTCACAGATCAACATCTCACACCCACATGGCCCAGCAAGTTAGCACTGAAGCATGCACACCTCACAGGGAGTCAAAAGCCACTTCAAAGATGTCTGACACGGGCCACAGGTGTGGGGAGCACAAGGCCCTGCTGGGAACTGGGCACTAAAAACAACAGGACCACACTGCCAGCCATCTTGCCATTGCTGTCTCACACACACACAGTGAAGTCCACTCAAAAGGAAGGAAGTATGGGCATGCTGGGAAGGGGGTGTAGGCAATAGCATGATGGGAGTGGTAGTCACAGATATTGGTCAGCCTCACAATTGGCCCATCAACACCACCCTGAACCATGCTCACATCACAGGGAGTGGAAAAGGACTCACAAGATGGCTGACACTGGGTACTGCTGGGGGAGCACAAGGCCCTGCTGGGAACTGTGCAACAACCAACAGCAGGACACCACTGACTGACATCCTGAAAGACAACTTGCACTCCCTGCAATGGAAGCACATTCCATGGTGGGATATCTGGCTGAGTGGGAAGGAGGACTCACAGCACTGACCATAGTTACAAGCACCTCCACTCACACACCCCCTCAACACTAACTCCACATAACCCACCTGGGAGAATGCAATGCCTCACATCCTAACTGAAGATCCCACAAAGAACCACCACCCTGGGTTATGCTGTGTGAAGCACAGGGACACTCTTGGGACTTGTAGCCAAACAACTGCCAAGACAACACTCCCAGCCATCCTGTCAGCACAGGCACCCCACCCCACAGGGAAGCAGAGTCAAAAGGAAGGAAGGATGGGCATGCTGGGAAGGGGGTGGAGGCAATAGCATGATGGGAGTGGTAGTCACAGATCAACATCTCACACCCACATGGCCCAGCAAGTTAGCACTGAAGCATGCACACCTCACAGGGAGTCAAAAGCCACTTCAAAGATGTCTGACACGGGCCACAGGTGTGGGGAGCACAAGGCCCTGCTGGGAACTGGGCACTAAAAACAACAGGACCACACTGCCAGCCATCTTGCCATTGCTGTCTCACACACACACAGTGAAGTCCACTCAAAAGGAAGGAAGTATGGGCATGCTGGGAAGGGGTGTGTAGGCAATAGCATGATGGGAGTGGTAGTCACAGATATTGGTCAGCCTCACAATTGGCCCATCAACACCACCCTGAACCATGCTCACATCACAGGGAGTGGAAAAGGACTCACAAGATGGCTGACACTGGGTACTGCTGGGGGGAGCACAAGGCCCTGCTGGGAACTGTGCAACAACCAACAGCAGGACACCACTGACTGACATCCTGAAAGACAACTTGCACTCCCTGCAATGGAAGCACGTACCATGGTGGGATATCTGGCTGGGTGGGAAGGAGGACTCACAGCACTGACCATAGTTACAAGCACCTCCACTCACACACCCGATCAACACTAACTCCACATAACCCACCTGGGAGAATGCAATGCCTCACATCCTAACTGAAGATCCCACAAAGAACCACCACCCTGGGTTATGCTGTGTGAAGCACAGGGACACTCTTGGGACTTGTAGCCAAACAACTGCCAGGACAACACTCCCAGCGATCCTGTCAGCACAGGCACCCCCACCAGGGAAGCAGAGTCAAAAGGAAGGAAGGATGGGCATGCTGGGAAGGGGGTGGAGGCAATAGCATGATGGGAGTGGTAGTCACAGATCAACATCTCACACCCACATGGCCCAGCAAGTTAGCACTGAAGCATGCACACCTCACCGGGAGTCAAAAGCCACTTCAAAGATGTCTGACACGGGCCACAGCTGTGGGGAGCACAAGGCCCTGCTGGGAACTGGGCACCAACAAACAACAGGACCACACTGCCAGCCATCTTGCCATTGCTGTCACACTCACACACAGTGAAGTCCACTCAAAAGGAAGGAAGTATGGGCATGCTGGGAAGGGGGTGTAGGCAATAGCATGATGGGAGTGGTAGTCACAGATGTTGGTCAGCCTCACAATTGGCCCATCAACACCACCCTGAACCATGCTCACATCACAGGGAGTGGAAAAGGACTCACAAGATGGCTGACACTGGGTACTGCTGGGGGAGCACAAGGCCCTGCTGGGAACTGTGCAACAACCAACAGCAGAACACCACTGACTGACATCCTGAAAGACAACTTGCACTCCCTGCAATGGAAGCACGCTTCATGGTGGGATAACTGGGCTGGGGGAGAAGGAGGCCCGGATGGCAAGCAAATACCACCAATGCTGGTCATGCACACACCTCAACATTCACATTGACATGCCACAGGTTGGCAGGACAATGTGCTACACCAATATCACTCTCTGACTGTCACAATTTAGGAGAATGCAATGTCCAGGCCCACATCCAGAGGTACAGTCACAACTGTCAGGTGTTTGAACAATTGATGCCAGTAGAAACATAACATACAATCTGTGTCTCTCCCCAAAACAGGTGATGATGGGGACACAGCAGCAGACGAGGAGGAGTCCCTGTCCCAGGCTCCGGGGAACACTGAGCTCACTGGTGTGGATCAGCCTCTGCACTCCTCGGATGGCGAAGAACCAGCTGGACCCTCCGGTGTGAGTCATCATGCAGCACCAGCAGGACCAACATCTGCACCCCCTGCACCCACCCCTCCAACAACTGCCAACACACAGGCCACCCCTGCCAACACGGACAGACCAAGGACCACAGATGACAACAGCGCAGGGACCCAGACCCAAACTGGAGCTGGTGACAACGAGCCCAGGAACAACACCCAAGTGGGCCCACGGTCACCTGTGCGTGCCACCGCAGGTCCTGCACGTGTCGCCAGGGGTGGTGGGAGGGGTGGTAGACATAGGTCGCTCTTTGCAGAGGGGTCTGGACTGCATGATGACCCACAACTGGCACGCATCGCGGATGCGTACCAGACTAGCACCGGAGAGGTCAGCCAGGTAGTGGGGATCCTCAAGGACATACAACAGCAGCAGGCTGCCCATCATGCCCGCTTGGACTCCCACATGTCCCGTGTCGAGACACACATGTCACGTGTCGAGACACACATGTCTGGCATGGAGTCCAAGTGGGACACATTGGAACAACTGACAGCGGTGCATAGGGACATACTGACATGCCTCCGCCAGATCAGCACCAACATGGCCACACCTCCCTGTGTGCCCACAACATCTGCTGCTGAAACAACTGCAAATGCCACAGGGAGGGAGGAGGACTCTGGCAGAGAGTCCCCTGCACCGCCGCAGCCTGCACCTGAGGGTCCCCCCCAAGAAGAGGGGCCGTCCGAGGAGGCCAAACTGAGAGGCCGATGGCCATCTACATCCCCCAGGAAGCCAACACCTGTTCTGGAACTTTTCCTCTGTGTGCAAACTGCACGCCCTGTCGAAGCCAACCCAACTCTCCCACATGACATGGGGAGCTCTAGTTGGCCAAATTCATCAGATGACTGTGGACTTTACTCTGGACATTTCAGCTACCAAGACTTCCAAATCACATGGGAACTTTGGATTCCAATTTCTATGTACAGCACCCACCATCCTGTGCACCATTCTCACACCTGTATGTAAATAAACTCACCAATACACCATATCTGCCTCTGTTGTGATTCCAACGTGCTCTCTGTCATGGAGATGGTGATCAGAAAAATGACACTGTGCATGCTAACTGCTACAGCAAGTCCAACACCGTCATGTCAGTCATGGCGACGTGACACATATGAGGGAGACACACCACTAGGGCCACACAACACATACACACCAGGGCCATCAGACTCATCACCTATACTGATGTTGCAACTAAATACAGTGGAATGCACAGACACGCCACCTATTCACAGTCTGTCAACTAGACTACAGGTGCAGTAAGCAAATGTCAGTCAGATGTGTGACCACAGACAACGCACATCCCAAAGTGAAGCACAGGTTTATTACACATTTGCAACATGTTGTTTCCACTACAAATGCTAGCTAATCCAACCTGGCTGTGGCCACAAAGTCAAAAAGTGCAGAAGATAGAAAGTCCAGGGGTGTGTGGCACATCACCTGTAGGGAAACGACTGCTTCCACCTTGCAAGTTGATTCATGGATTCGTGGGATCCAAGTTGATCAAACAACTCCGGCAGCACCCTGTGAAGGACAGACATGACACACAGTCAAAACCACTGAAGAACAGCACAGAACGGCAATACTCATGTCTAATACATGTCACGAGATAACTACACAAAACCAAGTTAGCATGTCAACACTGTTGGGCAGTACAGACCACCTGCAAGGACACATCGCTGCACGCATCCAGTCAAGTAGCACATGGCCACACTCAAACAGCAACAGAGCACCACACACACATATCATGCAAACTCAAATCATTGACATTACAACCCTCTGGAGACTCACATTCAGCTGAAGAAGTTGGTGATGAGCTGTGTGCGGACATCACCATCATCATCATCATCATCTTCACTGGCATCGTGACCCAGGCCAGGATCTTCCACAGGTGGCGGACGTTGGTCATCGTCATCCAGGATGAGAGGCAACTCCTTCCGCACTGCCAGGTTGTGTAGCATGCAGCAGACGATGACAATCTTGCACACCTTTGCTGGGGCATATGGGAGGGCCCCTCCTGTCTTGTCCAGGCAGCGGAAGCGGCTCTTCAGGAGACCAAAGGTCCGCTCAATCACCCTCCTCGTCCGACCATGTGCCTCATTGTAGCGCATCTGGGCTGGTGTCACAGGGTTCCTGAGGGGTGTCAGCAACCACGGCATGTTGGGGTATCCCGAGTCACCTACAGACAGACAATTGCACATTAGCCGATTTGAAAATGTGTGCGGAAAACAACATAGCAGAACACACACAATGGTACAAAGTCAGTACACACCAACAAGCCAGGCACGCTGGTTCGGCATCTGTGACATCATCCTCGGGATGCGACTACTCCTCATCACGTAGGCATCGTGTGCCGAACCGGGGAAACGGGCACACACATGTGTGATGGTCATATCTGCAAGACATACCACCAGAGCATTGATCGAATGGTAATGTTTACGGTTCCGGTATGCCTGCTCATGTGCCTGTGGTGGTATCAAAGCCACATGTGTCCCATCAATGGAGCCAATTACATGTGGCATCCTCCCCAGGGCATAGAAGTCACTCTTGACGTCAGTGAGTCGTTGACGTGTTGGGAAATAGATGTACTGGTTCAGGTATATCAACATTGCCCCCAAAACATCGCGTAGCACACGGCTGAACATAGTCTGTGACATCCCACCGGCAGTCGCCACAGTGTGTTGAAAGGTACCGGTGGCAAAGAAGTGTAGGGCTGCCATCACCTTCACCTTGGGGGTCAGCGCTGTAGGATACGGACGGCCAGGCTGCAAATGTGGGTCCAACCGCACTGCCAAATCCTCAATCAGCTGCCTGGTGAAGCGGTACCGTCGGATGCTGTCACGTTCCACCATCGTTGCCAGGTCTGGGAATGGTCGATGGACAGCAGGAGCCCTGCAGTGCATAGGTGAAGAAAGCAAGATTGTCAGTCACCCCAACTATGTGCCGTTCACCATACTCAATTTCACATGATACATCATTAACAAACACAAGTACTTGATGTGTGTGTCGTTCTGTTTGGACATATATGGCACCTACATGGACATCATCTAACATCTCTGTTCAACAAGTGTTGACAACAGGTTCCAGGGTGTGCTATGGGAAACCATTAGGCTGTGTCACAGTACCCATTTACTGCTCTCACGTTCCACACACATACCACAGTGACATGTCTGGACAGATGCTCCACAGGCATCACAGCTCCTTGACAGGTAGATTCCCAGGGACCCTGTCTTGCCACATGGACACTGGCATGACATTGCGTATCATGTACACGTCAGAAAAACTAACATGACACCCACAGGTAGTGGCCCCTGTAGCCTCTGCAGGACAGACATGGACGTCTGTGACACACACACACACAACATCAAAGTTCATGCACAAACCACGTGGATG
The DNA here is from genome assembly GCA_963921515.1 of Calotriton arnoldi. Classification (NCBI taxonomy): domain Eukaryota; kingdom Metazoa; phylum Chordata; class Amphibia; order Caudata; family Salamandridae; genus Calotriton; species Calotriton arnoldi. Next base: position 2,434,607 of record CAWUFW010000485.1, on the reverse strand, counting down.
TGGAGACTGTCTCCCATTGTGCACATGGAGTCAGAGACATGTGAAACACAACATGCACACAGACTGCGGAGGGACATCACTATTGTGGCAATGGGCCACCCTGTGACGTACATGCCTTCCCACATGTGAGCCTGGGGGTATGTGACATGTCATACACATACACAACCTGGAAATGTGACCATGACACATGCTCATGAATGAAAAGTTGCACACCACAGTGGTCAGGTGCACAACACACAAAGGACCCTGTCCCCATGAACACGTGCACAGCCTGGGTGTGTCTGCCCCCAAATGCCACCCCAAAAACCACATGTTCACCCCCATACACAGATAAGGTTATGCTGCCACACATGCCTTAGATACAGTGTGGACTGGGTGTGGTGTTGTAGGTGTGCCCCTGAGTCCCTGGAAAGTATATGTGGCTGGCATAGGTTCACCAGTGACCAGCATGGTGACATATGCGTGTGACCTGTCCAGGGACGCGTTGAACAGCAATGGACCGATCGGTGTGCCCGGCCGGCCCATTGCATTGTATGTGAGCGGGTACGCGTTGTATCCCGGGTACGCGTTGAACAGCAATGGACCGATCGGTGTGCCCGGCCGGCCCATTGCATTGTATGTGAGCGGGTACGCGTTGTATCCCGGGTACGCGTTGTACAGCAATGGACCGATCGGTGTGCCCGGCCGGCCCATTGCATTGTATGTGAGCGGGTACGCGTTGTATCCCGGGTACGCGTTGAACAGCAATGGACCGATCGGTGTGCCTGGCCGGCCCATTGCATTGTATGTGAGCGGGTACGCGTTGTATCCCGGGTACGCGTTGAACAGCAATGGACCGATCGGTGTGCCCGGCCGGCCCATTGCATTGTATGTGAGCGGGTACGCGTTGTATCCCGAAATACGCGTTGTACAGCAGTGGACCGAACGGTGCGCACACATTGGCTGGGGCCTGGCATGGCAACGGACGCGTTTTCGAAGCTCCAACGAGTCTGATGCAGTGAATTCAGTTGGCCAGCCACAACAATGTTGCAAAATCATGGGTGTCATGAAGTTGAAGATTTGAAGGATGCTGTGGGCGTGTATTAGTGCTGCTATTCCATGGATTGGTCAGATTCAGAAGATGCAAACGACTTTGACCTATCACTTTGGACACATGGGACAGTATCTGCCTCTGCAGCACACATATAATGCTGGCTGTTCCCCTGAGAGCTCACTTGCCTGCACTACATGCTCCAGGACGACATCTGCCACCAACACTGCTGCTGTTTATGCATCCTCTGGCTCCTGCAATGGCACGTACTGTGGAGAGAGCCCCAGCCTTCAGCCTTGAGGAGAACCAGGCCCTGCTGGACAGCCTCCTTCCACAGTACAGCAAGCTGTATGGGAAACCAGGGGAGCAGGTGAGTGTGCTGTCCACTGCCTCACTAATTGTGCATGTTGTCTGACTAGCAGGGCTTTCAGTGTGCACACCACTGGCTAGCATGCCCACTGAGTAGTTGTCACACCCCAAAGTGTGTAGTTACATGCACTGAACTGGTACAGTGCAGTAACAGTGCATTCCAACTAGGTTTACTTCCCATGCAATGATACCATGTAGTGACTGCTGGCAAACTGTTCATAGCCATTGTTGCACTGCCTGTGTACATCATATGCCCCTGTGATTGAGACATGTATATCCAACTGTGTGATGCACGTATATGTTGCATGTGTAGTAATGGCCTTTTCACTTTGTCATCCTCACAGGTTGATGCCCACCAGAAGCAGGAAATCTGGCTGACCATCGCCCGGAAAGTAAGATCCGTGGGGGTCTACAGGCGCAGGATCCGCAACTGCCAGAAGAGGTGGCAGGACCTTCGTGGCTGGACCCGGAGGATCGCAAGGGTCCAGCTGAAGCTGTCGCCTCCTCGCAGGAGGGGTGGACACCGGACCCTGACCCCCACATGCTCCGGATCCTGGCGGTGGTCTTCCCTGACCTGGATGGGCAGCTGAAGGACAGACAGCAGCAAGGAGGGGGTGAGTCCATGACTGCACTGTGCACTTTGTCTGACATGCTATGTGCCCTCCTCTGGCCTGGTTAAACTTCCACAGTACATCAGTCATGTGGTCCAGGACCCATGTCCCTCATTTGTGACATGCCCACTTCTCCTCTGATACGCATATGTGTGGCCCTTATAGTCAGGAAATTGTGTCATTTGGGGACTGTGTCATTGCATTTAGCTTTGCTCAAGCTGGGGGACAGCATTTGTTCCCGTGACTATGTTGTGCGATTCATGGGTGGGTCAATTGCTTACACAATGCCTAAGTTCTGACATGTAATCTGGGTGTAACTTTGATATGTGGTCCGCTTGCTGCTCTGACTCACCACATGTCCCTGGGGAATTTGGCACACACCCATGCTGCTGGTGGGAACAATGTTTGGGCCTCAGGAGTATGTGTATCCAGTGTGTCACACATGCTTAGCCACCTGCCTACTGTCCAGGACTCATCCCTCTTACAGGTGGAGCTGGACAGTAATGCCTACTCCAGGGCATGCAATGCACTCTGTACTCCCACTCCTGTGTATCATCTGGCATGTTGTGATCAGTGTAATGTACCCTCAGGTGTCTGCCTCTGTCTCATTGTGCTGTGTCTTCGTTGTCAGGACTACTGGTATGTTTATCGGTTAGGGCTCAGCATGCCATCTGAGATGTGACCATGATAGACGATACTTCTGTGACTTATAGGTGTCTGATCACTTGACTGTGCACACAGGTGTTTGCGACTGTGACTTTCAGGCAGCTGTATTGTCATTCACAGCACACTGTGAGGTGCTCATGTTCAGAGAGTTGTGTTTCATGTCCCCCATATGTCCAGTTGGTATGACGTGGACAAATAGTAGTACAGATGATGTGGTATTTGGGGGATGGACATGTGCACTTGTCAGTCACATAACTTGCATTCCCCATGCCCTCGGATTGTGACACAGTGCAGACTGTTGTTGGCTGGCTGCCATGGCCATGTGACTTGAGACAGTAATGTATGACTTTGCACGCATTCCTGTGTCATGGCATTAAACTTCCTGAGACTGATCCTGCAGGGGAGTGACATGTGCAACATGCACCCCATTGTGGCATTGACTATCCGGACATGGGTGCATCATGGTGTCTGGTGCTGGTATGCATCACATGCATTTCTATTTAGACTCTGGCCATCCCTTTATCCGGACACCTGCACTGACTCAGTGGCAAGAGATGTGATGTGTGCATGTTCACATACTTCACCGTGTTCCCTGCAATGTCCAACAACTGTGTAGGTGGTGCATGTGTCCACACTGGGGTCTTACCATCAGACAGGCACCAGACAGATGGGTGCAAGGGCAGGAGGGGTGTGAGTCCCATGGTTGACCATCAGACTGACAATTGGCTTCCCCGAATCTGTGTGAGGACTTCAGGCAATGTTCAACTAAGGATGCCAGGGCTTGCTCTGTAATGTGCTGTACTTACTGTGGTGTGTGCGGTCAGTGCAGGTGACTGATGTATGTCTGTTTCCCTAATTGTTTGCAGATACATCCACGGCCACAGGAGGGGACAGCTCCACGGACCAGGAGGAGCAGCGGAGCCAGACTGGGTCAGCATCGGACGAGTGGTCAGAGGGACCCAGTGGCACGGAGGGCGAGGGAGCCACACCGAGGAGTCCTCAGCACCATCCACCTCAGCTGAGGACCACAGCAGCTCGGAGGATGACTCCCTTGTGGAGGCGGGTCTCAGCAGCCACCAAAGGCCAGCTAGTCTGTCTGGCCCCGCCACCACCACCACCACCACCGCCCTCCCATTGGCTCCCATTCCTGAGGTCCGTGGAGGCTCCCGTACTCGGGAGCGTGTCTCCTTCGTGCCAGGCACCGCAGCCCCTGCCCCTGTGTCCCCTGCTGCCCTGAGTGAGGAGTCTGTGTACCTCCTTCGGCAGCTCCATGTAGGGCAGACAGCAATGCTGAGTGTCCTCCATGCACACACCACTCTGTTGACACAGCTGGTGTCGTTCATGGAGGGCATCTCGACGGGTATGTCTGCCCTACAGAGGAGCAATAGGTCCATGGACTCCTCCCTGACGGCAGCAGTGTCCCTCCTCCAACAGTCCCTCACCCCTCCCACCTCTGCCCCATCCACACTTCCTGCCCCCTACCTGTCCAAAGCACATGCACACCTGCACAGTCACCCAAACACACAGACACGAGCAGCACAGACACACCCAAGAGAAAGGCAAGACGTGCACACACGCATCCTCAGGGGACTGATACCACAGACACAGGGGACGGGGAACACACACACACACACAGGCATCCACATTAACTCCGCAGTCCTCCAAATCCTCTCCCTCCAAGACCCCTTCCCTTGCCTCGCCTGCTAACACACCTACACAGCAGATCTTCCTGTGTGACCTCGGCCTCTTCCCCTCCAATCCTGCTGATCCAGCATACCGGGGAAGAGGAAGTCCACCCACACAGAGGGGAGTGCCCCTCGCCCCCGGACACCCTCCCCCAGGCGCAGGCAGAGTGAGCCCCCCACCCGCAAGTCCCCCGGTCCCGGAAGAGCAAGACCCTGCCACCGCCCTGCAAGTCAACCACACAGTCTCTCACCTCCATCCCCCAGGCCACCACTCCACAGGTTCCACCGCCACACCCTGCCCCAGGTTCCCCCACACACCGATACCGCATCCCCAAACTGCTTAGGCCCTCCCCCCTGCCACTTGCTCTTCCACCCCAAAACCAGACGCTCTGCCTGTTTGTGCCACTGGTGTGGAGACCGTGTCCCCCCTCTGTCCTGCCCAGCTCTTCTGCCCCCCTTCCACTACCTTGGAGTCATGCACTGCGGTGGAGTCCACAACCACCCCGTCTGACTCGGGCACTGCATTGGGGACCCAGTCCACTCCATCTGACCAGCCCACTGCAGTGGTTGCAGCACCAACACCATCTGACTTGAGCCCTGCGGTGGTGCCAGCCCCCTGAGTCAGACACCTCCACTGCAGTTGCCGGTGACACTCCTGCACCCACCTCCCCTTCACTGCCTCCTTCTGGCATCCCCTGATCCTGTCCCTGCGGTGCCTGGCCTGCCCCTCGTATGCCCCTCCAAGGGGGATGTCCCCTGTCCGTACCTGTGCAGGCAAGCAATTGTTGACAAGTTGTCACACATCACCCTGTTGGGACTGTATATTTGGACTGGCCATTGGCCTTAGTTTATTTTGGACTTTTGATTTGAGTTGCACACTTGCTGAATAAAGCCTCTTTTTGTTTACTTGTGGTTAATCTTTGGAGGTACATGATGTAGATGTGTGGAATCATGCATTTGCTGTTGTAATAGTGTTCAGATCAGGTAAATGAAGTTTTGCTGTGATGGGCTCCATGTGGTCCATGGGATATGTGTCCTAATCTAGTCTGGATCTATAGCATCCTTTGCTGCAGTCTGAGGGTGTAATGTTCAGCATTTGACACAGGGATGTACGTTTAGCATTTGTAGATTACCATCTTTGTCCTACACTGATGCACATCTGGTGGGCTTACCACTGTCCAATGTTCCTAGTACCCTGACTGTGTGCCCGTCTCCAATGGACATGCAGTTTAGCACATCAAATTTGGAGGACTCATCTGTGTACACAGTGCAAGTTGCTTGACACGTGTCTTGGGTGTATGCAGATGACTGACGTGACACTCCCGTGCCCAGGCTGATATGAGCAGAGCCTTCAGTGTGTTGTAGATGTTGACTCACTGACCGAGTGTTCTGCTGACATGTTTGAGTCGTGCACAGATAAGGTTTGGCACAGCTGACCTTCCACAGGAGTGGAGTGCCCTCATGGCAGTGCGTGATTCAGTGATATAGGCTGTGCCCGTGTTGTGTGTTGTGTAGGCATGTCTGTGCGTGTTTCCTTCTCCTTTTCCTAGACAGGCTGTGTCCCTACGGATGATCCTGTTTGGGATGCTTGCTGAGTTGTTCTGTGTTCATCCAGCATCTTGGACCTGGTTTCTCCGGGATGTGGGTGCATGGCAAACTAATGTTCATGAGGTTGTCATCCCTAGTTGTCTTTGTTGTCAGGGCTGGGGATGTGGGCAAACGCAGATGGGACACAGTCAGGATTCCTCTTGGCACTTGTTGGTTACACAAGTATTGTGATTTTCTGTTTGTGTATGCTTTCAGTGATTGTGACACGTTGTGTGTGTGACTGCTGCCACTCCTCAGGGTCAGAGCTGCAATGTTGGAAGTTGTCTATGTGTGTCCTTTGTGGGTCAGCTTGGCTTCTTCATTGGTGTGTGACTATGGCCAGGGTCCCATTGTTTGGGGTGGATTTCACGTCATGCCCATGTACGGCATACTGTGCAGTGTGTCAGACATTCACAAGTCTTGTTGACTGGCCATGTGTGATGGGTTTCTGCACCTTATTTCCCCCACTACCCCTGGGATTGTCATGGGTGCATGTGCAATGTCAGCAGTCCATGTGAGCTTCACTGCTGCACATTGGTGGAGATCAAGGTGTGTGGCGTTGAGTGTGTGCAAATGTGAGTTGTTGCATGGCTGGGGCACTACCTCCATATTGTCCTTGGCTGGCAGGCCATGCTGAGTGCTTTGTGCTTGTATAGGTGTGATGGTAGTATGTTGCTCAGGACACATGGCTGTGGTTCACAGTGTGGATGACATCTACCTTTGTCATCACAGTGTGATTTTCATGCAGGCTAGTGTCACCACAATGTGGGGTCCCTGGGGGAGTGCTGTGGTGGTTCTGTCTCTTGCTGTGTTTGTTGCTGTTCCTACAAGCTTGTGTGACATGTGTAATTTGGGCTCCCTCTCATCTCACAATGCCTGTTTGCCCACATAGGGGAATCCAATCCATGAGTTACTTCTGTATGTGACTGTGTTGACATCTGTGTATTAGTGAATCTGGCCTCCTCATGTGTTGTGTGTTTGCCTGGGGACACTGGCACACAACCCCCTCACCTGTTGTGTTTGATATGCAGTGTGAGTCTGCCTGTTTGTGTTTGTGCATTTGCACCACTGCATTGGCATATCTTTAGTTTGCCATTGGCTGTATGTTGTTTGTTGGCTTTCCCCTGCTGGCCCTGGGACTGCTAGGTCATCAGTCAGCACATTGATCATGGTTAGTATGTCCCATTGCTGCCATGGTATGGTATTTGTTCACCTGACATCTACAGTCTCCACAGGATATCTACATTTGTGTGTCCATTGGTGCAGATATGTGGGTCTGCATTATGATGCTAACTTCTGTCATTGTGTCATTTGTGAATGTAGACAATGTGGGCCCCCATGGCTGATGTTTGTGTGCACATGGCCAGAACGATGTGTCATTGGCACTGCACTGCTTGCCTCACACAATCTATGTTGCTATGGGACACAAGCACTACAATGCCACTGTAGTGTTTGGTTTTGTGTGGCCAGGAATAATCCCTGCAGTTTTGTTTTTGCAGCTTTTACCAGGACTACACTTACCTTTTGGGCACTGTGGTGATGGGGCTTTGGGCCCCATTGCCACACTGTTCAAAATGTGCTTCAGCTATGGAGCACACACTTACCTTTTGGCACTGTGGTGATGGGGCTTTGGGCCCCATTGCCACACTGTTCAAAATGTGCTTCAGCTATGGAGCACACACTTACCTTTGGGCACTGTGGTGATGGAGCTTTGGGCCCCATTGCCACACTGTTCAAAATGTGCTTCAGCTATGGAGCACACACTTACCTTTTGGGCACTGTGGTGATGGAGCTTTGGGCCCCATTGCCACACTGTTCAAAATGTGCTTCAGCTATGGAGCACACACTTACCTTTTGGGCACTGTGGTGATGGGGCTTTGGGCCCCATTGCCACACTGTTCAAAATGTGCTTCAGCTATGGAGCACACACTTACCTTTGGGCACTGTGGTGATGGGGCTTTGGGCCACATTGCCACACTGTTCAAAATGTGCTTCAGCTATGGAGCACACACTTACCTTTTGGGCACTGTGGTGATGGGGCTTTGGGCCACATTGCCACAGTGGTCAAGGTCTGCTTGCATTGTGTAGGCCACACATACAATTATGTGTGACACATGTGTTAGGGGGTCACATTGTATGTTCAATGTTATGTTCAGTGTTGTATGCATTTGACAAAGACCACACACGCTTGTCATGGTGTTGGGGGTGGGATGTAATTTACAGACAGTCCTTATGTGGGAGTATGCTAGATGTGTCATGCATTACCCGTCCTATGAGTAGGGGTGGTTGTAGTGGCAGGCATCCAGCCCCCATGAGTGGGGATGGTAGTAGTGGTAGGCATCCAGCCCCCATGAGTGGGGATGGTAGTGGTGGTAGGCATCCAGCCCCCATGAGTGGGGATGGTAGTAGTGGTAGGCATCCAACCCCCCATGAGTGGGGATGGCAGTAGTGGCAGGCATCCAGCCCCCCATGAGTGGGGATGGTAGTGGTGGTAGGCATCCAGCCCCCCATGAGTGGGGATGGTAGCAGTGGTAGGCATCCAGCCCCCCATGAGTGGGGATGGCAGTAGTGGCAGGCATCCAGCCCCCCATGAGTAGGGGTGGTGTTAGTGGTAGGCATCCATCCCCCTATGGGTGGGGATGGTAGTAGTGGTAGGCATCCAGCCCCCCATGAGTGGGGATGGTAGTGGTGGCAGGCATCCAGCCCACCCTGAGTAGGGGTGGTGTTAGTGGTAGGCATCCATCCCCCTATGGGTGGGGATGGTAGTAGTGGTAGGCATCCAGCCCACCCTGAGTAGGGGTGGTGTTAGTGGTAGGCATCCATCCCCCTATGGGTGGGGATGGCAGTAGTGGCAGGCATCCAGCCCACCCTGAGTAGGGGTAGTGTTAGTGGTAGGCATCCATCCCCCTATGGGTGGGGATGGTAGTAGTGGTAGGCATCCAGCCCCCCATGAGTGGGGATGGTAGTAGTGCCAGCCATCCAGCCCACCCTGAGTAGGGGTGGTGTTAGTGGTAGGCATCCATCCCCCTATGGGTGGGGATGGAAGTAGTGGTAGGCATCCAGCCCCCCATGAGTGGGGATGGTTGTGGTGGTAGGCATCCAGCCCCCCATGAGTGGGGATGGTAGTAGTGGTAGGAATCCAGCCCCCCATGAGTGGGGATGGCAGTAGTGGCAGGCATCCAGCCCCCATGAGTGGGGATGGTAGTAGTGGTAGGCATCCAGCCCCCATGAGTGGGGATGGCAGTAGTGGCAGGCATCCAGCCCCCCATGAGTGGGGATGGTAGTAGTGGTAGGCATCCTGCCCCCATAAGTGGGGATGGTAGTAGTGACAGCCATCCAGCCCACCCTGAGTAGGGGTAGTGTTAGTGGTAGGCATCCATCCCCCTATGGGTGGGGATGGTAGTAGTGGTAGGCATCCAGCCCCCCATGAGTGGGGATGGTAGTAGTGCCAGCCATCCAGCCCACCCTGAGTAGGGGTGGTGTTAGTGGTAGGCATCCATCCCCCTATGGGTGGGGATGGTAGTAGTGGTAGGCACCAGCCCCCCATGAGTGGGGATGGTAGTAGTGGTAGGCATCCAGCCCCCCATGAGTGGGGATGGCAGTAGTGGCAGGCATCCAGCCCCCAATGAGTGGGGATGGTAGTGGTGGTAGGCATCCAGCCCCCCATGAGTGGGGATGGTAGTAGTGGTAGGCATCCAGCCCCCCATGAGTGGGGATGGCAGTAGTGGCAGGCATCCAGCCCCCCATGAGTGGGGATGGCAGTAGTGGCAGGCATCCATCCCCCTATGGGTGGGGATGGTAGTAGTGGTAGGCATCCAGCCCCCAATGAGTGGTGATGGTAGTGGTGGTAGGCATCCAGCCCCCCATGAGTGGGGATGGTAGTAGTGGTAGGCATCCATCCCCCTATGGGTGGGGATGGCAGTAGTGGCAGGCATCCAGCCCACCCTGAGTAGGGGTGGTGTTAGTGGTAGGCATCCATCCCCCTATGGGTGGGGATGGCAGTAGTGGCAGGCATCCAGCCCACCCTGAGTAGGGGTGGTGTTAGTGGTAGGCATCCATCCCCCTATGGGTGGGGATGGTAGTAGTGGTAGAGCATCCAGCCCCCTATGGGTGGGGATGGTAGTAGTGGTAGGCATCCCGCCCCCATGAGTGGGGATGGTAGTAGTGACAGCCATCCAGCCCACCCTGAGTAGGGGTGGTGTTAGTGGTAGGCATCCATCCCCCTATGGGTGGGGATGGTAGTAGTGGTAGGCATCCAGCCCCCATGAGTGGGGATGGCAGTAGTGGCAGGCATCCAGCCCCCATGAGTGGGGATGGTAGTAGTGGTAGGCATCCAGCCCCCTATGGGTGGGGATGGTAGTAGTGGTAGGCATCCCGCCCCCATGAGTGGGGATGGTAGTAGTGGTAGGCATCCAGCCCCCCATGAGTGGGGATGGTAGTAGTGGTAGGCATCTAGCCCCCATGAGTGGGGATGGTAGTAGTGCCAGCCATCCAGCCCACCCTGAGTAGGGGTGGTGTTAGTGGTAGAGCATCCATCCCCCTATGGGTGGGGATGGTAGTAGTGGTAGGCACCAGCCCCCCATGAGTGGGGATGGTAGTAGTGGTAGGCATCCAGCCCCCCATGAGTGGGGATGGCAGTAGTGGCAGGCATCCAGCCCCCAATGAGTGGGGATGGTAGTGGTGGTAGGCATCCAGCCCCCCATGAGTGGGGATGGTAGTAGTGGTAGGCATCCAGCCCCCCATGAGTGGGGATGGCAGTAGTGGCAGGCATCCAGCCCCCCATGAGTGGGGATGGTAGTAGTGCCAGCCATCCAGCCCACCCTGAGTAGGGGTGGTGTTAGTGGTAGGCATCCATCCCCCTATGGGTGGGGATGGTAGTAGTGGTAGGCATCCAGCCCCCCATGAGTGGGGATGGTAGTGGTGGTAGGCATCCAGCCCCCCATGAGTGGGGATGGTAGTAGTGGTATGCATCCATCCCCCTATGAGTGGGGATGGCAGTAGTGGCAGGCATCCAGCCCACCCTGAGTAGGGGTGGTGTTAGTGGTAGGCATCCATCCCCCTATGGGTGGGGATGGTAGTAGTGGTAGGCATCCAGCCCCCCATGAGTGGGGATGGTAGTAGTGCCAGCCATCCAGCCCACCCTGAGTAGGGGTGGTGTTAGTGGTAGGCATCCAGCCCCCCATGAGTGGGGATGGTAGTAGTGGTAGGGATCCAGCCCCCATGAGTGGGGATGGTAGTAGTGGTAGGCATCCAGCCCCCTTGAGTGGGGATGGTAGTAGTGCCAGCCATCCAGCCCACCCTGAGTAGGGGTGGTGTTAGTGGTAGGCATCCATCCCCCTATGGGTGGGGATGGCAGTAGTGGCAGGCATCCAGCCCACCCTGAGTAGGGGTGGTGTTAGTGGTAGGCATCCATCCCCCTATGGGTGGGGATGGTAGTAGTGGTAGGCATCCAGCCCCCCATGAGTGGGGATGGTAGTAGTGGTAGGCATCCAGCCCCCCATGAGTGGGAATGGTAGTGGTGGTAGGCATCCAGCCCCCCATGAGTGGGGATGGTAGTAGTGGTAGGCATCCAGCCCCCCATGAGTGGGGATGGTAGTGGTGGTAGGCATCCAGCCCCCCATGAGTGGGGATGGTAGTAGTGCCAGCCATCTAGCCCACCCTGAGTAGGGGTGGTGTTAGTGGTAGGCATCCATCCCCCTATGGGTGGGGATGGCAGTAGTGGCAGGCATCCAGCCCACCCTGAGTAGGGGTGGTGTTAGTGGTAGGCATCCATCCCCTATGGGTGGGGATGGTAGTAGTGGTAGGCATCCAGCCCCCATGAGTGGGGATGGCAGTAGTGGTAGGCATCCAGCCCCCATGAGTGGGAATGGTAGTGGTGGTAGGCATCCAGCCCCCCATGAGTGGGGATGGTAGTAGTGGTAGGCATCCAGCCCCCATGAGTGGGGATGGTAGTAGTGGTAGGCATCCAGCCCCCCATGAGTGGGGATGGCAGTAGTGGCAGGCATCCAGCCCCCCATGAGTGGGGATGGTAGTAGTGGTAGGCATCCTGCCCCCCATGAGTGGGGATGGCAGTAGTGGTAGGCATCCAGCCCCCATGAGTGGGGATGGTAGTAGTGGTAGGCATCCAGCCCCCATGAGTGGGGATGGTAGTGATGGTAGGCATCCAGCCCCCCATGAGTGGGGATGGTAGTAGTGGTAGGCATCCAGCCCCCCATGAGTGGGGATGGTAGTGGTGGTTGGCATCCAGCCCCCCATGAGTGGGGATGGTAGTAGTGGTAGGCATCCAGCCCCCCATGAGTGGGGATGGCAGTAGTGCCAGCCATCCAGCCCACCCTGAGTAGGGGTGGTGTTAGTGGTAGGCATCCAGCCCCCTATGGGTGGGCATGGTAGTAGTGGCAGGCATCCATCCCCCTATGGGTGTGTATGGCATTGGTGTTGGCCATCCCACCGCTATGGTTCTGCTGTTGCTTGTGTACGTCATTTGTGCATCCCTATGTGTGTGTGACATATTTCGGGTACGTGTCGTTTGTTTGTGTTTTGGGTGTTTGACTTACCGTCTGCGCCGTACGCGTCCGTGCCGGTCCCGATAATAGATGTAGAGTATTGGTAGGACCTGCGCGATGGGATTCATGGTTGGGTCGTCTCGTTCGGGTTTCTCGTGGCTTCGACTCGTACTCGTCGCTGGCTTGTTCGTCTCGTCGCCGTGGATCGTCTTGTGGGGCGAATCGAAGCTTATGTGCAGCTCTCCCGGATGCTCATACGTGCCGGACGTAGCGACGAGTTCGGCGCGTACGGAAGACACATCGTACTAGTCCGGCCGGAAGGTGCAGTGTATTTGGTTCCGTGCGACTCGATTCGGCGTTTACGGATCCGGCTCGGGTGGGGAACAGGAGCTAGAATGGGTAAGTACGGCTCGCTCGGAATCGGGGCTGTTATGCGCATCGTACTTGTTCGTTCGGTAGAGTGTTCGCGTCGGTCGGGAAACAGGCGTTCGGCTGGTATTTTTTCCAGACGAATACTGTTAGGTGCGCTTCCGGCCGACATCGGAATCGACCCCATAATATATATATTTTACTATTTGAACAACCTCACCATTTTCCCCTAATAACCCAACATCCCAGTACTAAAATAAACTTATAATTTCTATTTTTAATTAACTTTATTTCTTCAAATTAATTCCAAATGTTTAATTTTTAATTTAATAATTAATTTTAGAATAATATTTAAATAACACTCCTCACCCTTATCCCCTAATGACACAACATCACACTTCTAAAAAACAAAATATATTTCCTTTTTATAATTTCACTTTCTAATTTTTTTAAATTTGCTATTTAAACTTTTTATTTAAATATATCAATTCATATAACTAATTTTAAAACAGTCCCCAACCTTCTCCCCTAATAACACAATATCCCACTCTAAAAACAAAAAATTATTTTCGAATTTTAAATTTAAATTTCATATTTTAAATTATTTCCAAAATTTGAAGTTTTAATTTCATATATAAATTTTATACTAATATTTTAAAAACACTACCCACCCTTATCCCCTATTAACTCAACATCCCACTCCTAAAAGAAAACATATTTTTTATATTTTTTTCTAAATTTCTTTTTTGTAAATAATTTCTAATTTTAAATAAATTTTATTAATATGTAAATTTTATCCTAGTATTTTTAAAACACTACCCACCCTTATCCCCTAATAACCCAACATCCCGCTCCTAAAGCAAAACATATATTTTATATTTTTAATATAAATTTCGTTCTTAAAAATTAATTTCTAATTAAAAAAAAATTAAATTAATATCTAAATTTAAACTAATATTTTTAAAATACTCCCCACCCTTATCCCCTAATAACCCAACATCCCGCTCCTAAAAAACCCCATATATTTTATATTTTTAATATAAATTTCGTTTTTGAAATTAATTTCTAATTTAAAAAAAATTAAATTAATATGTAAATTTACACTAATATTTTTAAAATACTCCCCACCCTTATCCCCTAATAACCAAACATCCCGCTCCTAAAACATATGTTCAAATTTTTTTTTTATACAATTTCAAACAAAGATTCAAAAAATTTAAATAATACAAAATTAATAACAATACAGAATATTTAAATATTAACAAAAAAATGATATTTTACACTTTCTATATTTTTTTGTCGATATTTTTACAACACTAAATATTCGATATTATCTATTGACGATATTACTTGTTCGATATTTTATACTTCGATATTTTTTAAATAAAAAAAAACGATATTTTTGACTACGATATTCATTAATACGATATTATGAGACATTCGATATTACAACTTCGATATTACTGCAATTCGATATTTAGGATTCGATATTATGTCTATTCACCGTCAGAATGTAAGGACTGAGTCACCATACCACATCAGTATCTATGGGCCAAAATCCGACCACCTCATAGTGCCTTACCTGCCCTCTTAACCTTCCCAGAGTAATAGGTAAATTGGCGCCCCAGATAACGCAATAGTCCCCAGGGGAACCGTGGAAACAGATCATCACATTTCATTTTCTCACTCATGCATGTCGATAATAAACAAAAGAAAGACACAAGGGAAGGTTACAATATTTATTGAAACTATCGTGCTCTATTATGAAGCAACGGTGCTGCAATTTGAAAACATATAAAACTGAGCAGAGTGATCAGCATTACAAATAACCTGTATACAATGGAAAGCCCTATCATGGCTAATGATTTATCTGCCTAAGCCTACCCTCACTACGTGAGCACCGTGATATATATCAGTGATCTCTGGGATTAGATCTGGCCCCCATACCTGGGATTTGTAGTTAGGTGGTCTGCATCTCAGGTTGCACAAAGCTAGCGCGCCCGTCCCGGGACCTTTCCCCTCTGCAAGAATCCTCTATGTTGCTAAGCGATCACAGAAAAAACAGGGCACAGTGTTGTTCGACATTGTACAAAATATTCAGACTGAATCCCAGAAAGGAGAACTGAATAATACAAACATGTGCAGCGTATTTCTAAAATAATATTGCGGCACAAAAACAAATGTGTTGTGTGTAACGTGTGCAAAGCAAAGCAGTCTACAACTTACATGTAGGCTAAAATAAGGGAGAACAAAGTGGGCCCTGAAAGGAACTCAAGACAGTAGTGCCATCTGAAGGATTTCTGGGGCCCCAGGCAAACCATATTTTGAGGCCTTGTGCCCAAAACAGCTTTACATTCATGACTCATTTTCAACAAATTCAATACCATTTGATTTCAAACAATATTCAATTATATGATAAACTTTGAGAAAGTGGGCAGGAAAAAACATTCAAAAGTTCGTGCTGCCTGGCTTCCTTCAGCAAAATAGTACTACAAAAAGTTTGACTAAGGATTGATAACACTGTTTGATTTTTCAGCTACAACAATATTTTAAGTGGCATTCAATGTCTTACTAGAGTTTCCTCCAGTTGGTGGGAAGAAAGACTAAAGGTGATTTGGTTGAAGAAGTAGTTTAGCAGACTAGTGCAAAAAATAAAAATAAGACATATGCACATACCACTTGCAGCTTTCATTGGTGGATATTCATAAATAGACCTCTCTTCACAACTGACATTATCACTACAATGGTAAAAATTAAAGCACTCTCTTAGGATTTTCAACATGTTGTTGGGAGCAACCTGACAATTTTCTCTGAGTTTAGTAAGGGAAATGGAGGGGCAGAAGAGAGGTAAAAAGAATGGCATAGTGGCAGTAGCAAGAGAAGGGAGGTAGGTATGAGGTAGAGCGGGAAATAAGATAAAGTTAGAAATGAAAAGTAGCCAGAAAAAAGACACAGAAAGGGGGAATAGGTACAGAGATAGGTAAGGTTTTAGGATGAGGTTGAGAAAACTAGAGATAAGAATGAAGGGGCAGATTCACAGAACTAATCTGAGACAAAATCCTAAACTTACTACTTCTGGTATTCACAGAAGGCACTTACGATTTGTGGTATTCACAGAAATCACTTACGACTCCTAACTTTACGTCCGCAGTCGGGCCGGAATCTCCGCACCCAAACCGCACTCTCCGGCTAGGGCCGTACTCTCCGGCTCGAGACGTAATCTACGGCTCGGGCCGGATAAAGTGTAATCAATGGGCTGGAATGCAATTTTTACAAAAAGGAACATTAGGAATGTGTGATAAATGGTAGAGGAGGTCATGAAAAATAGTCTGGGCAGGGAAAAGGATATGGTCAGACACTACATCATAACCCAGAACAGTTTGCTCCTTTGTATCATGGTACAATTTGCTCTCCCCTCAGTGTTGACTGTAGTGTCAACACCACAGTCAACTCTAGGGGCGCTCCCCTTAGTGTTGACTGTAGTGTTGACACCGCAGTCAACACTGAGAGGAGCGCAAATTGTACCATGATACAAAGGAGCAAACTTTTCTGGGTTATGATGTAGTGTCTGGCCATACCCTTTTCCCTGCCCAGACTATTTTTCATGACCTCCTCTACCATTTATCACACATTCCTAATGTTCCTTTTTGTAAAAATTGTATTCCAGCCCATTGATTACACTTTATCCGGCCCGAGCCGGAGATTACGGCTCGAGCCGGAGGAGAGTACGGCCCTAGCTTGTACTCATCTGGTAATGTCTGCTTTCTTCTTTGTTGATCACCAGGACCCGCTGTTGCTGCTGCCAAAGGAACAAAGTCTGCATAGCTGACGAAATCACTTCTGACTGACACAGGACTGTGGGGCTGCACAGGTAGGTTCTGGAACCATCAGGTGCTCCTTCTTCTGGGGAGTCAATTGCCAAGCAAGACCTGGCACCAAGGGTGTGCCTTCTATAGTCAAGAGCCTCCCGTTGTGATGGTTCTGGAAGAGTGAGTCTGGAAATCTTTAAAGACAGGGCTGAGTTATGCACAATGTTGAGTCATGCACAGTGTGACAGTCATGGGTTAAAGGCTGAGTCGTACAGGGCATGCCCTTCCCTTTACAGGTTTGTGGCTCAATAACTTATCTACACAAGCTGTCTGATGAATGGGTTACTGGTGTGCATGTATTCGTGTGGATTTACAACCAAACAAAATATATATAGGTCATAAACGTTACACGTACAGAGCACATTAAGGTAGTTTAAGTTACATGTCTCCTGAAAGCTAACTCAAGGTTGCAGCATAATATATCTAGGGAGGTTGCAGCAAAGCAATGCACACTGTGTGGCACAACACATCCACATCTCTTCGTATCAGGTGGGGGTACTGGATACTTTGTCCCACTATTGCCAGTCTGGGGCATGGGTAGAGCCAGCATCACACACAAACCCTCTGCATCAGGCAACTCCACCGGACGCCCTGCACATCATGATCAATACAGGAGTTCATGCCACCTGTTCCGAAGCTGCTCCACTTGCCTCATCGTCCTCCACCCATGCTCTCAGTCTCAATATTCTCTGTCCAAGTCAGGTATGCCTGATAACGTCCCCAGATGTCCTTAGGATGGGTGTGGGACGGCATCAGGTCATGGAATGTGTCAGACTGGGTGTTACAATATGCTATGTGCACATGCCACTCCAGTAGTGTCAGGAGCAGTCTCTTCGCCCAGCGAATTACTATTTTACGGTTCGCCAGCAATAGTCCCAATGGCACACGTTGTACTGACTTTGGATGTCAATGTCGTAGCCCAGCAGCGTTAATGGTCGAGACAGCTCAATACATTTGCCCGTGATTGCCAACAACTCACCCATTCTCGCATCCCAGTAGTGCCAGATGTCCAGGTAGAACCATGCCACAGGAGCAAATCCTGCCCCTTCTTCTCCACATCTAGAGCAGCACTAACTTTCTAGTAACCCATAGTAGAATAGGCCGGCCAGAGTGTAATACACTCTGTTAAAATATTTAAAATGTATTAGCCGGTGAAGGCTGCTCAGGGATATTGTTTTAATAATGTAACAGCAATAGGTCTACCGTTTATCATTGATAATTATGCCTAACTCTTCTTGCCAGGCCAGCATCTTCGAAGCATGCGTACAGTTTTGCAATGAGGTGCTGGGGAGCCGCCGTCTGCAGCACATATGTCAGGGCTGGTAACTCTGGAGGTTCCTGCAAGACTTCCCCCAATAGCTCATGCATCATATGTCGTGCCCTATATTACTGTGAAGCTTGGCAATCAAAGTGTGAATGTACTCCTGACATGCACCTGCTCCCAGCTGCGCAAAACTCCATCCTGAAAGAAGTCACCCATTTGGATCAGATGCAACCCCTGCAGTACTCCCGTCGCCTCCCTCTCCTGCCCCCGGGAAACCCACGTACACCACTCCATCAGCAACTGTGGTGGTGAGTAAAGGAGAGGGCCAGCCTATAGCTGAGCCAGCCACTTTCAAGAGTACACCATGGTATTGAGCAAGTCAAATGTGTTTGTAGTTCGTACTGAATATCAAACACTGTTTTAAGAGGTGAAAGTGGGGAGACGGCATCCCTTTCAATCCACAAATGGGGAAAGTCTCCCAGGCCGTGTAACCAGTAATGGCAAACATACACAGCGCAGATCTGTAATAAGCCTCCTGATCTGGGGCATTCAGCCCTCCCTCATATCATAGGGGAGAGTTTACGTGGCCCAACTCACGCGCTGCTCTTTCTCAGCCAAGGCCAGGCGTACCAAAAGCATCCGCAAGTTGCGGATCACAACTCGCAGGAGAAAAATCAGGATATTCACGAAGAGGAACAAGAAACATGGCAACACCACCACCTACATTATGGTAATGCACCTGCTAAGCGACAGAGGTAGTATGATCCATTGGTCGACAGCCTCCCTAAGTCGCTGAATGGCCCTGCCATAGTTGTCCAGCAGCACCACCGGTGAGTCTGTGTGGACCTGAATACCTAAGTAGAACGGCTTGATTTAATCACACACATACCTTACCTGGGGCCACCCTTCAACAATAAATCTCCTTAACTTAGACAACTGTCTCTTCCCAAACATTCATTCCATTCTTGAAAGGCAATCATTCTACCAGTTACCACAACAACATCCACCTTCCCCACACACATTCAACCTCTTCCACCGTAGCTCCTTCCTCACCACCTTTTGATCGGACACCTAGTTAAAAAATCAGCCCTAGCAATCTTAGCTCCTGGGATGTGTTTAACGTAAAAATTAAATTCATACTTGCTTGCTAATAGTCTGACCAACCTAGGACTCACTTTACCTAGATTCTTCTCAGATAGCAAGAATACCAAAGATTTGTGATCTGTGATGAGGGAGAAATTGCGTCCCCAAAAGTATGTTGAAAAATGGTACGTAGCCCACACACAAGCTAGAGCTTTGCTCTCAATAGTGCTGAATTGTGCTCTGCCGACGATAAACACCTGGAAGCAAAGGCTACCGTACAGTCACTTTCATCCACATCCTAAATAGTGCACTGAGTCCGTGTCCACTGCAAGGGGTATTGACAAGATGGGTTTCACTGGGAACTTGTGACATATGTGTGGGTATGCTGGTGACCAGATGACTTCGGTGGAACACCTTCTCCATGTCTACATGTTACTGGACTAGATTAAGGACAAAACCACTGTTGGGCCCCATGTTTTCACGTGGTTTTACTAGAGGCCATGACAGCACTCCCTCCCAATGACCTCTGTCTCAGCAGTGTGCCAGGTTTCCCAGGGTGTTGCTGATGAAATTGTCTCAAGAGTCAGGGGCATGGAGGAGGTGATCTGCTGGTTCCAGGGATCTTTCCTCAGGACCAAAACCCTTCCAATCAACTAGGTAGTAAACCTCTTACTAGCTTGAAATTCAAGACTTGTTTTACCTCATATTCCAACTCCTCACCTATGTCAACTGGTTTTGGGGGTTTGGTCCACCGAGTATCTGGATGGCACAATTTGAGGAGGGAGACATGGAATACTGATTGAATTCGGAATCTGCTGGGTAAATCCAGTTTGACTGCCACTGGATTGATTATTTCTTTCACAGTGAAAGGTCCTTATAATCTCGGTTTCAACTTCTTGTTGCCCTTAATTGGTATATGTTTAGTGGCTAACCAAACTCATTCCCAACCTTGTATTCTGGCTCCTGGGAACGCTACTGGTCCACATACATTTTGGTTCTATCTTTTGCCTTTGTAACAGTTCCCTAGCTTTTTTTCTGGGTGTTAAAGAGGTGTGGGTAGTGTTTTGTATTGATGGCAATATAGATTTCTCTGGCCACTTGAATAGTAAGCTATTGGGGTAACAACCATAGATGCAATTAAAGGAGGAACAGCCCACGGTTGAGTGATCTGAATTGTTGCATACAAATTCTACCATCCAGAAACTCTCACACTAGTCCTCTCCCTGTTGAATTCCCGAACAACGCAAGTATTGGCCCAGAGTTTGTTGCAAACATTCAGCCATTCCTCTGTCTCTGGATGGGAAACTTGAGGAAAGTCCAGAGACTATTTTTAAATTATAGGTATTTCCAAAAGTGTAATTAATATCCAAGCAATGCTATGTAGTCTAACGATCTGCTGAGTAAACACCCGTGCTAGCTCAGGGCAGACGGTAACTTGGGTAGTGGTAAAAGAATGGCCCGCTTTAGTGAGATGATCTATTACTACAAACATTGTGGTGTTTTCACGACTTGGGGGCATCGCTACTAAAAAGTCCATCGAAATTGTGTGCCATGAAGTTGGAGGTATGGGGATACAACGAAGGAAACCAGTCAGCTCGTGTTGATCAGATTTAGCCTGAGCACAAACTGTGCAAGTGGATATATATTTGACCACTTCTGTCTTCATAGTTGGCCACCAAAATTGTTGGCGGACAAAAGCCAACGTCTTATGCATCCCACAATGTCCGGCCAAGTTGGAATCCTGGGACCATTGTAAAATTTATCATTGCAGTGCCAGAACAGGGATATGCAGTACATTCCAGTGAAACAGTAACCCCCTTTATTTTATACCTGCTAGGGTCTTTCCTTAACCAAGGTTCAGAATCCTTCTTCTTAAAATGCTGCTGTAAAACTGAGAGAAATTCTTCCGATTTTACTATTACTGCAAGAGTTTCAGGTTCTTGGCCTTTTTTTTTTTTTTTACAAGATCAGAGGGAATTGATCTTAGCGCCATTTTATAGTTCTTCTACCAGAGTATAAGTCTTAAGTAAGTCATCTGCCTTCCAGTTTTGTGGTACAGGATGAAAAGTTAGAACAAAATCATAGTCAGAAAAGAATAGCGAGAAGCACAGCTGTCGTGGGGTTAATGTCCTTGCTGATTTTACATTGAAGGTTCCTGTGGTCAGAGTAAATTTCCACTGTATGTCTAGCCCCCATGAAATAGTGCTGCCATGCCTTGAATGCTTGTTTGATGGCAAGAAGCTCTACTGTAGTTTAGTTTGCATGATGTAAACTTGTGGGAATAAAATTAGTCGTGTCCAGAACATACTTCCTTTACTCATTTTCAACAAATTATATTCTATTTGGTTTCAAATAATATTCAATTATATGCTGACCGGTTTTTGGGTGTTGTTGGGACAGTACTTCGCTCATGCATTGGTGGAAGCATCAGCTTCCAAGAGGAATAGAAGCTAACATCAGGATGATGTAGCACTGGGACCTGGATGAACTGCCCTTGCAAAGAGGTAAAGGCAACCTCAGCTTCCGAAGTCCATGTAAAATGCACTCCATTCCGCAGGAGGTGAGTCATAGGTTGAATAATAGAGGAAAAGTCATGGATGAATCAGTGGTAAAAATTGACGAACCTTAAAAATATCAGATGGTGCTGTTGTAGTCTCTTTAGGACTGCCTTTATCTAACCTTCATGTTCCTGTTCAGTAGTAGAGTAAATTAAAATGTCGCCTATATAAATGATACAAAAAACATCCAAATACCCTCGCAAGGCATCATTGATGAAATAGTAGAATGCCACCGCGGTGTTACCGAGTTTGAAGGTCATGACCTGGTAGTCGAATAGATTGAATTTAGTCCTAAAAGTGGTCTGCCATTTATCTCCCTGTTGGACCCAGATGAGATGGTATGCGCCCCGGAGGTCTAATTTTCGGAAGATGATGGCTCCCCTGATCTGATCTAGGAGTACTGCTATCAGTGGTAAGGGATAATGGTTCTTTATCATTACCCAATTGATAGGGTGATAATCAATGCAGGTTCACCTCCCTTCTTTGGCAGAAAAAAAGAGGAGAGGAGGCTGGTGATTTAGATGAAATGAAGCCGTTGGCTATATTTTCCTTGATGTATACCTGCAAATGTTTGGTCTCTGGCTTGCTCAAAGCATATATCCTGCTACATGGAATAGTTGCCCCGGTTGTAAGTTTATGCGACAATACTAGTCACGATGCAAAGGTAAAACACTTGCCTTATGTTTATCAAATACCTCCTGAAATTCACCATAGCACTCGGGTAGGGTGGCTATACAACATACCTGTGTGCACAGGCTTCCAGGCGTCAACATTAACTGGGTTTTCTATCTTATTTGTCAAAATTAAATCAGACAAGCAATTTCAAAGGCAGTAAGTTGAATTTAACTGCACTGAATGTGAAGCCCACTGCACGTGAAGATCGTGTAGTGCTAGCAATGCCATTCCCAGTATAAGGTGAAACTGGGGAACAGCTATAAGGTCGAAGCTTATGCGTTCCCAGTAGTATTCTCCTAGCTTCATGACTAATGGATTAGTGTGACAGCGTACCGTTCCTGATGTCAAGGCGAGGCCATTGACTGCTTTTGCGAGTTCAGGCATCTCTTTCTTTAAGCAAGGAATTTCTAATCTCTTAGCGTAGGTCTGATCAATAAAGTTATCTGTTGCCCCAGAATCTTAACAGGGCTGAGACTTCCATTTTTTCTCCATTGGCATAAAATATAAAAACAGGCACTTAATGTGTTCCACAGCACCTTGTTTTGTGTTGGCCAAATAGGCTGATATCTCAGGGTAATTTCCTCTTGAACAGGGGGCCTCCATCAAATCCGAGAGAGTTCGTTTTTCAACTCAGCCTTGTCATCAGCATCAGTTACTGCTACTGTTTGGTTGCTTCCTGTGAACCTAAAATCTGGGTTTCTCTATTTTGCTCTACAGTTTATAATGAAGTGACCACCCCAACCACAATACATGTAGAGCTTCAATTTCCTCCTTTTTCACATTGTTCAGTGGAAAAAGGGCCTCTAATTCCATTCACCTGCATAGGTTCTACCTCACTTACACTGACATTACTGGGATGTACTATGATCACTTTTGGACCAACCTTAGTCTTTTCCACATGTCTTTCTACTATTCTGTGGTCTAACTGTACCGTAAGCTTGATCAATTCTTTACAAACATCTGGTAGATTAATTACTTGAGCTAGGACATCTTCTAGCTCTTGTCGAAGATAGAAGAGTGACTTCTCTTTTCCTTGGGCCACTTTGTCTCGATGACAAGCTGATTGAAAGTTGTAATAGAAGTAAGTAAATCTTTTGACCCCTGTCGAACAGTAAGTAATTCCTTAAAGGGGGACAGTGCATGAGCCTTGCGGTAAAAGAGCCTTTGCATCTCTCTGCAAAAGGCATTTAAATTGTACAGAATAGGGTCACCCTTTTCTAAGATCGGTATCGACCAACAGACGGCAATGCCACCCAAGTAGGACAAGACAAAGGCTGTCTTCATTTGTTCTTCAGGGAAGGCCGCTGGATTGCACAGGAAGATTCCTCTAGTGCTCTATGGAGTGAGCAGAATGTACACTTGCTCCAAGATGGCACCAAGGGAAATGACAGAATGAGAAAGAGATGAGAAGAGAGACTGGCTCATGTTGCTTCACACAGGAGGTACCTCATTGTGTTGCTTCACACTCGTTCGGGCTCCTAATCTGCTATCTGACCCAGCGTTGCTCTTGTGTCGGTTTGGTAGAATCTGAAGAGATGAACATAATATTTGTTAACAGGTTTTCTCATACATTTTCCTTAATAAGTAATAAGAATCACACATCTCTGATATTAGATTTGTACTATGCACCTTATGGTCCTTCTGTAATCTCCGCCCTTCTATAACCACTCAGAAAGTGAGTACGTAGTGCCCAGCAGAATTTGAAGAAAGGAACACAAGGGGCTGCAAACTAGGTTCATGCAATAATGTTAGGGCTCAAAAGTCATGTCTCATCAACGGCCTCTAGGGTTTTGCGTCAGAGATGACTTTTATGGCCAGATGTACGACCATTCACTTTTGCGAGTCGCAAATTCCGTCGAATTACGACTCGCAATTTGTGACTCGCAAAAGTGAATGTACAACAGTGTCTCAGACACTGTTTGCAATTCCCAATGGGGTCGCAAATTGCATGCCTCCATTAATATTCATGAGGCAAGCGCAATTTGCGACCCCATTGGGAATGGCTAGCACTCCCAGGGATGGTAGCCTGCTGGGGTCAGCAGACCACCATGTCTGTGACTGCTTTTTAAATAAAGCGGTTTAAAAAAAAAAATGCAGCCCGTTTTCTGTAAAGGAAAACGGGATGCATTTAAAAAAGAAAAATTAAACTTTTCAGTTTCATTTTTTAAGGGCAGGCAGTAGTCCCTGGGACTACTGCCTGCTCTTAAATAATATTTTCGCAAACACTCACAAAGGGGAAAGGGTCCCCTAGGGACCCCTTCCCGTTTGCGAGTGGTGTACCACCCACTTGAAGTAGCTGGTAAACTGCGAGTGTTTTGTGACCACATTTACGGTCGCAAAACAATCATACATTGCTGTTTGACTTGCTATTAGGAAGGGACGCCCTTGGCATGCCCCTTCCTAATAGCGAGCTGCAAACCATATTTTGCAAGTCGGTAATAGGTTACCGACTCGCAAAATAGAGTTTGTGCATGGGGCAATTTTGTGGTCGCAAACAGGCCGAATTCCCATTTGCGACCGCAAAAAACAGTCGTGCATCTGCCCCTCAGTCACACAGGGTAGTCTCTTTTGAGGAACAATATGACAAGCGTATAATAGTCTTGGCCTATCTCTTCCTAGGCTATGCGCTTGTATTGGGAAGCAACCGTCGAGGTAAAGCACTGTGCTGTCATGCAGTAATTAGGGTCATTCACGCTTATTACGATGCTTGTACTCATCTGGTAATGGCTGATTTCTTCTTTGCAGATAGCCGGGATCAGTTGTTGCTGACAAAGTCTGCATAGCTGACAAAATCACTGCTGACTGGCACAAGCTCTGTGGTGATGCGCAGGTAGGTTCTGGAACCATGGGGCATCTCCTTCTTCTGGGAAGTCAATTGCCAAGTAAGGGATGGTACCAAGGGTGTGCCTTTTATAGTCAAGAGCCTCCTGCTGTGAAGGTTCTGAAAGAGCTGAGCCATGCACAGTCAAGAAGTTTCTGGAGGAAGGGCTGAGTCATGCACAGTGTGGAAGTCTCTGGAGCAAGGGCTGAGTCATGCACTAGGCGAACATCTGGGGAAAAGGGCTGAGTCATTCACAGCATGGCGCATGAAGGCCTACAGGGGATGCCCTTTCCTTTACAGGTTTGGAGCCCAATAACATAGCTAAACAAATTGCCTGATTGCTGGTTTACTGGTGTGCCTGCATTCATGTGGTTGTGGCAAGATGGGTTTCGCTGGGAACTTGATTGTGTATGTGAGCATGCTGGTGACAAGATAACTTTGTTGGAATGCCTTATCCCCGGCTCCATCTTACTGGACCACATTGGGGACTAAAACACTGCCTTTATGGGGGATCCAGCAAACCCCAAGTTTCTGGTGGTTTTTCTAGTGGCCATGAAACATGGGGAGTCTTGTGTAGATGACATTGCAATAGCCAATGCAAGACATTATTACTGCCAGGATTAAAGTCTGTTTTTGGAAGAAATTGCAAATAAGCAGTATTCCTCTATGGTGTAGGTGATGGAATGCTACTTTGGTAACTGCTTTTTTGTTGTAGGAAAGAGATCACTTACCAACCATCCAAATGGCAGGCTCATTGTACAGGCAGTGGGGGAGTATCCAGTGATTCGTGCCAGATAACTTGAAGGGGAGAGAGGTTTACAGGGCAAACAAGTTGCATGTTAGTCTTGTCCTCA
Source organism: Calotriton arnoldi (assembly GCA_963921515.1). Lineage (NCBI taxonomy): Eukaryota > Metazoa > Chordata > Amphibia > Caudata > Salamandridae > Calotriton > Calotriton arnoldi. The sequence continues at coordinate 2,408,663 of CAWUFW010000485.1, read as the reverse complement.
TTTAAGCAGAACTTCCTTTCTGGCATCCAGAGCTGAATTTGTGATAAGCTGTGGGTCTTATGGGGAAGGTAGTGTACCTGGTCTTCATGCTTGAGCTGGATCTCTGTATAATCAGTATTCATTCATTTGGTAACCAGTGCTGTGCATGTCTTGAATTGAGCCGAGCGAATAAGACTTTTAGTAGTATAGGTTACAATGATAATTCTAGCAGTGCTTTCTATTTTATATGGGATTTTTATAAAGGATGGAGTATGTTTGTATTGATTCTTATGGTTCAGGAGGAAAGAAGCAAATTATGTTAACACTGGTTCAAAAATGCCTGCTGCTGTTGCCAGTCATTTAGTATGTGGTGATAAATAGTGTCAGTTGTCCCTAAGACATCTAATAGCTAATAGGTCAGATTGACTTAAAAGCACATGCCTTGCCTTGTGGCAGGCCATAAGTAATTCCTCCCTGATTTTCAGGAGTACAATCATAATTCCTTATTTCCGTCTAAAGTCCCATACCAGACCATTTGACCAAAGATGAGGTAAAAGGTAGTGGGTTGTAACTCTTTCAAGGGCCTTGGTGACACAGGGCAGCCCTGAGATTGGTCTGTAGTTTGGAGAGTCAAGTCTGTCTGCAGAGGATTTCTTAGAGTTGAAAAATGTCACCTGAAGTCAGGAAAGAGTTGATTAGGTTTGTGGTCATCGGTGCGAGAACATCAAAATCTAGATTTAGGAGTCTGGCATTGCAAAAGTTCCAAGAAGGGGTAGATGTTTGCCGGATTTATCTACAGGTTTAAATTCACTGAAGGAAATGGAGCAACAGGGTCAATGGTGAATTGGCGTTGTCCATCTGAAAAGTACCATTGATCATCTATTCAGAGACCTGTTGAAGGGGGAGGTTTAAACTGCTTTAGGAGCTTAGGGGCATATGTATCAAAAAAGAGAATTGCGATTCTCAATTAGCGATTTTTAGCGAATCGCTAATTGAGAATTGCAAAACGCAATGCTATTAAAAAATCGTAATAATTTAGCGATTCCTTAAAATTCGCAGATTTCAATAGCGAACTCCATAATAGCGATTCCTTATTTGCGAATTCGCTATTAAGAAATCGCAAAATTAGCGAATCTGCTATTAAGGTGCAGCTTGATGACATCACACCCAGGAAGTGTGACTGCCCATGCTGTTCCTGATTGCCTGAGGCTGTGTCAGAGGCTGGGAGGAGAAGCAAACTACTGTGGACTGCAACACCACCAATACCAAATGGATCCACAGGAGAAGGATAAGGAGGAAGTTGGGAGGAAAAGTAAGCACAAATTCAGTGAGAAGGAGCAGGAGGTACTCATTGAAGAGATGGTCCATAGCCATGAATTGCTGTTTGGTAAAAAATCCCTTCATGTCCCTGAATCCCAAAAACGCAAAATATGGCTGGACATACAGGTGAAGGTGAATGCCATAGGTGTAACCCAGCGCTCCATTGGTGACCTACGCAAGCGCTGGTATGACATGCGCTCCAGGACTAAGGACATGGTTGCAACCAGGCTTGCGGAGGCGAAGAAGACTGGCGGGGGTACATCCACAGAGACAGAATCCACACCCCTTGAGGAGTTGGTGGAGTCCACCCTACAGCCTGAAAGCATCAGCGGGGTGGCAGACATCAATAGCTCCGACACGGCCAACACCAGACAAGGTAAGATGCATGCTAAATCAGCCCTGACACATTACCAACTTAATTACACACTCAGGAATGCCCCAATTACGAAGTATCAATGCAACTCCATTCCACATTTTCCAGCCCACCTAGCAATGCATCATGGGAGATGTAATCACACACATAATACAGGTGAGCAATGACACACAGCAATGTATAAGCAGTTGAACCAAATTAGGAAAGGCAAAAATGCAAGCCAGTACATAGGTAACATATATGCAGAAAACTTTATTCAGTGAACAATGGAAAGCAGAACACACAATAAAACGTGCTGTTTTTATTCACAGTTGAACCTGAAACACAGGGTGACAACACCGAAGCTGAGGAGGCAGCACACACACAGGACCAGGCAGGGGGAGAGGACACAGAGCAGACAACTCTGCCAACACCTGTTCCACGGAGACACCGTCACATTGTGCCTAAACTCCCGGTGTTGGAGGGAGAACTGGAATCCATAGAGGATGAGGCACAGCCAGAGCAGGAACAGCATGCACATCTGGTCCATGTTCAGCCCCCTATGCACCGTAGGGAAGAGAGTTGCAGGAGACGCAGGCCAAGGGCACAAACCAGCACAGACGCTGCAGAGGATCCTGCGGTATTTTCCGGCCTGGAAGGCACCATGGTGAAGGTCCAGCACCTGCAAGCCAGAAGTATGCAATCAATACACAGGCAGCTGGTGTCTGTTAACCATAACCTCACAGACATGAAGGAGGGCATCAGAGAGCTCAATCTGAAAATCGATGAGGGACATAAGGCCTGTGCAGACAGCATCAGGGAAATGACTGGCGCAATAAAAGAACTCTGTGCCACAATGAAAAGAGACAAGGCATCCAGACGCAGGGGAAAACAACGTCTGGTCACCCGTCTGGACACATATAGCAAGCCGGTCAACCGCTTGTCAAATGCCACTTCGGTACTGTCACGCAAGACAGTGACCATGCAGGTAGAAATGGCACACTGCAGCCAGTATGTGGCCAAAGGGTTGGTGCAGGTCACAAATGCAGTTGACCAGCTGCAGACAGCTACCATAGGTGGCACAGGTCTCCTGGGCTTAGGGGACAGTGAGGAGCTCTCCAGCCAAAGCAGCATCACCCCACCAATTGCAGAACCCAGACGACGTAGTGTGAGGCAGGGAACACCATCAGATGTCTCAAGGGAGAGCAGTCAGCACCCTGAGCGTGCAACTGCAGGTCGTGCATGCAAGAAATGAACTGTCACCACAGCTGAATGCTAATGGGTGAAGTAACCCATGGCAAATGGACTTTTGTTAACCCATTACCCATGCACTGTGGACATGACGTGCAACAGAGAGTGCCACACATAAAGTGTGTTTGTAGGCTGTGTGACTCCAATTTACCTGAGGCTAAGGTTCGATTAAACACAGTCATTCAAAAATCATTATTTGCATTGTGTCATCATTACTCACCTAGAAATAGTTTTGTGTCATTTCATCACGTCTCTGTTGCCCCGCAGCTGCCCCTACACCACCTGCTGGTCTGCAACGTGGACCTAGTACCTCATCCTCATCTGATTCTGTATCTGTGCGTTCCACTGGTATGCCTTTTCTAGTCGCAATGTTGTGAGAATGGCACGAGTAGCCACAATCTTGCAGCAGGTCTCTGGGTCGTATTGTAGTGCTCCTCCACTTTTATGCAGGCAGCGGAACCTGCTCTTCAGTATACCAAATGTCCGCTCAATTACACAGCGCGTTGACTTGTGTGCGCGATTGTATATTCGCTCTCTAGGATTAGCCGGATTGAGGTACGGTGTGAGGATGAATTTGCGCACTGCATATGCACTGTCACCTACAGGATGAAAGACTTACGGTTAATCACTGTCCTCTCACTTCAGCCCTTAACTGTATGTAAGAGTGCTTGACATGCATTTACCTAGCAGGTAGCCCTCGACAAATTCGCCCCCAGTGAGACGTGTGTGTATCCCACTGTGTCTAAAAATGTAGGAATCCTGTGTACTGCCAGGGTATTTTGCCACTATATCAGTTGTGATATATTTTGCTTTGCAGATGACCTGTATGTTGTGTGAATGGAATGATTTGCGATTTCTGAATACGTTTGAGGGGGGTGAGAGGGCTACATGGGGACCATCTATGCAACCAATGACATGGGGAAATTGGGCAATCTGGTAGAAGTCCAGTTTGGTTTGCTGCAATGCCTGTTGTGTGGCGGGGAATGTGATGTGATGATGTAGCCTCTGTACCATTGCATCCAAGAATGCATGGAAGAAGCGCGACAGGCAACTCTGGGAGACAGTTCCTGCTGTCGCAATCACCCCCTGGAAGCTCCCTGATGCCAGTAAGTGCAGTGAACACAGGACTTGCACATGTGGTGGAATTGTTTGGGTCCTGCGGGCTGGGTGCTCAAGCATAGGTTTTAGCTCAGCAATCAAGTCTAGTATGGTAGCTGAGTCCAGCCTATACTTCTCATGTATCTCTTCCTCTGTCTGCTGGAACAGAGTGATGCGCACTCTGAAGACTCGTTCCTGTTGAATCCTTCTCTGTGCTTCTGCTTGAATTTGCATCCTCCTGGCTATCACATACAGCGCTGCCATTGTGGAAGTCCCTGTTGTATTGTGGGCCTGTTTAAATATGTTGCACCTGGTTACCACCTGCTTTGAGTTGGTGGTAAAAATCAGGTGCAAAATTGCGAATTTTGTGGATTCGCAATTTGCGAATTTTTGTTACATAGCTTTGCGAATTCGCAATTTGCGCCATAGGTATTTGTGAAAATCGCTAATTGCGCTGCAGTTTTTGCGAAGTCGCAAATGTAAATTTGCAGATTGTGGGACTCGCAAAATAGGTATTCGCAATTTTTGTGAATACCTATTTTGCGATACGAAACCCTGTTATACACAGGAGAAGGATATTATGCGATCGCAACCACTGTTTTTTTGCGATTCGCAGCATTTGCGATCGCAAAATACCTTGATACATATGGCCCTTAGTTACACCATGTGCTTGTAGATGCAGAGGAATTGACAGATTCTATGATGCAGGACTGGAAGTATTATTCTATAGCTGCAAGAGTGTGTGTGGCAAGCAATGTAATCAGACTGTAGTTTTGATTTGATCCTGCATCTCAAGAATCCTCCGTTGATGTTCTTGCTGTTAAATAATGTTATTGAATCATTTTTACTTCAGCACATTGGGTCTGTAAGTGGAGATGGGTGCCAGAATGTTAAAGGTTCTTAGAACTTCTGATTGAAATTATGACAGCATATCTATGGTTTTCTAGGTGTGGTGCATCCAAAGGCATAAATATTTTAGTGTAGGTTTGGTGAAAGATTGATTTTGTTTATGTTTCTCCATAATGTGGTATAGCTGTGATCTGTATGGTGTTTGACTTTCTTGTCAATTTCACCTTCAATAAAAACATTTACCACATGATCCGACAAGGAAAGGTGATGTAAACTAATCTGATGGAGTTCTGTCATCAATGGAAATAACAAGTCAGTACTAGCCACTTTCCCCCATCATGTAAACACTCCATGCCTCCCAATTCAGAACATGGGTTGCCACATGGTGCTGGTGATGAGCTGTGGGTGTCCATAACCTCCAACACTGACTAGGGGATGTTATTTATTGTAGATTTGGCTCTATACACTTGTGGCAAGATGCTACTTTAACATTTTAAAAGTTTGGAATGAAGTCTGAGATTTTTATAGAATTATCATGGCACTGGAGTATACTTTGCTTTCTGAACCCAGTGTGGTGTGAGTAATTTTGGAGTGAAAGAAAATGGTTGTTGTCTGAGTTAAAATAGAATGAGCCGCTCTCCCTAGTTGCCTCATCAACCAATTGAGTGCATAGGAGGTTGTTCATGTCTTCAATGACCCTATTTTCTACTGGTTTTTGGACTCTTTACACAGTGACACTACTATTCTGTGCCATAGGGAGTGGGCCGTGGCCCTAAAATGGTTATGTAAAATTGGTCTATTCAACCTTTCTGGGTCATAGTAGATGTGCAGAAATGCCACCAGTAGCGCCCTACCGCAGACAGTGAAATGCATTTGCTCCCGCCTGACGAGGGCAGTTTTTAATCTCCTACCTACCAGGAACAAAAACACGCAAGCCTGCTCCCAGCCAGTGGGAGATATATCGATGCTCCCGTTGGCTGGGAGCAGACTTGTGTTCTGTTTCCTTGCCTGTACTATTGCGGGCAGGAAAAACAGAACCGATATTGCTCCGCACCTCCAATGAGCCCCGGGCTCAGTATGTCTCTCCTTGCAGCAGGTGTATCCAGTGTGTTTTAATAAACAATGACCTGATTTAGCCAGCGTGTAATTGGCATGTTGCATGTTTTCCATGCAAAAAACCCAACAAAAAAGACAATTGGAAATCAATCATTTGAATAAATGTTATGCTGCTTTTTAACTGTTGCTTCCATCAACTGGTTGTGCTGAGCTTGCTTGAAGGATTTACAAATTGGTTATTGCTTTTGATAAAACAATTGTAAGTTTAGTTATGGGTTAGTGTTGTTAGTGTTTATTTTAAATAGTGTAGAAATAATGTGTCATTTTTAATGACCTATTATTATTCCTGAGTCTCTTTCCGTAATTGTTAAAAAATAGTGATGTAGGAAAAATATTTTTAATTATTTATTTGTTTTGCCTTTATAGGGATAGAAAAGAAAAATCTGTAACAATTTTTATGATATATTTGTAGTTATATACCTGGTTTACTTAAGTGGTAGCTTTATTTTTGAAGAAATATCTAAAAAAATATCAGCAGAAAAGTAGAAATATTCTTAAACCACATCATGTTCTGTTAGCTTTGCAGTTAAATATGTCATTTTTGTCAATAAAAGATTCAGGATTAATATTTACCCTTTCATAGTTAAATTACAGAAAAAACCCTTTTACCTGCACATCTCTGAAATGATAGCTTTATTTTTGAAGAAATATTTAAAAAAAATAAAATAATAATAGTAGAAAGACAATTATTCTTATAACACATTGGGGCCTCATTACGATGTCAGTCGGAGGCAACAGTCTCTCTATGGGAGCTTGTGCGGCGGGCGGAATGAGAAATAGAGAAATGGGAGTTTGTGTAAATCCCTGCACCCTGAGGTGCCTGCCACACGGTGCAGGGATTTTACGGGGGCACCATAGGTGTCCCCAGGGCCACAACCGGAGGACCAGGGGGAGGAGGGCCCTGCCAGGGGCCCCCAAAGTCACTTTCGGACAGCCTTTTCATGTCGGAAAGGTCGACATGGAAAAGTTGTCGGAAACCAACATCATAATCCTGATGGCGGAAACGCCGTCCGTTAGGGATTAGGAGTGGTTTCCAACTGGCCGATGGCCTCCTTGAGCCCATTGGAACAGAGTCGGTTTCCCCAGCCGGTTTACACTCTAACTGCCAACATTGTAGTTCGGCGGTCAGAATGTAAACCATTCATGTCGGTCGGAGGCTTTCCGACTGACATCGAAATAAGGCCCATTATGTTCTGTTAGCTTTGGAGGTAAATACGGTATTTTTGTAAATCAATAACTCAGGATTAATATTTACCCTTTCTTAATTCAATAACAAACAAAATCACCCTATACCCGCACTGTCTGGTTATGTGGTATTTTTTTCCAGATGGTACCTCAGAATTACAATGAAATTTGTAATCTTAGAATTCTAATAAAAGCACCTTTTGAAGGATAAAATTTAGCATCAGTTTAGTAATATGTTAAGTGTTTGAATAATTTTGTTAAGTTATTTATTGGTATTTGTTACCTACTTTGAGATGCATGTGGCAGTACATCTTTCAATCTTCATACGGTAGGAGAGTAGTGTGGGCAACAGACATAGACAAATACCAGTGAACAGAAAATGGAAATGGTGGACAGTGTATTTTATACTATTTTATAGAAATAATCGAGATTCTATTATTATTAACTCAATTTAATGAACAAAGGTTTGAATTTTTTTTTATTAACTGTACAATTAATTAAAATCATTACAGTAAAGAATACAAAACAGGCATCGTATAAAAAGATAAAAAAAAAGTAAAAAGAAAAAACCAAGATATATAAAAGAGACTATAAACACTTCAGTTTGTTACTGATGAGGGTACCTCCCCTCCCCGGTGGCCTGCTTGATCAACCGGCACCCAAGTTTGTGGTCGTGGTCCAGTACTCCTACTCGCATTTGTGGAGCCCCCATAGCCCTGAAGATGGATTGCTTTGTAAGTCAATTAGCCCTTCTTCTTGGTGCTCCAAGTTGGAACCACGTGATGGAGCACGCGCCTCAGAGCTTGTTCTAGGCCCAGCTGCTTTCTTCCACTTGATTTGCAATACTCGTCGCCACGGATCAGTTGCGATCATTAGCCGCTTTTAAGGTGATCCTGATCTGATGTATAAATTTCCCCAGTCTTGCTAATAGCGTCGTGTTTGAGGTAGAAAAGCACAAAGCTGACACTTCACTGCAGGACTTTATTCCATTGGATATACAAATCGGGCGCAGGAGTCGCCGCCGTTCATTGTAAAGGTTGGGGCAACAACATAGAAGGTGCAGCCAGGATTCCCTCATGTAGAAACACAGTCTACACTTTGTAGTTTCCCCTCTGCAGGCCCAGCGGGGTTAAAATCAGCAATTCCTAACATGCTTAGTCTCATGTAAAGAATTTTACCTCGGACTTGTGGAGAGAGAGCCTCGCTTAGGTAAGGTTGTGCTTTGCCTAAAATGTAAGAGTTATTCAGCGGGTCTAAATGGGGGCTTGAGTGGAGGGATTTAAGGTCGAGTTCAAAAGAGATTTCCCGCACTTGTTTGTTTATTGCTTTTTTCCAAGCATTCAGTGGGATTTCCGGCAATTGTATGCTCTTTTCCTCGATCTTCAGTATGGTGATCGCGTTGGCTAGACTAATATGCGAGGCCGAGCATGTTTCCTCGAAGATGGCTCTCAGTTGATATTTTAGAGAATTAGCGGGAGCCCTTAGGATTCTTAGGTACAACTTTAGAATCTCC